>BDSI01000027.1:0-675000 GCA_003117195.1 Eudorina sp. 2006-703-Eu-15 | reverse complement strand
TGGGCCCCTTCGGCCGCCGCGGCGGCTCGCGCGGCCTCACTGGTGACAAGTGCAATGTTGCGCGCGGCCGTCACCAGGTTGTCGTACAGTCGTACTGCACGGTTAGCGAAAGCATGTACGACGAGGTTTATTAGGAGATCCATGTCTTGACTCGACAGCCCGGCGGTGTCGGCGTGGAGGTCGGTGGTGAGGCGGTGCAGCGCCGGCAGGTTGGCCAGCAGCAGGTCCTGCGACATGTGCGGGAGTACGGCTGCCGTACAGCGGTCGCCGCGAGGGTCCGCGGGGCCTACGCCGTGGTGTCCCATGGCAGCTGGGAACCAGCTCTGATCTCCGAACCGGTGCAGCAGCGACGAGAGCGCGCGGGAGCCAGCCAGAGGGGGGCGTCCGGACTTGAAAAAGAGGTTCTTCAAGCTGACTGCCTGCCATGCTCCAGGGGTGCGTGCGTGGGGAGGGTCTAGGGGGGGAGGGTCTAGGGGCGCCCGGCGATCAGACCCCCTGTGCGTGTTCCCCGACGAGGTACCCAGCCGGCCTGCACCCCTGTGCTTACCAAGAAGCCCACCCATAACCGCCCAGGCCCCCCCGCACCTCTGTGTGTTGGTGCGTGTGTTGGGTGCACAGCGAAAATACCCTCTGTGCGCTCTTGTGACGCCCGAACGTCCGCCAGGAACCCCGATGTGCCCTTTGAAGCGCTGACAGGTACATTTCGAGTGGGATGGAACTGACCTTTACAACATGCAATCAACACGCGTACGGTACACATGCACACGGGCCTACACCCGAATCGCAGACCGCAGAACGCGAGAACAAACAACTCGCGGGTCTGCAGGCCGCTGTCTCTGTTGCTAGGCGGCGCCCGATCAACGGCCAGTTACTGTACCAGAAGCAATACCGCTACTATTTTATAAGTCTGCGAGGCGGAAACAATGTCTAACAAGAAGCAGCGGCCCAACAAACTGCGAGGCTCACCCGCGCGGCCGAGTGCCGTACCTAACTAGCGACCCGACAGGAGAACCAGCCAACCGAAATCACCGCCTTTCCCAAGCATGTCTGTCTCACCTTGCGCCACAAACCGCATTTTGGGCAAGGCCTAAAATAACAAACCGCAGAACGCGCGCGCCCTTCACGCCTCAACGACGCGACACCCACCTCCGGCGCGGGGATGCCAGCGTTTCCAGCTCGGGGTACAGCAGCGGGGGCAGGCCGTAGTGCCGTACGAGGGCGTCCGTCAGCGCCAAGTGGGGCAGTGCGAACTGGCTCAGGAGCGCCGCCTCCGCCGCCTCCGCCTCCGCCTCCGTGCCGTCGCCCGCGGAGGCCGGAGCCCGTTGCAACCCCCGTGGCCGCTGCGGCGGCTCCGACCTCGGGGGCGGTGGTGACAACCACATGTGGGGCAGCTCGGGGCGGCCGACGAGCAGCAGGTGCGTGTAGAGCGCCGCCAGCATCGCAGCGCGGGCGGGCAGGGCTTCAGTCGGCGGGACCTGCGGCCGGTAGCTCCAGGGGGGGAGGTGGGCGGGTGGGCGGGTGGGCGGGCGGGGCAGTAGTCAGACGGGGGCCCGGCTCCGGGTGCCGACCGTACACGTACCCACAAGATCGCCCCATTACGACATGGCCAGCTCCCCCACCCCCACCCGCGTCAGGGCATTCGGCGCTGGGGGAGAAGCAAGGTCGTGCGGCTTACCCAGCGCGGCAAAAGCAGATCTCACACTACGGAGGACCGTGGTCTCTCGCAGCGCTCGCGGATCTGGGCGAAGTGAGCTTGAGGCTAGAGAGCAGCTAGCAATATATTTCTGCACACCAACAGCCTTGTCATACCGTACTGCACCACAGCTGCCGTTCCTGTCGCACACTACCCCGGTCGGTCGGTCGGTCGGTCGGTCGGTCGGTTCCCTCGTTCCTCCGAGGACCGGATCTGAAGCTCGCAGCACACCCCCCAACGATATCCTGTGTTTATATCATGATGTTACAGTGGACCCCGCGCGTCATCGGTGACAGCCAAATCCTGTCGTCAGACTACGGTAGCTAGCTGCTCCCCCCGCGCCCCCCCCGCCGAGTACGGCCCTCGGCCCCGCGCCATCCGCTTAAACCCTCAATCCCTCAGGGCAGTATGTTCACCGCGGCCCCACGTGACCCACATGGTGGGGGCATGTGCGGTACAGGGCCCAGGAGAGCATACCAGTCCCCTGGGTGCCTACCTGCCCGCCGCATCTGCGTGTGGCGTGTTGTTAACACCTACCGTGCGCGATTTGTCGCGCGCTGTTTTACTCGCGTGCGTGTGCACACGCTTGCCTATCTGCATCGATCCCTGCTGGTCCCCCCGCTGGTCCGCCGGGGTGCACTGTCCGGTGTCCACTCTCTGTGTTATCATGGCTACATACGGGGCATGTGTGCAACCGGCCCGCACCCCTCACCCGGCAGACCGAGCGATGCCAAGACGAACCGAAGGCCAGTCGACCGACTGATCGACCACCAGTTGGGAATTTTAGAGGGACCGCGTCGGAGAGAGTTGAGCGATTTACATGCCGCGTGGATCCGGCTCATCCGGCGGAGCCTGAGCCCAAACCTGAACTAGTACGGCAGCCAGCCTTGTCCCTATGCCATCAGCCCAGATCAACATGCACTGCGTAATAAGATTACTAATGGAGACTTATTACTGTCCGGTGCGCCATGTTAGCGCGGGTGCGTGTATGCAGCAGCGTGTGGTGAGGCGGCGGTGACAGCCGTGACAGCCGATGACCCGCGGGGTCCACTGTAACTCGGTCCATCCATGGAACGAGTGCGAGATAATGCACTAATTCAATGATGAAGGCATGTTAAGGAATCCTTCAGACCGATTGGCACTGCTGCAGATGCGATTAATAAGTCGACTGTTCTGCAAGTGACGGCGAGTGACACGCACCTGCACTCACCGCCATGCATCTACCTTGTCGTGCAAGCAGCAGACCCTTGAACATTATTGTTTCAGAATGACTAAGTTATTTCCTGTTGAGACGGACAGCGGCGTGATCCGCGTGACCATGTAATAGATATTCTAAAACCAGGATAACTGACTCAGCATCCTAAAACTCCGAAGCGTACTTCAGTGGCGGCACCCTGGCTATATTGCATTGTTTGTAATTTTATGTTGATACAAGTTGTTTTGATGGACGCGGAGTCCGCGCATCAAGTCCCAACACCAAGCTTGAGCGCACCCGCGGATCGTTCGGATCCATCCTGAAAGCGCACTACCCATGGGCTCGGTCGTTTCATCAAAATATCGAGAAGCGATTCATATCAGGCGCTCGTGAGATGTGCAGGCTATGACTCGCAATTCCATTCCAGGTTCCCCTGTCTTCTCGCTGCCCCACCGGAAGCGCCTTCTCAATCGTTTCGTACTGCTTTGCATGAGATAAGAAGCTATAATCCTTCAGAGCTATATCGCAGTGCTCTGGATAATGGTTTTGCTTCACCGACGCCCAGCCGACATGCTGCCGCCCGTCGTCTCACTGGCCTTCGTGCTCTTCTGCGGGCACATGCTGATGATTGCTGCCCAGAATGCAGGTACAAAGCGCTTCTGCCGCCGGTAGAACGCTCATCCAATCCGCTAGATTTCTGCCCGTGGCGATGGTAACCTTTGTTTTGGTTTCATCCACCGCCTCTTCGCTGGCAGTGAACCACTATATCGGTCGTGACCTGCCTTGCCAGTATACAATGATTGCGCTTTTGAGTCGGCTTGAGTGCTCCTTCGGTACGCCGGCGCTTACATGGCGTCGCCCAACCCCACGGCCCAAGTGGACTCAGGACCTGGCGGCGGGACCTTCCGTCAGATCTGGTCGGAAGATTTCAACCCGTGCGAGGATGACGGCAACACCTGTGTCAACGGGTTACGGACCTCCGTCTGGTCATTCGAGGAGGGGGACGGAAGCAAGTACCCCTTCCTTAGAGGTGAGGCGGCTAATTCCGCTGGGTGCCCCTAGATTAGGTATCAGACCTGCCGTGTGTAATCGATCCCCACTGCGACCGCCCCGCGGGTGGCACGTACTCC
The DNA here is from genome assembly GCA_003117195.1 of Eudorina sp. 2006-703-Eu-15. NCBI lineage: Eukaryota > Viridiplantae > Chlorophyta > Chlorophyceae > Chlamydomonadales > Volvocaceae > Eudorina > Eudorina sp. 2006-703-Eu-15. The sequence goes on along the minus strand of BDSI01000027.1, from coordinate 670,982 downwards.
GATAGGTGCTGAGTGAGGCTCGGTGGCCCCACCCTGGAGTGCACAAAGTACGAAGCTATCTGGGCCCGTTGGGACTAGGTTCCCCCTTGTAACGGTTGCAATAATAAAGTGAGCGACTGATGGTTACTGACCGCAACGGATTGGGCGAAGTCATACCCAAGACCGGCTGCCTGCTGCGGCCCGGGCCGGAGGCCTGACACGTCCGCCCATGGCCCGTGTCATGGTCATTTGCAGCCGCCAGGGAGCAGTCCTACTAGGTAGTGCGGAAGGGAGACACGACCGGATCAAGTTGGGAGCACTTCGCTCACATGCCTGCCGATGAGGTGCTTACGACGTACCGGTGAAGGCAAACTCCGGGTTACGTGGATGTTTGGGGCTCAGTTGATGAGCTGAAATTGCACGGCGTGGTGGTTGGCTGCACCCTCGGTGACGCGGTCGCGGTGGCTTATGGGCTTTCGGCTCGTCTAGGGGCCTCAAGAGTCCCGACCTAGTGTATTGTCATCCGTACCGGCCATGCCAGCATATCGCGATTCCCTTGTGTAAGACGCAAAGGCTTACCGGATGGTTGGGAACCCATTTGGGTTCCTTATATTGTGAGCGTCTGTACGGCTCTGTGCCGTACCGGCTTACACCTTGAGAGCGCGGACGCTACCGATTATCATTATTCAGCACGACCAGCATGCACGTGCATCGGGCCCGGTTTACCGTACTCAGCTCCGTACACATGCCGCAGTGCCTGCAGGGGTCTGTCAGGTCATTTCCCATCTGGCTGCTGCCATCATTCGCCGCGTGCCCAGGTTGGGGCAATGAGGAGCTGCAGTGCTACACCAACGCCTCGAGGAACCTCCGCGTGCTCCGCTCCCTGGCGGGGGCGCGGGGCGTGCTGTCCATCGAGGCCACATTCCACGAGGAGGGTCTCGACTGCACCAACGCGGGCGCGCCCCGCAGCACCCGCTACTGGAGCAGCGCCCGCATCACAAGCCGGGGGAAGATGGCCTTTGGGTTTGACACCGCGGCGATCAAGTTTCAGGCACGTGTCAAGGTGCCGAACGGTGAGTGGTGAGCCGTACGATGCGAGACGGTATGAGCTGATCGTACAGCGCTGTGTTGTACCTTGGTCAGAGGTACCTGTAGCCGTTGTGTGCACGTGCGTGGTCAGGCGTTCACATTCAGGAGGGGGCTGATGGAGGATGGGTGCGCAGTCCTTGGTAGGGGTTGATGAGACGAGGCACCTACGAGCTATCTGGGCCCGTTGGAACACCCGGTCGGGATACGGGTCCACCTTGTAACGGTTAATAATAATTCAGGAGGCCCTGCGGAGTCCCTTGGTGTTTGCTCTAGGGTATATTTATCATTTAATGCCTGCTGGAAACCCCGAAGACAGCGCTATGCCTCGCGGACGGTCAGTGGAAGACACCTCTGCCCCTCACGCGCTGTCAGTGGAAGGTCCTGCAGGGGCGACCCTCTGTTATGGTGCTTCACTGACCCGCAGAACTGGGCGCGTGGCCGGCTTTCTGGCTGCTGCCGGACACGGACCGGACGGATTGCTTGGGCTGTGGCTCCTTTGGCGGCTGGTGCAGCTCGGGGGAGATTGACATCCTGGAGGCCCGTAACCGGGACGGTCTGTTCCACTCCACGGTCATATACGGCGGTCTGAGTGATTCCTCCTGGCTGGACTGTACCCAGCAGACAGGTCAGCGGCCAGAAGTTGTACGACAGTGTACGGATGTGCGGTTCTTCCCTCGTGATTGGCCTCTTGTGTCTTACTCCCTTCGAAGTTGGGTGCGTCCAGCCGGCCTGACAGCAACCCCGGCGAAGCAACTCTAGCGGATTCTGTCGAACAGACTTGTGATTCGCGCCAAGTCGCCATCTCACCACGGGCGACTCGGCGCGAGGGCCGTCGACGGGAAGGTTTGATGGGTCGCTCAGCCTTCCTCAGCCCTCATGGACCGATTGTCTGCTGACACGTTGGATCCAACTGTGTACAGCACCATGATTGGCAGACCGACTTGCTCCCAACCACCGCCCTGCTCCACGCTCCCCCACTGAACGACTGAAGCCTCCCCCTTTACGGTACCCCCCGCGGTGGCCCACGTAGGCTCTTTCAACACGTCCGGCTCCATCTCCTACTGGCACAATGTGTCCGTAGTCTTCGGCCCCTCTGGCATGTCTTTTTACGTCAACGACACGCTCGTGCACTCCATCGCGCCCGCCACCTGGTACTCGGGTGCGGTGTCCAAGGCCGCCGACCCTCTGGCACCCTTCAATCGGCCGTTCTACGTGCTGCTCAACCTCGCAGTCGGCGGCAGGTTCCCCGCCGCCTCCACGGGCGGTGTGGCGGTGATGGACACTCGCCGGGTGCCGTACCGTTTCCTGGTGGACTGGGTGCGGGTCTATCGGGAGGTGCCCAGCAGCAGCAGCAGCAGCAGCAGCAGCAGCAGCAGCAGCAGCAGCAGCAGCAGCAGCAGCAGCAGCAGCAGCAGCAGCAGCAGCAGCAGCAGCAGCAGCAGCAGCAGCAGCAGCAGCAGCAGCAGCAGCAGCAGCAGCAGCGGAACCAGGCGGTCTCTGAGCTGATGGTGGTGGACCAAGGTTGGCGAAGGTTTGACGTCGGATCAGTGGCCGTGAGCCTCTGGCCCATGGGATTCGTAGGTGGGATAGCGCACCGGAGTTGCTCGCTATGCCGAGCCTGGATCATTCGGAGTAACGTGCGCTGACTGTTCATGGCACGTGAATAAATGTCGACTGCAGGTCTGCAGCCATGCAGTATTTGGTCGAGCAGCTCTTCGTGGGTGTCGCGGTCATGAACTGGGGGGGGGGGTAGTTTGGGGGGAGTGCTTGATCTTCTGGTCGTGGTCACCTCTCGCGTGAGGTGTTGGTTTGAGGGTTGCCGAGATGCCGACTACCAGACGGAGGGATGGTTTGTTTGTGGCGCAGTTGCGAAAACTGCAGTCGTGTGACGATGTGCGCTCAGCTACCCCCCCCCTCGTGTGTGACCCGCTGGCTCGTGGGCTCGACCCCCTCCTCTCCTCGAGGGGCGCTGAGCTCACAGGCGTTGTTACTTCATCGAGCATACCGTGTCAAGGTCGCGGACGTAAAACGGCTGAGGGCCTGCAGACGTTTTGTTGGGCACCGCTGATCGCTTTCCGGAGTCCGAAGTACCCTTCCTAAACATGTGCTCCTTCCAAGCATCGTCCATTGAATCCACAGCACTTAAACGACATCGGCCTATCACCCATGATGCCGCCCAGTCCGCGGGAACATGGCTCGAATGTGAGCCAGACACGACCAACGTCCAACGACCGGACGGACGGAATACCGAATAGCTGCCGACGAGGGTGTCTCGGTATGACGAAGACAAGAAAGCTTTCGGAAAGGTTTCGGTTGCCGCCGAAACAAGTCGTTCGCGACGCGGCCATCACTCCGCGAGACTCCCCCTCCCGACCCCCCTCGAAGCTTCCGCACCGGAGCCGCACGCACCCAGCTCTTGGCTCACCCTGCTTGACTTCGCTTCCACGGGCAGCCACCCGATATAGGTATGCAGGGTGGCAAGCAGCCACCCGACCCCCCACGCGGGAGCCAAGCCTGTCCCGACATCGGGGCGTGAGCGCGTCCATGCGGCCCAGGTGCGCCCCCCGGAACCCTCCCCCCTTGTCAATAAATCGCGAAACAATCGCGAACCCCTGCACCCCCCCCTCCGGGCTGCTGTCCGTCCCGGGGTCGGCCAGGTGCGTCCTTATTGTCTCTCCGGTCCCCGTGTGGGCAGTCGACTGCGGGTACACAACTACACATGAATAACGGCCAACCGTCCGTCAATCCGAATGTCCGAATGTCCACATGCGCAGCCGCACACGAATCACTCCCCCCGGGGGCCCCCCCATTGCATCCCGGCACATCCCCCGGGAGTGACCGACCCCCGGGGTGACCCCGGCGTAACCAGACGCCGGCCGGGTCAGGCAGTCAGCCGCAACATTGCAGCCACCGCCGCAACATGTGAGCAGAGGGGCGCCACACCACAAAAACAAACCACCGAGATTAGGTTCACGCCGCCGCCGCCGCATAGCTCGGGACCCAACGCCTCCCCGAACTCCCTCCCCCGCCCGTCGGAGCACGTGCGACAAGTGACCAGTGCGCAATACCCATTCAGACTACCTATCTAGACAAGTACCACATGCGCTGTGCGCGTCTCAGTGATGGGTCCCCTCCTATTTGATAAGCTGTTTCCTAATCCAATATGGCAGTCATCGGTCAGCCACGTCACGTCCACACCCCGGGGCGATGGGAGCGACCCCGCTCTTTCATGTTCGTGCGTCGGCCGTCTGTGATGTGCCATGCTTGCAGACACTCTGTTGAACAACTTGACAAACTGTGGACAACGCCCGGATAAACCCAACCACGGCTCCTCGAGGGGCCCCATGCCGCCCGCAGGGTAAACACACTCCACTCCAATCCACTCCATTCCTCGGGCAGGTTTCGCGCTCCACACTCCACGCCTGTGACATGGGCGCGGCGGCCCGGCTTTATTACAGACCATTTCGTCACCTAGCCCATCGCCCGGCGACGTCTGCGGCTAAAAGCCACACCAGGAGCATCTTACCCCGCAGTGGTGGCGGCCACAATGGAAAACAAAAGGCCTCCCAACCCGGCACAAATGAGGACATGCCTACGCTGTGGTAGATGAGGACATGCACACACCCATATATATCATACACACACGCGCGCGCGCGAAGGGGGGCCCGTCTAAGGGCGCACCGTGACCGCCCGCGGCTACGCCCCCGGGTCCTCCTCCTCGAACACCAGCTGCTTGCCCGCTGCCACCGCGATGGCCTCCCGGATGGATATCGCCCACTCGCAGCACTCCTCCACACTGCCGGCCTGCGGACCCAAGAGGGCGCCACGAAGGGGCCGGGAGGGGCGCAGCGAGGTGGGTGGTGGACGGACTTCACAAAAACTGTTATGACTGCCCAGGGGGAGCCGAGGCGGCTCCTTGCAGGAGACCGTGCCCGTGCCCGGGGGATGGAGAGGGAACTGGCATGTGGCGGTGCGATGACTGGGGGGGCACCAGGAGGACCCCGAGCAGCCGTTGGCGTGGCAAAACTCCGTCCCGCATTGGTCCTTAACGAGAGAGACTCGGTCCCACCCCACCCCACCCCACCCATCCCCAAGGGGCGGTTATGCTGCCCTGGACGGCGGCCCCCCATGACGCTACGCCCCTGCCGCCCCCTCCGTCGTCACCCACCCAACAAGCACACACAAACACACATGGGTTCCTCACTAAACGCACGCAGCCACCCACCTGGAACGACAGTCGCCGCCCCCGTATCCCGCCCAACCAGCTGGAGCCCTTGGGTACCTCCAGGATGTTGAAACGGGGCGCCTGGGAGGGGCGGCGGGCGGAGCAGCGCAGCGCAGAGCAGCCCGGGTTGGCAAGACAGGGGGGAGGGTCGCGTTCCCATCAGCCGCCACACGGGGGGCCCGCACTGCCCTATAGGGGGTTATGTCGTTCGAATGGCGCGACTGGTCCATGTGCCCTCAATCCATCTGTGTGGACAGCGCATGACTGTTCGTACAAACACTCCCCAAGCATGCGTGCGCGGGTTTCGGGGCGGGTCAGCTCAGGCGCTCAGCAGCGACCACATACAGGGCGGTTGGCTTCGTGTACACAGCGGCTGTTTTCTTGTACACAGCGGCTGTCCCCTCCCAGCACTGAGGGGACTCCCCACCGCCGCAAGTGCGCTTCGCCGGCCGCACTTGCCCAGGGGGCCGCAACCTGTGGCCCCCCGCCGGAGCCGTTGGGTGGCCCACCTTGCCCGCCTCAAAGGTGGAGCGCGCCAACGCCAGCGAGTCCAGCGGCTTCACGTCCTCCGCGCGCGTGAACCAATGCAGGTAGCCTGCGCGGAGGGACCCGTGGGCAGCCGGGTCACGAGTCACTCAGGGGGCCGGGGGGGGCCCAGCGACGGGGTAGTAGGCGTCGAGGGACCGCGCTGACTGCCTGGCGTTACCCCGGGCTGCGATCCGCGCCACCGCCGCCCCGCCAGTCCCCTCCCGCACCACGGTCGGGTCGGGTCCCTCGCCCGCTTCGCCGCCCTCGCCAGCAGGGCAGCTGCGCACCCACCTGCTCGCGTCAGCACGAAGTGGCACTTGCGCCACCGCTCCGAGGCCGGCTCCCAGACCTGCAGGTCGCCCTGCCGCACGATCTCCGGCGAGCAGAACAGTTCGTGGCAGACGCTGTGCAGGCACTCCGCCTGCCGGGCCGCCAGACCCTCCGCGGTGCGCGTCGCGGTGGCGGCCACCTCCCGCAGCAGCGACAGCTTCACCTCGGGCTGTATTGCCCGGAGCGTCGCCTGAAGGGGGGGAGCGTGGGCGGGGCGGCGACGGCCGTCGGTCAGGGAAAGAGCGCCGAGGTGGGAACACTGCGTGTGTTGCAAGCCCTGGCAGGTCCGTTTCGTTGGCAGACACGATCCCGGAGACACCTAAGCAACCGTGTTGGGCAGGAATCCTAAGGGGTTGGGCGAGCGGCGGCAGCTCAGTGCCGCCTGGGTAAAACGTTTGAGTCCCTTGTCCGTGTCCCAAGTCTGTGTTAGGAGACGCCGTGGTGGGGGAGGTGCACTCCCGCACCTGGGTCCCTGAAGCTGATCCAATCCGACGGCACCCCGCCGCGGACAGACTCCACGCATCAGGGCACTGCCGCAACCTTAGAGTCCTACAATCCGGGTGCGGCGGCGGACCCAACGCTCCAGGGGTGGGGGGGAGGGTTGCGCCCGCGCTCGGCCGCGGCTACCACCGCGGCTGCCACCGCGCCACCTGCCCCATCTGCTCACCGTCATGGATTGGAGGTCCGTCTGCAGCGGCAACATCGCGGCCCTGTAGCTGTCGACTGCCACCGTCATGGCCTGCGGCGGGGCAAGGCGGACACCAGGGCCGCATCAGCGCCAAGGGGGCCACCGAGGTCGGGTCCGCGGGCAGAGGAAAGCCACGACTGAGTTCTCCTATCCCCGCAGCCCGCCAACCTCCCGCCACATCCGTTGCCCCGGCCCAGCCTGCGACCTTCCTCGCCGTTAGCCTGTTCCCGTGCCCGCTGCCGCCGCCAGCGCCCGATGATGCCCCCGCCAGGAGCCGACGATGCCACCGATGCCGAAAGGGCGAAAACGCAATCCGACCCAACACTCCGCGCAACTCGCTACTACGTGCCGGCGCCGCACGCCGCGTACAAGGGGCCACAGCCCGCAAGCCGCCACACCCCGTGACCGACCGTTCCCCCCTCAGTTCCCCGAGGCCCCACGCCCCATGGTCCACGCACCTGTGTCGACAGCTCCAGCCGCTGCTGCTCCAGCTCCGTCACCCGTTCGAACCCCGTCTTCAGCAGCGCCCGCTCCCGGTCCTGCCACTGCTGCAGCGCCTGCTGCTCCTGAACCAGCCGCCGCTCCGTTGCCCACGGGTCCTCATCCGGCCCACGGGTCGGTTGCCGCCGCTGCCGCTCCCCCAGGACCGCCTCGAACGCCTTACACGCCACTACGTGTTCCCCCAGCGCCATGGACAGCTGCCGCCGGGCCACGTCGATGTTGCGGTGCGCGGTGGTGGCCTCCGTGGACATCTCCCGGGCCGCCGACCGGTATCGGGTCAGCAGGGCGGACACGTCCTTGGCCGCCCGGGTGAGGGTGGTGTGCAGGGGCCTGGGGGGGACAGGAGGCCCAATGGCGCCCACGTGCCCGAGGGACAGGCGAGCAGTGAGGGCGCGGGTGCGGGTGCAGGTGGGCGGTGAGGGCAGGTGGGTGACATCAGGGAGGCCGGGGAGCAGGGTGTGCAGGTCAGCGTCTCCCCTCCCTCCTCGCGCGCCCAGATTCTGTCCCTCACCTTCTGTCCCTCACCCCCCTGCTCCGCCTCATCCGCTGGCATGCATGCATGCGTGCACCGGACCCCCATGACCCGCCCTGGTTCACCACCCCGTGCAGACCCCAGTCCGCGAATCCCCCAGTCCGCGATACCCGGCTCCTCTTCCCGACCACCGCCGCAACCGCCGCACGGCCGTCACCCCGGCCCTCGGCACCGCCTGCCGATCCCCTGTGCCCCCCCGCCCCTCGCCCGCAGGCGCCCCGCAGCCGCCCCTCCCACCGGTGCGCCTGGTCCACCACGGAGGGCACCCTCAGGAGCGCCTCCCCGGCCGCCCGGAGCTCGCCGTCGTCCGCCTCCAGACCCGGCAGCCGCACCCGGGAGGCGGCGGCCATGGCGGTGGCGTACGCGGACTCCGCCTGACCCAGGGCGGTCAGGAGCGCCGCCAGCCCCTCCAGGATCCTGGCGGGGCAGGGCAGGGCATGCGCGAGTGCGGGGCGGGGCGGTGCGGCGACGCACACCAGTCGACATCTCAACACCGAACGACCTCGTCGCGGTGGTAGTTCGGCGCGCGCAGTGCAGTGCAGTGCAGGCTGTTGCATGTCCTTCTCGCAGCGCCACTCGCATCGGCTGTTGACAGCGGCAGTTGCGCCCGCGGAGTAGCGGATGGCCAGTAGCAAGTGGGTCAGGCGGCGTCGTGCGGGTCGCGCCACAAGCCTCAGTACGGGAACATCGGCTTTCCAACCACCGCTCCCCCTCCCCGCGCCGCCCCATCCCCCGCGGCCCAATGGCCGCTGCTGGCGAAGCTATGGGCTAGAGCTGCTGGCATGCATGTGGGCCACAAAGGGCCACACCCCCATGTCGCTCCCGCCCTACGCCCCGCTTCGTGTACCCCCCGTTCCTCCCGGCGCTGCCGCCGCCCCGACACGCCGGCCGTACTTGCAGCTGTTCTCCAACCGCTCGATGATCCTGCCCGCCAGCTCGCGATTGACCTTGCTCTCCTCCTCCACGTCGTCCTCTATGGCGGCCAGCGCCGCGCGCTGCCGGGCGATCTCCGCGTCGAACGTCCCGATGGAGGACACCGTCGCCAGGAGCTGGCCGGACAGGCTGTAGCCGCTGAGGCCGCCCAGCAACAGCCCGTTGGCACCCAGCTGGGGGCTGCCGAAGGGACAGCCGCTGCCGGTGCCCCCCACGGCCGTCCCACCGCCGCTGGAGCGGCCGCAGCTCTGTCCGTCGTCCGAGGTGCCGCTGACGGCGGCGAACGCGGCGGCTGAGAAGACGCGAAGCGGGGTCGTGTGGGACAGGGCGCGTGAGAAGAACGTCAGGTCAGGAATGCAGCGAGGGGCCTGTGGGTACAGCCCTGCGTGCGAGATGTGGCTTCTTACAATAAACAGTCGTGCGTCATGCCCCTAGGAGCGGCCCAAACGAACCCGGATGAACTCAGGACCGGGACCTCCCTCGACATCCTCCCTCCCATGGTGGTGGTGCGGGGGGGGGGGCCGTCGAGGCATACCCCTCCACAACCAGTCCTCGCAATGGCTGCATGCGGACATGTGATGGCTGGGGCCGCGCTGCAGGGCAGGCCACCCTCACATGTCCTCCTTGCGGCCTCCACCCGCACAGGTCCTCTCCATCGCTCGCACGGCACGCGGACCTCCCCGGCTGTTCAGTGTGCCCGCACATAAAGGGCGGCCTGGAGGCGCCCACATCGGGGGATAGCCCAACGCGGCACACCGCCAAGATGTTGCGCAAGGGCCCCCTTATCCTCGCGCTCAGTCCGGAGCACACCGACCTGACTTGTAGCTTTCGCTGAGACCGCCGTGCGAGGCGACGTCCATTTCGCGACGCGCTGCACGGCCAACGCTCACGTTGCGAGTGATTTGGCTGATGTCGAACGGCTCGGTGAACTTAGGGCTTGCCCTGAAGGTCGGGAACCGTTTGGGCAGCACGCGACGCAAAGCACGTGCCATCAGACGTAACGACCGCTGTTACATGTGTCACATGTGTCTAATGAGCGCGAGGTGGTGCGTGTGCATGCGGGGTTGGCAATGGGGACACGGAACTGCGCGGTGACGCAGACCTGCGCCCATGCTGTGGTCCCCACCGCGAGCAGGCTGGAACGCCTCCATCGATTCCAACACGTCATGATGTAATTGAAACAATAAACCCAAAAATGCACCCCTTGTATTTCCCTCGTTGACGGTTTCAGCGACGGGCTTACTTGAGTAGCATCTCTTGCAGCACGGTTTCATCTAGCTCTTCTAATTCAGGGCCGACATCATAGTGGGAATTTTGCATGCTGCTTTTCTTGATCGCGATGGGCGGAGAACGGCCAGCTGTCTTTGCTGCCTCATCGGACACGTCGTGCCGACGTGGTGGCGTCTCCTGCAGCACCGCCGGGACCATGGTTCCAATTGTAAGGTGTATATAAGGAAACGCAGCTTGATGACACGGCGCGCACCTCGCCACTGAGACTTCCAGCTGACAGTGGCCCTTCTTCTTGGACATCCGCCTGTGCCATATCCTAAGGAGTGTACGAGCACAAGAAGTTGCTGATGTTTAAAGATAATTTCGAGGCAGTGATGCGTGATGTAAATGGTCCAAGCGGTCCTCAAGTGTGTCACAATATGCCGCTTTGAACAATCGTGTCACGATTCGCTTTTAGTTACGGAACTCTTATACTCCAAATGCAATAGTGCGTATGTATGTGTCGTCTACCAGTCTAACGAAGATGACCAATGCGACTCGGGTCAAGCTGTGTAATATTTAAAGCTCAAGAGTGACGATTTACACATACATCTGCGCACAATATACGAGAACCTTCACCTTCTTAAAAGGGTGCCAGTGCGATTGCCGTCGGTCGCCAGGGCCTAACGGCTCCGAACGACAACCGCCTACCTTGTATAATCTATCCCGACTATCCAGGAATCCGGCCGATCTCTTACCGCATGAATTGTCGGCACAATCATAACAACCGCCTTGTATCGATCTCAGCCTTCGGCTCAAGGGCGCGTCGTCTCCAGAATGTACGAAGACATACTCCGAAATCCAAATGCAGCCCTCCTCCATGCGTCTAGCGTCAGCGCACAGAAATATCTAAGTACAATTGATGGCAAGAAATTTACCAGATTGCGGGCCGTCGAACAGCGGCCCCAGTCCCGTGACCCGAACATGGTGACGGCCCCGCAAATGACTCTTCGGTGTCGCGGATTCCTTTCCCGGGTGGTTCTCATGCACCTACCTCCCGGACAACATACTCACCACGACAGCCACAACCAGTCCAGCAGCCCCGCCGAGTGCCCCCCGCTCCGCACACCCGCCCGCGCTGCCAGCTCAGCCGCGCTCCCAGGCCCCTCCCCCATCGCCCACTCCCGCAGCTGCTGCAGCGCCGGCCTGCTCGCCGGGTCCGCCGCCTCCTGCACCGCCATCCACACCAAGCCCACCATGGCCGCCCGGCCCAGCCAACGGTGCGCTCGGGGACTCATGAGCAGGCCGCGCGTCTTCATGCGCGGCTGCACCTGCCGGTGTACGGCGGTCAGCAGCACCACCAGCGCGAAGGCAGAGGGAATGCTGAGCGGGTGGCGCAGGGCCTGCTCGGCCAGTGTGGAGCCGTCGGAGGCCTCCTGGATGAGCCCGGCAGTGACCCCCAGCAGCGCCATGCGCCCGTTCAGGAGCTCCACGGGCCGCCACAGGGCCGCCTGACGGAGGGGAAGAGGGAGGGCGGGAGGGAGGGGAGGAGGAGGAGAGAGCGAGAGGAAGGGAGGGGCGGGGGAGAAGGTACAGGAAATTGGCAAGACATATTCAAATTGCGCTGCTGCCAGAGCAAAGGTCCGGTGAAGAATCAACTGTACCAGGATCGGGGAGAGGGTGGGTACGGTCATGAACGGTTGCCGAGCGCGTGGGTGGACGCCGCTATTTTGAGGGGTATGCGAGGCGCGGAAGGAAAGAAGATGGGGGGTGAGGTGACAAAAATTAGGATCCGCCAGCAGATCTACCCAAGCGAGGAGAGTCATGAGGCCATGAGCGAGGCGGAGTGAGCCGAGGGTCGCGCTTTGTCCCTCTTGCCCCTCGACGCGATGCGGAGCTGCTTTCGGTTCGGATCGCTGCTCTTAGCCCACAGCGTCACGAAGTGCAGTGCGATGTCCTCCTGACCCGGGTGCTGCCCCGCGTCGGCCCGAGCACCCCGACTGACCCACCCGCTCGAGAACGCATCAACCCGGATCAGAACCCGCCAGCGCCGGCGCCACCTCCGCCCCTTGCCCTAGCCCCCAGGCTCTTACTTGCGTTCGCAGCATCCGCAGCTGGATCCGCAGCACCTGCAGCTGCACCAGGACATGCGCCACGGGGTGATCCTCCGCCCAGTCCTCCAGCGCTGCCGCCAGCTGGGCCTGCTCCTCCGCCGTCTCCTCCATCCGGCTCAGCGCCTCGTGGGCCCTATCCGTGGTATGGATCGCTCGGCGATCCTCGTCGCCGGAACCGCCCCCGTTACCTGGGCCGCCGGCGCCACCATTCGACGGCATCCCGAACCCGGATCCACCTGCTACCTCGCGACTGGGGCCCTCGCCGCCATCGATGTCTGCAGTCCGGCCTCCCTCCTCGCTTCCGTCGCTGTTGTTCCCGCCATCGGCGCCGAGGGCGGCGTTCCGCGACGCTCCGGCTGCGTGCAGCGCTGGCGGCGGCGGCGGCGGCGGGGTCCTGTCGCCCGTCATCAGCTGCCGCGAAGCGAGGCTGAGGAGGCCGGCGGCAGGCCACCGGACGTATCGGGGCAAGCGCTTCCACAGCCGCGAGGACTGTATGCGGCTCAAAGGTGACGCCGCGGCTGGGGCCAGGCGGGTGCAGCCCGGCGCAGTTGCGGCGGATGGCTCTCCAGCCGTCATGGTTGGCGGAGGGCGCGGTGGCGGCTTCAGGCTGCTGCTGGGGATGAGCCGCGGTGGCAGGGGCAGCACGCTTCCCGGCGGCGGCCGCGGTAGCTGCTGCTGCTGTGGCTGCCATGGTTGCGGCTGGGGGGGCCGTTTCGGGCGGGCGCAGGGCAGCAACGGCGGCGGCGACGCGGCAGCAGCCGGCGTGGCCGTCTGCCGCTCGGGAGCAGCCGCTGCCGCGCCGCCGTCCTTTGCCGCGTCCACATCCGCCGCCGCATGGGGCCGCAGGACCGCCCGGAATCGCTGTCCCAGCGCAGCTGGGGGTCGGCAGCCCCGGGGCAGCTGCACCAGACCCTCGACAGAGCTGCCCAACCCGTTCGGAGACGCCGCCAGGTTCATCTCACGACGCGGCTGTGCAACGTCAGTGCCGGCGCGGCCGACGACGCGGCCGGCGCCGACGGATCCATCGCCACAGATGCCACCCAACCCGGGGGCCATCAAGGCGCCGCCATCGACGTCGGTGCCGCCGTCGCCGCCGTCGCTGCCGGCCCACGCCAAGCCGACCCAGTCGGCAAGGCCCCCGAACGCGGTGTTGCGGCGGGCGGTCCGCAGCGCGCGGTGGTGCCGCAGGTGCTGATGCAGGGCCTCCCGCGCCGCTGTGACGGGCGGCAGGACGATACGCCGGGACCCCGACATGTCGGAACTGGGGCCGCGCCCTGCGCCCGCGCCCTCGCCTGCGGCTGCAACTGCGGACCCCACCAGCGGTCTTACAGGCGATGGCTGATGACGGCGGGGGTCCTCGCAGCAGCGCGGTCGCGTTGATGGGAGGTGTGGCTCCTGCACCTCTGTCTGCAGCTCCTGCGCGTCATGCAGCCCTGGCTGCGGATGCTCAGGAGGGGAAAGCCGCGCAGCGGATTGCGCAACATCATCATCGTCGTCAGCATCATCATCATCGTCGTCGTCTGGCCCAGTATGTTCATCTCCAGTTGGCAAATCCGTCTTCGCGGCTGCTGAGATGCCTGTGAGTTCATCATGAATTTCCAAAGGAGGCTCGGCTGCTAGCTGTGCGCAAGCCCTGCTGTCTGGGATGTGTCGCTGAAAGGCCGCGCTGCGGAATGCGTTGCCCTCCTCACCTCTTCTTCGCGCGTGTGAATCCTCAACCGCTGACGTTTGCGCTGACGTGGTCTCGCGGGAAGGAGCCGCAGTCACGCTCGCCAGCCGCGCAGGAAGGAGCAGCTGCTGCTGCTTCTGCCCCAAGGGTACCGAGTCGAGTAACATCTGATGATAGAACTCGTCAGCTCGCGGGCCAAACGCGGCCCGGTCTGGGTGCCAGTCCTTCGAATTCAAATTTCGCGCGCTGGGGCCATCGCCAGAAGCGCCAGCATCGTCAACGCAGCTGCCGACTTGGGTTTGAACCTTCTTGGAAGCGGCCAGCGACGCCGGCGAAGAAGCGCTGACGTCAGGACTGGTCTCGGCGACCTCAGCGCGCGCGGCTCGCGCTCCGGCATGCTGCACGTGAGCAATTTCATTGCTGGGATGTGTCCATCTGCTTGCTTTCCGCAAACATGCTGCTATGGGAGCAGGACAGCGCGCTCGAGAGGTCCCGGCCAAAGCGCGACTCACACCGGGCCCGTTGCCTCCGGATGCCGTAAAAGCTAGCATCCCGCCGCGATAGTAACGAGCTTATTTACTTTATGTACTTATCGTGGATTTGTCCTTTGGGTGCAGGTTTAGTGCGCAGCTCATAAATGACACGCATGAGAACGCCGCGCAAATTCGGTATACGGCTTTCGGCCGTTTCGGCATGCCGTCCCGAATTCCGGATTCGGACGGAGCGCGGCCGAACCCGCAAGCAGCAAGCCAAGTACAAGCAACCCAAATCGATTTTTTCGTCTGTCCTGGCCATCTCTCCATCGCACTTGTCTTCATGCGATCGCTGAAGCACGGACCCATGGGTCGCAATGAGACCTAAAATCCAACTCCGTACGACATGCTGCCGCGTCACATGTCAATTGCAAGTAAGGACAGACGACAACACCATCGTGGCAGCCAACGCCAACGCCCCCATCCCGGCGTGCCACCAGCGGCCACCCGCCGGGTCCGGCCCCCGCCCCTCGACGCTCACACTCTCATTCTTGGCCGGCAACAGGATCGTCGCCTGTTGACCGACCGCCATGGTGTACGAATTACGAGGTTGCCGTACATCCTCCGGCAGGCCGCCGCCGAGGGCCACCGCCGCCGCCAGCGGCGGCACCACGCCTGCCAGCTGCGCCGCCAGCGGCGCCTGCTCCAACTGCCCCAGCGTCGCCATCGCCCGTGACTCCACTGCAACCAGAGAAGAGCCGTTGAGCAGCTGACTACCTTTAGCAGACGCATTTGGAGCCACGGCGCTTGGTCGTGTCTCGTTCCCGCTCGGCGGCGCCGTCACGCCCGCCCCCTCCAGGAGGTCTCGCAGCTCGGGACCCGCTTGCAGGACCGTCCAGGTGGCCTGCTGGCTGAGCAGGGTGACCAGCTCCGGGGAGTAGTTGGCGTTGTAGGTCGAGATGTGCGGGTACTGGTACAGGTCGCTGTGCACCGGCGGCGGTACCGGGGGCGCGTGCGCAGGGCCACGGGTGCGGTGGTAGCGGGTCGGAGTTTGGGTGTGCGAACATTTGACTTTGGATTACGGATCTAGGACCGAAAACATTACGGTTGGGGTACAGTGGATTGTGAGGAGCTACTACTGCCCGCTACATGCACATCTGCACATCAACTAAGGTGGTAGCCGACACCGTTCTCGACAATGCCTTACCTTCCGCTGTCCCTCCTGCTGAGGTTGAGGAAAGCTATGGTGTCGTTGGGCAGGCGCTCCTCCCACTGCGTCGCCTGGCAGACCGGTTTGGGCCGAGGTACGGCATAAAGTGGGTCCGGCGGTTCGAACGTGTATGGGGGTCGTGGTCAGCAGTGGCATAATTGCCATTCATCAGCACCGCCGACCGAGCCGTGCGATGATGCGGCAATGGGTTTGGGCGGCCAAACGGTCAAACGGTCACGCGCTCACGCTTAGCGAGCATGTCGACATGACGTGCCTGCATATTGAACAGCCACAGCACCTCCACCTGCCAACCACCGATGACCGCTTGCGCGGGGTTTGAGAGGACGGGGTAGGAGGCGCGGTGAATGGCCGGCTGGCCTAGCGCCAGTCCCCCCCGCAGGGCGCCGTACAGCTCGTCGTACCCTTCCGTCGGGAAGACCTGGCGGAGGGCAGTTGGAGGATGGTTCGGGTCGAGGCTATCGAAACGATAGCAGTGCGAACGCGCCCAGTGTAGCTAGCTGGCGGCTTATTCACAGAGGAAGTGCGCTGTACGGCCCTCCTCGAGGGGGACGTTGCCAAACAGCCAAACTGCCAACCCCACACGCGTCCATCCAACCCGTGTACTCCACGTCTCCACCGCATGGGACGCCGCCAGTGCGCGAGGTGCCGCTTGACAGCAGCAGTACGGGCGGACACACCCACACCCACGAGATACAAGTAAGAAACACTCAAAAGGGATACTCAAAGGCCGCATCCCCCCTTCCGCAGGCGCCCCACCTGCAGTGCCTTGTTAAACACATCGGGCATGACCCCGGTAAGGCCGTTCTCCATGTCCTTGTAACTCGTCGCGTTGAGGGGTACAGCGCCGAACAGCCCGGCCACGTCGTACTGAGCTGTACGGCACAGTGAGATGAGATCTATCAAGGCGCCCAGACGTGCCCCCTGGCACGAGGCATGAGGTTGGATTTCAGTGCTTCAGGGCCCGGGTCGGGAGGTGACTAGGGTTCACCTCCCACGTTCCAACAGCCCGCTCGCTGCGCGACCCAACCACGCCAGCCTCAAGAGTGCCCACTCACCCGAGCATGCAAGCATTGGCACGCAGCGCCCACGTACAACCCTGGCACGCGCGCGACCAGTCGACCTCGTGGTTGCGTATCGGGTGTTCGGGTCTGTACGGCATCGCTGACACGCGTGTATCGTAGTACTGAAGAGTTGTACGCCGCATCGGACATTGGAGTACGGCGAGGCGGCAACCTCGTGCGCAATGAGTCGTGCGCGAGGTTGGCGACATCCACCGTCATGCAGGGAACCGACAACGGACTTCTGCGGTCTCTGGGGCCTTGCCCGCCACGTGCCCCACCCACCCACCCACGGCCCAGTCGGCGGGGCTGAGGTCCGCCGGTGTGAGCGCCGCCACACACGCCACGATGTTGGTCACCCGGCGGCGCAGGAGCGGTGTGATGGCCAGGTTGTCCGCCCCCGCCCCGTCCGCGAACGACAAGGTGTCACCCGAGTAGTTGGCGGGGCTCCTGCGGAGCGGCGCCGTCACGAATCATGGGATCAGATTCCAGGCTGATCCTGCCGTACAGTGTGTCCGGGAACTGAGTCCACGGGGGGTACGGTAACCGAGAGCGAGGCGGGGCCCGCCACGCGCCCAGCTGCAGCGCGCACGCGGCGCCGTGATGGTGAACACCGTGCGGACAGAGTACGACACCGGTACGGCAGTACGACCGTACTTTGCCGTACTGTCTTACCAGTACTCCAGGCGCTCTGTCCCGGTCAGTGCGTAGCCGGCGGTGCTGGAGGGCCGAACCCCCTGCGCCACGAAGCTGGAGGAGATGCCCACGTAGGTGGCCAGCGGCACCAGCATAGTGGGGGTCACGTTGACGGGCCCCTGGAGTCGAAGGGGAGGAGGAGGAGGAGGAGGAGGAGGAGAGGACGCATGTGTGAGGGAGAGGACGAGTTCACAAGAGGGCCGCGGACAGTCTCTGAGCTCAGCAAGCGAGATCACACGGCCGTGAACTTCCATGCAGCGCTGTAGCTGCAGCTCATATGCAATTCGTTGAACAACCGTACAGCCGTACAGCCGTACCTGCAGGCCGACCACTGACTGGGAGGGCGGCGGGTGGTCCTCGGGCGGGGGGCTGTTGAACCCTAGGGGCTCAATGAAGCCGGGGCCCAGGGGCGGTGACACCGTGGAGTTGCTGGCGGGGGCGCCCGCGTACAGGGGCGTGGCCTGAGCGGGATCGAGGGGGAAGGCGCAGCCAGACAGCGTGGCAGTCCATCCGTTACTAGTACTGACATGTCATTCAATGAGTGGTGTCAACGTGTCACACATCGAAGAGTACCGCACCACCGCGAGTGCACCCTTCAGGTCGCTTCAAGCACCCGAGGCGGGCTCATCCCCGGATGGAACGGCACTTCAAGGCCGCAGCTACTCCGCCGGTGGGACCTAGGTTACGGCCTATCCGCGGTTGCGATTGCGGGGACGGTGGTCCTCTCCTGCGCGTGCCAGGGTCGGGCGGGCGGGTGGCTGCGACGCGGGTGGGTCCGCCCTCACCTCGAAGGGGTAGAACACCTGGGGGGTGTCCACTCGCATGATGGAGCCCAGGATGATCGGGTAGGGCCTGAGGGGGCCGGGCGGACGTCCCGACGGGGGCTCCAGGGGGACTCGAGGGGGGCTCGAGGGGTGCAGGAGGGGGCCCCAGAGGCAGCGATACAGGGCAGGTGACACGGGCCACCGAGGCACCTTCGGGTGCCACCATCACTCCAACTGGCCGCCGGGTCGACACGAGGAGCCCGGCCCATGTCATGTCGAGCTCTGTCGCCTGGAAGGAGAGGACCCAGACACCGTCCTTGTCGCACCCGACGTGGCGCCGGGGATGCATCACAGCTTCAGTACCCGACCGGCCACCACACCGCACCCTCGCCGGGCCCTGGCTGCTGTTGGAGCTCCCCTATCCTATCTGCGTACAATGACGGTTGCAGCTACATCCCTCAGCCGCTCATTTCCGATCCGCGATGACGCCGTACGCCCGTACCCATCCCGCCCACCGTTCAGCTGTGGCCATGGCCGTGTAGAGGGGCACTCCCGGGTAGGCCGCCGCCAGCCGGGTGCTGACGTTGCCCCGGGTGCCCTGGGCCGTGATGCTGCCGTTCTGGGCGCAAGAGTGGTGGGGCGGAGGGGTCCCGAGGCGCGTGTGGGGTTGGGCAGACTTCACGGGCAGCCAGTGCCAGCAGGGCGTCCAGTGGTACATGGTGGGCAGCCAGGTAACGTTCGCGGGCAGAGGTGGCGGTGTGAGCCGCCGATGGGCTGTGGGTCGGTGGCCCGCACGCGTTTCCGACGCGCGTGCGGCAGCTCAGCGTGTACGTGTACATGGACGTGTCGGGCACATCAGGGAAATCGCCGCTGCTCCCGCTCAAAGGAAGGATACCTGCCAGGTCAAAGCGCGGCTGCACCTGATCATTAGAGGCTGCGCAGGGGCCGCCGGCGTGGATGCGGATGCGGATGCGGATGCGTGAAGTAAGTGGAACAGCCGCGTGCCCCTGGCCCTTGCGGATGCCATCCACCCCACCCCTCCCCTCCCCCTCCCCTCCCTGCCCACCTGCAGGTCCAGTCCGTACGGCCCCATGAAGGCCCGGGCTATGGCCTCCGTCCAGCCGCTGAAGCTCTCCCGCCCGGGCACAACTGCGGTGGGGTGGGGTGCGTTGCGGTGCCCTGTCCTGCGCTGTATGTCCGCGGCTGCGGCTGCCGGTCATACATTGCGAAATGCTAGCTAGCCCCGATGCCCCAGAACACTCCCCGCCTCGGCACTCCCCCGCACGGCTCCGCTTCAACGCACACACACACATACCCCTCATGACGCACACACACACACGCACACACACCCAACCGTCCAGTCATCCGCCCATCCACCCACCCACCCAGGTCGGTGAGCACCCCTTCAATGGCCTCCGCGATGATGGTGCTCGAGGACAGAGTGTCGCCGAAGGAGCCCGGGGGGAGCAGGGCCGGGGACCCCAGCATGTCCCGAGTCAGGTTGGCGGGCGGGGCATAAGGCCCCAGGAAGGGGGCGACGGGGAACTGCGGCATGCGCCCGGGCGGCGCGTGCGGGGTCAGAGGAGGTGGCAAACATCGATGGCCACGTAGCTGTCAGGAGGCAGGGCGTCACGACTTGGCGCGATGAGGCGGTCCAGAACATACTAGGCAACGGGCAACGGGCGCGCAACTGGTGAAGAAACAAAACTTGACCAGATGCCACTAAAGTTCGGAATGCAACGGCACAGAGCGTTCGCATCTTCATGCATGCAAATGTGTGCACCGGCTGCAAGTGCAAAACCGGCCGGCTGCGAGGCGAGAGCCGTACTCCAACCCATGTCAGGCTGTCGTACCTACCCCTCCGTACGACATGGCACCGTTGAACCAACTGCCGCCCGAGTTGGAGCTGATGTACCTGGCCAGCGGCATCACACCCAGCTGACGCCGCACCGACAGGAGAGGCAGCAGGCATGGCGGCGGGGGTGAGGGGCAGCACCCGAAAGCGAGGAGCGCGGTGCGAAGCCGAGGGCGGGGCGTTGGGTTCCCGCGGGGGCCAGTGTGCTCAGGTACTTGAACTGCAGGTACTTGATCTCCACTAAACCCACAGGCACGCTCTATCTACCTCACCTGACCGAAGCGACCAGCCAACTCCCATTCGTTCCGACCCACGACGGGCGCGCTCGGCATCAGTCTATCCATCCGCACGGACTGATTCCACACCGGTCGGTCGGGTCCGTGTCGGTTTCATCCGCACAGGTCCGGTGTCCCGGCCCCGGGTCCCGCGCTCCCACCTACCATGTACAGCCCTCGCACCCATCCCAGCGACAGAGTGGCAGCTCGGTAGCCGCCGCCGCTGAGCGCCAGGCCCAGGTTGGGCTTGGCCTGCAGGGCCGGGATGCCCCACCCGCCCGTCGCGCTCAGCTCCGGGTACTCGAAGTCGGGCCGGTCGGAGCCCGTCC
This sequence comes from Eudorina sp. 2006-703-Eu-15, assembly GCA_003117195.1. NCBI lineage: Eukaryota > Viridiplantae > Chlorophyta > Chlorophyceae > Chlamydomonadales > Volvocaceae > Eudorina > Eudorina sp. 2006-703-Eu-15. Next base: position 650,504 of record BDSI01000027.1, on the reverse strand, counting down.
ACACGAAGATGGGGACGGGGTCGCTGGGCCGATACACCTGGCCGCGAGGGCAGGCCAGACCGGCGGCCGGGACCAGGTGCGGGAGTGCCGGCGCTATGGCGTGGGCATGCGTACCCTGGATGCATACCCTAAATGTGCGTGATGAGTGTCTGTGTGTTTGTGGGGACTCTAGCGCACATGTGGCCGCGGCTGGCAGCGGTGCCTGGCCCCCTCGTCATCCCGAGGCGCCCTGACGAGGCGCACCTGTTGGGCGGCGACGCGCCATGGGGCTGCAGATAAGAGAATCGCCAGGTAGAGGGCGAGGTACACCCGGGGGAAAGAGGCGGGGGTGGCCCTGATGGCCCTGTTCGCCGTGTGGTGGCGGCGGCGCATTGCTCCCCAGCCGCCCCGTCGCCGCGGCGCGCACCAATTAGCCCAGGATGTGGAACCCGCTGAGGCCAGCTGCAGCCCAATGAAAGCCGTAGAAAAAATTTTAGACTCTTTTCAGCGAAGTTGGGTCAGTTGGGGCCGGCTTCGTGCAAGAGTGCGCACGTCAGCAGCAGTCGGGCGATGCAAGGAGGACCCTTGGGACGATGAAGTTTGGAATCCCAGACCACGAGCTTCGCGAGCGAGAACACGAAATTGCTACAATGTCCGCAGTGATTTCGCGCTGTCTCCTGCATGCAAGGCCGTTGTTTGCAGCTGCGGGAAACCCCCGGTTACGTAACCTCGTTCACCGTACAAATCAGGCTGAGAAAATTCAAAGCAGTTAAGAGACAATGTAAATTTCAGTCCCTTCTGGTGGTTCAGGTGGAATGTCATACGTCCTTCACCCGCTCCTGCCCGGCAACAAAGAGCCGCAAGCGCTCCGACTCAGACCTGGGAATAAGCCCGACGGCTGGATTCACGGACTCATGTACATACGCACAAAGACCATCACATCCCTCAACGAGGTGTCGGTGTCCCCAGCCGCCATCCAATCTAGGGAAGGTCCTGATCGAGCAGCACAACAGGGCATAACACACACTGCCTCACGGAGTCACCGCTGCCGCGTCACACAGCTTACTCCTTTTTGTAACGTCGTCCCACAGACACCCTTTTACATGAGTGCCCGAAAACGCCGACGGGCGCCGAGTGCGTTCTGAACGCCCAAACATGCTTACTGGTGCCTCGTGGGGCACCCGTACCGCATTAGGAAGGCAAAACAAGACGCCGCCCTTCTTGGGGGGGGTGTAGCGCTGTACAAGTGTCCTACGTGGCCGACGGCGTACACTGCCGAATGTGGCCGATCAAAAGTTACCAAGACACCATAACTGCCGCGAGCCCACCCAAGGGATCTTCCCAGCCCGTTGGCTCGCGGGATGGAGGAAAGACGTGCCCGTGTAGTGTAGACAAAAGTGTGGGTGCGGGGCCTGACCCTCACACACCTGTTCCCGCAGTGGGCAATGGGCGTCGGCGCTGGCTTGCTCCACTCCGTGCACGAGTTCCTGCAGCGGCAGCTCACGCGCCGCCGTGCGGATGCCGCGCCCGGGTTGGGTTTGGGGCGGCGCCCCGTTTGGGGAGGTACCGCCGCCCCTGTCTGCTGAGCGAGGACGCAAGCTCCGGTGGCGTATGCATACTCGCAACATACTCGCCACTCCAGCGTCGCACCCGTGGCATACATGTACGCTAGAGAGGAACAGGCAGCCGAAGCCCGCACACGCGGGGCGCCTCGACCAGGGGACGCACCGACACCACAGCACATACGCCTACGGTCGGCGCCCTTCAAGCCGTCACACCATGGCGCCTGAGCGGATCCGCCACGCCCTGTTCCACATTGATTTTGTGGAGGTCCAAACCCATGCGGGAAACAGGTTCAGCGGCGCGGTGAGTCGGTCTAGGCTGGTCTCGTCACGAGTTCATGACCCCTGGTCACTGCAAATGCCCCAAGACGTGCATCGACGTGTTACACAGGCCGCCCACACCATTGCCCATCACCGACCACACCTCTAGTCAGCGGTGGTCACAGTCAGGTTCGCCCGTTGCCTTTCCTATACAGCCTGTCCGTGCTGCCGTAGCTTGCGGGTAGCAGCGCAACTAGGATGGAAGCCGACGTGGAGCCCGCCCCATTACGAGCACACGACTGCCTCGGTGTGGCTTCGACCAGTCGAAGCGTACCCCTCTGGCTGTTCCAGGCGGCCCACCGGGCGGCGGCTGACCGCATCAGACGACGACTCAGCGAACCAGCTTACTTCCGAACCGGGTGCCACCCCGCTTCCCGCGGTAGCCCACCGAACAACGGCCCGGGTAGCATGCGGCTTCCGGCCCCGCCACGCGGCCCCTAAGCGTCCGCCTGCCGTGACCGCCAACAATAGGGGGTTAGGCCCTCCTGACGGCGTTCGCAGCCCCCGGGTGCACACCATGTGGCCACTGGGCTGTACAGAAGCGCCAGAATACCTCCACATAAAGTACCCACCCGCTCATGACCCTGCTGAATCAAGGGTCACTCATCATCGGTAGGACGACGACGCTACGCCCGGCGGTCGGCCCGGGTCCACTCCCCCCCTCGCCGCCGCGGCCTTCTGCGCCCGCAGCGCCGCCTCGAAGCTGTCCAGCTCCTCTTTACTCAGGCTCTGCAGCCGGGCCACCACCTCCTCGCGGCTCACGGGGCGGCTGCTGCCCGGGCCCGCGGCGCCCACTGCCAGCGGGACGCCGGGGCGTCCAGGGGACCCGGAGGACGGCCCCGCGCCCGCGCCACCGTAACCCGCCGGCATGCGCACGGGCTGCACGGGCCCGGGGCTTACGGGCGGGTTTCGCAAGCCACGGGCTGAGGGGAAGTAGCACAGCGGGTGGTGGGGAAGGAGATGTCAGTATGTGATTCGGTAGGTCACCGGAGGTCCTTGGATGGTATTATATATTGCATTGCACCTGCCGGGCCGATGTACACATCGTTTCGATGAACTATTCTCTCTTAACACACACGCGCGCACGCACGCATACACGGGCTGCTTGGCTGTGCTCCTTGCATGTCACACAATCCCGCTCTGCCTGCCGACGAACACACGGGTTTCTTCGCTGAGCACACGCAAAGCTAAACACCCTGCCGGCCCCACCCTCACTTACTTGCGCTGATGGGTCGCGCGAAGGCAGCCGCTCCGGGCGCAGCCGCCACCGCCTGCACGTTGAGCTCACCGTCCGGGAAGACCGTGACCTGGTCCAACGACAGCTTGTCCACCTGGAAGGCACCGAGGGCGCCGTGACGACAGTACAGCAAGGGTAGGCAAAACTCTTTCTTGTCAGCTATTACTCATCTATGGCATATCGAAGCTGTGCCGTGCATGTGTTCAGCCACCTCTGCGCGCTTGCTGCCCGACTGCCTGGCGACCACACGTGGTCCGCCTATCGGTCGCAGCTATCATCCAACCCCCCGAGCGCTCCTTACACCTCCCCCCACCCGCCCCACCTGGTAGAGCAGGTTGGGGTCTCTCGCCGGTGCCTGGCCTGAGGGGCCCCCCTCCACCAGGTCCTGCTTCATGGCCCGCACCAGCGCGTTGAAGCTGCTGCCGCCCTTGACCAGCATGCGGTTCCGCGCCGCGCCCTACGCCGCAAGAAGAAAGAGTCAGCAGCAGCCACCGGATAGGCAGGGATGGCGCGCAGGCGATATTTTTTTTCACAGGCGCACGGGCAGTCACTTCTTTGGGAAGGAGACCAGACTGTCCGTGCTAAGATCATTCGACATCCCCACACCGTAATATGGCCATGCGGTACCTTGTGAGCTGGGTCTGGGCTTATACCCCATCCCAAATGGTAAGGTGGGCTGGGTCTGGGCTTAATACCCCGTCCCAGATAATAAGGGGCCGCGCCAGTACGGGCCCTGGTGCTCTTGTGTTCACCATGGAGCCTGCGTGCTCATGCACCCCGCCCCGCCTCGCCCCTGACTGCACTCACGCCCAGCAGCATCCGCTCCTTGAGCGCCCGCATCTCCTCGTCCTGGGCGACCTTGGCCGACTGCACCGCTTCGTACTCGCGGCGCAGGCTCTGGATCAGCTTCAGCAGCGCGTCGCGCTCGCCCTTGAGGATCTCGCCTGCGGCCCCGGGGAGGGGGACGACGGACGGGAGCCAACAGGGTTCCAACGTGAGGCCGTGACATCGACGATAGGTACCGTAACGCTGTTGTCAAGCGACAGCGCTGTCAACCTTGACCCGTAAAAGCCCTGTTCAAGAACGACACCCCAAACCGAGAATCGCGGTGCAGTGATTCCCGCTGGGTTACGCATCAGCCAGACCACCAGCCACTGAACACCGGGAGGTCAGGGCAGCCTGACCAGGCTCCGCTCCACCCAGTACCGGTAGCAGCGCCCCACCCGCCCATCCACCCACCTGCCGACACCAGCTCCGCCACGCGGCCTCGGCCCCACTCGCCGCTATCGATCAACCGCACGAAGCGCTCATTGTCACGGCGCAGGCGCTCGTTCTCCTCGCGCAGCTCCTTGACTGTGACCTGTACCAAATCAGACGAGGGAGGGACCACCCGGGCCGGAGGGCGGGTATCTGGGGAAGAGCTTGCATCACTCCGGCCGCCAGCCTTCTACTTCGACGCCCTCAGACCATGGCGGCCTAATCCGGAGCCTGCACGGACCGAGTTCTTCGGCGACTTTGGGCGTAAGCGCCTTGCCCGTCGTTGGCGCGCGGGGGCCAGGGGCTGCAGAGCGCCAGCACTCTGCCCAAGACCACCGCCGCCCGGAAGAAATGCGGATGGCAAACCCCCCACACGCATGGCAGCATGTCACCAACTCGCAGGGAAGGCCAGGGGGTGCATCCCCAAGTCCGTCACCCTGCAACTCACAATGAGCTGCTCCTTGGTGGTGAGCGTCTCCTCCAATTTGCGGTCCTCGATGGCCTGCCACCACGCCTCCCACCCCAGGATGAGGTGCTTCTTGGCCAGCCGCAACGCGGCCCGCTTCAGGATCACCCGCATGCGCTTGCGCCAGTCCACCATGGCGATCCAGCCGCGGAGCGCACGGGCCTGACGACACCAGCGGCGGAGGATTCGCAAGAGGGCAGGTAGGCAAGCGTGCAGGTATGAAACCTTGCGTTCAGTTAAGATGACGACGGGGCACGAGTACGGTAGGCCAGAACAGACAACAGAGGATCTGAGCCGTGCAGGCGCCTGTGTGCGCACGCTGGGAATGCTAGTGCAACACTCCTCGCGGCTGAAGGATTGAAGGTTTCTGCAGGCGTAGGACCCAGCCACGCCTCGCGCCACCGGTGCGCGCCGGTTCCCACCTTGAGCGGGTTCTTCCAGCGGTTGATGATGATCTTGTATTCGCGGCGGTACAGCACCCACGACCACCACTTGTTCCACGCCTTTGACAGCGTGGCGTTCAGCCAGTGGCGCAGCGCGCGCCGCGTCTTCGCGTCATTCTCGCGCCGCTCCTCCACCGCCTGCCACCACTTGTTCCAGGCGGACACCATGTGGATGTTGCGCATGCGGCCCACCGACTTGCGCAGGATGTTGCGCCGCCGGATGCACACCTCCAGGTAGGCGCGCCTGGGGGACGGCACGGGGTTGGGTTCGCGGAACTTGCCGGGGCCCGCGGACACGGGAGTGGATCAGACGCAGTATGGATGCGCGGGGGGCTTGCGCGTGGGATGCAGGTACAAAAGGTGACGAGCGATCGGCATCCCATCACAGCTTGGTGCGAGGACCTCGGCAAGAGCCAGCAACCCCGTTCACACGCATTCGACTATCGGTGCTGTCCATTTGGGTCATGCCTCCGGTCAGCGTCTCTGCCGGTAGCATGGCCAGCCACACATGTGCTCCGCTCCAATGCGGATCTTCTTTTTGAGGGACCAACGTTGCAGCAGCGGTGCCAGGTTAGTGGCGCTCGTGGCGGTGATGATGCTGGTGTCCATGGGATGGGACGTCCACGTGATCCATCCCCCCAGCCTCAGCAAGCTTACCAGCTATTCCAAGCCTTGATATACATTATGTTCCGCCAGTGCATCACCGCCTTGAGTCGCCGAAGTCGCTTCCGGCGCCGCTCGTCGCTGGCCACGTACCAGGCCTGCGAAGACCCAGCGGAAACGCCAGCCGGCAGCTTTGGAATGGGCATATAAGGTGGCAGCGTCGTGCGCAGTGCAGACTTCATACCAGCGGGCGCGTTGAGCTCCCTTTGGCTGCCGTGCATACAGCGGTCGGGGTCGTTGTCGACGAAACGCTCATGCCCCCATCTAGTTTCATTTTGGCTTCTGACTTCGTCACAGCGTCACCCTGCAAACCCCGCGGCGCTGTTCGTCCTGAGGCGGGTCATGCATGAGAGCATGACCCTGAAACCCCAGTGCCCTCCGTGGATTAAATGCAACTCACCCCCATGATGGCGTGCATCTTCCGCCGGCGGAGAACCACAATAGGCCGCTTCTCGAAGCCCTCGATCTTCCGCTCCATTCCATGGATCTGCGGGCGGCGCGGACAGACATACCAACCAGCCCTAGTCAGCTTGCCAGCCGCTTCCGTCGGCATGCCTGCGCGCAAGGGCGCGCGGGTGTGTCCTAAATGGCGCCAAGCTTCGTATCCGGGGAACACCCTCGCGGGCAAAGCCAGCAACGGCGGGAAATGGCACCCACGAGAGCGTACTGAGGTGAGCCATTTGGAGGACCTCTTGAACCCGACCGGCCTGGCCTCGTCTCCCCCAGCACGTGGCGTGAGCTGTCCGGCACCCGCTGCATCTGGTGTCTGGGCAGCTGATCAGCGTGACATCTGGCGCAGCTCCAAAGGGTGTGTTCCCCGGGCCAGAATCGCTGCATGCTTACCTTTGACTAGTTTAAAGTCATATGGTTGACTGTAACCGAAAGGTTACCGTCGCTATGGCTGGTTCTCAGCAACGGGGTGGTTCCCTGGTAGAGTGGGTGCGGGGTGTGATTCGATGCACTTGTGGAGCCTGTCCGGTGCGCTAAGGTGGCACGGTTTCGTTCTTGCAGTGTGTGGTGTGGTGAGGAGGCCATTTACAGCTGTCACAGATGGCCCGCGGGGTCCACAGTAACATCACTAATGATTACCGAAAACACGCCGACCACACGCCATCAGCCCTTTCGAAGAGGCCTCCTTGAAGCCCAACGATTCCGGTCTGTTCTGCCCCCAAGGGTCGCGATCTGCTCGCCCATCCATCCATTGGCCTCACCGTCGTGTCTCTGGCGGCCAGCTGGTTCTTCCACCAGCGGTCCTCGCACATGTGGCGCCACTCCACAAAGCAGCGCTTCAGGCGCCCCCGGTTGATCGTGGCGGTCAGCTGTGGGACGAGGGACGGTGTTGCGTTAGCGCAGAACTGAGGCAGGGCAGTGCGCTGCGGTCCCACTGCCACGGGTGTTACTCGTGCGCTACCGGGAGCACGTGGCCTTGGGCTGCCAGCAGCCTGTGGATGAGCACGCTGCAGCCTGCGGCCCGGTAACCTGCTCTCTTGGAACACAGCCACTCGCCCGGCTGCGTCCGGTCCAGTTTCCTTCACGTCATCCCTTCCCGTTGGGACAGCGGCCCCAGTACATGTGTTGGCCATGACCCGAAGACCCCGCATTTCCCGCTTCTTTCCAACAAGCCCGTTCCTCCGCTCTGCCGGGGCCCTCCTACCTTCCTCCGCATAGCCAGGAACTTGTCCACCAGGTGGTACTTGTCTTTCCACGCATTGAAGGCCCGCAGCAACGTCCCGCGCTTCAGCCGCGCGATGGCGCGCCGCAGCAGTTGCTGCTTAGCCACCGAGCCGTAGCGGGCGGCCCGCCAGGCATCGAAAGCTTTCTTCATGATGGCCTTGTCCTCCATGCGCACCCGCTTGGCGAATACCTTGCGGTTATGCTCGATAGCGGCTTGGACCTGCGGGTGAGCGACCCGCGGGTCAGCAGCGCCGACAGGATCAGCATCCGGATGAGAAGCGCCTGACCGGCACCGCACCGCGGAAGGTGCTGGGTGATCCAGGCCACACCTCAAGGTGATGCGACTGCGCATGGTATGTCACAGACGGGCATACCCTCAACTACTGGGCGCGTCTGTGTGCAAACAGTAATTGATACGCGTCGCGTATGCGTCAACAGGTTCCAGCTCAGCGCCACACGTTCATGCGATGAATGTGTGGAGCTGAGCTCCTACGGAACCCCTAGAGTATGTTACGGGCCCCCACCTCCAGGAGCCTTCGCTGCTGCGCACCTTGCTTGCCATGCCCGCCAACGCGTTCAGGTGCTCCAGCGCGAAGCGGTTCGGCAGATCATCGGCGATGCCCATGGTGGCCGGTGCCGTGCCCTCTCGCCGCATGGTGTGTGCACGGCCGTACATCCCTGTGTCGTGTTGGGTCATTGTCGTGTGAAGGCAGGTGGAATTTTTTTACGTAGAAGCCCAACCCCAACGGCGTTGTACTTTATGTGGATAAATATGAGCCTATCCCCGTTTTCAGCATTTACCCACAGCGCGCACACAGAACCCATGCGGATCTCCATCCCTGGGACGTCCACCTGGCGAGCTGAGTCATACCCACTGTCCCGAGCCATTCCCGAATTGGGTCATTGTCTCCAGGAAGCAAATGCTGAGGAAGGAAGCCCCGCGCCCGCCTACCCGCATTGTAAGCGAGTGCCCGCTTGGCATCCTCTGGATCAAACGCGGCTCGCGTATCGCCCTCGTCCCCCCGGGGGCTCAGCCCGCTGCTGAGCGTGTAGTCGCTCTCGCTGTCGTTGTGGGTGCAGCCACAGCCCGGGCGGTCCACTCGCTTGCGGCCCCACGTGCTCACATCGCCCTGAAACTTGCCTCCCGGATTGTGCCTGCAAGTTCGCATGGCAGGCGATGGGGTGGCGCACACGCGCGCGTGCGTTTGTTCAGCTCCATGACAGCTGACAGAAATGACTTCATTGAATGAGGTGTTCCATATCTTGGAAAGGGGCATACATAGACGCCGTGGACCCCACCCAGCGGTGGACTTGGCTGTAGGTGTGCCCTCTGAGATAACCAGGCGGCGCTTCCCATTCTGCGCTGGACCATGGATGCCGCATGGCTGCAGACCTGTCCACGCCCTTCCCACCTGTGGCCCCTCCGGTCGGATGGATCCACCGATGCGCTGGTGCACGTGGGAGTGGGACTGCCCCGGCTGACGAAGGTGCGGCTGCAGGACTCGCTGCCGCTAGCACTTGGCTCGGAATCATATCCGGACGAGTACAGGTCGTCACTGTGACTGGACTGCGAACTACCGGGACGTGGGCGCCTTCGACGATCGTCATCGTCGTATTTGTCGTGCCGGTCGCGCCGACCTGCGAGCATGTCGACATGCTGAAGGCAAGGCCAGGGACCTGGACCCGAAGCCGCCTCTGAGCATGTTAAACTCTCACCTCCGTACTCGCTAGAGTAATACGACCGGACCGACGGCTCCGATTCTGGTGCCAAGTCGCGAACGGAATAGCTATGGCTAGATTGGTCCGGTCGGTTGCTGCGATCGCTGGGCGATGGTGAATGCCTTCGACGTGCACTCCGGCTTGTGTGTGCGTCGCTTGGCGGCAATTTTGAGGACAACCTTGAGCCGCTGATGGCAGAGTCCCTGAGGGTTGTAGCGTCGCAGTAGCCAGGTTTGGTGCCCAGCTGGAAATCAACACCAGCTTGTTCAGTATGACATATTGACACCTACCTATAGCTTAGGCCGTCTTCGTCAGTATGGACAGCGCGCCGCTCCGACATCCTGCTGCGTGTTGTCAAAGACACCCAAGTGTTTGACTACGTCATTCTTATACTCGGTAAAAGCGCTTTTTGTAAGCCTCGAAAATGATATTATGATAAAAAGCTGGCACAGGGGCTGTAGAAAGGAATGTCGCCGTTCAAGACGTTGGAAACGTACGAGAGAAACATTTCCTCGAAGGCGTTTGGTTGTTCATAAAGGTTGACCTATATCAAACATGAAGATTTTTGTGTGTGTTTAGGTTGTATCCTTGTTATGGTGGGACCTTGGTGCATCTCCGCGTCTGGGCCGTGGGCTCTGAACATCCGCAGAAGAACAAAGGCGATTGCTGTGGTGTTTAACTTGTTGTACACGCATGCCCGGTGCATGATTCGGCTTTAGCGAGATGTCACAGTCCTATCACGCGCAGCATGGACACGGAACAGAAGCGGCAGTCGGCTTGGCGATGAAGCCGTTGCCCGTCCTAGATGGTAGCGACGTTCGCCCGCCATTAGCGATGCAAGACTGGATCCAGACCCTGCCAGCGACTGTGGAGGAAGCACGCACGGCCGCGTCAGCTCTGCGGGACCTGGTTCAGGACGCCGTGTACCTAGATGAGGAGTGCTACAGTAGTGCAGTTGATCATACACACTACCACGACAAGTTACACGTACGTGGCCCTCGTTACGGGACGACCAGCTATGTGCAAGGCAGGGTCAGGCCAACACATCCCCCTCTCGCTTGGCGCTAAGAGCCCAGGCGTGCGAGAGAGGTGGAGCTTCACGACGCTCTCACGCTGCACTGCTTGCATGGTGGCGCAGGTGTACCAAAAGAAGGTTCACGATATGGAGAACGAAGCTGCGGCTCTGCGTGCCGAGCTTGAGCGGAAAGATGACCTGTTGACAGCAGCTGCGGCGAGGCAGCGAGAGGCGCAGCAGCAGATTACGGAGTTGCAGCAGGAACTGGAGAACAACGCAGGTGCGACTGGGAACGCTTGATCCTCACGCCGTTCGCAAGTTACGTTCGTGCCCTTTCCGAATTAGTTGTAAAGTGAACGAATGTCACAGCTGACCCCACACATGAATCATCCGTGTGCAGCAGTCGTGTCTCATCTGGGTCATATCCGTAGCGTATAGCCCTTGACCTCTTTTGAGGCCCATTGGATGATCGACGAGGTTGGCCTGCAGACAGGCAGGCGACCTTCTAAGCCTTCAGCTGGCACCGATCCCTCTTCGGGTACCGTATGCATCGCATGCTCGGCCGCATTGCTCACGAGAACTGGCAACGCGAGGGAAGTGCCTACAACCCCATTCCTCACACATCATGCAGTGGTCTTCCGGATGCACTACCAGGAGCTGCTCACACGCAACGAGGAGATCGAGCGCCTCAAGTCCGTCATTGAAGCACTTCAGAGCGGCTCCTGAACGCACGCTGTGGGGTGTGATAGGCTGGCATGGTGGGCAGCTCCCAGCATGCAATCGGGCTGACGTAGGATTGCACGTGTTCGACGTTGCAGGGTTGAGACATGTCTTGCGGGGGACATGATGTTTACCAGCCTTCGTAAGTTTGGGTGCGAGGGCAAGATATGTGGGACTGCACATGGGCTTGCAGCTGCTTTCACGGCCGCGCATCCGGGCTTATCTCAACTACATTCTGTCTAAGGGGACCCGCCAGACCAATAGATCATGGACCGATGCGGTCGGGAATTCGCACGCGTGTGCCTGATTACAGTTCCAACCACGTCGTGGTATCGGAAATGATTTCGGCGCTTTCTGTGCTCTCACCAGAGCTGGTCAACGCCAGGCGCGATATGAGCTGATCCCACAAGATTGCCGTAAGGAAGCGCAGCGATCCCAGGTTCTGAAATCCCATACCGCCCATCAGCGTCCATCCACGTCAGGGCTCGGGATTTTACTTTGTCACCTGGACCTTCCATGTGTCACAGTTTGGTCGCGTACGGGCTATAGTTGGGTGTGTTCAGTGTGTTAATGTACGTTCGGTTCGTGGCCGATCTCAGCGTCGAAATACGCCATCTCAACTTGGAGCTCCTAAGAAAGCGCACACGCAAAGGAACTACCATTTCGGACCGTGCGGGCAAATCGCCAACAGGAACCAGACCACAGACCTGGCAGTTTTCCGCCGTCCAGGGAGTCGCAAATGACATGGAGAGCACACGAATGCCGATACCGGCGCGGTAATACTGCCCTGAAAACGGCGCGTATAGCCCCAAAGACTTGCACAAATGCAACCAAGACTGCCGAGGACGCCCGAGCCCACACAACCACGCTCACACGCAGACCGAAAAAACAAGCCACCTCACCCAGCCCTTCACATCTGATGAAGGCATCCCCATGTTCGTATAAACCACCAACATGCTGTCGCCGCCCTGCCTGCCTGTCAACAAGTTCGCCTGGCGTCCGCTGAAACACTGCAGCGTCCCTTGACATCTATCTCGCACGGTACTCTGATTTTGAGACCCTCTTGTAAGCTCCGTTGCCTCCCACCCAGCCACGTTATCCTGCTGGGTCACTCGTCATCGTCATCATCGTCGTCGTCATCATCGCTATCGTCCTCCGCCTCGGGCGCCTCTTCACGGAGCTTGGTGATGAGCTCCGTAAGCTCATCGAGCACCTCCAGGCTCAAGTCGGCCTTCGCTAGCTTCGCCTCGTGGTCTGTTGTTAGGTCGAGTCCGTGTGTACCGGATGGGATGCCGTACCGTGTTATGCGAAGGATATACAAAGAATAACAACTACCGCGTCGCCATTTCAGGTAACGGAATGCCACAGACATGCGCCCTGGCCCGCTCGGAGCTCCAAGCACGACCCAGCTCGGCGGCGTCTGCCTCTGACCCGGACGTACCTGTAAGTGTTTGGAGCAAAGCCCCCCATTCGTCCTTATCGAGCCCAGCAGCTTTCACGACCCCTACGATACGGGGCACCGATAAACTTGAATGCATAAGATATTGCATGGCGTTATACCGTACAACAGCACCATAGCGCCACTAAGCCACAGGTCGTGGGGCCCCGCTTCTTAGCTGATGTTCCACAAGACCGGGGGGGAATGTGTCCAAACCTGCTTACCCGGCTTGGACAACACCTCGAGCCACCGCGCACCGACTAGGGAGGGAAACTCGGCATTCTCCCCGTAGCTCTGGCCTCCCGCTTCGAGCCACGCTTCCGGGTCGCCTGACGTCAGGTCATACACCTCCGGCTTTTCGCTGATGAGCTTTGTCACTTCACCCAACATGGTGATGGCGCGGTTCACAGGCGCGATGGCCACATCGTCGTAAACCTTGAGGACCCGCCTAATCTCATATGCGGAGGCTGCCATAGCAGGGGTGCCCCACTCAAGAGGTAAAAAAGTAAAATTAGTAATAAAAATGAAGTCAATGTTACTCAATCTTGTAAGTGACAACTTTATGATAACACAGTTTGCGAACCGTCCGGCAACTGAATCCAGCCGCAAACAGTCCGGTCCGGCCGTTACTTCGCAGAGACGGCAGCAATCCACGTAAGCAGAATATCCCGCAGAACTCTGGGCTCATTCAAGTATGGCCGCAGCGCCTCCGCGCAAAGTGCGGCGTCCGTCAAGCTCAGCTTCCGGAGCGGTGCGAGCTGGGCATCTGTCAGTCCACATAGAGTGGCCGCGCTCTTGATAATCCTTGCATTCCGTACGTCTGGTCGAACTGCAGGGTCCGACGGTGACTCCACTTGTTGCCGCGTACGAGGTTGCTGAGGATGCAACGATAAATTCCGGTCGTCAGCGACAAATTGTTGACTTGTAGATGCGGCTGAGTGCTGTATGCCAGCTGATTGCGCTGAAGAGGGAGCCGTTGCCTCGTTGAACACTTTATGAAGCTGAAGAAGGAGCTTTTGAAAATTCTGCTCGGGCTTGCTCAGTTGAGAGGGGCAAGTCTGGAAAAGGCAAATCGGGCAGAACGTGCGCGCTGAGCCGTGAGGAGGGCACGACCGCGAAATTTCGACACAGAAACACATAAGGTCACGATACCTGGGAGGGCAACACGATGTTGCCTATATTCTCAAGGTTATCAGCGAACAACTCGGATAAAGCGCCAGAGCCAAACACCTCGGGCAGAGTAAGTTTACTTCTGTCCGTGTCCTGTTCCATTCGACGGGTTGGACAATTGGATTGAATATTTCCAATATGTCCAGTCTTTAATGTATAAGGAAGGTAAGAAAGCTCAGGAACTGGAACAAGATATAAAGGCGTCAAGTCGACCCAGCCCTCCAGGGGTTCCCCCTCCAGCCATCCAGGCACTCCAGCCATCCAGCAGCTCCAGCCTTCCAGCCACCTAGGCCCTCCAGTCCTCCATGGCGCCCCGTGTCCGGTTACCCGGTGTCGTCCAAACGGTCATGCCGTTACATGCACATGACACAGCCCTCATGGGTCCCCGCACGTCCCCGCCCTTCCAGCCTTCCAATCACTCCACGCCTTCCAGCCCCTCCAATGGACCCGGCTGGGATGCCCCTTCCAGTCACTCCACCCCTTCCAGCCCCTCCAGGCGACTCGGCTGGGGCGCCCCCTCCAGTCACTCCACCCCTTCCAACCCCTCCAGGCGACCCCTAGCCGTCCAGTCGCACGTCTCATTGCGAGATCGCGGAAGGCATTACCGGTTTACCGCGGGCTATGGTCGGAGAAATCGAGTATGGTTGACTGTGGTCGTCAGTTAGGAAAGCTGATTCGGTTATCTAAGCATGCTGTACGTCCTTAGCCCGTGCGCCCGTTCTGTAGTTCAACTGTCCATGAAATAAAAGCACAAGAAGCCAAAGAGAGAAAGGAGACCGATTTTATGCGATCTCACTCGCAAATTGGTGACCGTTACCCTCTGACCGTTACCAAGGAAAGCGCGAAAGCCGCCTTTAGACAATACATTACGTGCAGGAGTGTCGTTGCGGCTCATGGTGAGAAGCATACTTCCACACCATTGTCCGTGCAGCTTTCCTTCGAAGTCACGCTTTGACGACAAAGTTTACACGAGGTGTGACTTCGAGGACATGCGACAGTCGGCCGCATCCAGCTCAGAAGTGGACTTCATCGTTCAGCGTTGTTGTGGCGAAGGGAAGCACACTTACACGACGGAGGAGCTGGCCAACACCATTATGATGAACTCCTCAACGCTTGGATGCAAGAGCATGAGAAGAAGTCGAAGAAGAAGCAGGTGTGCACACACCTGTACCTTCACGCCTTCTTTTGCCGTCCGGTCACGCTTGCTCATGCGGGTTGCTGCGGCGAGCGAGCAGCTTTGCTGGACCCTCCCGAAACCTTGCTTCCTAATGCGGGTTGTGCAGGCTTTGAGCGACGTCCACAACCTCAACGCAAAGGCACTCACCTACATGTTTCGCGAGGTTCACACGTCCGTGCTCAACAGTCTTCCGGTCAGCAAGCAGCTCCTTGTAGCGGACTGTACTAGTTTCGCGGACTTCAACGAAGCTGTCAACAAGCTCGGTATTGGGACGCCTAACTACAATATCATAGTCACTGCCACGGACGACTTCTGCGGAAAGTATGGCGCCATGAGATTCTTCTGGCGCCAGGCGGTGTCCTTGCGGAGATTCAACCGCGACCGCAACGAGATTGAGCACCGCAGCGTGCGCGAGAGCGCCGACGCAATCAGCGAAGCGCTGGACAGCCTGGATGAGCTGGAAGAGCTGAAGCCTGCGGCGGCGATGTTGGATGCGCTCGCCTTGTACAGCGCACACAACGCAGAGATGATCGACAAGGAAGTCGAGCAGGAACGCAAGGAGACGGAGAAGATGCTCGCCGAAGTGCGGAAGCAGCGGCAAGCGCGGAAGCAAGCCCAGCGCTAGACGGTGGCGATAGTGCAACAGCATGGCCCGTGGGCCTGGTCAGGCATTAGCCTCAGTCCGTTGGTTAAGCATGCTGAGACCGCCAGGCTCAGCATGCTTAACCAACGGACTGACCCTCGTGGGTGTCAGCTCGCTGCCTGGGTGTAGCATGGAAATGTGATACCTCTGGCGGTGCGCACGCTTTCCAGGCAAGGTAGACCGGGGTACCAACCGACCATTGTTAAAGAGCAGAGGTGAGGTGGCGGGCAAGGGCAGCCATTGGGTCTTTTGGGGCCATCAAGCATCCTGCAACGACAGCATGACCAACCGACAAATCGTACTGCCGTACATGCAGAGCTGTGTCAACCAAACACCCCCTAAATCATCCATCTTGAAACACTTGTAACAGCACGAGCCGCAGCAACCACAACTAATTGCGCATTGTCTGCAAGGCACTAGACGGCACAACAACCTAATAGTAAGCAACTTGTAACGAACACGGCCAAGTGGTGGCACGCAAACGTAGCGCGTCGGCAACCCGCAGAACGTCCCCAGCAGGTGGACGCGTCCTGCCTGGGGGGCATCCGCAAACACACACCCGGAATGATATGAAAGTGGCGGGGCATGCCGCCAAAACGAACCAAGAAGCGTCCGGAAACTTCCCCACCCTACTCTGGTATCATAAAACCGCAGTAATGAAAAGAAAAAGGCAGAAGCATGATAATCTCCAATTCATTTAAAACATAAATAATGACTTCAGTAGTCCCGGCAACCGTCTGGGTGTGGATCGGTGCAAGCCTGCGACACGCGCATGCAACACGTTCTGGGTTGTCGTGCAAGATGGTTATCGATACGCCAAACCCCGTAGCTTTTAACCACCCTCATAATCGCCATCCTTGCGGCATCCGAGTATCTGAGCTATGATAACGATGTCGTCCAAGATACCGTCCTTGGCAAAACACTCCACGTCCCTTCCATCAGCTGCCCACTCCCCAACCGTTCGTACTCTTCAAGCGCCTAACAAGCGAGTCAAGCGCCATTTGCGAATCAAGCGCCACTTTCCTGCTTAACAGAAATTGGGAGGTTCATGGGTTGTACTGCCGAGCCCTGTCTGGACATGGTGGGTGCCGTAGCGATATTGCCCTGCACCCCTGGCGGCATGGCTGCTTGCTGTGCGGCCGCCGCCGCGGCCGCCGCGGCCGCCGCCGCTGCCACAGCCGCCGCTCCCGCGTCCGGCATGGCAGGCGCCGGCATCGCCGGCGCAGGGGCCCCCATCGGCATACACCCCAAGATGCCCGGCGCCCCCATTGCAAATGGGAATTGTGCTCCTGGCATCCCAGCAGCGCCCATGGCAGCCGCCGCCGCCGCGGCAGGGCTGAGAGCTCCCGGCAGCATCGGCGGCGGCATGACACCCATGGCTCCCGGCATTCCCGACGCTGCACCGAAGAACGAGTCCAGCGGTGCCATCACCGGCGGAATGCCTGCCGTCTGGCCCAGGCCAGCAGCAGCAGCCGGGTTGAACTGGAACGGGTTCATCATTGGCATGATGGGGCTGGGCCCTCCCACCGCGGGTCCCACGGCGGTGGTCCCCGGCATCGAAGCGACCGGCGCTGCCGCCGTCGGCGCTGCTGGGGTTGGCGCCGAGGCGCTCGGCGCTGCCATGCCGACGCCCGGCAGCGAAGCTGGCGCGCTGCACAGACCCGGAGCCGCAGCCGCTACAGGTGCGGCAGCCGCCGGCGATACCGGGGGCGCGGTCGCCGGCGGACCCACCACTTGCGCTTTGAGGGCCCCCGGCGGCAGGAACTTATTTGCCAGCTCTAAGTTCGGCTGGACTGGGATAGGCGGCATCTGACCCATGGTTCCGCCGATGCTGCTGAGCTGCTGCTGTATCGCCACGAGATTGTCCCGATAACGCACCAGGAGCTCCGTGTTCTCCATCACCTTAAATGCAGCCATGTTGCTCTTAAACTGCGTCAAGATGCTGTAATTCTGCTCCATCAGCTGCGTCAACGCCGTTGGCACGCCGGATGACGAGTCGTCGCCCGAGCCCTGCGCTCCCGCACCCGCGGCGCCTGCCGCGCCCTTGCCAGCCCCGTGCATCCCTGCCCGCGTCTGCGCGCCGCTGCCGGCTTTTCGCTTGTTCGAGTCCTCGGCCGGACCCCGGCGCGTCTTATCATCCAGACCGCAGGCTTTGACGCGAAGGGCTACGTCCCGCGCCGTCTTGCTTGGTAGGCTTGCGGCAACGTGGATATAGCGCTCGACGGGCGCATACTGCGAAAGTGAGGGGGTTGGGTGCGAAGGCGCCGCATCAGAAAGCTCTGTTCATGCGGAGCAGACGCAGACTGAAGTGAAGTGGAATGCTGGCAACACGTGTGTGCGCGGGAGCCGAACACTGAATGAGTCGTCCTCTAACCCATCTGTTCTGCTGACGACCTGGTATTCAAGGGACACTCCACGTCGCTGCTTAACAGACATTCCCCACATCCTACCCCCGTCACCACCCACGTAACTCGCCAACTTCACCTTATCCGCAGGAAAGCGGGCCAAGGCGCTCTCCAGCACAACTAACTCCTCAGGCGTCCAATCAGAGCCGGTGGTACCCTGAAGCTGAAGCTCAAAGTCCGTGTCGAAGTCCTCGCCGGACGCACTGCTTCCGTTGGTGGCGGGTGCTCCCGCCTGTTGCTCCCGGAGCGTCGTGTTGCTTTTCTCAACCGAGCTCTGTGAAGACGTATTGGCTGCTGGTATGTCTAATGTCCCGTTGGGTCTGCTGAACGTGGCGAAATCAGCGCTTTTAGAAACCTTGGCGGCGTCCAGTCCTTCCACTGCGGCTCGGCCTACCTTATTGGAATTGCTGCGAACGCACCAGTCGTGCTAGCCATAATATTTTTAATAAAGTCTGAGTGGTGCTGAAGGTTTCGACCTTCAGCAACGACCACTATCTCGACGAACACGTATGGTGGACCTTCTCATTTGGTGCCGCCAAGATGCCCCGCGGACAACATGAACTACAATTTAATTTTCGTCATTGATACTCTAGGCCGTAGTGAATCATACGAAAAGCGCAGTAAATCCACGGTCAGCTCTGGAAGGCACGACTCAAGCCGCGAAAATACATCAAGGTGAGCGATTTTGCGCGTTATCAAATCCATATATAATCCCAACCACGCACCTTTCCTGTCTGACAAGGAAAGAAGAAAGGCTCGAGACAACTGTACGGCAAAAGACACTTCGCGCGTCGCGTGCGGGATGCCAACTGTATTGCCGGAATGCCCACTTAAAACTGACTGGTCGTCAGCTTCCCAATTGTATCCATTTGATCACCCTGCTTGCACCGGAGTGGTTGCTTGCATTATCAACATTCTATGCATTTTGGGTGTTTGTATCATCGCATTTGCTTGGGACGTCATCTTAGTTTTAGTTATAACATGTAATAGTAGAGACAAGTTACCAACTAGGGTGAATTTCTCCTGTGTTCTGACGGAATATGGCGAAGAAGAAAGTTGGGCCCCCGCCGGGGCCTACCAAAACATTTAAGTATGGGATGCCACTGTATGGGCTTGCATGGCCCGATGGAACAACATTTTACGTTTGCGGTGGAGGAGGCAGTGTTTCGAGCGGCATCAAGAATCGACTGGTTTGCGCTGAGGCAGACAATGGGACACTAACTGATCAGACTGCTGAGTTCCAGTTTGGCCTGAAGTGCCCAATGAGGTGATTCGCCGTGCCTTCCTGACGACGATCCAGCTTCCACAAGAGAGCGGCTGTGCTCACTCTGCCCGCGTTTTGGGATGTCCCTCACCCCATGCGCCCCCAAAGGATGGCGGTGGCTCCCGGAGGAAAGTCAATCTTATTTGCTATCGGGAACGGCGGCGTCCAGC
Source organism: Eudorina sp. 2006-703-Eu-15 (assembly GCA_003117195.1). Taxonomy (NCBI): domain Eukaryota; kingdom Viridiplantae; phylum Chlorophyta; class Chlorophyceae; order Chlamydomonadales; family Volvocaceae; genus Eudorina; species Eudorina sp. 2006-703-Eu-15. Next base: position 631,181 of record BDSI01000027.1, on the reverse strand, counting down.
GTCTGGATGTTGAACTGCGGGGCAAGACTCCCCGGTTCAGTGAGGTCACAGGCAAGCACGGAAGATGTATTACTGCAAGGGAACGAGGAACCTGCGTGTTGTTCACCGACATCCCATCACGCTCATGATGCAGGCACTCTTGAGGAGCGGATGAAGGCCATCACCATGGACGTCAAGGCCATCGCCTTCCATCCGGCAGGGGACTATGTAGCGTTGGGCGCGGAGGACGGTTCGATTGGGGTGTACGAGTGGCCGTCCTTCAAATCCAAACTGGAGCTGAGGTGATTGCCGTACGCGGTATGGCCAAGTGTCTTGTTAAGGGTCGCCCGCCCATCCCAACACGGTCATCATCGTTACAAGGTGCCCGGCTAAGCCCTCCCCCAGTTCTGCGCGCGCATACATACTACTGTCAACCCGTCCTTCTCTCCCTGCAGTGGCTCCAGAAAGCTGTCCGAAGAAGCCATCAAAGACCTGGATTTTGTGCCGTACACGCCAGCGGTTCCCGGCGGCGGCCACGGGCCTGCCGGCAAGGCGCTGATGGTGATCTTGGACGACGGATCGGCTGTGGTTGTGGATGTGGACAAGGCCGGGGCCGTGCTGTGCCGCGTGGAGCTGGCCACCAAGAGTGAGCTCAGCGCGCAGGTTTGCGCCGTGGGCAGGATTGTGGCGGCATAGGTCTTGATTGGTCAGGGCACGCGCGGGCACGGAGGGGGCTTCAGGTTCCGGTGTATTTCCCACTAGGTCCGGCAAGGGTGCGGCGGCGGCCCCCTTAGGCGTCCAGCCTGGCCAGTGCGGGGGTCTACGCCAGGAGCAACACTTGCCGGCAAACCCGCCAGAGGCAGGCAACAGTTAAGGGCGCCGCAGTGAGGGCGCCGCAGTGTCAGGTGTTGATCCAATGCAGCACGTCGTCTTCTGCATGACGCTTGAGTGCGCAACCAGGCGCATGCGGAAGGGGTCCTAAACCCTGAAGCACGCGCAGCGCCAAGCATGTGACCGGTTCGCGCCGCCACCACTGCCCCACGCGGTGCATGCACCTGTGCGGCTGTTAGGGGCTGCGGCCGCAAGCTGCCCACCGGGATGTGCGGGTGCACGCGCGTCGTCCCTCTTGCGCCCTGCGCCCTGGTCCCCCGCCCGCCCACAGGCGAGCTGAAGAACGACAAGGTGATGCTGATCAAGTCGGAGGACCGCCTGCTGCTGCACCACCTGCCGCCAGGCGAGTGCTGCGGGCAGCACGCCACAACGGCGTGCACCCTGTTGGCACCTCGTCCTTCGGTAGATGCGCCGGGGCGGTCTTCGGGTCTTCTGTGACCTCCCGCGGGTCCACTGCGCATTGAGGACAGGAAGGTCTCCGGACGCATCAGGGCGGTGCCGGCTAAAGTCCGGCCGCCTCTGCCCGCGTCTTCACGCCTGCACCAACCACAGCCGCAATCCGGGCCCCTGCGCCGCGACCGATCGATGTCCCGTGTCCTGATATGACAGACTCACCGGCCCACTGGACGGCTCGCTGATGGCCTCGCAGGCATGGAGCGCGCGCAGTTCACTCGGGTCAGGTGCCGGGCGCCCGAGGGCGAGCGCGCCGCGCTCACCTGCCTCATGAACAACCGGGCGGGCTGCCACGTGGCGCTCTGGGAGCTGGGGGACGACGGACTGCTGTCCATGCGGGCGGCTTGCAAGGCCGCGGACTCTCCGGGGGCGTGCATGGATGTCAGCGGGGATGGCGGCCTGGTGGCGGTCGGCACCTCGGAGGGCGACGTGGCGGTGAGGGCGGCGCGGGCAGCCGAAGCCGGGATGCGGGATGTGTTCTTACCCGGGTGGACCTGGCCGCGTAGACGAGACCCGGCCTGCATGAGGCCAGCTTGCGGGCAGAGCCCTGAGACCCGCCGGTCGTCCGCATGCGCATCCGGGCGCGCGTCCTTGCGAAGGTCTCGTGCCTGCACGCACACCTGTACGTGGGGCCTGCGCGCACCCTCTCCTGCCGCTTCGTGGGGTGCCACGCCTGACATCCCGCGCCTGACATCCCGCGCCTGACATCCCGCGCCTGACATCCCGCGCCTGACATCCCGCGCCTGACATCCCGCGCCTGACATCCCGCGCCTGACATCCCGCACCTGACATCCCGCGCCTGATCTGCATGTGCCCTCACCCGCGTGTCGGCGACTGACTGCCGCAGCTGGTGGGCGTGCGGCCGCACCTGCGGGTCGTGAAGCGCTTCCCCCGGGCCCACATGGTCTTCACCACCAACATCACCTTCAACAAGGACGCCTCCTACGTGCTGTCCGGCTCACTGGACGCGAGCGCCACCGTCAACTCCACCGCGCTGCCGCCGCCGCCGGACCTTAAGAAGTACGCCTTGGGGTGGACGTCTGGGGTGCAATCGGTTGCTGAAGATTGGCTAGCGACGCAACCGTGTGGTCGCTGCAGTAGCACTTCTTGCGGATTGTTGATGTATATTGCCGGGTATGATTGCACCCGCTGTTGTTTTTGCCTTCACCATACTGGTGTATCTAGCGATTTCGTGGTTGATTGGCGGCTGCGTCTTGAATGAATGAATGAATGAATGAATGAATGAATGAATGAATGAATGAATGAATGAATGAATGAATGAATGAATGAATGAATGAATGAATGAATGAATGAATGAATGAATGTTACAGCGGAATGAACGTTATGCGTCTTGTCCTGTGTCCGATCCACAACGCTGGGCCCCAACCATGTAACACACACACACACACACAACGCTGGCGTGGCCCTGGTCTGTGGTGCGCCCCACCCGGTCTCGACACCACCGCTACCGCCGGCACCCCGCAGGATCCTGGTGCTGGTCTTCATCTCCATCTCGCTGCTGCTCATGGTCTTGTTGCAAGTGGTGCGCTTCCTGAAGCAGCAGGGCATGACCATGGACGAGATATATGCGCTGGTGGGCATTCGCCGGTCCAAGGAGGAGCTGTGAGCGCGTGAGGGAAGGCCGCGGGCTGACCGGCCGGGACAGCGTGCGGCGCTGCGCGGCACTCCTTCGAGGGCACAGGTCGGAGAGGAAGCCCCCCCGGTCGTGTTGCGGATGCTCTCCAGTTGGGTCCCTGCCACGCCATGTGGGTTCATTGGACCGTCGGCCTGTCGCTCCGTCTCGCTCCGTCGCTCCGTCGTCACTCCGTCCAGGTCTGATATGTGGGAAGCGGGCTGGCACGCATCGGGATATCGGGACGCGAGTATGGTCCTGAGGCCCGGTGGCACCCGGCACACACACATACACATCACGGTCGTCTGTGCACGGATGGAGGGAGGACGTTCATCGGTGGAGCCGGACCTGGAGTTGTCGGGTGGGCACTGGCCCACATACGTTGCGCTACGCAGGTGCTGACTGCCGGGGCGCGCTTCCGCAGACGGCTCGCCGTATTCATCATGCCGCATGGGCGCCCTGTGGTCTGATGCTGGATGTGACGTCCACCGGCTGCGGTCGTCTTGGTATATCGGGGTGGTGGTGCAGGCGGCCGTTTCGGCAGGCGGATATTCGATACGTCAAGAGGGATGCTGGCGGCAAGCGGATTCATTACACGGTTGGTGCCGATGTGCACAGCTGGGAACATCAATTCAGCCTTGCCGTACAAAACGCGGGGTGCCGGTTGCCTGTAAGGCACTAGAGGTGGTGCGGCAGGGCACGACGTGCCGCACGACGCACGAGGTATCTCGTGGCGCGGGGCCGCACGGGTTTTTCTGTTCACCGATTACGTCCAAGCCCCCCGTTGGAATTCGGTGCAGTCCAATGGCGCTGTAGTCCTCCCCCGCAAGGGGGTCGCACTGTCGCATCAGCAATTCATGAGCAGCTACAGTATATGTGTATAAGGTGACACCCGGTAATCAGCCGCCGCCAGCGCAACGTCCGTAATCGTCCGTAGCGGAGACGGCGTTGACGCACTCTGGCCCCTCCCGAATAGCACGCGCAAACTGACAACCCTCTGGAACCATCTCTGGAACGGGGTTCGTTCATGAAAGAATTCACTTCCCGTCCTGCGATTCCTCCGACAGACAGTACCCGCCGTACAGTGGTGCAACCTTGCGTGGCTCACATGCATGCAGAGGATTGCGCCGCAGTCCCGGGACGCCGCTCGACGCGCTGCGTGTACCCCGGTGAGATACCGTGATCACTGGGACGCACCGTCCTGCTGTGCGTGCTGTGCTGCAGCCCCCCACCTCTAAGCCCCACCACCCCCTCACCGCGCGCAAAGGGACACCCCCGACCACGTCTTGCACCTCCCCCGAGAGCCCCACCCAAACCCGACCTCACAGCACAGCGCAACCGCACGGTAGGACCCCTTTGCCAGGCGAAAACCGCGATCGTGGAAAAGGTGACACGAGTTTGGTCACGGACGATGAAATTGACATTGAGATCCCCAGAAATGATCACTTTGGTCTGTCGTGAAAGGTCGTGAACTTCAGGTTGCACGGCCACCCCGTTTCCGAGTCGGTTCCTGGTCGTCCTATCTCGCCCCGTCATCGACGGGGCGGCCGCGGCTCTCCTCTCCGGTGCAGTGCGGCGCGGTCCATCAGTCGCACGCCGCCGCCGCCCCGCCCCTCATGGATAATCGGGCATGAGCCCTGGATGAACTCACCAAGGGGCATGCGCGCCGTACGCTTCGTGCCATCGTCGGCATGTAAAAAATTTCAAGAATGGTTCATACGTTACTGAATGTGCAGCAAATGTACATGTCGTACCCTCCGCCCCCCCATGAAGCCAGGGGCCCTTGCGGATGCGGCCGTAGCGGTTTACGACCCGGCAAGGTGCCACCCGGCTGTCGGCCGGCCGACCGCTGCCCCGGTCACACCGGCTGGGCAGGCGGCGGCTTGGCCGCGGCCGCCCGCCCTCGTGGATCCGGGTTGTATGCGCTCGCCAGCACGCCCTCAAAGCAGCCGTGGACAGCCAGCGCGTACCGCTGCGTGTCCCCGGCGAAGCGCGTGATGTACTGCGAGTTGATCGCCACGGCCCTCACGCGCACCGCGATCGCGCCGGGCCGCCCGTCCGCCGCCGCCACGGTCACCCGTTCAACGGTGTTGCGCCGGTCGGCCAGGGTGCCGTTGGGGCGCCCCGCACCCCAGCCGCCATTGCCCTGGAGCACCGTCGGCGTCGTCGCCGCCGCAGCCGCCAGCGGTTCCGCAGTCGCCACAGCGCCGTTCGTCGCACCGCTGGCGAGTGGGGTGAAGGACACCTCCAGGTCGAGGTCGTTCACGAGGGCGACGACTGCCAGGGGGTCGGCGGGGGGGTCCGGCCAGACCAGCGTGGCCACGACGGGTCCCGCGCCGGTCGCGGTGATCTCGTACGTGTGTACGGCACCTTCCCGGATGGGCACATAGTCCACCAGCTGCAGTGCGGGGGAGGTGCAGGAGGCTGGGTCCAGGGAGGTGGTGGCGGAGGCGGTGGCGGCGGCCAGCGGCAATGATGAAATCAGGTCGGCGCGGCCAAAGCCCTGAGTGCGGAGGGTGTGGAGACCGGGTGAATGGGGCGGGGTCCTGTTGGGTGGTCGTCTTGGGGGGGTTGTTAAGGGTTGGATGGGGTCGGGACATCGACGCTGATAGGGCAGCGGGGTATAAGTCCAGGGTTTCTAGGTTCGACTTAATTTGGAGTGCATCCTGGCTGCCTGTCAGGACTGCCCACGCGGCAGGGTTCTCAGTGAGCCTCCAGGGTCGTCTCGCACCGACCCACGGGCCCACGGCGCCACGGGGTTGAGTCTGGGCTTGTCTTTCGCTCCAGGCACCCACCCGGCCGCGGACTCGCCCAGTGCCCGCGGTATCCTACTTTGTCAACGCGTGCTGGGTGTGCCCGGGTTTGTTCCGGGTCTGTTTCCCGTCTCAACACCCAGCCAGCCAGCCAGCCAGCCCGCCGCCAGCCAGCAGCCCGCTGCCCACCCGCCGCACGCCAACATGTGCAGCGACTTCACCCACCCTGCCGCCCACGCAACCCCCCATCCAGCTCACCTGGTAAGCTGACGGCGCGGGGTCGAGCTTAGTGTTTGTGAGCGCGGCCCTGCCCTGCATGTCGTACGCCCCGCCAATGAGCACCGCCTTGAGCAGCATCCCGCTGGGCGCGAAGGGCGCCGCACCCCTCGTGTCGTTACGGCCTGCACTCACCAGGCGGCGTCTGAGGGGGTTAGACGGGTACGGCCGCCCCAATGTGCTGTGGGGCCGCTCGAACCACGCTCGAGGCGTGAACCCCGGGGCCGCAATCCAGATCAGACAAACGCTACGAGACTAGGGCAGGGCATTGAGGAAACATCCCCGGTGTGTTTGTTGCATCGGTGGCAAGCAGGCACGGATTGATGGTGTACAGGAGCACATGCAAAAAGACAACCCTAGAGTGGTAACAGCCTCACACAAGCCCCGAAACCGACGTGGGAGGGCTGGGTGCGGTTCCGTGCCGCACAGCAGATGGTGTGCCGGGTGTTCAGAAGGGTGTGTATGTGTCGAGTGTGGGTGTGGATATGTGCCTTGCGTGCCGGGCAGCCATCTTGATTCAGAGGCGACTCGGGTTCTCCCGGGCCCCACCCCCTGCGGCCCCATCCCCTGCGGCCCCACACCCTGCGGCCCCACTCCCTTCGGCCCCCGGACCTGACACCGCGGAAGCGCCGCCGCGCAGCGCTTTCGGAGACCGGCGCACTCACCCAGTGGGTAAAACCCCGACGTGAAGTACTGCCTCGCCAGCACCGCCGCCCCCGCCACCAGCGGCGCCGACATGCTCGTCCCAGTCATCAGCCGTACCAGCGTACAATTATCGCTGGCCCCCGTAGACATCGCATCCGTCCACGCCGACAGCACCGAGACCCCGGGTGCTACCAGGTCCGGTTTGATCCGACCGTCCAATGTGGGGCCGTACGCTGAGTATGACGGCACGTCATCGTACGGCCTGTACGGATACCACTCAGCGCGGCCGAAAACGCGACCGCCAGCCGCCAACGCGTCGAGGACTCTCTGCCCAACGGCTTGACTCAGAACCGCCACAGGAAGACTGATGTTGCCGGGATTAACCGCGAGCGCTGACGTGTCGGCGGCATCGTTGACGGCAACGACGGCGACGGCGGCTGCGCCCGCAGAGGCCGCGACCAGGGCCTTTATGGAGTACATGCAGCCGCCACCCCAGGCGACCACCAGCTTTGGTAAACCGGATCCTGCACTCGGGTGCACTTGCGCGGCGTTGGTGAGCTTGCGGCAGCCGGCTGCGGGGGACGCCGCAACCGCCTCCAGTACGGCGCCGCCGAGATCTCGAAGTGTACGGAATTGCCGTGAATCCGGCAGATCGATACGCATATCGAAAGCAAGCTTTGCGGGGAGCGTCGCGGCGGGCGTGCCGGCGGCTCGCTTCTGCGGAGGCGGCCGCGGCAGCGGGGGCCGCGGCGACGGCGGCCGCTGCGGTTGCCGCCGCGGCAGCAGCGGCGACGGACCGACCGCCGCCGCCGGCGCCGCCAGAAGACCGCCCTGTGACGTCATCGCCGCAACGTCTACCGGCGGCGTCTCTGGCGGATCCGGCGAGCCCGTCCATAACCGCAGGCGCAGCGTGCCGGTGACGGCGGCCCCGGGGTCGAAGCTGAGTGTGGAGCCCACCGACAGGGTGTTTTTGGCGTTGGCGGGCGCCGAGACCGTGCCGTTGGCGGGCCGCGGCACCTGCGCGCCGTCGTTGCCCGCGGCGGTGAGCACGAGCAGCTGCGGGTTGCGCCACACGAAGTCGTCCAGCTGCTCGCACAGGCTGTTGTACCAGAAGGCCCTGCGCCGCGGCAGCGGTGGGAGAGTGTTCACACGTGTGATTACGGCAGCGAACGAGAGCAGGGACCGGGCCACTACCGATTGGCTGTCCGACATGCTGTATATAGGGGCCGCGAGGCACTTGCTGACACAGCACGCTCGTGTGTCTGCGAGTGGTTTCGGAGGAAACGTGCCACCATCAACCACCACCACCACGGCAATACCCGCGGTCACGTGTGCGCACGATTTAGGCTATGAGCTTTTTTTTCACGAATGCGGTCGTGTCAGCGCTCTTCTGAGGACGCAGATGCACTCGTGCAGGCCCATGGCTGGCTCCGCTACCACGATATCGGTATCGAAGCGGTACCTGCAGCGTTCGCGGCGCACAGCGCACCCAACAACCCGTGTCGCAGCGTACACCCCAACAGCCCAACATTTTGTGTGCCTGAATTCGTTTCTGGGTCTGGATGTCCTTTTTAGCCCCATACAGGGGGCCCCTGCACCATCCATCACAGGAGCTGCTCGGCACCACGCTTAACCGGGCGCGACCGGCCCTGCGCAGCGGCCGCGAGCACCCTCCCGTGCTCACTGTTTGCTGCCCCAGGAGTCCGATTGTACGAACACGCCCGTGTCCAGTTGGTACTGCAAGATCTCCTCGTACGGCGGCAGGCGGTACACCCTCTGAAAGTCCATGATGTCGTAGAAGGCGAGCCGGGCGCCAGGGGCCATGCCTGTCGCGTTGTCGATCGTGTACGGCGCCTGTGGCGGTACAGTCTCTGCCCGACCATCCCTGGTGCCTTCACCCCCACTCGGGGCCGCCGCAGGGCCGGTGGTGGGCGTGGGCGGCGGCAGTGGCAGCGGCGGTTGCGGGGGCCGAGGCTGCGGCGGTGACGGGGGGTCTGGCGCGGCGGGGTCTGGCGGCTGGGGAGGCAAGGGAGCAGGCGGGGGCGGGCCCTGGTACGGCGGGGAAAATCTAGCGGATGTGGGCTGCGGCGGCGGTGGTTTGGTCTTGGCGGCGCGCGGCAGCGGGGACGATGTTGATGCGGGGCGGGCGGGCGGAGGCGGAGAGGGAGGCGGGGTCTGGTACGGACCGGGCGACTGCCGCTTGGGTGGAGGTTGGGGTGACAGCGGCGAGGGTGTCGGCGGGCTGGGCGGCGCCGGCGGCGGCGACTTTTTTCGATTCCGCCGGACCGCCAGCTCCGCTGTCGGCTGCCCCGGAGTGGGCGGCGCCGGGTCCGGGACAGCGGCGCCATCCCCAGCTGTGGCATTGCTGGTAGGGCCCAGGTGGCAGGCGCCAACAGCGATGCCAGCCACGTGGGTACCGTGGCCGTCGGCATCGCCGAAGTCTGCGAGAGGGCGATGTACCCCAGGGGTGTGGATTTGAAAGTTCAGTGCTTAGGGTGTGTAGTACAGGGGTGTGGGAGGTACGCAGGACGCGAGCGTGCTTACCAAAGGACTGAGCCGGGGGGCTTGCGTGTTGGATGTTATGATGTGATGGACTATGGGGGATGCTAACCAACGACTGTCAGCCGGGGGTCCAGGGAGGATGTTTCGGGAGATCCGGGATCAGATTGAAGCAATCAGATCGCCATCAGACAAGGGGGCACGGCGACATCGCAGTTTGGCCTTGTTGGCCTTGGCTGGTTGGATGTTGGTGGTTGACTCGGAGGTCCACCTCGGCTGCGATAGCTAGCTCGGACATCAGCCACCAAAGCACGGGCCGACCGACCCGCCTTGCGTTCTTCCCACCCATCTACAGCCAGGGTCGGGGCCGGGGCTTTGGGGCTTTGGTCTTGACCTCCCAATACGGCGAAGCGTTGGCCCAGACGAAAGTAATAGAAGCTGCTTAAATGGTTAACGGCTGATGACGTACAACACACCGTAGACTGCACCAAGGCGCCCCCTTCCCCGCCAAAGGTTCCCCCCACCCACCTGCGTAGCAGTAATAGCCAGCCAGCTTGCGGTGGACGGCGCTCTTGAAGAGCTTGGCCCCCCGCCGTGCCGGGTCGGGTGCCATCAGCGCCCCCACGTCGGGCACCTGCACGCGAGCCGACCCGGAGGGAGCTGTGTGTGTGTGTGTGTGTGTGTGTGTGTGTGTGTGTGTGTGTGTGTGTGTGTGTGTGTGTGTGTGTGTGTGTGTGTGTGTATAAAAGATAACTGAGCCGCGAGAAGCGAAGTCCAGCGTGTGTGTGTGAGGCCCTCCCCAAGTGTCGTGTCAATCGGAGAGGCGGCACAGGTCAAGGCTCCAGGGGCGACCAACCCGACCTGCGTCCGGAGCTCCGGTCCCTGCTTCCCCTCCTCCTCCCCTGGAGTTGGGATTTTTATCTCTTCATCCGGGGATCGCCCTCCCCCTCTTCCTCCCCCTCCCTGCTGCGCACCTTCGGATCGAAGAAATAGCAGCTGTCCATATCCACCCCGCTGTCCGACATCCCAAGCAGCTGGTTGCTGCCGTCCAGGCCCCGGGACCAGAACGGGTGGGCCGCCCGGCTGGTGGCGACCTGGGCCACCGCCGCCATGTCCCGCCCGCCCGTCTCCACCACAGTAGCCCCCCACACGTCCCTGCGGCCCAGTCGCGGCGTGGGTTCCAGCCAGTGGGCCTCCCGCTGTCCGGACAGCCAGGCCAGCGCAGCGGGCAGGTCAGCGAGACACACCGTGACTGTCAGACGGCGGCCGCGGGCTTTGAGGAGCGGGTCGCAGCCGTCCGTGGAGAGTGCCGTGGGTTCGGCTGCTGCGGCTGAGGCGGCGGCGGCTGCCGTCGCTGCGGCTGCCCGCAGGTGGTCGCCCAGGGGCGCCGCCCATGCGACCGCGAGTTGCTCAGCGAGGGCCTTGGCGGCCTGCGCGCTCCGGGTGAGGGTGAGCAGCTGCACCGTTATGATGTACTTGGTCAGGATCCCTGGCACCACCGAGGGAAGGAAGGGGAAAGGGTCCGAGGTTTGAATGAGGGAGGGCGTGACAGGGATTGTCACGGCGATGGGAGTCCTGGGGACGAGGTGGCGCGTAGCCCGCGGCGCAGGTCCACGACCGGGCGCCGATCCCCAGCCCATTTCGCTGGTAGCCGGTGGTACCCGGGATTCCGGCCCAGCAACGAACGCGCGCGCGGTTTGATTCTGCAACACACATCTGGCCGGAAAAGCCTGCCCTAGCGGCACTGCTGGCGCACTGGACGAAAGCGCCAGCCAGTCTCACCATCTTGGATGGCGTCGTACACAGCGGCGCCTTCAGCAGCACTCCCTGGGGCCTGCTGCCCGGGCTTCTTGTCCGCCGCGACACCGGGGGGAGGAGGAGGAGGTCGGGGAGTGGCGCTTTGCACGCCCGCTGTCGGTTGTTCCTCGTTGCGCCCGGGAGCAGCCGCACCGCTGGCCGCTGCACCATCCCCGCCCCCGCGTGTGTTCATCGGTACGTCTCCCAGGATGCTGGACCATTCCGGTGCGATCTTGTGTTCTGGCAGACAGGGCAGCTGCAGAGGCAGGATGAGAAAGACCCGTCCGGGATCATGTCGGCTCGGTTCAGCTACCGCGGGCAGCAGCTGCCGTACCAGGACTTACGACGCTCACTGCGAGGTTCTTTGCAAGGGCCTGGGACACGACATCCGACGGGGCTGACACCAACCACGTGTTCTCTGGGATGAAGCCGTGGACTGTACCGCAGTTGCTGCGGAGATGTTTATACAGAGGGCCACGTTTGGTGAGCGCTCCGTAGGTCACGAAGTACGCTTGCGGCAGGCTGGAATCAGAGTTGGAAGAACTGGCATTCTTGCCGTCTAACAGTGATCGCTGCCGCTCGCTGGACCTGAATGAAGGAACCAAGGATCCCGATTCGTGCCGGTTACAATGGTTAGGAAGAAGCGGTGCAAGGGGGACCAGCAATCAAACAGGGGCACACGGGGGGTTCCGCGGTGGGGTTTGCGAGCAGGTGTCTTTACTGTCGTTACGCCCCAGGGAAGGTATTCCCGTTTGAACCCCGCGCACCTTCCAGTCGAGTCCACCTGTAAAATCCCCGCCCGAAGATAGATAGGAATAGTTTTTCCTTGACTGGCAACCACACAGCTCAGAGTCAGGACATAGTAGGCCAGCCGTAGCCGGTCCATAATCAGAACCTTTAAGTGGTGGTTGGCAACATTGGACAAAGATTAATTGATTATCATTTTGTTGTGATAGATCAGGTGGGTCGCGCCAAGTAGTCGGGTGAGCTGCAACCAGCTAGTAACGGGGAAACGACAACCGTATAGTGCCAGGGAGTTGTGTTTTTATTTATGAAATATATATGTCCCTGTTTTCTTATGTTATAAGAGGAACAGCAAATGAGAAAACGTGTGGCGCGAGTGAGTAAGTGCATACACGAAAGCGCCGAAACCTCGCTACTGCTGAATTCAGTTCAGCAATACGAGTATACGATACTCACAATTTCGTGACGCTCATTTAAGAAGATAATGCTGTGCATATGTACATGAATGCATCACCAATGAATGCAATACCTATGCACGCCCTGCTGTTGTGCTAGGTTGTGCTGTATTAGCGCGTGTTAGCGCAAGAAGAGATCGATACGGTCACGCCACCGTTTCTCGCACCAATTCTTGACGAACATGAGTCGTGCACCTAACATACTTGTGAGTTCAGGCCTGTTGCAGCGTATATCGCTGTTTTGGCTGCCTTGCGGAACAAGATACATGGGAGCCAAACGCGTTTCAACTTAAACTGCATGAAAATTGTAATCGGAAAGACACGGGAGGCAGGGGGCAGCAGGGACCTCAAGTTATTAAGCCGATTCGTTGGAAGATAACAGGTGCGTTGTGCGTTTCGACCCTTTTGTACAAACATCAGCGCCTTCAACCGCCCCTTGCGGCCTCTCGCGGTCTCGGGGAGGCTCGGGAATACTGGCACGGCGGCCTTTGAGTTATGGAGCACGGCCGCGAAGGGAACAATATTCATAAGGGTATGGTAACTGTCGTTGCCTGGTAACACCCTCTCTTTCCCTCCATAATCCCTATCGCTATCAAAGGACATCCTACTTGCAGGGCTGACGAGTCCATCAGATCGATCAGATTCTGTTGTGGCGTGCTTTTTGGGCGGGGCCCCAGCGCGAAGCGCGTTCGGGGGGCCCCGCCCCCTAGGATTGCCCATGTCCGTGTGTCCGGTAACGGCAAAACGTTCATTATCCGCTAAACTAATTCGCTATGTTTGTCATATTAATTGTCCTCTATTGCAAGGTAACTTTGGTTTGGCTGAAAAAAATTCTTTGCGCACAAACGGTCAAAGTAAAGCTCCGCGGTCCCCATGGACCCGAGTCAACATCCAACCAACGCCTCTCGCGCTCATATTTGTTGCAACGGGTGCCGCGTGATGAATACTTGGATTAGGAATGGACGGCGTGTGCTAAGTTGAACTTCCATAGTGTTCTGATGTTTGAACATCAAGATGCCACCAACACCAAAATTTGCCTTTCTGTTTTGCCAGATGAATACAATTCAACAATATGTATTGAATCAAAGTTTCAAGATGAAAAGGGATAGCGTACCGAGTGCCAACGGGTTCTCCAGTTCCGATGGCCCAAAGTCCGGGTCTCACCGCGGCTTTTTCGCACCCTGTTTTTGCCTTACATTTGCTATGTAACTATTGATAGCAAACTTTAGAGGTTCACGTCTGCTGCGGGCGTGCAACTGAAGGGTTGCATGCCTGCCGACGAACCAAACAACTACAGTTTCACGGCAAAACAAGGATGCTTCAAGCTTGCTTTGTGATAATCTGCTTGACAGACGGATGTGGTAGTGCAGAGGCGACTATCGTTACCATAGTGCCGATACGGTGACCGCCGTCGTCGCCGGCGGCGCGTACTGCAGGATGGTTTCGGGGCTGCCGACGTGTTTGGGCTTGGTGAATCTATGCACGCCAATCCACCTTCAACATCAACGACACCCCCAATGGTAACCTTTCACTCTCTCACACTGTTGCGCGGTAATAGAGTTTTCGTTCTAAAGCAAGCGGCCTGTACGGATTATAGGGGGCCCCGCCCTTTTCCGGCTTCGAGGAAGCCGACCCCTACTTGTTGGGCGGGGCCCCAGCGCGAAGCGCGTTCGGGGGGCCCCGCCCCCTAGGATTGCCCCTGTCCGTGTGTGTGTGTGTGTGTGTGTGCCGTGCGTGGGTAACGGCAAAACGTTCATTATCCGCTAAACTAATTCGCAATGTTTGTCATATTAATTGTCCTCTATTGCAAGGTATCCTTGGTTTGGCTGAAAAAAATTCTTTGCGCACAAACGGTCAAAGTAAAGCTCCGCGGTCTCCATGGACCCGAGTCAACATCCACCCAACGCCTCTCGCGCTCATGTTTGTTGCAACAGGTGCCGCGTGATGAATGCTTGGATTAGGAATGGGCGGCGCGTGCTAAATTGAACTTCGATAGTGTTCTGATGTTTGAACATCAAGATACCACCAACATCAAGATTTGCCTTTCTGTCTTGCCAGATGATTACAAATCAACAATATGTATTGAATCAAAGTTTCAAGATGCAAAGGGATAGCGTACCGAGTGCCAACGAGTTCTCCAGTTCCGATGGCCCAAAGTCAGGGTCTCACCGCGGCTTTTTCGCACCCTGTTTTTGCCTTACATTTGCTATGTAACTATTGATAGCAAACTTTAGAGGTTCACGTCTGCTGCGGGCGTGCAACTGAAGGGTTGCATGCCTGCCGACGGACCAAACAACTACAGTTTCACGGCAAAACAAGGATGCTTCAAGCTTGCTTTGTGATCATCTGCTTGACAGACGTATGTGAGGCGACTATCGTTACCATGGTGTCGATACGGTGACCGCCGTCGCCGGCGGCGCGTACTGCAGGATGGTTTCGGGGCTGCCGACGTGTTTGGGCTTGGTGAATCTATGCACGCCGATCCCCCTTCAACATCAACGACACCCCCAATAGCAACCTTTCACTCTCTCACACTGTTGCGCGGTAATAGAGTTTTCCTTCTAAAGCAAGCGGCCTGTACGGATTATAGGGGGCCCCGCCCTTTTCCGGCTTCGAGGAAGCCGACCCCTACTTGTCGCCTTACCTGTAAAGGCACGACCTGACTGCACCCTTTGCGAATGCGGGTACCTGGGGCGGGTCTGCTTGCAATACAACGCACGACATTAGTCAGCGGATGCATTGCGATCAGACACCCAGGTACCTGCATTCGCAGAGCGATCGCAAGGCGTCGCAGAGCGACAGAAGAGACATATGACAGGCTTTCCCCATTTCACTACCATCGATGCTGGAAGCCATGGTGGAGCGCATGTGGGCCCACCGCTACTTAATCGTACTCTTTAGACGGCAGTAGTCTCCTTTTTCCTGCTAATGCATTGTCATGCGCGTGCTGTTAGGCGTTTTTCGCGTGCCCTTGGGCCAACGGCTCGTAGTACAGGTATGCGGCTATGCACCCCAACCACGTAACACATCACGCATCACACACACATATGGCAGGTACCCCTACGATCAGGTGTGAGCCAGCGGGCTCATGCGGCTTCCTGAGCAGACGTGGTCGTGCGTGTTCCGCTCTGAAGTCTTTTGTTAAGGGGCAGGTTGCCGAGCCGTCGCCATCCGTCGCTCGTCAGACCAGGTCCGACGCAACGATCGTTCGTCGCCTGTCGTCGATATGTCTGCGCCATGCGTCGTTCACCTAGCTGTCGCCAACGGACATGTAAAGGAGCGCTGGTGACCTTGTAACCGCAACATATCTTGACTGCGTTCTTATCCACTGCACGGTGTGCGCACTTCGACCATGTCGCGCGCAGTACGCAGTCGGCACAATCAACGACCACCGCCCACGATGTGCCATGAGGTTACAAAAATAAAATTTGGATATTTCAAGAACATTTGTATGAGCTTTACAAGGAAACGGTAAGTCGAGCTGCGGGCTGCAAGTTGATGAGCCTGGAACGACTGAAACTGAAGCCAGCAGGGCGTTTGAAAATATGACACTAGTATGCATCACTGGTTAATTCAGTTCCGTTTGGATATCATTTATGCTTACCCGGAGTCGGCCATTTGCATTTTGGTACCGGTATACGATACGCGGCCGCTTGTCTCCCTACCGTCCTGTTTCACGGTCGTGCATGGAATTCATCGAATCACTCAATTCATCCAGGTAGGATATTTTATAATAGTAGTTTTATTGAAAATAAGATGCAACGCGCAAATCCCGTGCCGCACGGTCTCTTCCTTTCGCGAAGTTAATTCCTCGCAACGCTTCCGGAAGACCCTCGTTTTGCACCCAACGTAACCGGTCATCCACATCAAAATATTCGTGCCAAAGTAGGATTAGTATGGCACCGCGTCGCCGGACGTCGCTCTTTCGGCGGGCACCCCGACCGCCTCAGGACCAGGTTCAGCGCGCTAACTCCACTAAAGCCCTCCAGGTGACGTCTACCCCAAGGAAATTGGGAACATACTCGTCTGGGGCTGTCTACTCACAGACGTGATTTTGTTCTACGGCGTGCTGGCAGGCAGGGAACGTCAAACTGTGTTACGCATCCTATACGCTTGCTGGCTCGGACGGCGACGGAGACAAAGAGAATCAGGTAGGGGGTAAGGGGGAAATATCAAGAAATTCACAGGCGCCGCTATTCTTAGTGCAGGTGCTGACTCAGACAGCGGAGTGGCACACCGAACACCGCGGTGTGCGATGCTCGCTCACACGACACCATTCCGTACACCTCGTACACCCCGTCAACTTTCGCCGCTCGTCAGTACCTGTCACCGCCAGTGCTCTCCGACCACCGCCGCCCTGCAATCGGTATCCTTGTGCAAATACATTTTGCTTGGGCCGCCAGGACTGTTTGGCTGTCGCGGTGTTGAGGCACGAGCGGGACAGGGACGCGCCCCCGGCCGTATTCTTCGGCGTGTTCGACGGCCACGGAGAGCACGGCGGCACAGTGGCGGCGCTGGCGGCTGAGCAGCTGCCCGACTTCGTGGGGGAGCTCCACCCGCAGGTATCATAACAACCGTTTGAAGTGGCGATGGCCAGTTTGGTGCCGCGCCGTGCCCATGTTGATGCAGCTGTGCGCACACCGGATCCGGAGCACACCGGAGCAGTTGCGGCTGGCGGCAGCTGCGACGGGGATGTGGCCAAATGTGACGGGGTGCAAACCTCACCGCAAGAGACGGCAGGGACGAAATGACCGCGCTGGAGTCACCCAGAACAGGCTGCGCTGCTATGCTGGATGCTGCCCTTTATTATTAAGGACTAGTAAGGATGTTACAGCGGACCCCGCGGGCCATCGGTTACAGCCAAAGCTTCCTCACCAAACACTGCATAATCGAGACGAAACGCCATGTGTGGCGCAGGGCAACTCCTGGCCGTGAATCCGGGCAACTCCGATTTGAACTCTTGTGTTCAAACCCGGCCTCCGCTGCGGCGCCCGCCAGGCAAACGACCCGGAGGAGGCCTTGGCGGCGGGCTTCACGAGGACGCAGCAGTTCCTCCTGCAACAGCCAGGCCTCGACTGCAGCGTTTCGGGCTGTACGGCGCTGGTGGCCCTTCTTGTGGGTGATGTGCTGATGGTGGCGAATGCCGGCGACTCGCGCTGCTTGGCGGGTAGGTGGCCCCCAGGAGATGCCTCGGACTCCGGAGCAGGGGTACCGTATTGGGGCGCTCCATGTCATCGTCTAGAGCAGCGGCTTCAGATAAGTACCTGCCCTGTGCGGCATGACCGGGGTACAGGCGCTGCTACGACCCGGCTCGGCGGCTCCTATCCGTCAAGCCAGCGGGAGCCGCGACGCCAAATGGGTTTGCGGGCGCAAACAACGGGGCCTGCCGGAAATTATTCGGACACACTGCTCCTGGTCCGACCCCACCCGGGTTTGCGCCGTTTGCCCCGGATCTCACTTGCTGCACTGCCGCCGCACCGCAGGCCGCTTCGAGGGCGACGCGGAGGTGGTCGCGTGGGAGCTCACAAACGATCACACGCCCGCGTTGCTGCACGAGGCCAACCGCGTCCTAGCGTCCGGGGTAAGCCCTACGCGGCGCAACCCTGCCTACCATTTGTTGTCCGACCCTAAACCCTAAACCCTACCCATTTGTTGTCCGACCCTGAGCCCTAAACCCTACCGAAGAACGAACCGTTAGGGACACCCCCTGTAGCTTTCGTTCGGTCATAATTGCACCATAATTGCTAGGTTCCCTGGTAGCGTGTTTCGGTGCACTTGTGGAGCCTCTCCGGTGCGCCACGGTGGCGCGGTTTCGTTTTTGCGTGGTGAGGAGGCTACGGCTGTCACCGATGACCCGCGGGGTCCACTGTAACATCATCAATAACAACAATTGCATGACACCACAGCCATCATCTCATACAACGGCAGCGTGCATGGGGGCTGGGGAGTCCACACAACGCAACGTGGGCTGCAAGGCTACGCTCGGCAGCGCCTGGACCCGTCTCAACGCAGACCTGTGCGGGCACCCCCATTGCCCATCACCGTGCCGTGCCGCGCAGGGTCGCATCGCGCCGCTCCAGGTGGGGGGCACCAGCGTGGGGCCGCCCCGCGTGTGGGAGCGGGGGGCTGACCAGCCGGGTCTGTGCATCACACGCTCCCTGGGGGACACCCAGGCCAAGAGGCTGGGCGTGACGCACGTTCCCGAGATCTCCAAGTTCAAGATCACGGCTGGAGACAGGTGGGCGATCAATTGCGGACTTGCACATGCAGGACAAGGACATAGCCGCCAGGGACCGACGGGGCGCGAGCGCCCTAGGGTAGTTGATCGTTGGGCCCCGCCTAGGGGCCCAACGGTCCCCTGGACGGTGTTCCTGTCGTCCCTCTTTGCGACTGTGTCTGGCAAGATGACTTCTATGACGCCGCCCAGAGTTGCGCTGCAGCCTGACTCGTTCATCAAAGCCCTGTCGGGCGGCGCGTCCCAGACTCGTGTCTGCGCATCTCACACCCATCGATCGACCCATGCCGCCGCACCTACGGGCGCGGCTGCTGTGCACGCTGTGTGCTTCCCCACGCCCGCATGCTGCCCGGTGCCCGCGCGTTCCTCTCATTCCCGCGCCCGCACGTCGCTCGCCTCTTTCCATCCCGGGGCAGGTACCTAGCGCTCGTGTCGGATGGCATCACCGAGTTCATGGGTAGTCAGGAGATCATCGACCGGGTGCACCGGTGGGCCTCCGCCGGCACGATGCCGCACGAGGTGGCGCGGCGGCTGGTGCGGGAAGCGCGTGACCGCTGGCGGGACTTCGGAGACGAGGGCATCGTGGATGACTGCACGGCAATCGTGGCGTACGTTGTCTATGACTGCGATGAGGATGAGGACGAGGATGAGGATGATCCGGAGCGGGGGAAGGGCAGCAAGCGGGGGGCCTTCCGCGGCAGGGCCGGCAGCCGGCGGCGGGGACGGCAGGAGCGCGGCGGTGCTTGGCTCCGGCAGGCGTCGTTGGCGGTTTGGTCAGCGGTACGGGGTGCCCTGGCGCTGAACACCAGTGGTGGGAGCGGTGATGGCGGTCGCGACGAGCGGAAGGAGGAGGCATCGCCCAGCAGCAGCCAGCGAAAGGGGCAGGGTGACGCGGTGTAGGGTTTCGCGATCTTTGCGGTGCAGCCGGTGCATGCGCGGAGGACAGAGCCGCGCGGAGGATGGAGGCACCAACAGCCCAACACGCAACAAGGCCCGAGGCACCCGGGTGAAGGTCTGCCAAACGCTCCGAGAGCAATCGTGGGCTCCTCAAGCGAACACCGACGCACATGTATGATGCTTCCGTGGCCAGCACTTTCTTCTGACCCGCCACGCATATTCCACAAACCCGCCGGCGGTCGGTGTTTGGTCAGGGACCGCCTTCGCTTACTTGGCCAACCCCTCCCACCACGACGGAGGACGGACAGGGCGTGTGTGGGGCTCGTGCAGCCCATGTCGCTCCTGCCCGCAAATGCGCTCGACCCAGGAAATATAGCATCTGATCTTAGACGCAACCACGGTTACTACTATTGTATGTACTTGACACATACCTCTGCCACATATTTCCTGTTGCGTGTGGCAATCGACCTGCGGGCGTTTCTCCAGTCGTACCCGTGTGCACTTGCTGGCTGGATGGAATCGCTGCTGAGCAGGCGTCTGGAAGTGAGGGCCATCCGGCAGCCCTGTATGCGCCACTGGACGGGTCAGCAGACCCGCCGGGGGGCGGTTTGTAGGTGCGAGGGTTAGGTGGGAATCCATTTAGACCCCTAGGAGAAGTAAGGGACTGGATTCCTACAGGGCATGAAGGGGCTCTCGTTGGAGGCACTGTTCGTACGTCAGCTTTCTACGGCATGCACTACGGCAACCTTCCCTACTCGTCGCTGGACTGGCCCAGCTCTTAGATTCGTTATAGGCGAGCGAGGTGCGGACGGAGTGTGAGGAGGCCTGCGAGATCGACGAGCAGGGAGCTGAGGTTCGCACGGAATTTAGTTTGGCATTAGCATAAAATAACTACTGATCTGGTGGCCACTTTCTCCCTTCACAATGACGGCTTGTGCGTGATGATTGGGTGCACACGGCGAGCGAGGAGACAGGACTAGACAGAGCGCGACGGCTGCGACGTACCAGGAGCGGTAGCTGAAATGAAGCAAGGCTGCATGTATAGTGTAAAATAATCGAGCGTGGTAGGATTTCGATATCTGTTTGATATAGTTAGTCCTAATTGTCGATGTGCTTAGGTTGGGAGTGTCGAAACGTGTCGAAGCACGCCAGTAAGGCAAGGCGGGAAGCGCGATGTTCGTAACTTCGTCGCTCGTGGTAAAACTTCGCACGTACACCAAAATTTCAGTAATCTTGGTTCCAGATTTGGTTTGATCTCTGTCAGGGACTTATTTAAGCAGGAGACAAACAGTAGTGCCCCAAACAGGCAAACGACCAGCCAGGAGCGTATGCCGCCCCTGACCCCCAGTGACCAGTGAAAAGAACGGTATCGCCACGCTTTTACGCACGCATTCAAAACCAGGTGGTCGATCGGTGGTGTCCTTCCCCGCCCGCGCAGTCCCTACCCGTCCGACTCAGTCTGGTATGTACCTGCGGCCGCCCGCCTGCCAGCTCTTTATCAGGAAATAATCGCTCGATCGACGGAGGGTTTGCGTTCCGACACTGCGAACGAGGCCCTCAACGACAGAGCTAGCGCCGCAACACGCGTTCCACTGCGAAAGCACATTTTTATGTTCAAGTCGGTGTGGATGCGTGGCCGATCTGATGTGCACTAGGAAACGCGAGGCGCAGTCTCGAAGCCGCGGTCCTGCTTTCGCGCCGTTGGTCAGCCTGGCCGGACCCGAAGCTGCTTTTGTGGCGGATGTCGCCTTCAGTCGCCAACCATCGGCTTACTTCACCTGAAGGTTGGTGCTGAAGGTAAAGGAATGAATGCGTGTCGAAAGGTGTCAGCGGCGCCAGCTTTCGGACGGAGGTCTTCAGCAACACGCCGATAACACGCGGGTTCCATTAACAGATAGAGCCGCTTCACGTTGCTTCGGCTGTAAAGTTTGACTTTCGTGTCGTGCAGAGCATGCTCGCGGAGAGGCGCATCGATCGGGAGCGAGTTTTATGAAGGTAAGCCCAGTTGCACTGAGGTTCGCAGCTGCCCCGGCCTCGGTGCAGAGGACGCCGCATAACGGCTGGGGTGGCTGGCGCAAGCAAGCAGGCTTACTTCAAGGGCCAACTGCCTGCGGGTAATAAGGCTATCTCTCCGCCGCACCTCAAGTCACATACCCTGTACGCGTCCAGGGAGGGCACGAGGGCTGTGAGCCACCCCGCGAGTCGACGTGCATCCAAAGCCCGGTTAACCGACCCTGAACGCCGCCCATGTGTGAACATCGCACATGTCACAAACCTCCTGCATCTCTGCATCTTTTGACCAGACGGCGATCAGAATCCCTTTCCAGGAAATATAGTGTGGGCCGTCCACCCCGCCACGCACCCCCTCGCCTCGCGTGTTCGTACTCTCAGTCCGCCCTGCTACCACCTTGCAGCGGCCTCGCCAAACTGGGTGGGTAGCCGAATACGTAGGCAGGAAAGCAGGCAGGCAGGCGAGCAAGGCCTACGGCCGCCACTGGCGGCATCTTCGGTCCACACAAACAAATCTGGTATGTACACATCTGTGTTACGTACTCAGTTTGGCTTGGTCCACAAATATGGTATACGGTATACATGTGCTAGCTAGCTAGGACAACAACGGGCAGGTGGCAGCAGACGGGTATGCCGTACATGGCAGTAACTGCCATACTCCGCCATGTGCCACCTGCCGCTTGTAGCCGTACACATACACCTGGAAAACACGGCCGCCGCCGCCCCGTGTTCTCCCCGCCACACACCAACTGCAGGGCCCCAACTAACCAACGGCTCCATCGTCCGAACACCTCCCTCGATGGATGTCAGACCAACAGCAGCATACACAGCAATACATACATGCATACATGTGTGCACCGGTAAAACAGACAACCAGGTCAGCCGAACCAGTCCAGGCTGTACGCACGTACGGCTAGTACGGCGACGGTTTGGTACGGCAACACGGTAACCAGCCATCGGCGCAGCATATGTACATGTGATGGCAGCAGCATATATACCTATTAGTCATCCGGCCACAAGTCCGCGTAGGTATCGATGAAATGCGAGCATCTATTGCTTTAAGCAAAGAATCGCAGCAGCAACTACTGCTCCCGGTGCATGGAAGCATCCATCCAGCTGCAAGCTTGCTTGCGCCAATCCTGCAGAAGCACGCACGGAGCCCTCTCGGAAACTCCCACTCGCACTCGGTGTCTGAAGCCGGACACATTGCCCCCCAACCAGCCCCAACACACCGAGCGATCAGCACCGATCCGCACGTCGTCGGCTTCATTCGCACTCTTCAGCAGTCGGCACATAGAGGCCGGGGTCCGCTATAACATTCATTCATGCATACAGGCCGCAAACACAACCACGCGTGCTTCGCGACCGGGGAACACAGCATATACAGCCTCAATATATAGCCTATATAGCCTCCTATCCGCGGACCAGCAGTACTGGTAGCAGCAGCCTCAGCAGCTTACCGCGCGCAGCGCCGCGCCAGCACATAAACACGCACGCCGTCAGACACCGGCCGGTTCCGCCGTTCCCCATAATTTCGCGCGTACAAGCCAGCCAGCCTGGACTAGCTACCAGCAAGCCGCCCACCTTACTTCCCTGGCAGTCACTCAGAAGCGAGCGCGGCCCGCCTCATCAGCCCGCCCACCTGGCATTATGAGATAAGCGCAACGTAACCCGGCGGCAAGTTCTGTCGGAGTGAGAACACATTCGGGCCAGCAGCAGCGCTAGCTAGCTCGGCGGAACAGCTGGGCAGTAGTCTAGGCAATGGCCCTTCCTGGACGCCATGCATCCCACCTGGCGGTGCCCTTCTTTGTCCGACGTGGCTCGGATCCGCCCGCCCTGCTGCGCTCTAATGTATTATTAGCTGGACACATCGTGAGTGTCCGGTCAGGGAACAACTTCGTTCGGACCCACCATTCAGATGGACGCGTGCACTGGGTTTCTCGCTCAACACACACAGTGCGCAGGCACGCATACTAGCTACCATTCCGTATTCCACTCCTCTCACATACCGCATGCAGCTTTCTGAATCCGCTCGCAACAGATCAACCCGCACCCGTTGCCTTTATACATCCATAATTCTGCACGGCAGCTTCATCATGACGTACAGCCATCCGCCGCCCTGCGCTCGCTCCCGCCCAAGCAACTGTCCCAACCAACAACTAACAACCACTCGAGGGTGGGAATCGCCCCTACCTCGAGTCCCGACCATGCGCGCACTGTGTTGGTGCAAACCACGGACCTAATGCAGACATGCAGCAGCTCATGAACTGATAAGCTAGGAAGGTCAGATAGCTGCTGGCCAGCTGGTGCGCAGGCTGCTGGACGACAGAGATGAAGACAGGCCGACAACTCGGACACCTGCCTTGCGCGGGCACAGCCAGCGCCCTCTAGGGCAGTCAATTAAGGTAAATATTCACATGGTCAGCCCTCTGCTGCCACCCAAGAGAGGGTGTTGCCGGGATATGATATGTACAGCATACAGCAGCAGCAGCAGCAGCGTAGCAGCAGTATCGGGATAGATGCGCATGAAATCCCATACATGCAATCGGTGTAAGCCGGCGCCCAAAGCAAGCAAGCCAAACATCTACTGATCACAACTAAGTAACGAGCAAGAACTCGAGGAAGATCTGAAGGGGAAGAAGAAGACGGCAGCACAGCACACACCATTCGCTGCACTAGCGACAACGCGTCCAGATAATTACTATAGCTTACCACGCCACACACCCATATACATGCAAGCTTCGAATAGCCTCCTCATACCAGCAGTGTGCACACGCACAATGCGGCAGCATATACGCCCTGCGAGCCAGGCTTACCCGCTCGCTCACTACGTCCTCCCAATGCCCTCCCGTCCATACATCATTATTGTCCTTGCTTGGCAACCACCCACCCTGATAGCTAGGAGGAAGGAGGGATGTACACGCCGACCCCCGGCACGCACGTAGCAGGTTCGCTGTGCCCATCTTGAGGCACGGGCAGCGATTGAACCTTTGGCGTCAGGCGGGTCTGAGGGCCGCCGGCAACAGCGGCCTCGTTGGCAGTCGGGTAAGTCCCCAGCTCAAGCGGCCATCGTCGGAGGAGAGGCCGCTGCGGGGAGATGGCAGCGGCCGAACCTGCTGTGTGCCTGTGGCCGAGCCGGCACCTTGTTGCGGATGCAGTAGTCCACCATCTGGCCGGGGAGCTCCGCCAACAGCTCCTGCGCCAGCCGCGTGCTGTCAAAGGAAAAGCGGTTGAACTCAACAAACTGTACAACGTCCCGTGCGGCCGTACGGTGACCGTTTGTCAGCAGTCGCTTGTCGCTGTCGAGTGCCTTCATCTTGCCGAACTCCTCGCATCCCACTCCCACGATGAGGATGGACAAGGGCAGTGAGGAGGCGTCGATGATGGCGTCGATGGTCTCGTCCATGTCGTTCACCTCTCTGTGTACGACAGCATACACATCACATTGTGCAAATTACACGGGCGGGAGGACAGTTACTCGCGTAAGCGCAATCACGCTGTGGGTGAGGTGTTCCATATATAACTTCCATGCAAGCGACCACTCAGGTACACCATTCATGCATGCATCGGCAGCACAGCCATGCGTGCACGCAACAGAGCACTGGCAGGGGTCAAGCAAGGCAGGAGGTGTTCTAGTCCCGTGCATGAAACCGCTTGCTGGGCGTTCGACTGATCGGCTCACCCGTCTGTTAGGATGAGGAGGCCGGTGTACTTGATGGGGCCCTGGGACCTGGCATTCTCTGCGGCCATCTCGGCGGCCCGCCGGATGACCGGGGCGAAGTAGGTGGGGCCAGACAGGCGCCACTCGTACAGCGCGCGCCTGCGGCTCAGCCCGGGCAGTGCATGACCCCGTCAGTTTATCAGTCCAGGACTGTTGGAGTGCTGTGTTCCGTGTGATGCTGGGACGTTCACTCACGCACGGCCGCGAGTTTGGTGCCGACAAGCTACATATACGTAGGATCCATGCCCGAAAAACCTTTCAAGCGCATCCCGGGGCATTACAGCGCCCGCCAACTCACTTGTACGCGTGCAGCAGCCCGGGGACGCCCTGGCAGGCGCCGTTGGGGTTAGGGCCCATAGGGAAGCAGTGGCTGGTGCGCATATCATCCGCTTTGCGGCCGCCAAATCCCATCAGCGGGAATTCCTGCGATGACAGGGTGGCGCAGCCGCAGGAAATTATTCGAAGGGCTTGGGTCAGCTACTCATGAAACATGGTCACTATCCCGCCCCTACGACACGGTACAGCGCTTAAACTTCAATTAGGACACAGGCCCCTCACGCCCCTCTCTCCCGTATCCGGGGGGAGAGTGCTTCGGCGGTCTCCCGTATGGGGCGGGTTAGCGCCCCCGGCCAGTGTCGGCCTGGCAGATATGTAACGATTCACACCTTGTCGTGGTCGTAATGTGTGATGACCTGGCCGATGCCCATGATCGCCTGCTCGTACTGTGTGGGGGCACCTGCGTAACGGAGAAATAGACGTACGCCCAAATCCGGTCAGACGGACGGACATCGTCGGGGCGCCCGGGCTACAAGTGGCCGCATCCCGCATGCATACACGCAGCAGTACACCGGTGCCTCATAAGTGCCTCACGCAATTGCAGTACATATATGCCGTGCAGACTGATGGACCCACCCGAAACGAAGTGCTTGGACGTCGGCAGCCGCGGGTCTCCGTTGCTGGCCGTGAAATCAACGGCCACCATGAAGCCAATTTCCGCGCCGCCCGCCAAGTAGTCCAGGAACGTGGGCCGGTGCTCCTTGAAGAAACTCCGCACTGCCAGGGTGCCGTAGTCGCCTCGACGCCTCCCCGGCGGCGGCAGTAGGCTGATGCTGGCGCCTTGCCGGGCCACCAGCTGCTGCAGCTGCCCTGTGGTGGTGTCGCAGTAGCCCAGGAGCTTGTGGGAGCCGTTGGATTCGTAGTCGAACACTTGAAGCCGCAGCGGCCGCTCCGGGTTGCCACCGTTGAGCTGCGCTGCGCGCACGTGGATCTCATTCCAGATGGGACTCACACACCTGCGCCGCGCCTCCGTCCTGTAGACGGGTAGCCAGGTGGTGCCGTCGTCCTGTGTGCGGTGTGGCGAAGCGGGCAGATGGATGGGCGGGTTGATGAATGAATGAATTAGGGATTTGAGTGAATGTTACAATTCACCCAACAAAGGGATGATCGCGTTGGGGTGTGGGGGCGTTGGGGGTGTGGGACTGGACAGACGGCGGGTGCACTTTTGGCTACGGTATGAGGGTCGGTTACCGTACCCAGGCGCTAATATGAAGAGCTGGGCGAGGGGGGGGGATTCCTGGGGCCAGCAGCTGACAGGCAGGCGCCCACCCAGACACCCATCCGGGCAGTAGCCAGGGCGGGGGCCTGCTGTGCGCCGTACCTGCAGGCGGCAAATCTGAAGGAAGGGGTCCGGCTTCCCCATCACGTCGGCGGCACGCAGGTCGAGCGCCTCCATCACGAATCTGGGGGAATCGCAACCGGGAGGCAGGGATGGGGATCAGGCAGCTCGTCGTTCGTATGTGTCGGGGTTTATTGCCCGATTTGGCGCAGGGTGGCGACGACTGAAATCGTACGCGGCTGTTAGGAAGCAGATATCTGCACGTGCGCTGGTATGGCATTACGACGTGGTCTGTCCTTTCGACGGCAGGCGGGCGGCGGGGCTGCCCACCTGAAACTGTCCTTGCAATTCGACGCCTCCTCGGAGGTAAGGATTATGGTGGACTGTGGAATGCTTTGCCCGCAGCGATCATTTAAGCTAAGCGTCAGGTTCTTCTCTCGGGCGGTCACCAGCTGCGCCAGCTCAAAGTCGCACCAACCCAGGAAGTTCTGCACAGTGGCACAAATTCAACAACGAGGACATTCGGGACAAATTCAACCAGGAGGGTTCAGGGCACGAGCAAACCCCAAACTATGTCTTTTACAAGCACCCCTTCAACTTGCTCCAAAAGGCATACAACTACATACATTGCCTACAAGAAATGATAAGTATTTTATACGAAAAAATATTCGTGGATAGCGTGGGTCATTACACATGGAATGGCATCAACGACAGCCGATTTTAGGCGTCGACAAGCACTAAATCCCATTGCGGCGGCAATCAAACTATATTTTAACACTCGCGTAACAAAATAAAACGTATTAACTTACGCAGTCTTCAGGATCAACGCTGCCAGGGTCCTGACCGCGGTCGATGTCGACCATGACGACGCGAAACTTTTGAACCACCTCGAAGTTAAACATTACGCGAAATTTGCGCACGAAGCAGGGGTCTGCAACCCGGACGGAAAGCGGTTCCGTTCAGTACCGGCGACAGGTATATAAATCAAAAACCACCTGTTGCAACCTCACTCACGGTATGTATTTGCAATCATCTCTGTACGTCCGAATTCAACCCAGTTGCCGTCTTGAAACTGATACACGATGCCTACGGGGTCTGACTTGCTGCAGCACCGAACAATGGAGGTCCGGAAAGCAGACATTATTTATAAGCGTCGACTTCTTCAGGATGATAGCATCTTGCGCCGCACCTTAAGATATCCGCATGTGCAAGATTTGAGCATTTCACGCCAATGTCCACCCATGTGCTGAAGGCCAGCGAACCCGAAAGAAGTGCTGTCGCCTCTTCCGCATCGGAAGCATTGCTCACAGACTCTGAGACGTTTACATCGCCAGCAGCATATTTGCTTTCCACGTCAATGTGCAGGCAGTTGCCCATTTTATAGGGCAAGTTGCCCAATATGTATATATGAAGCAGAGTGTATGGATTTTTCTTGATGATTTTTACGGAATCATGGAGGCTGCGTGTTTTAATGATTTGTTTCTACGTACGGCACCTGGTACCCGGCCGCAGCATACTTCCACTTCTATAAAGCGAATTTAACTTTGCAGTGCAGAACATAATTTCGTAAATTTCGTGTAAGATTTTGTGCCTGTATGCTTGTGACCGTTTTCTGTTCAGTTTCTGGCTGCTGAACGGGCACCCGCCCGTTACAGATCCGCACCCTACGGGATTCCGCAACTGTGCATTCGCACCGGCATGCTTTTGGATGTGGTGGACCCTGGCCCCCATCCGCCTGGTTCAGCTAACCTAGCTCGCGGGATTGACCTAATTATCGAGACGTCAACCACTACAGGACTGCTTTTGACACCTTGAGTTCCGGGAGCCACGGTGTGGTTACAGCATCAGACCACACGTACTGTTAGACCTGGCATTGTGAACTGCCTCCTAGTATCAACATACACGGAATATACCGATTCATTAGCGGACCCCGCGGGTCATCGGTGACAGCCACCGGCGATAGCCGAAGCTTCCTCACCAAACACTGCATAAACGAATCATGGCGCACCGGACAGGCTCCACAAGTGCACCGAAACACTCCCCGGGCCCACACTACCAGGGAACCACCCCGTTCCTGAGAACCAACCACGGCTAGGGATAAAGGCCGCTCAGGGGGAGTTAGCAACCCGGGCGCCCCTATTGGCGAGCCCCTATTAGCCACCACCCCAACCAAGGCGGGATCACTTCTCCAGCGGCGGCCCGTAGTCTTGGAGGGCCACGGGGGCTCGCGAGCCACCATTATGGGCGGGGTTCGCAAGGGTTCGTGGGCGCTGAGTAGTGGGTCGCGCGCGGGTGGGGCGACTGTGCGCGCTATGGGCCATTGGCGCCCTTGATGGGGTTGGGCGGTTATTTCGACCCGGTGGGACCGTACGGGCAGGCCCCTGATGATGAGCCCGCCTTGTCTGAAGTGGTGGGTCGCTAATAGGGGCGCCCTTGTGGCGAACTGCTCCTGAGCGGACTTTATCCTTGGCTGTGGTTGGTCCTCAAGAACGGGGTGGTTCCCTGGTATAGTGGGCACGGGGAGTGTTTCGGTGCACTTGTGGAGCCTGTCCAGTGGGCCGTGTTGGCGCAGTTTCGTTTATGCAGTGTACGAATCAATGAATGAACGTTACAGCGGACCCCAACGGGATCAACGTGTATGATGAGGAAGCTGTGGCTGTCACCGATGACCCGCGGGGTCCACTGTAACATCCTTGATAAGAACGGTTTCGTTTGGGTTTGTGAGAGCGGCGAGCATCTGAAGATTCCTCTGCAGACCGCGTTTTTGATTCCCAAATCTGGGCTTCCTCTGGTCCCCTTCTTGCGGCCGTGTGTGTTGTGCGTGTCGGCTGTATTTGGCGCGCGCGCGTTTCTGTTGATCGGACAGATACATGGCCCGGGAGAGGCGGCCGCAGGCCATTGGTGCCTACCGACGCTCAGTCAAATCGAGCGCGATCGAGCCGTGATGTGTCTGTATGACTGTTGGTCGCTAGTAGTGGCTTGTCGGACTGATGGGAACACGCGCAGTGGCTGGCGCTTCGTTGAGCCCCATGGGCTGTTGCACACGGTTGCACGCCGCGGCCTTCGACACATCGACAGGCTTGTATTTCAGACCATGCATGGCTGGTCGGTATCTGCACGCACAGGCGGCCGAGTCGCAACCGAGTCACGCCCACGCGCGAACGGCGCCACGCGGCGCCCATGCGGCTGAGCTCCTGCTAACTGGTAGGGGTGCCTGCCGTATCTAATGCTCACCAACATGCACACTATGTGCATCGGTCACAACACCCTACCCCACACCAAATGACTACGTGCCGAGCGTTATACTGACAAGCGAAACCTACTGCAATTCACTGCCATTTATTGACTTGACGCATAGCGGAGCGCAGCGGAAAGAGACTTATTGTGGACGTACTGCCACGGTGCGTGGAAGCAAGGCGCGCAGGCAGGGCGCCTGCGTACGGCCAGGTACGGCACAGTGAGGAGGTCCAGCCTCTTAGGGCGCAAACACGGAAAGATGTGAGCTGTAGTGGTGTTGACTTCGTTCGTACAATGAGGCGCGCCCCTCGGCCGGGACAGTGGCCTCTATCCCCCGACCCACCCGCCCGGCGCGGGCAGGTGCGACGGTTGGCGGTGCATTGGAGACTTGGCTTCTCATGTTTGACGCTGGGTTCGCGGTATGTCGGTCGGCAGCCGGGTCCGAGCTCCGGGCACAGGCTACGGATTAACGGTTCTACAATAGCAACTGTCATCACGATCGGTCATTAGTGCAACTTACAACGGGGTCGGTGTCGACAATCGGCCGCAATGCCAACTTACAGCGGGTCGCTGTCAGTTTACGCACCCGTCCTGCTTCGCCTCCTTCCGTTGCGCGTCCACCCGGCGTACTCTTACCTACCCGGCCACTGCTTCGCTCGTACGTATCACCAGGTAGCACCTTGCACGGGACGAAGATTTCCTTGATCGTATTCCGGTTCAGTGCTGGGCAAGGGAGTCCGCCGTAATGATTTAACTGCTGCATGTCAAGCCAACCGCCGCCGCTGGGGCTGGAGGCTGATGGAGACGGCTGGAGAGTCGTAACTTTTAGGATGTCACTCCTCACTAAGCTATTTACTCGGATATGCCAAAATGTGCGCCTTGAGCTGTCCGGGATCCCGCAAGTTCATTGTCATGCCCGTGCGTCGCGCGTACGGAATAATCGACAATAGCGGACAGCAGTAACGGCGCGGATACACCGCACCTCAGCGTTACAGCCTCAGCGCCCATACGGTAACCTGCAAAGCTAACACGAAGGAAAGTAGTCATCAATCTTTGCAACGTTGTATACGGCGTCTTCAAGGATGGGACCTCTGACAAGTTGACTGCTACCCGTAGCTTCATCGGCTACGCAGCTTAACATCGGGGGCGCGCCCGGGCACACTAATTGGCGATACCGACGGTCATGCATCAAACTAGTTGCGTGGGAACAAGTAGTATTAATTTGCAGGAAAGCGGCCAGGATGCTTCGGTCCCCACTCCTCCAAGCAGGAGCTCTCATCGCAAGACAGCCCCACAAGGACACGGACTAACGGTTACCGCGGAAAGCGCCAATGCTCACATTTCGCATCGCCGATAGCAACGAAGCAACCCCGCACCACAACGCCGCGAAACAGAGGAGGGACCAGATAGAGCCGCTGCCAGCATCATTACCGTATACGTACACCGTTGATCCCTTTGGGGTCCGCTGTAACGTTCATTCATTCATTCATTACCGAGACAAGCAGAGACGTCCAACGGGGCACGACTCATTACCAAGCAAAGGGGCAAGAGTGACACACAAAACCATGGCTGGGGCAGCCTGGGCAGCTTGAACCGCAGTTTCGTGGGCTACAGAGGTCTACATTATTCAACCTGCCTTGACCGTAAGGCGCGCACGGCGACGGTCCGCAGGTCAGGCGGAAGATAGATCGATGGGCAGCGCCCCGATCTCATCCCCCAAGCCCTATCCTCCAATCTTGGCTGATCACCTGATCTCCTGGCGGTATGAATACTAAGGATGTTAACAGTGGACCCCGCGGGTCATCGGTGGCAACCATACCGTGGGGGTCTGGCTGGGTGGCAGGCTAGGGTCATGGCCCGGTGTGTTTTTGGGTGCGGCGTTGAGGTGTGGAGGTATCCTGCCGCCTTGGCGGTGGGGCCTGCTGGGGCTTGCCCTGGTATACACCGGTGATCCCTTTGGGGTCCGCTGTAACGTTCATTCATTCATTCATACCGGCCTCGCCGTACACTGCATAAACGTTGCGGCGTTGAGGTGTGGAGGTGTCTTGCCGCCTTTGGCGGTGGGGCCTGCTGGGGCTTGCCCTGGTAAACACCGTCGGTCCCTTTGGGGTCCGTTCATTCATTCATTCATAAACGTAACTACTGCGCCACCATGGCGCACCAGACAGGCTCCGGTGTTGTTTGTTGCCGCACCCTGCTTGACTGGTCTGACATTCGGCTCCTCGCTCGACTGACTGAGCTGCTTGGGCTTTGCCTACTACTGGGCCTCCAACCGTATCTGCGTCACAAGCAGGATTGTGTGGTACAGTCTGCCTGGGAAGTTCCCATGGACGCCTAATCAGGGCAGTCTTGCGCAAGCAAAGCAGAAAGGAGCAGAAAGTCCGCGGCTGCACGGGTGCCACCTATCAAGAGTTACCAGGAGGTACCCAACACCCGCCAATACCCATGCAGCTGCGAACTGCACCTCTTGATCTATCCATATCCATTCATTCATCCACGGAAGCTCGAATCGAACGAGCATGCGGGACTAACAGTGTTCGCATGGGGAGGTCACGACGTTGGAGATGTTTGCGGACTGCATGGCTGCTGGGTTTCCTCTCATCAGCTTCGCAGCTTCGCAGCTTCGCCGACATGGAAGCGTCGTGTTGCCTCTCCGCGCCGCCCGCTGGGGCACCAACTCACTTCAATCTATTAGGGTATCACTGCCTTGCGGCAATTATGTGTTGAAAATGGCGTTAACAGTTGGTGAGCTTTAGAACGGTTTCCGTGAACAACGTTCTAAGTAACGGATCTCGGACTGTGCCATTCCAGCCATTCCGTGCGCTATACATGCGAAAAAATGGATGGCTCCTGGCTTGTCTTGGTGCCGCCGTAACAGTTTTGGCCCGTCGAATACTGAAACGTGCGTGCCTGGCCGCGTTGCGCATGGGGACCGCTTCCGAGCGCCCTAAGACATAAAGAATTACGATTGCAACCCAACCGTGTGGAATGCTCCGCAGCCATGCACCATAGCGTCATCATCTCATCAATCAAGCACAGGTCAAACGGAATGAGGCTGTGATATCTGCTGAAACCTGTTCATCAAGCTCTGCTTATATAAATTCTACAAAATCATCTTGCCTTTTATGAAATGCATGGACTCGTCGGTCGTCGGCCCGTCCACCTTCAACCACCTGCGCTAAAGCTCGTACACAATTTATTTATTATGACGATAAAGCAACTCCTCTCACTTCATTTACTACATCTCCCTATGTACATAACGGATTGAGCACTACTAACGCCCAGCTCTGGTCAACGTTCGGTACCATACATCGTAAATATCAAGTGTCAAAATTTCGGGCATCCAACAATTTTGCTTACGCTGCATCACTAAGCACAACAAGTTATTTCCTGAGCAGTATTACACGAATTGTAATGGGCCAATGCTTTTCGGCTGATGTCAAATCCAAGTACGCGGCAGGGGAACTGGACCAACAAGATTCATTGAATCGTGAAGAATATGAGGCAAAAGAACTTGCCACTGGCACTCTGAGCTATTGCTCTTGGATTATCCTTCATTTGCACTGTAGAAGCCTCAAGAATGCAGACATGTTCAGGTACGCATGTTGTTGAATTAAATGCACCAATGTCGACAGTAGTGTTGGCATGGCTGAGCGCGCACAGTTTGGGTCTTACACGCTGTTGCGTCCCATTGGTGCAGCAAGTCCGACGCCATGGGAGTTCTGTACGAGGCCAAAGATGGCAACTGGTCCGAGGTCGCGCGGACGGAAATGATTGCCAACTCGTTGGGTACGCAAGCTTCCGTACAGTCCTTGTACGAATCCATCCATGCCGTAGCAAGGCCGGGGAGGGGAAAGGCTGGGGAACTAGCGTGCCTAACACTGAACTGTTGCGTCTAAGAACTTTGCAAAGCAGCGAGGTCTGCACACTGTTCTCAACACCCAATCCCCGGGTTTCAACAGACCCGCACTTCACGAAGACGTTCAAGGTCTTATACAACTTCGAACGCCTCCAAAGTTACAGGCTCCTGCTGGTGAGCATTGGTTGTCGGCAGCAGCGTAACATTGGGGTAGCAACGTAATAACATGGTTCCTCGACACGCGCGCCAGGTTGACGTTGACAAGGGCCAAGACCCGACCCGGGTGATCCCCACCGAATGTGTAAGTGGAGGGCATGACTAGCTCCCTGCAGTCCAGCTCCCTGCGGGTGTGCCGTACTCCTGCCCTGCCACGATGCCGACGCACTCAGCTGCAAGGATGGACACGCGCCATTCATCATCATTTCAATAACGGACACGTGATCTCACAGGATTACCTCGGCGCTTGCGAATTCGCGCTCAGTGAGGTGGTGACCGCGCCCGGCAGCAAGCTCATACGCGAGCTGACCGACCGCCACGGCGCCAAGTTGAAGTCAAAGGCGGTGCTGCTTGCCGAGGAGGCATCGAACAGCAAGGAGATCTACAGGTAGGTTAAAACCGCATTCAGCATGCGGGTGCTTGTGTGTGCTCATTGCATGAACCATGCCATGGTACACTTCTTACCGGCCGGAGCTCACTGCGTGCTTTAGGCGTGTCCCTTATCCCACGAACCTCTGGCTTGTATGGGCTGCTATTCATGTACGGTTCAACGCACCTTACACGAATAGCGATCCATAAAAGCCAGAGGCTCGTGTTCCTATCGGCCACGCCACGCAACCACGGCATGCACGTAGACTTGGTACACCTGGGGCCGACTGGCGCAGCCGCAGTCCCGGTCCTCTCACGGCTTGCGATGCATTTGCACTGGGTATCGACAGAGCTCCCTGCACAGGTAGCGCAGCTTCGCCCTTGAACCTGGCCGGGGCCGCTGTTATCATTCATGTGCGCCGTACACAGGATCCAGCTGGCGGCACGCAAGTTGCGGAACGTGGAGCACATCGGAAAATCGGATCCATTCATCGTATTCAGCCGGCAGCAGGTATTGCAGCATTTGCGGGCGCGCTTGGCCGGGCTTCTGGTAGCGTGTTCCGGGGGTTCCGGTGCATGGCCTTCACGCCACGGCGTAGCGTTGATGGCCGGATTGTTGAGGGGTTGCACTGGTGCTAAGGCCGCCTCAGCAGCAGCCGGACCCCAATCCTGGATAGCAGGCGCTTGGCTTGCTGTTTGTTTCCCGCATTTGGATGTGCGAGCGGGAGTGCAGAATGCGGTGCTTTCGGGCATGCAGGCGGTCAAGCAGCCGGGCCAACTTATTGTGGACTTCCTGGCTGCAGGAAGGCGGCGATTGGTTTCCAGTCTTCAAAACCAAGGTGATCAAGAACAGCCTAAACCCGGTCTGGAGTGAGTTCACCGTGCGAGCCACACAGTTCAACAACGGGGACCTGGCACGCCCGCTTCAGGTCAAGGTGCGCCGGCGACAGCAACCGAGCGCGTGGTTTCGTATTGAACAAGTACTTCATGACGTGTTAATGATGGGTCCTTGTGGCTCGATGGCCTCTCCCTTGACCCTGCGGGCCCTGGGTCTGGGAACTAACTCGCAGACTCAGCAATCTCAGAGATGCTGCGCAGCGGAGCATCCGGATGGCGGAGGCGTGTATTGCGTACCCAAGCAAGCACTGAGCGTCGCTGTATTGGGTTGAATGCGCAGGTGTACGACTACGAGGCGAATGGTGTCCATCGTATTTTGGCGCAGTGCGAGCTCAGCACGGAGCGGATGATGGAGCTCGGCTCCCAGCACGGCGCCTTCGTGACGCTGCTGCCTCCCGCAGGGAAAGCGCCTGGCGATTACGGCACTCTGGAGGTGCGTCGCGGGACACGGGTGGTCGTGATGGTGGAAGTAGGACGGTGGCCCCGCTGCGTGATTCGAATGTTTCCACCCGGCAGCAAAATGCAACGAGGACGCCTGCAATCGAGGCGGTTGTGGAGCATCCACAATTACGGGACTTGTACCGCAAGGGAGGGAGATTGCCGCTTGAAGCACTGGTAGTTTGAGGCAGCTGAGACAGCCGGTTCATATGGCGCAACCGGCGGCCCTGCTGCAGATCTTGTCGTTCAATGTGGAGGCGAACGCGTCGTTCCTGGACTACCTGGCGGGTGGCACCGAGATCGGGTTCGTGGTGGCCGTCGATTTCACGGCCAGCAACGGGGACCCGACCCTGCCGTCCTCGAAGCACTACTTCGCCGGTGGGTGCGCCCTGCGGCCTATGTTGCTGTCACCGCCGCTGCGGAAGGATTGGCAGCAGGCTTTGTCACGAAGGCACGACGCGGCATGACGTGTGTGATCTCACAACGGACGTGGCTCTCTGTTGACGCCAGGTGGCATGACCGAGTACGAAAGGGCGGTCGCGGGCGTCGGCCACGTGTTGGAGTACTACGACCACGACAAGGCATGTCCATGGGCTGCGCGCGTGGATGTGAAAAATGGAATGGCTGGTGGTCGCCCCTCATTGTCGATGCCGTGTCCCCGTCCTGTCACCACCGCACGTCGTCTCAAGTCATCGCCTGGCGTCGTTCGGTGTTGGGTTTCGTTTATGTCCCACCCCTAGGGCAATAATCCGTCCATGAAGCAATGCCCACAGACGGATTGATGGGGTCCCGGTGGACCTTTTTCTGTTGGCTGTGTGTGGTAAAGCCGGAATAACTTGGTCACCGCGCCTCCCCGCAGGTTTTCCCGATGTACGGGTTCGGGGGCCAGTACCAGAAGAATCCGACCAACCACTGCTTCCCGCTCGGCAACCCGCCAAACAACTCCTGTCTTGGGGTGGCGGGCCTGCTGCAAGCCTACGGGTGCGCTGCGGTGGCGCTGTCCATTTGCCGTCAGAGCTCTGCATGTGAATTGAAAGGCATAAAGAGCCCACGGATCCTGCCGTAGCCAGGATTCGTGGGCTCAACCGTGCGCAGTCGAGTGCTGCCGTGTCGCCATTCGCCTGGTTGACTCGCACTGGTCTTTGTGCCCGCGCGGTCAAATCTCTGCTGGGTGAGGCCTGCAGCGTATGGACGCTCTCTCGCGCTACCCGCTCTTTTCTTTATCTGACAGTGAACGGCGGCCCTGTCACCAGGCACGCGCTGAGCAACTGGAAGCTGTCTGGGCCGACGCTCTTCGCGCCGGTGATCCGAATGGCGGCTCAGCAGGCCCGGGCGACGGTCGGGTCGGTGCCGCCCAAATACTCGGTGCTGCTGATCCTGACTGACGGAGCCATCATGGATATGCCGGTGAGGCATAAGCGAACCTTTGGCGAGTCCGAAAAGGGCGATTCGTTTGCCCGTGTGGATACCGATGCGTATGTTGCTGCAGGCGAGCACACCGACCAGGTGTAAACTCGCGACAACATTATGGCTGCGGGCCTTTGTCTGAGATCATGCGGCGACAGGACAACGTGTGTGTCAGGGAACCCCTGCAATCTTATACCAGCACTATGTGGTCATTTGATGTACCGGGAGCAGTAGAACTCTTCATGGGTGGCGGCCTTGCACAAGTTCACGGCGCCTCCGAACACACAGCCGTAACCGCCACCCTGCTTTGATCTGATGAACTGCAGGACACCATTGACGCCATCATTGAGGCGTCGGTGCTCCCACTCTCCATCCTCATCGTGGGCATCGGCTCTGACGGCTTCGGGGACATGAACGTGCGTCGCACCCTGCGTGCATCTCTTGCCCTGCACGTAGCGCTGCTGTTGACTGTTGACAGATTAGCGGTTTGCTACCGCTGTGTTTGCACATTGGTTGCTGCCGCTGTGTTTGCACATTATGTTGGAAGGCAGGCCCTCGGGCCGTAGGCGTGTCCTACGAGGGCTCCACGTCCGCCAAGCGCCCATCACACGTTCGCGGCCTCGCGGCCATGCTCATGTGTGGTCACCTGGCAGCGTCTTGCGTGTCTTGCTGCCCCTTGGACGCACTTCACGCCGTGACGCTGTGTGTTCCCGACAACTGCAGACGCTGGACGGTGACGACGCACGACTCCGTCGCGGCAACCGCACGGCCGTCCGGGACATCGTGCAGTTTGTGGAGTTCAACAAGTACGCGGGGGACGGCATCCGCCTGGCCCAGGAGGTTCTGAGGGAGCTGCCCGGCCAGGTCATCGACTACATGAGGCGAGTGAGGGGCCCTGGGGTGGCGCCGTGGGGAGATGGGTGGGTCGCATGGACTAGCCATAGGGACGAGCGTGGATGGGTCTCCCGCTGTTATCTCGAGCGGAGGATGCCGGTTTGTGACGTGGGTGTGGTGTGCGATGTCTGGCGGGTGCAATCAGAGTATGACGTGTGCCCTTGCTTATCATCTCCCGGCGCACCTTTGCAGGACCAACAATATAAGGTGTCCGCCGCCGCTGATGGCTCTGCCCACAATGGGTACACCGTCCGCGCCGCCACTTCCCGCGCCGCCACTTCCCGCGCCGCCGCTTCCCGCGCCGCCACTTCCCGCGCCAGCAGTTCCTGCAGCCGCGCCTGTAGCGGTGGCGCCGCAAGTCTACTCGTAGACCCCGCGCGGCAGTGGTCCGGTGGGGCTAGCATCGATTACGGGTCCCGCCTCCACAACCGGCCGCAGGCAGCCCGCCGCAGCCGTCATGTGTAAGAGACGCGGCAACCTATCTTTTACAGAGCGCTGCGATGCGCTCCACTCCGGGCTGTGCCAATGACTGGAGGACATGAGTATGGGTCAGGTGACATGAGGGGGGAAACTTGCTGGGGCGATGACGCGACCCATAACCAAGAGCGTCCTGGCCAAGTGCAAGTGGAGTTTGCGGGCAGGTGAACCAACGGTGGCAGCAGTCCGCGGTGGAGGCGCTGCTGGGTTTCGCGGCAGAGTGAGTATGATGGACCTGACGACAACCATTGGATGATTGACCGGTGTACAGGTGTCGAAATCTCTTGACCGAACTCTCTCGGAGGACCGGTTTCCTGTCGCTGGTTGTTATGTCTGTTTGTTGGTGAGGGCCGTGGAGGGGTTGGGGGGGCAGTGTACGGCATTGTCTTGCCCCTGCGTGGCTTGGATGTCCTTTTGTATCCATGTATGCTTTCTCTTCTTTATGGCGGTGATGACCCTGTTTTGTGGTTGTCACTACGCTTGGCCTTTGGTTACCTCTGCCACATGTACCCGCGGGTGGCGCAATCTTTCTTCGCACGTACTGTGAACCAATTTTGTCGATTCTTCATTTGGAGCCGGGGATTCCTGATTTCTGGTCCGGTTTGACCTCACAATGGATGGTGGGTCCGTCTAGAGCTTCCCGGAGCGCAGGTCGGTTGTGACTCGTTGATTCGTGCACGTCCTTCAGAGTGGGGTGCTCCTTACCTGAACTCGATGCCCCTCCGAATCTATCTCAAGTGCGACGCGGTGTTACATGATGCCGCGCGGCGCCCATAACCTACTGCACTTCATCCGCGCACATCTTGCTTTGTCATTGCTTACCCCCAGACCGGTGGAGAGCAGGCGAGCGACAGGTTGCCGAGGGTTATGGTCACCTCAATCGCTTTATGGCAGAGCCATGTAGTCCTCCTTGTAGCCCCCAGCCTCCACGCCCCTCATACAACCGGTTCCTTACCGTGACACGACCCAACTTCGGTCAGCTCACTGGCTCAGCCCGACGTCAGCACACGCCAACAACAATCCTCGCGGGACAACAGGACGTTGGGTCAGCAAACAACACGCATACCACCAGTCCGTTAGCCTACGGGCTCAGTCTTCGTCAAAGTACTTCTCCTCTGCGTCGCGGGACTCCTCCTCCAACCAGTCGCCGTCCAGCGACGCGTCCGCATCTATGGCGCCGTAGTCCACATACTGGGTGTCCTGACCCAGGAGGAACCGGCTCTGCATCTCCGACACGAAGTCCCGCCGCAGCAGGGCCTGCTCCGAGGCAGAGGTGCGGCCGCGTCGCCGCCTGCCGGCGCCCCCAGTCCCACGTCCGCCCTCAACCGCCATATCGTCGCCGCCCTCCCCTCCGACTTCATCCGCATCGCCATCTTCCTCCTCCCCATCGTCATCATCGTCACCAGCCTGCTCCTCCGACTCGTCGTCGCTTTCGTGCTCGGACATCTGCAAAGCACACGACGTCGCCGCGCACGGCCGGCCCCGGCACCAAAAGTGGGCAACGGCCCTGCAAAACCGGGCGCTGCGGGACAGCGGAAGAGCGAACGCCCGGAAAGCCTCGCCCTTTCTCAATTCCCATGCCCTCCTCTGCCAGTCAGGGGAGAAAGTCAGCAGCAGACCCCAAGAGTCACGGCCGCACATGCCCCCAGCACATACGGAAAAGGCCGGCTGGCGTTCGAACCCACACGCATGGCCCCCAGTGTACCGGCTCCCACTGCCGCATGTGTGACACACGAAAGACGAAACTCCCAACCGCCCGGACGCTCACCTGCGCATCCTCTTCCCTCTGCTCCTGCATGCGCCGCATGTACAGCTGCGCCTCATCATCCTGCCGCATCAGGAACTCACTGAACAGCAGCCCCGCCGGCGGCACACCGCCGGCTCTGGGCGGCAGGCGAGAGCCCTCCGCCGCCGCCGCTGCCGCCGCCGACCGCGCAGGAGCTCCACCAATGACACCGCCCGCCGCAATCGGCCCCGGCCCCGCACTGCTGCTCACCCCACTACCGCGGGATGTCCCTGCCCCTGGGCTACCCGCGCCTCCTCCATCTTGTTGCTGTGGCGCTGGCAGGCGATGCCCTCCGGCGCCTCCTGCTCCGGAGCCGTCATGTTCCGACGCATCTGCTGCGCTGCAGGAGTGCCCCGTTGCTGCTGCTGGCCCCGCTGTCGTGGCTGCCGCAGTGGCTGTTGCCGGTGCACGTCCCGAGGTTCCGGCTGCGCCTGACGAATCCACGAGCGGCCCTCCCTCGCGGCTTTCCAAGGCCGCACGCAGCGCGCCCACCAAGCAGCTGCCCCCAAGGCCGCCGCCGAGGCCTGCGAATCCGAACCGCGCATGACCACGTCGACTCCGCAGGGTACCGCCAAGTCCAAAAAGCTTTCACCAGGGACCCCAAGGAATGTGCAAGTCGCTCCCTCCCTCTCCAAGTTCCCGGTCCCCGCTCCAACTCATGGCTTCCCCAAGGCCGCCTCACCTCCTGACGCGGGTGCTCCCTGGACGCGTGCGCACTGCCGCAGAGGCGCCCCCTCCACCTCCGTCTGCGTCGGCATCCTGTTTGAACCGCCTACAAGACCTTGCAGCTCGACCTGACCTGGCTGCGACGGGCCCAGCCCGTCCTCCTGCTGTTGCTGCTGCTGTTGTTGCTGCTCCTCGTCCTCTACAAACCTCCCGATTTGTTGGTGGTACAGCAGCGGCGCTCGCTCACGCATGGCCTCATCGCTGAAGTACTCGCCTTGGGCCGCCAGGCGGCGCATGGCAGCCAGCCGGCGGTTCTTGACCTTGGCAGGCAGGCGCCTGGCTTGCGGCACAGCGGGTGAGGCAGGGTGAGGCAGGTTCCAAGCGCTCTTTCCCCGGGGCGGAGGAAGGCTGCACCATCAACGCATGGTCGGGTACGGGGCTCCGAGTGCTGTGCACCCCGGCAGTGCCAAGGCAGCCTCCTAAGAGGACCAAGTTTGTTGTTGTTTCTTGGACAGCACAAAGACCGGCTCGTCGCCGGGTGTGGATCCCTGAGCGATTCGGTGCCCCACTGCACAGGAGACCTTGCAGGAATGCATCGAATGTGCGGCATCCGGGCTGTCCAGGAGGGTGATCGCCGGTGACCGATGTGCCCGGGGTCGCCCACCTGGGGTTGGCTGCCTGGGCGGCTGCGTCCATCCGCTGCGCTGCGAAGTGCTTCAGCCAGTGGTCTACCTCATAGTCTCCGGAGCGCAGAGCCTCAAAGTGGTTCAGCTCCTGGCTCTGGAGGACGCTGCCGTACCTGTTCCGGCAAGGCCAGGCAAGCACGTGCTCTCTACAGCGGGTACGGCACCAGCGCGGTGACCAAAGGCGTCCCCGCATGCTGTACGGCCGTAAAGGCGCGGAGTGTGTGTAGGGGAAAAGGCCATGATGCCACGTGGCGTCCGGCGCTGCGGGGGCCTGAGAGCCGGGCTGGCAGTACGGGAGACGAGGGACTGGTACCCGCCAAGGAGGGGAACCTGCGCGACGCTGGAGGTGCGTCTGCAAACATGTGTGATACCACACCTGGCAAGGAACGCGGCAGGGTCCTTCTGCAGCAGCGCCTGTAGGTACGCCAAGACCTCAGTGGTGGAGGGTGGCCGAGCCGTGTCCTTGTACAGACTACTGGGAAGGGCCAAATCCGGGAGCTCTGCCAAGCGTTCCGTGATAACGACCATCGCGCCATGCGTTATCCTCCCCAACGACGACGCTGAGTAAGACGTCGTCGCGTTTTCCACCGACACTCCCGACATAGCGAGGTTGAGCTCGGCGCAGACCCACGGCTGCAAGTCAATGAATCACCATTACAGGCGTTTCGCAATTTATGAGCACCACTTGAGGGGTTGCTGCTGCTCATGATTGTGCACCTGCACCTCTGTACAGCAACTTGCACGACGCAAAGTTTTATCAAACTGGAATCCTTGAAATGCACCACTGTGCATTATATGGCAGCATGCAGCGAATTAGAGCATGCAATTCATTAGAGCTTCGTACAGACAGCTAGTTTATAGACGCATCTTGTGCCTCACGTTTAGCAGCAGGCCGTTTCTGGTAGGACCTCAAAGTAATCATGTCCAACAAATGGTGGGACCAATCAAAAACGACGACGGGTAGGTAGTGTCTACTAGCTCTTTGAAGGCATTGGTCTTCCTTTCAAGGTTCT
The DNA here is from genome assembly GCA_003117195.1 of Eudorina sp. 2006-703-Eu-15. NCBI lineage: Eukaryota > Viridiplantae > Chlorophyta > Chlorophyceae > Chlamydomonadales > Volvocaceae > Eudorina > Eudorina sp. 2006-703-Eu-15. The sequence continues at coordinate 588,633 of BDSI01000027.1, read as the reverse complement.
GGCCTGCGCACTGACAGCATTTGTTGTTGTATCAGGACGTGGTATTTTTAGCCAATACAACCCGGACTCAATCAAGGAATGGGTGGAGCGTGAAAGGAAGTGAGTCCTTCGAAGACGCAGCACCGTTTTTCATCTTTTCCATCCGTAAACCAGAAGCACCTGCCTACTTTTATTATGCAGATATCCTCGCCTACCTGGTCGTCCGGAGCCCACGCTCGACCAACTACGCTCGCTTCAGCGTGCCCCTCCCACGCCGCAGGGGTAGGTGTCCTTCGTACCAAACTCGGGAAGCATGATCCGCAGGATGCGCTAAGGACACGTTGCCGCACAACACAATGCCGTACAACAACAAATGGGGTTGTCAAGCACCCCTCCCCAGGTCCTCTTGGGTGACGGAAATTCCCGCCGCGGTCACGCCATGGGCCCCTTCAAAACAGGTTCACGACCACCGAGTCGCGACCGGACACCGCCCACGTGCAGTCGCCACTAAAGACACCGGTCTTACCACAATATTCTCATCATCACCATTTTGGTAAGGCTTGGGTACCGAGCTGGGACATGTCGTAGTGGGAGCACTGAAGCTGCCAGCGTGTGGGCAATCGGCGTGCCTCATCCCTATGCCACACGCGGATGTATGCGACCTTCTGGTAGGGTGCTCTTGGAATACCGTAGCTTGCGGTGGTTGGTGGAGCTGTTGCCGGTAGCTGACCTCATCAATCAGGATGAATCCCAGCGTGTGTGTTTGGAAAAGGAACCCGCCGGACCGAGAGCCCAGGTGCAGAAATACTTACCATGTAACCTGCATGAATAGACTAGTTGCGGCGAACAAGGCAACCGTGTGTGTGTGTACATGTTTCGGGACCATGGGTATCACGTATCAGGGATGTCAATGCGCTGCGCACCGGGGACCACTGCTGCCGTGCGCGATGTAGCCCATTGGCAGTACGGGCAACCCCAACAGTTGCGCGGCCTTGCCCGGCGAGCACGACTTAGTACCTTGCTGTGCAACCGACTCCTCTCATTACTCCATGATTGCTGGCGCGCGCGTTGCAGGGTGGTTGCCCCCCAGCCCAGAGCGGCGCATTGCCGGCAGCTTCACGGACCGAGTACCCGCTCAGTCAGGCCACGCGTACTCGTACGGCATTGCGAACGGACACAATCAGGCCATCCACAACACGCACGTGCTGATTTCAACGAGGAAACCCTAAAGCTTGAGATGTGAGGGCATCAGCGCGGCGTTGGTGACGGCATACATTGAGCATGCTGTCGTCCGTGGTGACGCCGACAGTTCACGTGACCGCAGGCGGTGAGGGCACATGTCATGACATTGCAGGACTTACCTGACGGTTGCTGGTTGTTGACTGTATGCATTGAGCAGGGCGACGAGGGCATAGTCGGGCCATCTAAGAGGTTGGCTCCAAACTGTAAAGGCGTCACGAAGAGGGCCGGCCGCGTATGTTGACGAGGGACTGGGTATTCATGCATAGCAACTTGAGTTGGGCGTGGATGGGCAGGCCAACTCCTGGCCCTTTTCTCTTCAAACCATAGCGATAGTAACGTTGACACAGCATTGGATCGTGTTTTGGCATTGGCTCTCTCGCTCACCGCATTGATCTGTAGAAGGTCGAGCAGTTGCTTACATACGCTGTTGTTCTCGTGGCATGGTGTATGAGGGGTCCCCAAGATGCTGTGCTGTTCCATGCGTCATGAGGCGATACCTTTGTTCACATCGTTTGCTTGAAGCAATGCACATGGGAGGGCAGGCATGGCCATGTGGCGCCCGGCGGGGAGGGACGGGGGGAGAGCGTCATGTGATTCATAAATTGCTCGGGGTACGAGTCGGTGGCTTGGTTACGTCTTCAGCGGTAGGGCCACCTGCTGCGCACCGGCACCCGGGGATTACGGGCCGGCGCCGTCAGCGGGAAGTAAGTACATCGTGAGTTGGCTCGTTGCAGTACGGCGTTTGTGTCTGGTGAAAGACGTTTCCGGCTTGCATTTCGCGGGTCGACGTCTTTCATGAGTAACTGAAGGCGATTGCCGGCGCAGCGTATCTGGCTGGGCGTGTCCCGTTACAAGCTGCCTGGCGTGTTTTGTTGTAGCCTCCATAAGAAAAGCTTATGTTGGAGCCAAAGGCTCGCAAAATGTCAGTCAGTCTCACCGACGCGATCACGCACGTGTTGTCATGGCGTAGGTGAGCCCCAAAGGACCCCTTCCTGCCTGGGCGGCATGGCTTGCCCCAACTAACGAACACAACCCACGATGATCACACCCCTATCCTGCACGTGTCGTTATCTAAATCGTTGACGCAGGCACCTCTCTAGCCCGAAGTGCTCGACGCCCACAGGACAAACACCCGGTCGGGCTACGGGTCCACCTTGTAACGGTTACATTACATTGCGACAAACGCTCACGACGCCAATCAACCAGGATATGCACCGTGACGAGCAGGGTTACAGTGTGATCCCTTTTCGGGGTCCTCTGTGAGGTGACGTTCAGCCATTCATTCAGTGTAAGTCCTAAACACTGACGCTGCACAGCATCCCGAGAGCCTTTGGCCGCGCCGTGTTACAACAGCCACGACGCTTCGTCTGGACAGCACTTCCGAATGGGGGGATACATTTGGCCATCGCTGGGTTAATGGCTCAATTCAGTTACTCCCCTGCACTGAACAGCACCTTCCCTACTCATCCAACCTACACGCAGACACTCTTTTTCTCTCTCCAGGAAATGAATGACCAACCCGCAACAACTCGTATTCACATCAGCAGCTCCATCCGCAGCTCCGCTCCGTCCGCAGTATAACTTTGCCAATCACCGCGCACGCATGCCTGCAAGTCCACCCTTAATGCTAATGTAATGTAACCGTTAATGACGAACCTCCTGGTGAATGATCGGCGGAACTTGCACTCACACACGCACGCCCCACGCAAGGCACACGGCTTGATAAAAGAATACACATGGAAAGGCGTTTCACCCTCACTCTCACACTCTGCAACCCTCTGAACGGCGCACCCCGCCAGGCTCCGCTTGACTGCCCCATTAGCGTGCGCATCTGTATGTACAGCTCTCGAAGTGCTCCGGACGAAGATGCGTGGATGCCGTGGGACAGGAACTTCAGCATGGGGTTCGATGGCTAATGCCCCCGCCTGCGCAAACCCTATCAGTACACCACCCCTAGATGTGCAACCCTTGACCAACCACGCGCTCGATGTACGCTGTCTATCCGCGCGACCGAAACGCACATGCGCCGCACACTGAACAGGCAAAGTCTGCAGCAAAGATAACAACAATGTCTGGAGATAAATTAGTCTCCAGAGATTACGCTCGTCCACACTGCAGTACTTATTGCCTTGAATGACATCTTCTCCCTCCCTCTCCATGCTTTCTGTAGTACACCGACAGCGGCCAGCTAGGTCGCTTTGTCCACCTCCCGCTCTCCGCCCCCGCATTCTTGCGAGTGGGTGGGTTCAGCCCTTCCCGCGCAGGGCAGCTCAGCACCGGGTTCGCGGATTCGCCCAAAGAATATCGAATCGCTATATCCTTATCATTCCAGACCGCCGCAAAAGCGGAATTGCTCAGAGCCCACGCCTCCCTCCCTCCGTTCAGCGCTTGGCTTTACCCTCAGCCTTCTGCGCTCAGATTGGGAGCCCGCTGTAAGACTTGAGGACTAGACACGTTACGCCGTACATAGCATCATAACGCCCGCCGCCATCGTCGTCTTACATCTAAGGCAGCTGGCTTGCCCCCAGGGCGAAGGGGTTCACCTCGTTGGGCTTGAGCTTGGACAGTGTGTGGTTCACATGCGCGTGGCAGGCCTCGTCCGCGCGTACCGCCAGAATCAGGTCTGCGGCAGGACCACCAAGGGGGATCGACGTGACACCCAGCGGCGGTGGGTATGAGGCATACCAGACTACTGATTTGTTGTACGTGCGTGCGTTGCCGTGAGACCTTGGAACGTTTCGCTTGCGATGAATGCTTCTGCTGACTTTGTCGCAGCATGGACTCGCATTGTCCGGCGGCTCCCACCAACTGCAGGGGTTGGTCGGAGCCGCGCGTGCATTGGCCTGTCGTCCGGACCGTCCCGCTTGCCGTACCCATCCGTACACAAGCCCTTACCTCGCATGGTGGCGCCTTGAGGCAAGCCCCAGTACTGCAGCGCGATGGCGGGCGCTGGCTTGTCTTTCCAAAGCCTGCCCGCATCGATTTCCTCGAGCGCGTGTGTGTACGTCTTGACAGCTTCCTCCTCCAGGAAGCCGATGAAGGCGTGGCAGGTGCGCGGGGCCAGCAGGTAGGCCAGGAAGTAGGCGTTGAAGAAGACGCCCTGGGCGACGATCACGGCAGCACGGAAGAGCGGTCCCGGCTTGCGCAGCTCGAAGAAGGTGAGCAGGTGCATGCGCTCGTTCTCCGCCTCCTCCAGCAGCGTGTGGATCCAGCCTGCCGGCGCGGCGTCAAGTTGCATTGGCGGACGCCATCGTGCAGCGGGTACGGTAACGGTCCGGGATGGTGCCGCCTCATGCCATGATGTAATATTTAGTTTAGATTAGTTTAGAGGGGCGGTTGTGTGCTCCGTTGATCGTTCGGCTGGACTTGGGACGAAAGATTAGGGATGGGCTCGGATGTGCATGTTGCAACTTGAAGCGCAGTAGCGGATGAGAGCCTGTGAGAGGTCTGGCGCACGAGCCCAGCATTGTGTGACCGCGGCCCCGTCCAGCAGACGACGGCACCAACGCCGTGCTCACCGTTATCTCGCTGCATGCTCCGCAGCGACTTGAGGTGGCGCAGCATGCCCCCCACCATGCCGGGCACCCCCGCGACAGTCTCCAGGAAGATCATGCGCTGCAGCCACTTGGCCTCGGTCATGTTGGGCCCGTAGCCGGTGGCGCGGTCAAACAGCCAGCGGGCCACCTGAATGGTGCGCAGTCCCACGTGCTGGTACAGCTGCGGGGAGGACAAGGGCCGCGGAGGTTCGTACATGTAACGTTCGTCCGCTGTAACGTTCATTCATTCATTCATTCATTCATTCATTCATGTAACATGGAAAGTCGTGGAACTCAATAGCTATGTAAAAGCATGTGTGGGGGGGACACGGCGCCGACAGGCAGGAAACACACGGTGGGCGCTTGTGTGCGGCCTATCGGCCCATGACGGCCCACGAGGTACAAAGGTAAGTGGACTGAGAGGACAGAGGATACCATAGACGACGACATAGACAGCAATGTAGACTTTGATTATTTCACCTTCTCCGGCGTCACGTGCGTCGGCCGAACGCCTTCCAGGTAGACGTTGCTGTAATTCGGATGCGACAAACCGGCTTCGAGGGCAAATCCACTCTTGAGTTTCAGTCCAGGATGCGGCGCAATTGCCTGCTTTCCACTCGTGCTAGCTGTGCTATGCGCTTGTGGAGCCTCCGTTGCAGGAGTGGCGACCTGCACCAGCGCACAGCACGGGAATTCAGCGAGGGACTTTCGATAAGTTCCAAGCCACAGCACGCCCAGCGCCTATCAGGGGTTAAATAAATATGATAGCAATTTACCGTGGCATATTGCCGCTGACCCTGGGTTGCTGCCTGTGTGATCGGGTACACATGACGGCACTTCTCAGAGGCGATGCTCGCTATGCCGCCAAACGCCGAAATAAATTTCAACGTGAGTTGCTGCGAAGACAGCGCCATTTGTGCGCGCGAAGGCGATAGCGACTGGGGTGCAGCAACCGTTGGCGGGCGTCAGTCAGCAGGAATCAGCTGACCGATGTATGTTATAGTCAGCCTATAATGTCAATAAGTATCATCAGCCTTGCTTATGTATCAAATGCATTGATGAACGACGTACCGGATTAAAGAGCCTAATTTGATTGTTATCGCCTGATTACGCGATGCGTACGTTATGATAGCGTTGCCCGCGGTGAGTAAGGTGCTGAATTCGTATTCAATTCTCAAGTATACGATTACAAATTGATGGGTCAGGGGGCCTGGGGAGAGTCTTAGGACAACCATCAGGCAACCAACCATCAAGCTTCCGCCCTCCACACCCCGTGGCAACCCAACTTACCTTTCGTGGACTTATTGGATATAATTCTTTAATCTTAATTGCCAATTGCATACAATTGGAGCCAAGACGGGCCAAAGTTGGCCGACCAAGTTGCGCCGCACAGCGTTCCAAGCTGCCAAAAAGTTTCATAGAGCAGCTCAAGCTCTTTAGATTGGTGGTCAGGTGGTGGTCAGCGCACGGGCAACCTGCGGGGATTGGGTGCAGGAGGTTGGACTCACGTGCAGAACCCCCTCGCTCGTGACGCTGCAGCAAGCATCCTGAAGCATCTCGGTGCCACCGTGTGCCACGATGGTAGCCAACATCTTAGTCACGTTCGGTGACAGTAACTTGTACACTGTGGTTGGGCTGCAGTTCCTAGCGGACCTCTTTGACACGTGCCGGCAGCAGCGATGCCTGCAGCCTGCGCCTCGACGGAGTCATGTTTCAGTTACACACCGCAGGCCATCGGTGACAGCCGACCACACACTGCAAGGGGGCGACAGCGCCACTTCGGCGCACCGGACCAACACCACTTCGGCGCACCGGTCCGCACACGGAGGGAACCACTCGGGTGGTGTCAACCAGCTGTTCGCAACCCACTACTAGGGGGAGGAGAAGTGAGCCCCTCAGGCTGCCCGGCGCTATCAGCGAACTGCCTCCCATGTCAACCTTGCCGGGCGGTGCCCCGCAGCCACGGCTGGCCATGAAGGCTCGACAGTCGCACTTCGGTACCTAGCCCTGACCCATTGAGCAGCCCGGTGCCGAAGTTGACACCGCTTCACGGCCACACCGCCAAGCATCCCTTGTTGTACACGACTCTGCTCTTCCTGTGGTCCTCCCTGGGGCAGAGGAGACCGAGGCACGCATCCCACCCGGCATCTTTCCGGTGGGATGCCGGGACCCGAACAGCGGCCCAGCCCGCCCTACGGGATACGCCCAGCTCCGCAAACCAATCCAGCCGGCCCGCGCAATCCGCCACCGCCCGCCGGATCGCCGCGCCCTCCAGGCCGTCCGCTTCCTCACAGGCGGCTGCCTGCTGCACCAGTCGTCCGTCGAGCGCCGATCGCTCACTGTCCCCGCAGTCGCCAGTTCTGCACCAGGGTCGTGGGAACGAAGTCCACGCCCACCTGCTCCAGGGGGTCCCCGAAAAAGAGCAGCAGCTTGTCCGCCAGACTCGCAGGGCCCTGCCACTGGTCCTGGTAAAAAAATTCGTCGCACTCCGCTGCACGGTCCTTGCTCGCCCCCGCCAACGCCTCCTGTTGTTCTTTCCGCTGCTGTTGGGCAGCGGGCTCGGCGCCTAGTCCCGGCCCCGTCGTCGCTGCTGGCCCTGCCTGGTATCCCGCCCTTCGCTCCAGCAGCAGCTGCAGGCAGGACGACACCGTGTGCGGCCAGGCGCCGCCCTCCTCGGAGCGAAGCGCCACGCTGCCCAGGATGTCGGCGGGCCGGTGCAGCTTCAGCTGAAACAGGAACTCCCGGTCCGAGGCCGGTTCCGGGCCCGGCCTCGCCCCGTCGTCCCGGTCTCCGGCCCCTCCCTTCGGGTCTTCGGCGCGATCCCCTTCCCCGTCCTCCAGCAGGGATAGCACCACGGGCTGGCTGACCATCCAGTCCTGGGGCCAAGAGCCCGGATGGCTCCCCAGGACAATCTGGTAGCAGCAAATGTATCCGCCCGCCCGCAGCAGCTCCAGGAAGGGCAGGACCACCGTATGGATCACCGCTGAAGGGACGTGGGGCAGGCGGGACACACGCCGGATGGGGGGCAGGACGCACATTGCACGGGGGGGGGGGTTCAGGCGGTTGGAGGCGCTTCAGAGGAAGCGAGCCCCGAACCCTTGGAAACCGTGAGGCTGAATGCGGTGCGACAATTGGGTGGCTGGCGCTGGGCACCAGGCCACCCCCGCAACGAGTGCGGCAGACCGCGGGGTGGAAAGTCGGCGGGCAGAGACACCGCCCCGCGCGGCCCTGACCGCGCTAAGCACGTGCAAGTCACCCCGCCACACGCACTCGGGCAAGGACTGTTGCACTCGACCACCCACCGGGAACTGCTGCTCCGGCTGCTGCTGCTGGGGTCGCTGCGGCAGCGCCTGCCGCCGCGGCACCGTCACCCCCACCGCCGACCTTTCGTGCGATGTGCGCCTCCAGCTGCTGGTCCACCCGGGCTAGGTCGAGGAAGGCCGCGGCCGCAGCGCGCGCGAAGGCCTCCCGGGCCTCTGGCGCCGTCACGTGGCGGTAGACGACCTTCCACAGGCAGTAGTGTATGAAGTTGAAGTAGGCGGGGTTAGACAGGCCGCCCGTGTTGTCCGCCAGGTCGGGCAGCAACGGCAGCTGGGGCCGGTTGGCCGCCGCGTAGTACCTGGCGGTAGCGGTGGCGGTGAGGTGCGGTGGGGTGGGCCCCGGGGGCGGGGCGGGGAGGGGAGGGGAGGGGTATAGGAAATTGGTAGAGACATTTTCAAAATGCGCTGCTGCCAGAGCGACGGTTCGACCGGAGAAATTGGCACAGTACCATAGATCGCCAGCGACGACGACGGTGTAGGCGTCGGTGTGGTGGGGAGGGGAGGGGAGGCGCGAAGGGACCGCTGGCTGCCATGCACTGCAATCCCCGGAGGAAATGAAGCTCTGGACCGACAGCACCCTTGGGTGAGTGTCATGGTGAGCCGTGCTGGCCAACGTCCTGGGGCAGATGCACTGCGCCCCAACTGGCAGGCTAGGGCTATCTCCACCGGAGCCACCATGGGCATTGTGAGCAGGGTTACGAAGGTGGTCGTGCCGGTGGTGGACCCGGCACAGCTACAGGGCAAGCTATCAACTCAGCATGGGGTGAGGTGAAAAGGTCGGCTTGGCGTGCTGGCAGCCCGGGCTAGGGTCCGGGCTAGGTAGGGCTTGGCATGCTGGCAGCCCGGGCGATTGGAGCCATCATCGCCGGAAGGGTGGCAGGCCGGCATGCTGGCAGCTAAGGCTGGCTGGTAGGGCATATCCTTGATTCGGCTGACTCAAGACCCGGAGGATCGGGCCGGGGCCCGCAACACCACACACCGCGTAATCCCCGCCGGTGAGCAGGTGGCCCCGATAGGGAGACGTGGGCAGCGAGGATGAGGAGGTGGCGCTTGCGGATAGGGTGGGATGGGAGATACGGGAGGGAACGACCTGGGGTACATGGGGCGGTCGACGGCGGCAAGACGGGCCCGAGGGGACGGGCCCCAGGGTGCTGCGGTGTCCCTACCGCCAGCCCCGTACCTGTACTCCCGCTCCCGCAGCTTGAAGTTCTCCCGCTGGAAGTCCTCCTCGTCCATAACCTGAAGGGCGCGAGGGAGGGAGAGGGGGAGCGATTGAGTGGCGGCCGGACAGGTGGAGCGATGTGCGCTCGATGCGACATACTTGCGTGCGCCTCCCTGACCCACCCGCCAAGCCATGCCTCTTCCAAGTATGGACGGTGTTGGCCCCTGGTGAACACATTCAGCCACTCCCACTCAGCCACCCACCCACCCACTCCGCACCCCATCCGACCTCCCATTCAGCTACCCAGACAACCTCTCACTTATCAGCGCGCCCACGTACCCAACCCACCCACCCACACAACCCACCCGCCCACCCATGCACCTGCAGCTTGACGACGGAGGAGTACACCGCCCGCGTCAGGTCAGCCGCCAGCTGACCGTACAGGGGTCCGTTGCAGGGCGGAAGCGGCTTCGGTGGCGGTGGCCTAGCTGCCTGCGCCGGCCCAAGGAGCGACGGCAGCAGCCCGCCTGCGGTTAGCATCCGGCACCCGGCACCCGAACACACGCGGCTGCTCGCCACACAAGGCTGTGTCGCCGTGTATTTGTAAACGACACTCTGGACCTTGGCTGCTGGCCACCGATACCTCCCACCGAAGGCAGGACAGACCATTCCCAAAGGTGATACGGGCTAGGACTACGGCCAGTGCCAGTGCGAGGGGGCTACCGCTTAGGGGCTACAAGGCTTAGGACGGAGAAATTCTTGTGGTGACTTGTATCTTCCTGCACCGTGCCGTCCTGCCGCGGTTGCGTCTACCTCCTGAGAGATAAACTACAGCAATGTAACATCTACATCAACACCCGCCTGAACCTCGACCAATCTCTGTCGTCTCTCAGATTTCAGGGTGCTGCGCGTGTAGAACCCGTTTCCCGCCATAACTGAAGCTGATACGCAAAGAGAGCGGGGGGACAACAGACACCGCCAGTTGGGCGCGGTCGTCAGCGGAATCGCCGTTCTCCAACGCACCGTAGACGCCACCAGCCGCTAGCAGCAGGGCCCCCATTCCTCGGCGGCTGAGTCGTAGTGCGCGGGTGCATGGCTGGGATGTGGCAGCACAGGAGGCCGCCTCGTCTGACCCGCGATCCGTTACCGACTGGCGGATGGCCGCGGCTGAAGGCTCCGGTGGTGCTGTTGGCTGGGCCGAGCAGCTGCCTGCACCATGCCCCAAGCTACGCTCCTCGAACTCGTGGCCATTTCGGAAGGCCTGAAGACGGAACCTACGCGGTCGTTCTGCTGCGCAGCGTGGCCCAAATGAGTCTTTGGGCCCGCACTTCGCGCTCAGCGCCGTCGTCTTCATGAGTGACGAGCAGGGCCGAGGCCGGCCAGAGGTCCGGAGCACCTTCGCTAAGCTGTCTAACCCGCAAGTGGCTCGCCGCAACCTATCTATGGGAGAGCATGTGCTGGCAACGCAGCTGGGCTTTGATTTCGTCGGTTTTCGAGCCTGAGTACCGTATACTGCGGTTGATAGTGTCACAACGCGCGTGGCGTAGCACAAGGTACTTCGGGAGAGTGAGAAATGTAATTGTAGTGGGCGACTGTATAACAGCGACAGGGTGTGAAGAGGAGATATGGAGCGGGTTGAAGAAGACAACGTGTTTGTAAATCGGGAGTATCTACAGATACAAGATAGCCACTTTAACAAGGCTCAGCAGGTGCATTTATCTTCCTTCACAAAAGAAGAAATGTGAAGGGACGTGTACGGCAATCGTTCCTCGAGAGAGGAGAGAGCCAAGGGCATAGCTGCACCAGCATAGACTTTAACAACACGAACGGACGGCTGTAGGCTAAATGGCAGTTGAGATTAGCCAAGGTGTCTGCGACCTATGTGGAGCGCCTTCAGACGCGAGTCTGCAAGAATGCAACTGGCTGACGTGCACGTATCAACACTGCGAAGGTGGACTTTATCATCAAGAATGCTTGGAAAAATATTTGAAGTCCAACAAACTCGAAAAGTGGGTTGTTGCGGCGCGAATGTTTCGCGCTGTAGGTCGTGTCATCAGCATAAACGTCCTTGCCTGACAGGAATCGCAAGACGGGCTTCAAATGTCCTCGAGGGTGTGGAAAGGGCACACGGTTCGACCAGGCGTGCCCCGGACGGGTAAGCCCTCACCGAGGATCTGCCTGAGTTTGCTGTTTTATGAGATTGTCATAATTAGTTTCGCACTCCCATTCCTATAGATCGACAAATCGCATCCTATACACCCCCGCAACGAGGACAAGAAGAAGACCAAGCTTGCGGTACGCACGTCTGTGTAGCGCTCCCTTCCCTCACCAATACTCAAGCTCCTAACCTCCCCATTCTGCAGGCGGTAGTGGTAGAGCCTCAACGACCAGCAAAGCCTGCTGCAGCAGCAACACAAAATGGAAAAGCGGGCAAGACAAAAGAGGATGCCAAACCGGATGCTGGCAAGGACAGCAAAAGCACAGCTCCGACAAAGTGAGTCATTGCACTATACATGCGTTGTATGCTGTGGCGTGCGATTGCTTGTTCTCGCCAGCGATAACCTTTTGTACCTGCTCGTGATGTCGCCGTCCACCCGACAGAGCGCCGCCCGCTGCCAAGCCGGCAGCTGCGGCGTCAGCCGTGGCAGCACCTGCGCTCGCACTAGGCTCAAAGGCGGTGCGCAAGGACGCAGCGGCGCTGCCGCCACGCCCGGAGGCGGTCGCCAAACAGAAGCTTGCAGAGCAGGTTGCGCTGGCGCGGCGTGAGCTGGGGTTGTCTGCAGCAAATACCTCCCTATCCACGCAGGGCTCCAAAGGGGATCTCCAAATGCTGGCCAGCTCAGCTGCGGGACCCTCAAAACCGGCGAACTCCGCTACTCCGTCGGCGTGGGGCAAGCCACCCTCGCCGGCGACGGAACCTATGGTCCTCAGTCCGCAGCCCACGATGATGTCGCAGCTGCCGCAGTTTCAACAGCTCCTTCAACAAGCAGCAGGCAAGAAGCAGGCGGCAGGGAAAACGGCAGTGGGGCAAACAACCAGCCAAGCGGCCGTCAAGCCGGCGCCGGCGGTGCCGCAGCCCGTGACGCCGCCCACGCCAGTTTGGCCCGCTCTTGGGGCGGCGGCGGCGGCGTCGCAGCAGACCTCCGCTGCGGCTCTCTTCTCTGCTTCGGGAGCAGCAGGGTCGGGGTCGACGACATCCTCTTGGCAGACGTCTCGGGAAGCAGCTTCCAACCGGCCCGGGTCGCCGCCCTCCGCATGGGGTGGTGCCTCCTCATCATCGGGGGGACTAGCAGCAGCAACAGCGTCCAGCAGCTCCCAGCAGCAACAGCATGCCCAGTCCACTCAGCAGCAGCCAGCAGCGCAGCAGGCGGTCGGCTCCGCATCCACGTTGCCGCCCGCCTCAGCAGCAGGGTCAAGAGGCGCGGCTGCGGGTGCGGCCTCGACATCAGCAGCGGGGGCGTCGACAGTTGGCTCGGGCGGTGCAGCAGCGTCAACATCTGGGGCAGGCACCGCCTCTGGGTCTTCAGCAGCCGGGATGGGGACAAGCACATCAGCCGTGTCGGCCGCAGCAGCCACAAGCACTGTCGGGGCAAGTTCTGGACTGGGCGGTTCCGCTGGGTCCGGTGCAGGTGCGGTGGGCAGCAGCGGGCGAACCAGCGTGTCATCAGATGCGCAACCGAGCGCGGCCACCGGCTTGGCAGCAGCGGGGGCGGGGGCGGCTGGTTCTGGGGCGACAGCGTCGACGAGCTCATCGTCACGTGGCGCCGAGGCCCACCTTGTGGGGGCGGAGTTCGTTGACGAGGAGGCCAAAGAACCCAAGCTTACGAAAGCGCAAAAGAAGAACCTGAAACGGATCGAGAAGAAGAAGTCGCCGCTCAGCGCTTCGGGGGAGCCGCAACAAGGGGGTGCAGGGGAACGCGCAGCGGGGGGACCGGACCTGCCCGACGCGCCCGCCGGTGCATCCCAGGACGGGGTCGGGGTCGCTGCGGCCGCTGCAACCGCCGCGGGACACAGCGTCGGCACGCGCCAGGCGGACGAGGAGGCCGGCGGGGCCGTGTCCGGCAGCGGCCGTGGCCTGGTCAGCGGCGCGCACCACCATCGTCAGCCGTCCCGTGGTTCGGAGGAACCTGAGCAGGTCCACCACATTGCAGAGGCAGAAGAGGCGGCTGTCATGGAGGAGCTCTGCATCAACTGCATTGTGGCCCGGAAGTTCCTGTCGCTGATAACTCAGTTGCAGCGTTTGGGCGCTCTAGAGTATGTGGCGGCAGCCGCGGTGCAGCGCTTCGGCAGCAACCTGTTGGCAGCTCTGGAGTGGCTTCTAGTGGCGGGCGCGGACGCCGCCGCGGCGCCGCCGGAGAGCGTGCTGACCGCCGCGGCAGAGAGCGCCTCCGCCGCCGAGTCGGAGATCGATATCTCTGAGGAGCTCCAGCAGCTGCACGATCTGCAGGCAGCCATGGGCGTGCCCACCGAGCTGTTGCAGCAGTGCGTACTGGACTGCAACGGTGACGTCCAGACGGCTGCCAACACCGCCATGGAGCGGATGCTCGCGGCGCCGTCGGGGTCGGCCTCAGCGGCGGGTGCGGCGTCGATGGCCGCGACGGCGGGCACGTCACGCGCTGGCGGCCTCCGGGTGAGTAGCGGCAGCGGCAGCGGCATGGTGAGCGGGCATAGCAACGGCATGGCGCTGCGCGGCTCCCCGTCGTACTATTCGATTAGCTCTCTGGACGGTGGGGCGAGCGTGCACGACAGCGAGGCGGCCGCAGCGCAGCAGCAGAAGCAACAGCAGTCGCGCAGCAGTCACTTCGGCGTGCGGCTACAGGACGAGCCAGTGGGGTGCAGCAACGGTGGCGGCAGCGGTTATGGCGTGGCTGACGCGATCACGTCGGGCTTCCTGCGGGGTGGGGTGGTGCTTGGGGCGTCGGGTTGGCAGAACGGATACCTCAGCCAGGAAGCGCGGCAGCAAGGCTACTGCGCGCGAACGCCTGGTGCGGTGGCAAGCGGTCCTGGCGGCCGAAATACGAGTCGGCTGCTCCATTGGCTGCATAGCAAACCGGGGCGAGCGGCCGCACTGGAGGAGGAGCAGGCGGCAAGCGGCAGTGGGGGCTTCTCCGCGGACCCCGTCCTGGACTCGCCCTTCTCAGTGCAGGACAGCGGCAACTTGACGCCACACCGTGGCCTGGGTTGCTCGGCGACGGGGGAACTGAACACGCCGACGCTGACCACCTGGTTGGGCAGCAACGGGTACCATCATCACCATCACAGCGGCGCGGGGATGGCGAGTCAGGGCCAAGGGACGGGCGGCTCCGCGCAGGGGCTCTACGGCAGCGTCGAACACAGCACGGGCAACTTCTCCTTTGCGTCGGCGCTCAGCAAGCCGCCGTCGACCGAGTCGCAGCTCGATTCGCTGTGCGGGTACGGCAGCCGGTGGACGAGCCTTGCGGCGTCAGATGTGCAGCGGCAAGAGGGCCCTACGGGGCTGCTGTTCGGTCCACCAGGCGCCGCCACCCTGGGGGAGTCCGAGCCTGCAGCCCATGGGGACGGGGACAACGACCTCAGCTCCATAATGGCCCTGATCAATGTGCGTTGACGTTGCCCGGATAACTCGTTTTTTACGGGGCACTGCTGAGTCGTAGGTCGTGCCTCGGCTGTGGAGGTGGTGTCGCATGGGTGCCGGCCCTGGTTGCGGCAGCGTTCATAGATGCGTGTCTCTCTTTTCCTTTGACGTGTTGATGCGTCTGTCGATTTGTGCTGGATGTTGTTACCATTCGTCCGTCCCAACGCCGTCCGCTGTGTGTGCAGTGCCGCGATGTGTTACTGCGCGGCTCATCGCGCTGCTGTCACTTGTGCGCGGGGGCGGGGGTGCGTCCCTTTCAGAGCCCAGAGCATTGCTGGGCGCATTGGGGTCCGGGCGCGCCCTTCGCCGTGACGATTGCTGAGGTTCCTCTGGCTGTCCGAGGCTCGGGCCCCTGACCCTCTGGTGAGGATCTAGGGGTCCTGGGCGCCAGCATGGGGCGAGGGATCGGGTTCCGTCTGACGGACACTCACGGACATGGCAGCGCCGACCTGCGGGCTACAGGGCCAGGATAGTGCAAGGGAGGTGGGGTCATGTGCTGGGCGCGGTGCGTCTTTCCAAGGAGCAACCGGGGCTCCTGCGCGGTGTCGTCGGCTTCCCGGCTGGCTTGCGCCAGTGCGAGCGAGTAGCGTCGGCCAGTGCAGGATGCGTGCATTGTGTGGTGTGTGCGCGAGGCTGTGTGCGCGTGTGTTACTGTTTGTGTGTATGCTGTTGTGTGCGCATGTGAGTGTGTGCGGCATGGGAGCTTCTCTGCGCAACGGCAGGGGCGCGCGCGGAGTGCAGTGTACTTGTCGCGTTTTTCGAGCGGCCCTGAGCTGGCTCCGCTTGTGGCATTCATGTGCTCCGAGGCGGGTGGAGAGGAGGCTGAGGAGGAGCGGCGAGCTAAGGAGGATGGATGTTGCTCTATACAGCAGTTGACTGAATGTGGCTCTGATCGGGCGGCGGCTGTCGGGGTCAAGCTTTGCCCGTGCGATGGATTTCGGAGGAGAGCGCCCCGAGTCGGGTCGCTGCTGGCAGACGGCAAGGATAGCGAAGTTGTGCCGCACAAGCGCCGACAAGGGCCGACATCGTCCCACAGTTCAGACGCGTCACATCAAACCGTCACATCTGGGGGCGAGTATGTGCCGTGGGTGTTGTCCGACGCCGCGGGTTGCAAAGGACGCGGAGGCTATACGTCTTGACGCTCCTGGCGTCATTGCATTTAACAGCAGGGTGCATGGCAAATAAGCCATTAGCCGCCAGTCATATTCACATCGTCTAGACATCCGCGTGCCTCTCGTGCAACACGCACGTCTGCACGGCATGGATTTCGATGGTCCAGCAATGTTCGTCAGTGTCTCCCTGGGGAGGTATATATACACAGAAAGGCGCCCCAACTCAAAACGCCCTAAAAGTTTAAAGATGACAGCAGTAGCAAAACAGCGTGATACCGTCGCCGAACATAGCTCAGCTCTTCCGAGCAGCAACCGCTGCTTCGTACAACGCCGCCTGTTTGGCCGTTGCCTTGACCGCGGCTGCTTGCCACTGTGGGACAGGCCGGCTGAGCAGCTCCGAAAGTACCGTCTTGCTCTCCCTCTGTGGGTTCACGATCAAGCGCCGGGGTAGAGGCGAACAATGAAGACATGCACAAGGCGTCTTGTGTGCATCCTTCAAGGCATAGCCCATGGCGCACCGTACACTCGTGGATCCAAGTACGAACACACGGACATACCGTATACACCCGGCCGGGCTCCTTTGCTAAATACATACACATTCGGTAGGGACACACTTGCGCATTCGGTTTCGAATAAGAACCAGAGGCCGGTGGGACATTGAGGCAAGGTGCACGCTGTTCCTCGCTTCCACCCGCCGCCCCACCAGCCCCCACATTCCGCTGGTCCTTCCTTCCACGCTGGTGGTCAGTGGTTGGCCCACGTGGCCCGCCTGTTCCACGCTCTTCTCGGGCCTGGATCCCACTGTAAGTCTGCAACCATGGCACGCTTGCACCGACTACACTTCGGCGCGTCACGACCACAAGCTCCACATCCCCACAAACGGAAAGGGCTTCAGATGTGACATTGCGGCTGTTCCTGTCCGGTCGATGGCTCCACAGCGCCTCCCCTCCCCTCCCCACACCGACCCGCCACCCACCACCGTCTTGCTGAGCATGACCGCCTTGAGCGCCGTCTGCTGCTCCTCGCTCAGGTCCGCATGCGCCCCCAGCCGCTGTATCCGATGCTGCCGCGCCGCGTACATGATGAGCGCGGACGCAACCGAGATGTTGAACGACTCCACCATCCCCGCCATCGGGATGATGGCGCAGGCGTCCGCCATCTCCACAGCCTCCTCGCTGACCCCGAACTTTTCATTGCCCAGGACGAAGGCCGTGGGGCGACTCCAATCGACGTCCTCGATTGACACGGAGCTTTTCGACAAATGGGTGGTGACGATCTGGTAGCCGGCGGCTCTCACCGCGGATAGGCATTCCGTGGTGCTGTCCCACATCTTGACGTCCTGGGGCCCCGCCAGGCGGTGGAGGTCGGGGTTTAAGGAAGGGCGGGCTCAGATGTATGGTGGGAGGATCGACAGGCACCGGACACGGCGGTGTTGAGACGGGATGAAGGGGTGCTGGCCTGCGGGGCTGCACGGCTGAGGGCTGCCGCACCTGGGCACAGGTCCGTGGTCCGCGGACTGACAGCGGCAGGCAGCGGCGATGATTAATGCCGTACAGGCCACTGCATCCCCGGGACGCCGCGCCCCTTTCGCAACGCCCGCAGAGACCAACGAATCATCGGATCACGTATGTGGTGTGGATGCTGCACCACATGGCAGCCCCGAGTGCCAGCGCGCGGCCGCAACGCAGCTCGGCTCGCAGCCAACGGGCTTCGTAGTCCCACGTCAGCAAGGTGCTGTGCGCCCGCCTCACCAGCCATTTGTCTGCGCCAGCTGCTGTGCGCTGCGACACCTTGTACTTGTTATCCCTGCCGGATGGCCGTCAGGGATCACCACAAGGAATAATAGATGGATTGGGGATCATACACCTAAAAGGCAATAATCGTTTCCTTGTGAGCCCAAGCCGGAACCCGCAATCGCTGCCGAAGTCGCACCATAACATCAGCAGCCAGACGACAAGTCACGGCATCCCTTTAGGAATGTCGTTCTCAGGATGCCGAAGCTGGGGTGTGGCGGTGACGGTTGGCCAGTTTACGACGGGAAGGTTGGGTTGGTTGTGGCCAAGGCACCTACCCTCTGTTGACGCAATGTACGGCACCATAGCCCAAAGCTGCAGGAAAATGGAGTACTTTAGTGGGGGCGACTTCAATTGTCCAAAAGTAAGTATCAAGTACGGCGCTCACCGTCTGCTGTTCGGCACACGGCTGCAAGGTTGCCCATGTCATACAAGCCTGCGGCAGCGTACGAAGCCGGTTGGGATAAACGCTGCCCAAATCCTGGTTTGCGAGTTTGACGGCACGATAATTTCATGCCTCGGGGGCTGATTGCCTCTATGCCGCAGCGTGTCAAGCGTTACCGTTACCGTTAGTCACAAAAGCCGCGATCGCAGCGGTTTGCCGCACACACGGCCAACCCACCACGACAACGGATCTCAATGCATTTCCTACTCACCCTCAACGATGGGCAGCACAGAGAACGTGCGATTACGGACAACGTCCTCAATTCGACGAACCCGGTCCTCAAGGGCAAAGGGTGTAAGGAGTTGCACGACTGTCGCCGAATCCACTACCTTGCCATCCTCCAAGACGAATTCATTAGAGTATGGAAAACCTACATCTCGTGATGTGACTGGCGTCAAAGACCTATGGCGGCTTGCGCGTAGGACTGGAACTCTATAAGAATGCCGCCCGTGCAAAATTGCCACTCGCGTGCACTTGTAGGATGTGGGCCTACGAAAAACGCTTTGCATGGCTGCACCACCCCTCAACCTTTTCCTGCGTGTCTGCCAAATATTTATCCACCCAGGATTATCGTGACAAGTAATTATTTTAATGTATGACAATTGAGGCCGCAATTAGATTGGGATCCTTGAAACAAACTTATAAAGGGCCATACGACTAACTGTCATGTACAACGGACTCCGGAGACTGATATCCAACCCCGACGTCCAACCCAAGCGCCCGCAAGCTAACAGAACACCATATATGGAATGCAGATGCCACTTGCTGAACATAAATTGTCATGAGAACGCGGAACATTTACATCTAAGACACTTTTAGCCGCATATCAGGGCAACCTTATGCCAAATCCTTACTTTTCACAACTTTCATTCAGTATATCGAACAGTCTAGGTACACGCACTCGACGGATGACTTTGTAACCCGCATGTCCATAGTCATAGGGCAAGGTCATTGTTTCGGCAGTGCGATGTACATAGGAGACGATCTGACCTCAAATCTGATCTAAGCAGCACTGCGTCAACGAAAATGAATCGCAAAACCTGGAATGCGAATCCTAGCAGGGACCTGAGCTACACAAGCCTCGTCATTGATGAACAGGTATCGTTGCGCTTGGTAGATAAGCATGGATGTATCATGAATGGTTGCAGGCTCGTTCGTTTCTGAACCTTTGTGCCGTGCGTCATGGGCCCTTCCTACCCTCCCCCGGCACACACACCGTAGAACCGGTCTCAACACTCCCACAAGATCACTGACTCAGCAAGGTTCCACGCGACGCCCGTCAATGGCAATGTTGCATTGGTGGTCCCCGATATAGTGGAGGATGGAGTACGGGATAACCTTCCTCGGCACCTTCGGTGAGTCCGCCCGGGTATGAGCCGTGAAGCTCAAGCCCGAGAACTTGATCGGCCAATGGACGAGACACTTTACAACATCTTTCGCAATCTCTTTGTCACATTGGTCTGGCACCCCGCTAGCACCCGCCCCTGCTAACCCGCCCTCCCTGCCCAACCCCCTTCCGCTGCGCACCTCGGGGGGAACACCTTGCAGCGCCAACACAAGCACGCGGACGGTATTCAGGGACGTGTTCTATGACGCCAAAGACGGAATCGCGGACGTCGTGGATGACGAGAACCGGACCTTCACGTCCATCCGCTCGTTGCCCCACATGGCACTTAACGAGCTTGCGCCGGTCGACACACGAATCCGAAAGATGGTGCGTACAGCGCCCTGTGCCACCGCCCACAAGGGACACCCTGGCGTCCGATACCCCGATCGGCAGATCGGGGAACGTGATGTCCGCTGGGGGCTGCAGTCCTGTTGTGCTTGATCATCAATTTCCGGGCAATCATGAAACATGATGAGGTCGCAGTTTCACAAAGGGCTGACATCACGACAGCACATCATGTACCGCGCTCGGCCGCGTTACCGCTTCTGGCTCGGCCGCGTTAAGGGTCTGCAGGCGCCAATCTCTGGTATGCACCACCCACCACCCCCGCACCACCTCGGGTCCATGCGCCCACGTGCCCTCCCCACATCCACAGAGGCCCTCGTACGTCAAGGTCCTGGGACCCGGGTCGTACGACCCGGACCCTCTCGGGGAGCGCGCGACAGGCACCTTGACGGTGACTCCAGGGGAGGTGCACCACACGGTGCAGTACGCCCGCGACCCCCGGCGTCCCTCGGCCGTGTTCGTGTCGCCGACGAGGTGGGTTTGCCGTACAGGCGGGCACCGGCAGGGGCAGGGCCAGGGCCAGGGGTAGGGGCAGGGGCCCTGTCCCCCACCGGAGGCTGCTGACCACCGGATCAGCGGGTTCGTCGCGGCCGTAGCTGATCCGCCCCTGAGCCTGACCAAACTGAGAGCCTTGTCGCTCCATAATCAAGAAAGATTACGGTCATGGACATGACTTGGTCCGCTACAGCTGTGCCCTGTGCCTCCCGTTCCCGGGGAGTTATACCTTCAAATCCATCACAACACCTGACGGTTAACCTCAAACAGGGAAAACCTGTTCAGCATGTCGGCGCAGTTCGCTCCGGGTTTGGGGGCGTCTGCAGCGTGCGCGCTCCTGAGCACGCGCTGCTGCTGTTGCTGAAAGGCGCGCTCGGCTTTTGGATGACGCCATCTAACACGACACGGCACAGCAGCTGCGGTTCCCATAACTTCAATGAAGCTCAGGGTACACAAGGGAATTGGATTTCACAATGGCGGGGGATGAAGGCTAACTTCTCACGGTCTGGCATTCCCCACGCGCATCCGCGTATGCAACCTCGGATATCTTCCGCCCCCAGGGGTCGCACGGCGCCGGAGATCGCGCAGGCGGCGGTGGCCCCTCCCGTTGTGTGCCGCATGTCGGAGCCCGACTTCGAGTACTGGACCAGCAAGGGCTGCTGGGCGCCCCGGGAGAAGCGGGTCATAGAGGCGGACCGGTGGGGCAAGAACGCCCGGGAGCTGAAGCCGCCGGCCGAGGACAGGCCGCAGAGGTGCGCGTCGGGCGGGGGCGCGTTTGGGCGGGGCCGGGGCGGCTGCGAGCGAGTCTGGGCGGGGGCGGCTGGATGCGGCTGCGTGGCGGTAACCAGAGGGACGTCCTTCCTTCTTCCTCTCTTGAGCCGATGCTCTGGAGCCTGGGCGGACGCCGCAGCAAATAGGTCCCCGCAGGCCGAGGTGCCTGGCGCCAGCGGAGGCGGCCCCGTTCCCGTCAATCCATCTCGTGCCACGTGCCAAGCCTTCCACGTGCCCGCGCACTGCCCCGGACCTCTCAGCAATCAGCACCGCACCACACCGCATCGCTTGTTGGCCGCCCTGGCCCTGGGCCCCCTCCCGCAGTGTGTACACGCCCTCGGTGACTACAGATGGCCACCCGAACAGCTGCGAGGCCTACACGTCCGCCCGCCTCACGCCCGCCTACAAGGTGGCGTTCGCGTCGGGGCTGCCGCGTACGATGGCGCTGCCGGTGGGGATCAAACCGGACACCCGACTGCAGGTGGGTGCGAGGGCGGGCAGGTTACAGCGAGAGACACTCAAGCACTCATTAACGAAGTAGGAAGGACTTTGGTTCTTTGGGTGCGAGTGTGGGTGTGGGGTGTGGGATGCGGAGCACGAACGCCCGGGCAGGAGGCGGACGTGGCAGGTCTCATGGATGGGCAATCTGCCCAGGCGTATGTGGGCGGGGGGGATGCCACCCACAGGCCGATCGACTGTCAACCCTCGCCCGGCGGTAAGGGAACCTCCCGATGGGAATGGTGGCAGCAAGCAGTCCGGCGGGTACCCCTTCAAGCTGGCGTCCTGAGGCGTTGCCCTGCCGTGAAGCAGAGAGGGTAGAGGGCGCCGATGCGGACACCGCACTGCTGTTCGGGAAGCGCCCCGCGGGAGCCCGGCCGCCGCTGCTTCCCCGCATGACGGGTCATGACGTGCCTTTGGCTTGTTTCCGACCGCCGTGTGCTGGCGCCACCTCCCTCTCCCTCCCTCCACCCACCCCATCCCCCCCTATCCCCCCCGTTCGGGTCCGGGACGCAGGTCAAGAGCTACGAGGACATCACGGCTGCGAGGCCCGACGTGGGACCAGGCAAGTGCCGTACACCGATACATGAGTAGGCGCATCGGCCCTTCGTTCGAAGCCCAAAGCGAACCACCCTCTCAACCCATCCCGGTCGGGAGGTGTTCCACCGTCCTGCCCGGCCCAGCCCAGCCCGGCCCGACGCAACCCACCGCCCCATGCGCGCACAGAGCCCCGCGAGGTCCCGCAGGTGCTCCACACGCGATTTCCCTCCCCCGCTCTCCTCTCCTCCACGGTGCAATCCAGGTTCCTACAACCCCGAGGTGCCTCGGATGCGGTCCCCAAACTCGGCCTATGAGTCCGCAGACCCCTACTACACCCTGGCGTCCGGCGCACCGCTGGAACAGGGCATGCATGAGCAGGCCACCACCCCCAGCGGCGCGTCCCTTGCCAGCCTGCTGCCACCGCAGCTCCAAGCGCAGCTGGCGGCCGCAGGGACGCTGTCGCTGCTCACGCCGGCGTCGGCGCCCAGCACGCCGGGCGGCGGCTTCATGGCGCGGCGGAACCTGGCGCCGCTGATGACGTCAGGGTCGGCCTCCGCAGGTGGCGCCGGCGGTGGCGCGGGTCCGCGCTCGGCGCCGGCCAGCCCCAGCGCACAGCGCGCGGCTGCGGTGCAAGCGGAGCGCCAGGCGGCGGCGGCGCTGATGGCGTCGCTGCCCGGAGCCCGGCAAAGCGGCCGCGGAGGCAGTCGGGAGCGCGCGCGGGGGGCCTCGCCCGCCGGCGGGGGAAGCGGAGGGGCCGCCGGCGGCGGCGGCTACCAGCACGGGCTGCAGCAGCATCACGGGGAGGAGGAGGACGGCGGGGCGCGAATGCCCTCGCCCGCGTGGGGCAGGTCGACGCACGCGCCGGCGGGTGGCCACACCAACGCCAGCAGCAGCAGCACGTCGGCGTCCATGCGGGCGGCACAAGCCAAGCAGTTTACGAAGCTGTGAGTGGCTAGCTAGGGGGTCAAAGGGTCTTCGCTAGGGGGTCTTCGACGGAGACGGGAGGACGGCAGAGGCTGTGATCCTGAGGGCTTCTGTGAAGGGCATTGCACCGTTGCCCTTGAGCTCAGGAGCCAGGCAGATCAGGCGCTTGTCGCACTGGCTTGCGTCATCTCAAGTGGAATCCACCCTCGTTTTGCTGCCGGGGGAAGGAAGCCCTGATCGCCCCCAACCTCTCCCCCACTGCCCCCGCCCAACCGGCCGCAGGGTGTTTATGCAGCGCCACACGCCGTGCGCCTCTCTCATGCGGAGTCGGCTGGTCGTGACCGCGGACCTGCGCAAGGAGCGGCAGCGGCTGCGGAACGGGTGAAGGGGTGCGGCCCCAAAACCGGCCTCCGGGAAGGAAACGTGCGGTGGTGCTGGACGTGTGACGTGTGACCAGCAGCTGTGGTCAGTCGGTTGGCTTTGCCCGTTGCTACGGGGTTTAGGGTGGTACAGCTGATGGCTGGGCAGTAGGGTATCACGTTTTGGCTGCGGGTGCACTACGGATGAGTAGCCCGTGGTCGTGGTGGTGGCAGTGGTGGTGGCAGTGGTGGTGGCAGTGGTGGTGGCAGTGGTGGTGGCAGTGGTGGTGGCAGTGGTGGTGGCAGTGGTGGTGGCAGTGGTGGTGGCAGTGGTGGTGGCAGTGGTGGTGGCAGTGGTGGTGGCAGTGGTGGTGGTGGTGGTGATTCATGCGTATATCGGATGGAGGTGGCGGTGACGGTGGCGGTCGTAAGATGCAGGTGCTCGCCGTGACCCACGTAGTGGGTTTCATTACACGACCCAGCGGCTGCGCGCTCCATGTCGATCATGGTTGGGTTTGGTCTGCTTGCTTAATGGATTCGTCGTGCAGGGATGCACCAACAAAGACCTAATGGAATGTCGTACATTGCTCTCACCAGACAGGAGCCAGATGGCCAAGAAGCGTGTGATTGACGTACTAAGCTCTACACTGGTGCCGGTACCATGCTTAGCGGCGCAAGCAGGCGTAGGACTTGCTCGGGCATGTCGATCAACGATGCTAGCCTCTGACAGGAGAGTAAAATGGCGTACACGGTGGCCAAATTTGCAGTGATGTGCTTGGGGGGAGGGTCGGGGCGAGGGGGTAAGGAGGAGGCGGCGGAGGGTGGTGCATGACTCAACCGGTGCGCAACCGCACACACACACACGTACGCACACGCACACGCGGCATACCTCCGTGACTGACCCAGCTGGACTGCCTGGCTCTCTCGGACAGGTCGATGATTACTAGCCGTGTGGTATCTCCAGGGGGGTCTCCTGTGGCTCTGGTATATGGAGTGGAGTTGTTGCCTGCCTGGCTTTCTGGCTTGATGTGTGCTTAGTTGGACGCAGTGGTTAGTTGATTGGTTGGTTGGAAGGGTGGTTGCGTCGTGACGCCCGCTGCAATGGACGTCTCCATTAAGAACCTGGGGCGACACACGACAAGTGGTAGTGTTTTTTGGGTTGGGTTGGGCTAGCCGAAGTTGGGATGGCGGGAGAGGAGCGACACCATCCACCGGGACCGGGGGCCCTCCATGCCGCCGGCCCGTGCCAACCCGGACATCCTTCTCGCCGTACAGCCCCCGGGACGGACATGCCCTCTGCGTGCAGCCCCAAGCCCAAGCGGCACCGGGCGCATACAGGCTGGCCCATATGGGACCAGCTGCCCATCAAAGCCGACCGACTGCCGGTACCCAACCAACACCGGCGATGTCCTGGCAGGGTACGTCGGTGTGCATACCTCGCTGCATGTTGCCCCCTGTATGCGCATTTGTCGCCGCACTCGGTTTCACCAAGTTTGTGTATGCCCGCGAAGTGAGTGGGCCGCTGCTTGCGCTCGTTGGCGATTGAAACCTGTGAGTACGACAGTCTTGACCCCCATGCAGCAGAGCGGCACGGCTGGATGCGCTGAGCGGCACTGTGCCAGGCGGGTTCCTGCCGGGCATGTTGGTCGGATGATTGCTTAAGTTGCTCTGAGCTGGTCGGAGAGGTAAAAGAAGTGACGCCGCGCAAGTGCGCGATGTCCAGACCCGCAGGCCTCCGGAACACCAGCTCCTCTGGCAACCGTTGGAATCCGCTTACATCGCTGAAAACGTCACGCCTCGCCTGTCTGTCTGCTTTCGACGCGCGGGGCATGCCTGCTCCCTGCTGTGCCGTGGCGGCAGACGGCGGCCTCTGCCCTAGGGAGGTCAAGGCGACTCCCGCACCGACTCGAATCCGGGGGCTTAAAGGTGCACAGCAGCCAACGCTTCCAGACCCTTCCAGGCTCCCTCCGGGCCCCCTGGTCCCAGCAGCCAGCCATGCCTCCCCAGTGCGCTGCACATGACCCCTTCCAGGTCCACACCTCAACGCCGCGGATAAAAACACAGAGGGCCATAACCCCACCCAGACAGCCACCTACGCTAGCAGAGGCGTACACACAGATGTGGGGTGGAGCCCCTTCCTAGGCTGAGAAGTTGTCATTACCGTCCGCTGAAGTTCGGGTCCCGGGGCCTCCCCCCGACGGCTGGAGGACCGATGTACGTTCGCCCGGCTATCAGCTGATGCAAACGGTGGAGAGATGGAGAGAGATTCGCGGCTCTGGCCTCCCAGATGTGCCGTAGCTCTGCACCGCTGCGCGGCACTCCAGGGGCGCGAAGCTCGGCCAGCCAGCTGGAAGCCGGACGCCGCGCGGTTGGTGGCTGGATGATGCGGGTGGGGTGAGCCAATGCGGATGCCGCGGACCAACATGGAAAAGGCTGCGGCAAGAGGTCTGAAGATGGCGACACTTTCTTGGCGAGGGGCCCGCCCCCTGGACGGGGCCTACAGTCTGTTGTCGGCAGCGGTATCCGGACCGCCACGTCAGGGGCTTGAACACAGTCACATCAGCTGCCTTCCTCCTTTGCCGCTGGGTACGGCACCTGCTCAGAGCCCTCTGGGTTCCAGCCCCAGGGCGTCACTCGGGAGTCCGAACACGCGACATGCCACAGCGGTGGTGGAGCGGCCCAGCTGACGGAGCGCGGGCGACATCGGGGAAGAGGGAGGCGTAGGAATCACCAACGACTCCAACGACGACGGCATTACCGGTAACACCAGGACACATGGGAAAGACCTCGCGGACAGGAATGATTGAATGAATGAGTGAATGAATGAAGCCAGGCTACAGCTATCGGACCACGCAGGGGGTCATCGGCGGCTACCAGGGATACCCCCCTCCCCCCCAGCGGCGCTCCTCCGGCGGAGCAGCGAAGCGTCCCCCGGAAGCTGTCACGGCAGACGACACTCGCCATTTGGGTGGTCCTAGATCCTCGAGTGCATCCAGAAAGATGGGGTCGCCGACCCGATCGCGGAGGGATCAGAAGGACCGCCTGGCGCGTCATTGGGCTGGCTTGCAGGGACATGGCGGGAACCGCGGGATGATACAGTGCCCTGATCGGTGCGGTTCTGCGCTGTCAGGCCATCAGGGCATCAGGTCCACCGGCCCAGCGGCCGCCGCGCTGCTCACCTGCTCAGGCGGTACCCCGATGGCCGTCGCCGCAGCTTGCAGGACGTGCGGCAGCAGGCAAGCCTCATTCCTGCCGGGCCGGGCCCTGCTCGGCCTGGGGGCGGACATAGCGCACCGAAACCAAGGCGCGCGTGCCCCCCGGCCGACGGAACATAATTTGTTTTTGCGCGGCTTGGGAATTAGTCGGGTGATTAAGACCACGCTATGGCACCCCTGCCTGCTGCCGCAGCCCAAAGAGCCTAAGCCGCTAACAAACACAGCTATGGAATATCCCATCACCCGCCTTCCCGCCCCCCAACCTCTCACTTGATGGACCGGGGCACCAGATAGGGCGCGTCCGTCTCAATCATCAGTCTGTCCCGGGGAATGGAGGCCAACAGGGAGGCCAGCTCAGCGCCGCCCCGTTCAGGCCGGTCGTCACATATCCTGCAGCCGCAATACGGAGCAACCGCCGCCCGGGCAACAGGGCACCAAGAAGGCGGGTTGGCGCTTGGCGGTGGTCGGGAGACGCCTTGCCTATCTGCCTTGCTTGGGGCAATTTCCGTTCACCGCCCGCAGCGATGGACGTCCCCCAACAAAGAGGCGCCGGCGTCCAGAACAACCGGCGCAGGTTCAGATGGAGGGTTGTCGCTCTCCGACGTAAGTGAACCACTTGCATCTCTCCTACTTGAACCACACTTGACGTCGTGACACTGACATGCGGGGCCAGGACAACCTAGGTTGCCACGCCGGCGTGTGGCGCCCGCAGCCCCAGGCTGCCGGGTGCGGTACGTGATTGACCACGAAGCTGACCCCGGCTGCTGACACAGCTATAGCCATATTACATGCGCGACAGTGCCAACCCTCGCCCGCCAACCCCAAGGCGACCCCCTGAACCCTAGTCACACACCCCTGTCCGCCAAGGCATGTAAATGCCCCGGTCGACGTTCGACATCGTCCGTCGTCGCTGGAGCTGGCCAGCCTCGGCCCTGTCCCTGTGTCCCCCTTCGGGTGGCTTTCCAGAGTTGCCGTACTAACTCACCAGCCGGTGATCCCGATGTACAGCCCAAGCTCCAGGAAGGTCTCCAGCTCCTGGCGGCTGCCCGTGAAGCAGTGTACGACGGCAGGTGCAGGGAGTGGCATGTGGCGGCTGCGGGGGAGGGGGCAGGGGAGGAGGAAGCCGGCGTTGGAGGTAGGTGTGTGTTGCGGCCGTTGGCGGCCGTGTGCGACACGAAGGACTAAAAGAGGCGGCTGCACGCTGCAGGCGCGTTGCGTCCGCGGGTTCCGGAGCTGTGTATGCATTAGCCCGCAGGAACCAAGCACCGAGCAGATGACCTCGCCACGGGCGGAAATGAGATCCGCCAAATGGGTAACGTGAGGAGGTGTGCGAGAGTGTCCGCGGGAGGGCCCACCGGGTGTTCCTCCAGGTCCCACTGTACTCCTGGCCGACAGCCCCGAACCTGTACCCCAAACCAGCACGAAACCACACCGCATGCGGATCCTAAAACCCTCCAGCGGGGATTCCCCGCTGCCAGCTCCGCGCAACCATCACGTCGCCGCACCGGAGGATCTCGACGAACTTGTCCGCCGCATCTCGACAGTGCATGAACAGCGGCCGCTTCAGCTCCTTCGCCAGGAGGACCTGCTGCTCGAACCACTTCTCCTGCGGAGGCCCACAAGGAAAGGGGAGGGGGATGGAGATGCGGCAGGCAGCGGGGCCCCTACCTCATTGGCACGAACCCGGGAAGGCCCTGGGCCGTGTCCGCAGATACGGTACATTCGGTCTTTGACCCGAATGCACTCACCTCCAGGGGTGTACGAGTATCCAGGCGTAGATCAGTTCCCTGTCTGACCGTCCGTCTGCCTGTCCGCCAGTCAGTCGGCCCTTAGAGGGCGGGGCTGTGTGACTGAAACGAGTTCCCTGAATCCCTCGTGACCCGCTGACCACCTCACCTTCACCGCTACCCGGTCACCAAATGATACAACCAAACGGGGAAATCTGAGTCAATACAGGATCCTCATTGCGGCTATGGGGATGTGCTACCGTGTTTAAGCCCTCGTTCGCGTCCATCGGCCCGCGGCCTTGGCGCGGGTAAGAGCGCCCGTTGTAGCCCCGGCGTCGGGGCGCTGGTGCTGCTCGGCGGGAACCTGATGTGCCCCTCGCAGGGCTGCCGCACCTGCACGTCTGGCGGACTGAAGTTGCGGTTGAAATCCAGTCCGCACTCGCCGATGGCAACACAGCGAGGATGCGCGGACAGCCCCCTCAGCTCCTGGATGGTCGCAGCGTTGCATTGCTGCGGGGTGGGGTTGGGCATTGCGGGGGAGCTAGGCAACATGTGGAGGCAGTATCGATCCCCACCCGTATTCCGAAATGAAAATGAAAGCCTGAGTAACAACCTTAGGCAGGCATGGTCGACACCGTCCTGGCCTGCATCAAGCTGCAAGCACGAGCCTAGTCGGGCACGCTCATGGCAAACAGTGCATGCGGGTGCCAGCCGGGCCACCAAGCGCGCTTCGTGTTCCCGTCCATTGCAGGCGAGACTCCCGGGGGACATGCGCCGCCGGGGTCTGCTTGTTTCCCGCATCCTCCCATGCTTGGTCTTGTCTGGGTGAACTGGGTGGCTTGA
Organism: Eudorina sp. 2006-703-Eu-15; assembly: GCA_003117195.1. Taxonomy (NCBI): domain Eukaryota; kingdom Viridiplantae; phylum Chlorophyta; class Chlorophyceae; order Chlamydomonadales; family Volvocaceae; genus Eudorina; species Eudorina sp. 2006-703-Eu-15. The sequence continues at coordinate 559,326 of BDSI01000027.1, read as the reverse complement.
ATCCGGCTGCTTAACACCACAGCTTTGCTGTGTGTTGTGTGTTGGGTTGGGTTGTGCGTTGGGGATGTGCACGCACCCACACCCGTGTCCACACCTTGGCGTTGTGCGGGTGCACCCCGGCGGTGAAGTACAGCGGGTAGGAGTCCCGGTGATAGTCACACAGCTGGGCGGCCGCTGTGGAGGTGCGCACGCAAGTGCCCGTCACCACCATGCACTGCACGTTGGCGTTACGAGCCCGCTGTAGCACGTCGGGAAGGTCCTGATATGGGGCAAATGAGGGATGAGGCGGCGGGCACAGAGGCCAGGGAGGAGTCAATGGGAGGGTGTGATGAAATGGAGACCCGCAGCAGCGTAAAATTTGTTGCGGCTGAGAGACCGCATGCCGGCCCGGTAGGAGGAGGATTGGGCATGGCATGAGGGCGGGGGCCATTAGCGCGGGGACCGTTATCAATGGGGTGCAGCTGTCCAAAAACGCGGTTGGGGCAGCTGGGCCCTGCCTTGAGGAAATGAGTGCGGGAACAGTATGGTGGGTGAGATGGGCGTGAGAGGCGAAGACTGCCGATTACCCTCGTGGCTGACCCTGAGGCTTATTGACCTGCTGTACGCAGCACTAAAAAAGTGGGTGGGGGTCAGGTATCCTGCTGGTTACCGGGCCGACCCAGGCCTGGAAGGGGGGCTTGGATTACTGTCTCACCGAATGAAACGAGCGATCCAATAGATTAACGCCTATATCCACAACGGGTACTGGAGATGGAAACGCAATCGCCTCGGCAAGTTGACCCTGGGTTGGGTGTCGCCCTGCATTCACTTGCGCGGCAGCACCTTGACCCGTTCTTTTGTCCGAACGTTGCGAGCTTGCATCAGTCATAGCTGTATGTGCTGGAGTTCCAGAAGTTGTCATGTTGAGTATTGTGTTTAAAACCCTTCGTTTACTTGCTTGGGTTGGAAGTTTTCCTCGTAGTTGTTGCGAGCTGAGGAAATGCCACGACATTTATCCACCAGCCTAAACCATCAGCTTTATAGAATGAGTCACTTTCCATGTGATGCATCTGACCGAATTTCTTGCAGTTTCTCTGGCCTTGCTCGTCAAGCCGTCGCTCCGGAACCGACACAATTCTGAAACGCAAACGTCCGCGAGCTTGCTTGCATCGACCGTAAATGGACACCATTATGAAGCTCGACCCACCACTGCCAACTGTGCCCTCGAAGATTGTGAGACAATGACTCCGGCACTGACACAATCCACGTCCGCGGGCTGGCGTGCATCGGCCATAAATGGACGCCATTGTGTGCCAACAGCAGAAGATTGCGAGACAGTGACACAGCCTGGTTGCAACCGATAGCGCCGTACAAACGGTGGACAGGGGTGCAATCAAAAGATCCGACACGTCTACCAGACGGCCGCTTTCGGTCCACAGCCGCTTTCGGTCCAAACTCTTGACATATGTGCATAGTTCGGGCCGTTCGCCGTCACACCTCGGCACCATTGTCGCCCGCACAGCGCCTCAAACATACAGAAATCAGGTCTCATGTTGAGGAGCGTGCCGGCGGAAAAATCGGCACCCAAGAACCCGACCCCTCTGGCATAGACCTGGCGCCACACACTCCTATCCTCCGCCTCACGGCTAAACACGAAACACCCCTCACTCAACGCCTAGTCAGCATGTTTATTTGTAGCAGACGCACACTGATGTTCCCGCCCTGCCTGCCCCCGAAAGGTGTTCAACAGAAGCGGACATACTAAGCACCATCATCGGTAAGGACTTGGGAGGAAAGGTGGTGCAAAGCCACCGCCCCAAGCGAGCACATCGGGACTGTCACGGCCGCACACAAGCGTGGCAGTACGGGGCAGTGCGAAACGACCCAGCTGAATCGGCTAACCGACGCATACCCGGCAGCCTACTGCCACAGGCCCAGTCAGCTACACCACATTCACTGCACTCCACCACCGCTCTTCTTGCTCACACATGCATCTTCAGTCCTCCGAAACCATCCCGACATTGACATTGATAGCTGCAAGCGCCCCTCTATTCAGAGCTCCCCACCGGAGGTGAGCTCCACACACAAACAAGCAGCTTGCAGTAAAACAAGTGCGCATACATCCCGTCAGACAGTCTCGCCTTACGTGGCGGTCAACAAATCATCACATTACCACCCAGCGTGACAAACGTCTCATACTGCCACGCTGCCTCGCCTCCGTGCACAATCCACGGAACTGGCTGCCTTGTCCATCGCCGCTGACCCACCTTCATATGTGGCACACACAACGCGGCGGCGTGCCACAACTCCCACCAACCCGCCCAGCAGACAGCCCATTACCACACGCGATTGCCAAAAAAAGCCGCGGCCGCCCGAAGGCATTAAATCACTAGCAATCTTCAGGACCCAGGTCCCCCGGTCCTGATAGCCTCAAGCCCTCAACGCGAGCCTCCGTTCCCACCGCGAATACCTTCCTCCACCCCACACATATGGGTATCAACCCGCAGCAGCAAACCATGGGTCCCACACATTGCGCTTGACATGGACTCTTGATTGCCCCGATTGTCCCTTGCGGCTGCATCCAAGCACCGGCGCACCGGATAACCGCCCGCGCCATAGAGAATCCCGTCGAGTCCCGTCGAGAGTTTCCAGAGCACCCTCGCCCAAACACTGGCTACTCGCCCGTCCCACCGTCACCTCCCGGTGAGTCAGACAACCGAGCTGCGGCACGGACGACGTCACTGGCGAGCAGACAACAAAACCTCGCAGCGCCGCCGTTGGGCTTCGCCACTTCACGCCGCGAGCGCCTCCAGCTGGCGGCGCAAGTCCTCCACCTCGGCCTTCATCTTAACAAGCGCCTCGGGGTCCTCCGCCAGCTTCTTCGTCAGCGGCTCCCGCACCTTGAGCGCCTTCTCAACGTCTTTACGGGCCTTATCCTTGGCCTGCGCGGCAGTGGATTGCGTGCACACGAGAGGCACGAGGCGTGGGGCCATGACGGCAAGCGAGCGGCAGTCCCCCAAGGCGTAGAGGAAGACCCCTTGCAGTGCGATCTGGGTCGGCCCCGCGCTCAGACTGTACTGTCCCGCCTTCCAGCATACAAGATCGTAGAGTGTGCACCTACCTTGCCCTCCAGCAGCTTGCCCTCCTTGTCGTGGGTGGGCTCCCCCGTAGCGGGGTCGAACTGGCTGAACTTGTCCGCCAGGGCCTCCTGCACACGCAGCAACGCAACGCGACGCAACGCGGTGGTCAGATGCAACTGTCCGACCTGGGATCGCGCTGCCGGGCCACACGAGCCACGACACTCTTGCGCCCCTCTTCGGCGACCCAGATGGAAAACGCTCAGGCACCACAAGCACAAGTCGATAACAGATGCCCACCTGGACGGGGGGCAGTGCCGCCAGGCCCTCCAGTTTCTCCAGATCCTTGACCTTGCGGTCCACCGCCCCCTCCAGCTTCTTGCGCGCCGCGCTGGCGGCAGCGGCAGCCCGAGCCGCGATCTCTTCCCGCATCGCAGCCGGGTCATCCAGCTTCCACACCGCCTTGCCTGCACCCCACACAACAGGCCAGGGCGGTCGTCACAACATGCCACCCTGTTTGGCCAGCATAGTTAACGAACCGAACACACAGTCTGTTCGAGAACGTGAGATTGATGGCGATCTGCTGAGATGTGGCGTCGAGATCACAGTTGATGGATAGAGATTCGCACGCTGGATGGGTGCCGATTGCTGAACCCTCTTTCTCTATGACGTGGAATCCTTGGTTGGCAGCATCAACCGCCTTGGACCCTCGGTTGGTATGGCATAAGTGTGGCTGAAGTTGTCCTATAGCATTATACACTTAGGAAGCGGCAAAAACCTTATACAGGGCCTGGAAGGCTATCCACACGCTGTAACGATACATACATACACACAGCCTGGCAGGAGCCATTGAACGAGTGAACGAACCAGCCAACGAACCAGCCAACGAACCAGCCAGCGACGGGTCCCGTTCCCGGGAACTCGTCAATAGGCGCGTCGCCCTGGGCTGGGGTGGTCCCGGGCCCTCTCCTGGCAGCCCTGCTGCCACCCTCGTTGCCCGGGGCGCCGCCCCGCACACCTTCTGGGCGGTCCTCCAGCCGCACCCCGAGGTCCACCAGGGTCTGGTCGCGCAACCGGTCACAGGCCGCCAGCAGCTCTCGGGACTCCACGCCGGCAGCGGCCATGGCGCACACCTCCCCGCGGAAGGCCACCAGCGCGTCCAGGTAGCGGCTGGTGGTGTCCGTGGGCTTTGCAGGTGGATTAGCAGGCTGCCACGCCGCCTTGCCTGTTGTGAGCATGATTGCGGACGCAACGCCAGCGCCACGACCGTAACGGGGTCTTTGTGAAGCGTCGAGGAAGCAAGCACAGGAACACTGACGGGAAATGAACCCCCATTGCAGAAACCTAGCATACGCACCGACCCCAATTCTCCCTAAGATCGCCGCCCCTGCGCACCGTCGGGGCCCTCCTCGAGCTTCACGCCCAACTCCATGAGCGGGCCGTCCCGGAGCCGGTCGCAGGCCGCGGCAACGTCCCGTGGGTCGGCCTTGGCCTTTGCGAGGGCGCGGACCTCGTCGCGGAACGCAGCGAAGATGTCGAGGCAGCGAGGTGCCGTCTCGTCATTGGCGGCGGCGCAGGTGGAGGGCTCCGTGAAGCCGGGCCTGGGGCCAATAAGAGCCGGACGACACAGCGGACGTTGGGTGGCAGCTGCGGCTCCCAAAACCGCTTGCACCTTGGTAAACCATCCCAACATAGCCCACTTCAACCCGCTACACGAGCGCCACTGGCTGCGTCTTCGTGTCCCCCACATCAACATATCAACAGGCAGGCTGGACTCCTCCGCACTGCCGTCCCAACACAATACCCGTAGTGACACTAATTATTTGCGACACTAATTATTTGGTAGACCCGCAATAATTATTTTTTACATATGCGACCCTCATTATTTGCGAGGCGTCGGTCGGAAGTTTTTCAGAGGCCTTTAAACTTTGCGACCTCGAGCGCCTTAAATAAACGTTTGCGAACTCGCATGGTTCAACCCAGCGTCAGTCATTGTATCCGTTCGTACCGTTTAGTGAGCTGAGCGCCACACAGAGCAAACGCGTACGACCCTTGGCCTTTCTCGTCGCCGCAGCGTTCCCAAACCCGCCCCGTGCAGTGGCCCTCCCTTCCTCTCCCCGTGCCGCCCTCCCCGCCTGCAGCGGCCCCGTGCGGGCTGAGGCGGGCCGTCCGCCATCAGCGCACCGGCCGTCACCGCCACTGCTCCCCGACCTGCCACGCCCTCAATTATTAACGTTTTGCGCGTATTGTTTGCGAGGCTCGGGGGCAATTTTATTAAGATTTTTGTTAATTACGAGATGCCCTTCGAGTTGTGTTTTTCGCACTTCCGCACCTGTCGCCCAGGCCGTCAACGATACCGAACACGGACAAGATCCGCGTCACGTAGGCCGCCGCCTTCCGCAACAGCAGCGGCCGAACCGACCCCGCCTCCTGAGGACAGCAGCGGTCAGGGCCACAAGCTCAGAAAGCTCAGCGTTGACCTTACACGGAGGCGCTTCGCCGTGCTGCACACACAGGTGGCCGGGCGGGGGCCACCAAAGCCCGTCGGGCCCACCCCACGCCCAGGCATCCGCCCGGGCCCGCGGCCGCGATCCGCGCGCGCACCTTCTTTTCGAGGTACTTGTTGACGGCCTTGATGAGGTCCGCGATGGCGTCCATGGCCCCCGGCGTGTTGATGTTGTCCCGCAGGGCCACGTCCACCGCCGCCTGGGTCGCGATGATGCGGTTGTTGAGCTCAAACTCCTCGGCCTGTGGCGGGCGGGTGGGTGGGCGGACAGGAAGCGGACAGGAAGCGGACAGCCGCATGGCAGGCAAGGCCAGAGGGTTTGCATGGCAGCGGTCAATGTACATGATAATGAGCTACGGAGCCGGGGTTTGGCCAGGGCCTCAAGATCGGCGGGAGACCGAGCGCCCATGTTCTCAGTACCGCCACTGCAGCTTACAGTTGTGTGTCGCTTCAGGGCCCCACGTGGCCCCAGCCCCGGGTGTATAGCATGGGTCTCTAGGACCTACAGCAGGCACTGCAGCGGGCCCCACCTGCCAGCGCTGCTCCGTGGAGTAGATCTCCTGGCCTCGAGCCGCTGCCTCCACGTTCTGGAAGAAGTTCTTCAACTGCGTCTCCCTCGCCTTCATCTCAGCGCGGCTCTTCTCACCGTACTGCATCGTCCGGTTCCACGGCTGCAACACAAACATGAGCCGCAGCTGCCGAGCGTTGAACGTCTGAAGAGCATCTCTGCAGGCCCGGAACAGCGCGCCAGCCAGCCCACCAGCCGTGGGTCCAGGTCACGGGTGGTGAAGGGACAGGTTGCCGGGTTATCACAGCGCCGGTCAAGAACCCACCAATAGATACCATCTGGTGGTCACAAACCCAGGTACCGTACGTGAAATCCACAGCCCGCCAGGGGCAAGTTCATACATTCGGGTAAGGATCACTTACACACATCACAGTTGAGAGGGCATGGGTGATGGATGATCACGCGCTTATTTCCCTGAAACCAATGTCTTGCTGTGCGGCCCAGCGGCGGCACCGGCTGTTGGGGGACTTCCCGCGGCCGGGCGTGGACTGCGCTGGGAGAGCCGCAGCCACGGCGAGTGGCTTTCGTTGTTGCACGCTGACTACCTTCTCGCATCTTGCCCCGGCAACCACGTCTCAGGCATGCAGGGCGGCTGCGGTGTGCGTCGCACTGCACGAAAAACATCCATTGTGTGATTTGCAGCCCGGCCCCGTGTATGTTCCGATGCGCAGACCATCTAAACCTTCCTACGCGTGGGCATGTGCTGCTGAACTGAAGCACCGTCTGTCATGGCCGTGCATGTTGCACGCCCAGTCCGGCCAGGTCCCAATTGGATGCACGGGTGCGCGGGCCCCGCAAACCACAATCCATGGGCCACCGCCAATCACGCGTGCGCGTCACCTGATGGTGACGAAGTTCTTGAGGGACTTGGACATCTTGAGACCCTCGATGTGCAAGTGGCCGCAGTGCAAGAAGTAGTTCACCCACTGTTTGCAGCCGCTGCGGGGATAAGGGACGAGAGGGCACGGCATGAGTACAGCAGCAACGCGGCGACCAGGACCCGGCCTCCCCAACACGCAATCTGCCACCGACTCGCTAGACAACATCCCGAATGTCCCTTTAACGCTTTACACGCAACATTTTACCAAGCCGTGGCAGAGCTGCCATAAGCGTCGGCCAATGCTTTTCTCGGCGGGCTGACCCGCGTGATAGCTAGTCGCCCACAACCCCATCCACCGGCCGGACTTTCGAACACAGCCGGGATTCGACCGCAACCCACACCGCGCACTCACTCGGTGTGGTAGTACGCCTCTGCCTGTGCCAGCTCGTTGTCATGGTGCGGGAAGCGCAGGTCCTCCCCCCCGGTGTGGATGTCCAGTCGGGAGCCTATGATGGATGAGGCCATGGCGCTGCACTCGATGTGCCAACCGGGGCGGCCCAGGCCCCAGGGCGACTCCCACACCGGCTCCCCCGGCTTGGCGGCCTTCCACAGCGCGAAGTCCTGGCGTTTGGCGGGTGGGCACCGAGTGGGTTCAACCAGCAGGGGCGTACCCACCAGGCAAAGAGACGCAATGACTGACAGTGACCCAACAGCGCTGTGGAGGTCCGGCAGCGGGTGACAAGCCAACGGCCAGACGAGCGGCAGTATTCTACACACCCCTAACGCCCGCATCAGGACAACGGCCAATAAATGTGCTTCCCTTCTACCCTCCCATGCGCCTCCGTTGGCGCACCTGCGGACTCCGCTTTTCCGAAGTCTCAAAGTTGCTCTCGCCCTCGGCCGCCAGCGCTGCGCTGCCGACAGCCCAGGGGTTCAGCTTGCCGTACGTGTGCCCGCAGGCCCTGATCACGTGACGGCCACAACGGAACGATACCCTCAGCCGTGAACCTCCGGCAGAACAGATGTGTCAGCGCTCATGGCCCCCGTCACCATCGTCCCTTGCTGTTGCTCAAGCAACGTGCAGGCCAACCCCTGTGCCCTGTGTCCTGTGGTGGCGGGCTCAGACGCATGGTCTCCGAGAAGTTGGACAGTGACTGAACGCCCACCCTCGCGACGCGTTGTGCCGTCCACACGGCCTGAGCAAGGCCCCACGGCCCCCGCACAGCGGCACCGCTGTCGCCCGAGGCCGACCCTCAGTTCCGCCGGCCCGCCCCTGCCCCACCGGAAGTTCTGCGTGTCGAAGTAGACCGAGCCGTTGGACACGTAGGCCATGCCGTTGTCCAGGATCCGCTGTATGTAGACGATAATCTCCGGCATGTACTCGGACACCCGGGTCAACACATCAGGTCGCCGGCAGCCCAGGGCGTCCATATCCTCGAGGAACTCGCGCTGTGTGAGGTTTGGGTGGCACGGGACGGGTTCCCTTCACCACACGGGTTGTTGCTCTCACAGTAACCATGGAGGCACGCTAGCAAGCTCTAGGGCGCATGTCGGGGAACATCAGGGCGGCTGCCTGGCCCTGGTAACGACTGAGGTAGGGCCGTCGCCAGATGGTAGCGGTGTGGTCCGAAGAGATTGATGCTGATGTGCAGCCCTCCGGCTCAGAATCCATGACGGCGAGCGAGATGGCACGACTGGCGGGACGACAGCCGCTTGGAATGCTCCCGCTGATGCTGGGATCCCTTGGTTCGGTGCTGACCAACCCTATGCGCGCGCTACAGGCCTAAACAGCCATGCTCCGTCCTGCCAATCCACATCGTCTAACGACAAGACGCATCCGGGAGCTGCCAACGCCAGTCCCATGCTGAAGTCTGCCATGCGGCAGTCCGGTAAGGCGCCAAGCCTGATGGTCCCAGGCGCAGCCCCTCACCGCCGGCAAACCGTAACTCTTTGCTCACTTCACATTCTCCCCGCCAGCTCCACCGAGAACACACCGGCCCGCTGGACCGGAGACAGAGCCGGCAAAACCAACGACACACCCCCGCCCGCACCTCGTATTTGGCCGCGTGCGCCCGAAACACCGCAGGGTCCGTGACGGCTGCGCCCTGCTCCCGGTCCAATGCCTCCGCCACATAGTCCCCGCCCGAGGTAAGCAGCTTGTCGATGTCGTCAGCAGCGCCTGCGGATTGGAACCAACCCGCAATGGGTATGACGGCGCTCACGGGGAAGCTGTCACAGGGGAGCAACAGCCGCCCTGGGCAGGTAGCCCTGGGCATCCTCTCCCGTTCGATGCCGGCGTCAGCGCCGCCACCCACCCACCCGTCGGTTGGAAGGCTTCAAGCTCCGCCAGCGCATCCGCCGCCTGGTCCCTTTTGAGCAGCTCGCCCTTGACCGCCCCCTCCAGCTCTGTCAGCTTGCGCTGGGCAAACGAAGCTGCCTTTTTATCCTCGCCCGCCGCCTGAGGGATGAGAACACCGCGCACGGCCGGGTTGCTTCCTGTGACCCCACGACTACCCGTGCCCAATCACTGGCGTCAGCCAATCTATTCACACGCACGCACACACGCCTGACAAACACTTTTACACCCGCTCCTGCGGTGATGCAGGTAGGTCATACACACTGCCTGGGCCGGACATTCTCCCTGGGATGGACATGGCTGCGAGCCGTGGTGTGCATCCGTGTAGCAGACCCCAGCCCCCATATTCACCATGTGGACTGCATGCCGCTGTGTCCCGGTTTCCCAGCCCCGTCCCTGCCCCCTCTGAATGTAACACTGTCCACGTGACTGCCTTGAAAGACATATTCGACACGCGCCGAAGGCCGGTGACATGCCGTCGGTGACCTGCGCTGCGTCGTCCCGGCGTCGGCCGCCTGGGAATCATGACACCCACCAGCACCCACCCTCACCATCTGACAGGCCTGATAGCCAGATCCTCGCTTCCGAACTTGGACAACCGTCTGTGGTCACCCCTGTTGCTGGCGCACGGAAATCCCCTAATGTCCCAAGAGAACCCCCGGACCACCGGTTAGCGCTTAAGACGTCGCACCTGCATCTCCGCCTCCGCCACTTTGACCTGTTCCTGAAGGTCCACTACCTTGGCCTGCAGCTTGGCCAGGGTGGTCTGAACCGCGCGCACCGCATCGGCCTTGACCTAATGCGGGACGGCGGTGGGGATCGTGGTCGAAAGAAGCTCAGGTGACACGCGACACGCTAATGGTGTGTCACACGACCCACATCGCCCCTGGCCCATCTGCCGCACCGAACCGCCTGCTGCACAAATCCTTGCATTGCAAGTGGACACATGGTGTGGCAGGAACTGCGGGCTGATGGTGCGTGCGCTCCTACGTATGTGTATTTTCTCGTGTGCACTTCTCTGGGTGCAACTCGTCGCCGCCTCCCATGCGGAGCTCCTACGCCCGTGTACCGCCGCGTAATCACGGGTGACCGAGGATCGCCGCCGTATTCCTGAGTTGCACGTTCTCTCCCCTGTTGAGTTGACTGGCTCCCGTCTACCTCCCTTGGAGGTGATCCGCCATTGTACCTCTTCGGAGCTCTTGGCGGAAGCTTTGTACTGCGCCAGCAAGTAGTTCCGGCGAGCGCGCAAAATGATTTTGTCGTCCACGTCGGTGACGTTCATGACCATCAGGCAGTTATAACCGAAGTAATCCTCGAGTACACGCCGGACGATGTCGAAGGTTAAGTAGTTGCGTGCGTGTCCCATATGCGCTACATCATAGACAGTCGGTCCACACGCATACCAGGTTATCTGTCGGCTGTTCGGCCCAGCTGCCGGCACGAATGCAACTTTCTCGTCAGTAAAACTGTTATAAAGCACCAGCGGTGCAGCCTGTGCGCCGTCGGCGGCTGGCGGGTACCATTCCCGAGTGACTTTCGTGTTTGACGACATCGTCCTAAACCCGTAATGCAAATGATTTTGGATCACAGTGTTTGTAAAGCCTTGAGCGCCTAGGACTAGCGTCGCCGTGTGTTTAGGGACCCTGCCCAAGTTCCTGACAAGGGCAACGACGCTACTAAGCGCAAGCATACACGAAATTTATATAGAAGTACAAATTGCATATTTGGTCTAGCTGTCTATCCTCTTTCAGGCGGTTGCGGGAGCACCAGCTGTGTACGTGCTTGCAGCGTACTACCTGCCTTTGCTTGAAATGTCCACCATCCTGAATTCACAATTTAACCAATCATTTATATTCCAGTAACATATTGTACTCAATGCAACACACCCTCAAAACGTGTTCCCTTCGGGGCCGGTGCCCGTTCCAAACACATGTCAAGACTGGCACAAATGGCCGTTTCATATCACATAAATTGAAGGCCGCTCCCGAGCCTCCGGGCGCACTTGGGGAGGACGTGCTCGCCAGGTTAAAAGCAGCTGAGGAGGAAGCCGCTCGCTTGCGGAAAGAACTTGCTGCAGCGCAAGCAGCCAAGGTATGCACTGGTGTACGTTAAGCCACAACTGTGCGTAGAGAGCTATGGCCAGACAGAACGGGCTGTGCCTCGTACGCATTTAGTTTCCGTGTGAGCAGCAAGTGCGCGGGTGCTTCAAACATGGTTACAGGGCACCCAGGATCCAGTGGAAACGGCGGGCAAGCCAGTGCGCATCGACTCGGTCGACAATCGTGAGACTCTCTTCGGAGGTATGGTCATAGTTGAGCTGCATGCGTGGAAGCCGTTTATTCTTCGCAATGTTCGCGTGGTAACTGTTACTGGACCATGGTCTATGGTGTAGGGGGTCCTCGGACTGCGTGGCTGTCAGAGAAAGACGTGGAGTTTTTCAGTGGCCCTGCCGGCGTGCGTGAGGAGGACGCCTCCACCGAGGAACCGGAGTACAAGGCGACAGTTCAGGTGAACGACGGAAGTATACCCTTTCATTTGACTGCTTGTTGTTGCGCACCTGCGTTGCGTGCGACGGGGAATAACTACCGTACACTCGGCGCCTGCATGGATTTGGGTCAGCCGTACCGAGTGGAGAGCGCGATGCAACCGCCTTTGACATGCGTAGACCGGGTGAATAGTAAACTGGCATTAAGCCTGTGCACCGCTTGAACTCGTACATTGACCTGCTGATCGTACCCTCAGCGGCGACTGCTCATCGGCGGTGTGCTGGCGCTCGGGCTCGGCGCGTTTGCGTTGGTCCCAACTGAGGCGTTGCGGCCCAAGCCAAGCAAGCCCATGTACTTCTACCTGGTGCCGCTACTCCGCATCCAGGTACGAGTGTTGGAGTTTAGGGTTTGACAGGCCGAGCATCAGAGGCTTACAAGGGAACAGTCTGGCCCAACCGCGAGACCGTTGCTGAGATCCAGTGCAGGAATTGCGATCTCAAAGCGGCCCCCGGATGTTCTTTGAGGTTTTGAGCTAACACCGGATTACCAAAATCCGCGTAGGAGCTGCTGGTTGAGTGCCGGACAATCATCGAAGACGCCAACTGGGATCAGCTGCGGCAGGCGCTGTCACGAATCGAGGGGCCGCCCAACAATGTCCGCCAAAACCTCGACGCCATCATCGCCCTGACCCCGGAGGCGCGTACCGCGACACGCGTGCAGGAACTGTCGGCGGATTTGTACGAGTATCTTCGGAGGTACGGCGCGGGCGTAGGAAGTACGGGAGGCGGGGAGCGTTTTTCAGTTGTTGTTGTTCAACGTTCAATTGGCAGGGGAGGAGCAGCGGGTACGCTGTGCCTGTGCACTGTGAATGCATGTCTTTCAAGTTTTGGGTCATGCATTTAACGTGTGTCGTTCACCAAGTAGGGCTGGCATGGTTGATGTGGGGCTGCAAGGCTGTAATCGTGGTATACGACCACAAGCGTTGGGTGCTACGAGAGTACGTGCTCCGTTTGCGCTTTTACTGGTCAACGCGAGCAGGTATCATTACTCCTCTGACTTGCGCTGTTTCCTTTTGCACGCTGGTTCCTGCAGTCTGGACTACCAGCAGTACTTCGATGCCATGCCGACGAAGGCGATCAGCGGCGCACAAAATGCGCAGTATGCAAATTTCAGCTTGTCGGCACTGCAGGCAGCACAAACTAAACTGAGTGAGCTCTTGCAGTTGGTACCCAAGGATCAGCTACAGCTCGCGCGCGACCAGGTGGCGGGCGGGTATTAACCCAACCCGGAGGTTACCTACCAGGAGAGGATTTCCCGTCAGTTTTTACAGGATGACCTTTTCGTTTCGCGCTTTTGCATATCGGATCACACGGTGACTCCGGGGTTTGCGTTGGCAGGGATAGATTTGTGTGAGGAGGTATCCGGACGTCGGCGCGCGTTATTGAAGTGCACCTCGACATGTTAGGTCCGTGGGTTTAAGGTGCTCGGTTTTTGTCGGAGTGTCCCAGTTATTTTGGACAATACTGTAACATAATAAATCATATCAACGTGTTGACCTCAACGCCTGCCCCCGTTTTCCCATTGAAGATATGATGAAGAAGAGTTGTCAGGGTCATGTCTTTTTGTTGTTGCGCTGCTGCTGTGACTGTCAGGTACTCATGGTGGTTTGTCCCGGAGCACTTTTGGTCAGTACGTTGTATTGGGTTGTCGGCTGGCTGCTGTTCGTGTGGCAGCACCTGGCAACACGAGCCGAGCTTGTTCCTTTGTGGGCGCATTGGCATGCAAGCGATTAGAGGCACGATAGGTCATGCAACGTGACAGGATAAGAGGAGGACAGGACGCCCCCAATTTGTTGTTACAATACACCAAGTGAATGCATGCCAGCCAAGGAGGGCCGTCGGGAGAGCAAGGACGAGTACCGACTGGGTCTGCATTCCCGGTACTGGGTCTGCATTCCCGATGGCCGCCGCTGATCACACGGCGTCTTTTTACCTAGCACCGCCTCTTCCTCCTCCCAACAAATACTGAAATCCACGTTCGACAGCTTGACAGCATCTTGCTCTTTCCGTTCACCTCTCCTCGTCGCATTCCCCAGCCCCGACGTACAACCCGCAACTGAGACCTGGTGATGCTAGGCGCGGGGCCGACCTCGGAGGGCGCCAACACGCAGCAACCCCGAGCGTTGGGATACCCTGCGGCATCCGCACCATCATTTCCGGCCTCTCCCGCTCCAGAAGCAGAAGCAACACCGCCAGAAGCACTCCTCGTGCAATGCCAAAGTGAGGTACCGCACTCGGTGCCCAACTTGCGTCGCTTGCAGAGGCTTCACAGCCCAGCTGCTGACATGGCCCCAGTGTTGCCATGGCCCCGTATTGCCCTGCCGAGAGCTTCCGGACGCTTGCAATGATCACCGTCCACCGCTAATGACCCCAACAGGCCCCGACCAGAGCCACAACTAGAGGGTGTGAATACGAAGTCACCACCTTTCCTGATCACCTCTGCTTCTGCTGAATTTAACCCGTCTCTACATGCCAAGAGAAAACACCTTGTGTGTGGTTGAGCAGCCCTGAGCAGCCCACACAATGGCAAGTCTGGCGGGCAGTGCAGGACAACTGGCAGAGATGACCACACGGGACAAGTGTGTGTAGTCAAAAACCCCGACCAAATTACCAGTGAAGCCTGCAATATACTTACGAGAAGGTGAGGCCGAGGCAACGCAAAGGCGCAGCAACAGCAAAACATGACTTCGGCGCCACAACCAGCCACAACCGTCACCCAATGCGAGGAGGACTACCGACTTACCGACTTGTAAGCCAGTCGGAATCTAGCGGCAATTGTAGCAGGTGATGGAGAGATTGGGGCAACCGCGTATGCGGGCGCAAAGCAAAGAAAGGGGTGTGTGTGGGAAGCTGCAAGGAGCCGCCAGATACTGTCTGCGAGGCAACGCTAGAAATCACAGACCCACTGCGTGATTCTATTGCACAGGTCATTTTACGTTAATTAGCAAACAAGAGCGTGGCATGCTGATGTAGATTTGGATTTACCACGGGTAGCGAGGGGTAGCGTGCCTGAAAACCGTTCGGTGTGTCCCTCTAGCAGAAGGGCCGCGTGTGACCGCCACGACCAATACATAAACAGGAACTACGTCAGGAAGCAAGGCAGCGGTGAGTAGGATGGATTTATATACGGCTGGGCACGAAGTAATCGTGTAACATGCAGTGACCTGCAGTGACAGCACGACAGGGTCGCCAAGATTAGATGGAACCTGATGGGATGCTGAACACTTCCGCAGGAAACTCGTGTACGTGTGTCGGTGAACATTACATTGGGGTCGGAGGTGGCACACAACGGCTCACTGTCGCCTTTGCAGGGCTCAGCACCAGGAGTTGCTACGGACACAAAACGATTTACAGTGTCGTACACCATATCACGTTGACACCGTTGAATGCTAGCTTCCATCATCTTCCTCCCTCATTTCATATGTTGCATATTGAAACGTTGCGTTGTTCTACCGATGTTCTGTCTGCAGCGTCTGGAAAAAGAGCGGCGTGGAGGACAACAGGGCTTGAGCGGGTGCACAACAGAGCCGGGTGCGCAACTCCAGCCAAACTAGCTACCAAGCGTGAATGGATGAAGATTGTGCGGAGGTGGAATGCGAGAATGGAAGAGGTGGTGCAGGAGGGAAGGCAAGCCAGCCAGAAGCCTAGGGGGCCAGCGGGTAGTTTTGGCTGGGCGCCTCCTATCGACTGCGTGCGCGTTCAGCTCATCTCCACTGACCATGCACAGCTGATAGAGATTTGTTGGTCGTCTGTGTTGCGTACAGGAGCAGCTGATGGCAGCTGCAGTGGCGGTGATGGCTGCTTGTTGACTTGCAGCTCCGGCGGCAATGTGGGGGTGGTGCCGGCAGCGGTGGCGACAGCAGCAGCAGCAGTGGGCGGAGCAGCTGGGTGCTTTCGTCATGGGAGGCGTGCAGGCTGCTGCGGGGTGCGTGCACTGCAGTGTTGGCTACAGCAGCGACAGCAGCAGCAGCCCGATGACAGCAGCTCTGCCGGGAGTGTGGTGGGCAGTGGAGTGTGCGGGCTGCCGTGGCAGTTGCAGCTTTACGATGTGGTGCTGTTGCGGCCTTTTCCAGCTTGAGCATAGGCCGCCCGCCGACGGCATGCGCAGGGCAGCTTGAGCACTGCTGGCGGCGTAGGCGACGGCATGGCAGGCAGTGGTTGGCAGCGGCGAGACAGATGCAGCGTCCAACAGGCAAGTCTGGCATGCTATGCAGGAGAGTAGATGATGTACGCGTGGATGGTGTACATGGTTGTGGGCTGTTGGTGAGGGTTAGCTAGGCACACAGACATGCCTTGGTGTGGATAAGGGGGCATTGGCCTTCATTGACATTGGCACTTCGTTGGGTTGCAAAGTGGCGATGCGAAGTGGTGGGTCCACTGTAGACTGTGTGAAACCTCGACCGTTCTGCTTGTGCTGTTGGTGCGCCCGTTTCATCGTGTCCTAACATGGGCGGGGGTGGAACACGAATGAGGTCATGCTGCAGGAGCATTATAGAGGGGCACTGTCATCTTCCTGTGCGGCAGCGCTTATGGCATTATTCAGTTGCGCGGTGGGTACCCTGGGACGCCGCTGCTGAAGATGGCCGCTCCAAACTCTCGTCGTCTAGCTCTGTAGCCATAAGATTCACATGACGCAGTTATAGCCTCTTGGTAATTATCCAGAGCCAGAGAATCGGTCTGCGCCATACATGCGCCGTCGGACGATGCGCGCACCGACACCTAGACTACGTCTATGCCGTCACTTTCCCCGACCTACTAAACCTCATATGTATTCATGATTCCATTTAAGCGGTCAGGGACGATGGTTGCAACGGAAAATCGGGCGGCCATGCAAATACAAGTTTCGCTTGGACGTGGGCTGTACCTCATCAAGGACCCTACCAAATTTTGTCGATATACATCAGGGCCTTATGTCAACGGCCGTTTTGTAAGTGATTCCGCAAGGATTGAAAGTTTTGAGATAATGAAAAATGGGCCATTTTCTCGGCTGAGGTACCCGCCCTGGACTCGGTTTGACAAGTCACGGCCGGTCAGCGGACCCCGTTGGTTACCCTTCTTTGACCAACTTCCATGCATACGACTCTCCAAACCAGTCATCGGTGCGAGTTGCAAAAGATGCCCTTATTCTATGGTGGTATAAAGTGTCTGCTATGGATGTAAGCCTTTTGGCTTGTGTAGCAGGTCCGGCTGTCGTGCATTGTTGGCGGCAACGGTCTGGGCAACGGCAAGTTCGGCGAACGCGACTATTGTTCTTACAGATATCGTATATTTTCAGTATTGACGACATTTTTGTTTACGCGCACTTATTATTAGTATGCCTGTAAAGAAATTTCTTTGGGCCGAGGCATCACCTGCCTTTGTTGCGGAGCTGCTTTTGAAACTAACGCTAATCATCATAAGTTACTAAATCGTCAAAAGAAAACCTCGGCAGAAGCGGTAGTCTTCGAGAGTCGGCGAGCACTGCAGGTGAAAGGCAAGCGTTCATTTGTTTACACATATTATAAAGGATATTGCTATTGATGCATAGGGACACGAGCTGACAGGATTTTCGTATGTCGCCCTTGATGTTGACGTCGAGGTTCGGGGAGGCCAACTCTTCAATTGACAATACAGGGTTTCTTTTCCTTTATTGTTATATAGATGCCGAGCCTGAATGTGTTGAGCCGCGAGCGACGGCGAGCGACTGCCGGTACACATGCCGACAGTGCACAGCCTTTAATTTTGCGAAATTCTGTAAATATCTCTATTACTGTTGTGATACCTGTTTCAGCTGCGGGGCGGTCATCATCCCGTAGAAACGTTACGCAACGTCGGTCGGCAAGTTTCTTACCTCAGGACATCCCTGACGGCGGCATGTAGATTCGATATCATCTAGTTGTAACATTGGTTGCCGGACCTCTTGCACGGCGACCCATGTGCCTACCCCAGGTGAAAATGACCTCGCGCGTGTCTCGGCTCTGAGCCACCTGAGCTACCAATGGAGACACGTCACTTGAAAGAGCACGAAGTGGGCAAGGAGCTGCATTTCGGCGACGCTGTGTCTGTTGGGTGTTGGCTGCCAAGCGTGACGGCAAGGCAGCAACGAACTCACGCGACGACTGATGGCAACCCTCCGCACGACAAGTCCGGAAGACACGACTAACGCTATGGCACCACATCAGAACACGCGGCCGCAGTGCCCAAAGCTCCATGCGCCGGGTGCGGGGCAGACAAGCGATAACCCCCCGGCGCCAGGGCCAGCCGAGGCGGCCGCAGCTCTGGCCTGGGAGTCAACTGCGGCTGCTGAGCTGTGCAAACAAAGCAACTGTGGCGTCGGCGCCCCCCATGGCGGCAGGCAGGCCGCAGATGGCTTTGGAAAAGGCAGCAGCCCCTCACGTGCGCAGAGCCCCTCGGATAGTGACACCAGCGGGTCAGGGAGGTCGGAGAAGACCACAGCGTCTGCATCAGCGGCTGGTGCCCTTGCAACCGCCGCAGTCTGCACCTTGCGCACCGCGCCGCAGTCGAAGCCGTACGACAGCGGCGCTGCGTTGCCGCTGGGCCAATCGCCGGCACAGCAAGCTCCGCAATCACATGCGTCTCATAGCGCTGGAAAGGGCCTCGGGGACAGCGCAAGCGACCAGCTCGCTGCTGACCCGCCGGCACAGCGTGTGGCAACGGATGGCGGCGCGACTGCGGCCGCAACGACTGGAAGGCAGCAGCGGCGGGCTCGGAAGCAACCCTCTGTAGGTCTGCGAAGCTCTCGAGGCGGCCGTCGGGCATCACAACCACAGGTGCTGGAGCTGCAGCCGCAGTCACAGCTGCAGCCGCAGTCACAGCCGCAGCTGCAGACCCGACAGCAACACGCGGGGCAGGAGCTGGGCCCAGAGTACGGCAGGGTCCGCTGCCCAGGTGGACCAGCCGGCGCCTCTGGGCGCCAGATGGACCCCTTGGAGCCCGCCGGGGGGACGCGCGAGGCCCCGGCGTGCAGGGAGACTGCCGCTGCGGATGAGGCAGCAGGCAGCCAGGAGGGGAGTCGCAGGAGGGAGGAGGTCGCCGAGCAAGCGCGGAGGGGATGGATTGAGGAGCAGCCGCGGGAGGTCATGTTGGGATGCGCTCGATGTCGCTTTGCGCCGGTCAGTGGGTGCGCTCGGAGCGCAACGTGTGTGGGATCGTGCGCGCACGGCACCATGCCGCGCGGTTTCCGTGAGCCTCAACAAGGCATGTAGGCAACGTCGGTCGTAATCGAGCATGTGGAGGCTGAGCCATTGCATTGCAGTTGGTGACACACAGCATCCTACCCATGGTTGCTGCGCTCCATCCTACCGAAACGTCCTAATGAGGGATGCGCTGCACCATGACGTGTGACGAAGGGATGTGGTACCTGTGACACAGCTAGAGCCCAGCGGCGATGCGCGTCTGGCTGCCGACCGCCCGTTGGGGGTCCGCCAGTCGCGGCTGTGCGGCGCTCACAAGTGGCCGTGTTCTCAGTCTCGCTGCCGCCTGTGGGCCTGCGGAACTCATTTGCTTGCCGCCCCTTTCTGTGCTGCAGGCGGGCTGCAGCCGCTGCCAGTCGCGGCCGCTGGCGTCGCGCCCCTCCTCGCGCTGGAAGCCGGAGCAGGGCCGCTTTCAAGAGGTGGGGCGCCTGCGTGGGTGGACCGCGACCCTGCTGGGGCCCAGGGACGCTGTAACGGCGCTGGTGCCGCCGGTTGGTAGGATGACTCGAATGCAGATGGAGGCACTGCAGGGCGCCGCAGGGGAGGCGCACAGGGCGGGGCTCGGCACGGGCGGGGCCATGGCCGTGGACCACGATGCCTTTCTCGATGGTGTCCGTCCGGTGTACCCCCGCTTCGCAGGGTGTGCAGGGCGCCCCCATCTTCCACCCCAGCCCGGAGGAGTTCAAGGACCCGCTGGCGTACATCGCCAAGATAAGGCCCGAGGCGGAAAAGTTCGGTATCTGCAGCATTGTGCCGCCCGCGGCCTGCTGGGACCCGCCCCCACTGTTGGGTGCGGGCACCGGCCTCGAGGAGGGCGCCGCCCGGGGGTCTTACCCGGGGCGCCTGCAGGTCCGGCAGCAGTGCCTCAGTCGCCTGTGTGTGCGGCCTCGCGGCGCGGACGGTCCCCAGGGCCAGGTGCAGGGCCGCCTGGCAGCAACCGGTGCCGTTCAGGGAGCTGGGCAGGGGCAGCGGGGCCAGGTGGATCCGGGGCGTCAGCGGCGTGCGGAGCCGCGGCCGCAGGGTCAGGCGCCAAGCAGCGACAGGGCCCGGATGTGCGCTGTACGCTCCCTGACCGGCACCAAGCGGTCCCGTCCTCGGACCCCAGCCGCTGTGTTGACGAATCAACCGCGAATCCAACAGCCGCCGCAACAGCAGCAGTCTCTACGATCGAGCAGGCGTCAAAGAGGGGCCGCCGACTTCTCGGTGGCGCCCGCTGCAGTTGTAGGGCCTGTAGGTACGGAGCCGGAGTCACCGGGTGCTGGGCCCTCTGGCTCCGCGTCCGGCTCTGCGCCAGACGACGGGGGGTCCCAGTCCGGCGGCGGCGCTGGCATAGCCCCAACGCAGGCCTCCTGCGTTGTGGTATCACTGGTTGCGCCCTCCGGCATCCCCCGGCCGCGTCCGCCCGGCGCCGCTGTTGAACCGTCCCTGGAGCGGTACCTCGCGGGCCGCCAGCGGGCGCATCCTCTGCTGGGCGGAGACGAGGAAGAAGAACCGCCGGTCGCAGCGCTGGAGATGGTGTTCTCAGTCGCCGCTGTGGGGCCCGATGTAGGCAAGCCGCAGGACGGGCCAAGCGGCGCCGGCGGCGAAGCGGGCGGCCGGCCGGGTCCCGACGGATACGGGTCATGCAAGCGCGGCGACAACGTTAGGGGAAGCGGCAGCAGCAGAAGCAATAGTAGGGTGGCCAGGGCGTCGGCATCGGGGGCCGGGGACGAGCAGCCTGCGATTGCCGCTGTCGCTGATGCTGCTGCTGGTGCAGCGTCACTGCGGGGAATCAGCAGCAGCGGAGCTGAGGAGGGGCACAGAGGTGAGGGGTCTGACTGGGACTCGGACCCGGAGGCGCGCGACGGCGAGCCAGGTGGCCCTCCAGCTGCCACCCCCAGCCGGATGCACACGCTGGAATTCTTCCGCGCCTACTCCCGGTGGGCGCACGGTCTGCACTTTGGCGTGCCGCCGCTTGGCGACCAGCGCAGCGGCCAGGCGGGGCCGGCGGCAGCGGAGAGGTACGTGGCAGACAGGCAGGCAGGCGGGGTCGGCTCGGGTCGGGCGCAATGGAGGTTCGTTGAGCCGCCTGCGAGGAGTGGGCTGAGAGGGCGGTACCGTACCGGGCTCAGATGGGTGATGAGCTGGTGGCCCCCGGGGTGCTCTGCTCCTGCTCGGCACCGGGCTGGATGGGCACCCTAGGTGTATCCCGGTATCCAACTGACGTGGGGGGATCGCAAGCGACTGCGGACGCGGCCCTTCTGCAGCAGCATCCGCATTTCCACAGCACACCCTGACACTGCAGCCCCGCACCCCACTCGCACCCGTCTCCCCTCACCCGGAACGACCAGCCCCAGTCCCAAGGCGGAAGTGAACGCGCCAGCGGCTTTGCCCCAGCCTCTGCCGCCGCGGGCGCACGCAGCCGTCGAGCACGCCGCCGCGGGCTGCGAGCCCACCCTGGAGGAGATGGAGGCAGAGTTCTGGCGCATCGTGGAGCGACCCACGGGACACCACGTGGTGGAGGCGCTGTACGGCGTCGGCGTCGACGAGGGTGCAGCGTTGCTCAGCAGCGGCGGCGGTGCCTCCCCTCTACCCACCGAGGATGCTCCGCGGGCGGGAGCGGACGAGGCGCAGGAGGGGGCGCCCGAGGAGGCGCAGCGTGCCCAACGCTACGCGGGCCACCCATGGGACCCGCGCCGCCTGCCACTCGCCCGGGGCTCCCTGCTGCGGTACTTGCCGGACGACCAGGCGATCTGGGGTGCGTTGGGGGGGGCCTGGGGCGTACCATGCGCAGTGAACGACGGAAAATGAAGCGCGGCACCGGAGATTCATATCCTGTTGATTCTAGAGAAGCATTTAGAATACCCGGTTTACGTGCTTCATTTTTATGTGCTTCATTTTTATGTGCTTCATTTTTATATTGGTCTTCTTGTTGAGATGTTCATTCTGGACCAGGCAGGGGCGAGAGGAGGTGGGGCGATGTGGGCGCAACGCCACCCTGGCACTACCTGCCGGCTCACCTGGATGTGGTCGGGTACCAATAGGGCTCCTGCGGTCTGGGGTCGGATATCTGTTGGTTGGGTATTGTGCGACCGAGGTATGTGTGGGTGTAGGACCAGACGAGCGTTTCCGCGGGCAACGCCGGCCGAAGGCGCGTAGAGCAGGGGCCGCAGCAGGTGGGCAGAGACGGTTGTGCCATCGATGCCCTTGATGGGGAAATTCCGCCCTTGGGCTTCCGGTGGAGGGTAGGAATCGGGGGGTTGAATCAGAAAAGGGATGGGGGGGGTGTGACAGGGGCCCGGGCACTGAAGGTCCGCAGGGCGCTGGGCCCCACGTGTGCGGTGCGGGGCTCCTTCCGGGGGGCACTGCAGCGGCGGGCACCGCGCTGCTGCTGCCGCTGCCCCTGCTCCTGCGGTTGATGGCGGCCGTCAGCTTCGTGGTTCGTGTGCCCTGCTCACTGCTCACTGCGCGGTACGCTGCCTGGGCGCCTCCCCCCACCTCCTTGGTTGCCGCGCAGGCGTCCTACGACCGCGGCTGCGTGTGGGCAGCTGCCTCAGCGCCTCCTGCTGGCGGGCGGAGGAACACGCCCTCTACTCCCTCACTTACCTGCACGGGGGGTCGCCCAAGGTGCGTCAGGAGGGCGCGACACACCACCACTGGCCCGGGCAGCCGGCCGATCTGGAGAGCCATCATGCCTGCCTAACTGTGCTATGTGTTTAGGTAACTGTGCTATGGGTTGTGGGTTCCCTCAAGCGCCAGGTGCGTATCCGAGCTCGCCATCCATTCCCGCAGGCGCCCATGGCTGGGCCGAGCTTTGTTGCGGTTGCGAGACTGCGGCCCCTTCGCCGATCAGCGATCTGCGGTGCCCCTCGGGTTGTCGACTGGCGACAGCTGACTGCCCCACTCGCAAGCTGAGCCGCCGTTCCTGCGGGGCCCCCGGTCGGCCCCTCCCGCAGGTGTGGTACGGCGTGCCCTCACACGCCGCGGAGCAGTTCCAGGCGGCCATGTGCGACGCCGTGCCGCAGCTGCTCCCCGGCCAGGAGCCCCCGCTGTGTCCAGGGCCGGAGTGTGAGTCCGAGTCCCAGTCTGAGGTGCACGTGTCGCCCACGGAGCTGCGCCGCCGGGGCGTTCCCGTGTACAGGTGGGTGGAGTACGGATGTCGTACCGTGGGGCTGCGTGACGGCGGGCTGCACTCCGGCCGAAGGCCCGCTGGCGTAGATCAACAGAACTCTCCCGCATTACAGAAGCCATGACATGCGTGCCGTACACGACGTGGAGTTGCATCTCTTGTCAGCGTGGCCTATCACGCCACGTAGCCGCAGCAGCTGCCAGCGAGCCAGTTGCGCGGGGCACAAGGAGCTCTGTTTGGTGTCCAGATACCGATTCTGTGGCCCTGTCGCGCCGCGGGCCCCGGCGCATGTGTCCCCGCATCGCACGCTGCCGCTCCCCGCCGCAACGCCGCATCCCACTGGTCCGCAGACTGGTGCAAGAGCCTGGCAGCTTCGTGGTCACCTTCCCCGGCGCCCACCATTCGGGCTTCGACTGCGGGTTCAACTGCGCCCAGACCGCCAACTTCGCGCCGGCGGACTGGCTGCCCTTCGCCTGCGATGTGGCGGCCAAACGCCGCACTCTGTACGGCACCTGCAGCACCCGACCGCTCGGCCTGGACCGCCTGCTCCTCCGCCTGGTCAGCGCCGCGGCGGCGGTGAGGGCGGCCCGGCGGGGCGGCGGCGGCGCCGCCGCCGCCACCGCCGCTGCCGCGGCAGCGCCGGCGTCACTGGATGTCCTCAGCGCCGACGACCCGTGGGGCGGCAGCACAACTTCGGCCCAGCGGCGTCAGGACGGATGCTTGCCGGCGGAGGTATCCCCTGCGGCCGTGTGCACGGCGGTGGGCGAGCTGGCTGTCGTGCTGGATCGGGAGGCCCAGGGCCGGGCGGCGGCGAGGAAGCTCCTCGGGGTCCCGCCGGTGAGAGGCCGGGGTGCGGACGGGGTTTTAGGGGTTGACAACAAAGATACGATGTGGGTCCACACCCACGTGAGACCCAGCGAACGCCCTGTGTGGGAAACGCTGTAAGGCTGACATTAGAGTTTGTACATGAATCGCAGCGAATTTTGGTAGTAGCCTTATCTTCCCACGGGGACGCGGGCAACTTTGGTGGTATACCCTTCGCGCCGCTCCATGTTTTCCTTAACCAGAGGGTGGTGCAGGCTCCAGAGCAATGCGGCACGCCCTGGCAGCGCAAACGCGGGCTTGTTGCGGGCGACACATCCCCCCGCGGGGCGCCTCTGGCCTGGTCGTCGCCCCCGCGACGTCGCGCGGGGCGGGCAATAGTCGGCCGCGTGGCCCATCCGCGATACAACATGCGCACCTGCTCCGGTTCTCTCCCGCGCTGAGACGTGGCCTCTCCGCCCGTCATGACTCATGGCAGCCTTACCCCTGCCCTTGCCACGGCCCGCCGCCGCAGGAACGCCCCATGTCCGAATCGCTGCTCGCCCAGGGCCAGTTAGAGGCGGCGGCGGGCGGCGGCCAGTGCCCCAGTGGCCCTCCGTTGGCGCCCGCCGTCTGCCTGGAGTGCCGCTGCGAGGTGTACCTGTCGGCCGCCGTCCGACCTGACCGCCCGGGGGTGGCCGCGTGTCCCCACCACGCCGCCAGCCTTGGGAAACCCCTGGAGTCGTGTGTGCTGCTGGCCAGGTGCGTTTGTCAACCGGGTGGCGCGGTGGTGAGGGCCTTCCAGGGAGGGTTGAGGACGGGAACCAACGGATGACCAGGTGGCTTCCTGCCGGGCGCGGTGGTGACAGCTCGGGCCACGGAGATGGGGCAGGTGTGGAGGCGGTTGTGGGGCAGGTGTTTGGACGGTTAGGGCAATTGTGGTTGCACTTGTGGGGGCGGTTGCAGGGTTTGTGGGGGCGGTTGTAGGGCAGTTGTGGGGCAGTTATGGGGCGGTTGTGGGGGCGGTTGTGGGGCAGTTGTGGGGCAGTTATGAGGCGGTTGTGGGGGCGGTTGTGGGGCAGTTGTGGGGCAGTTATGAGGCGGTTGTGGGGGCGGTTGTGGGGCACTTATGAGGCGGTTGTGGGAGCGCTTGTGGGGGCAGTTGTGGGGGCGGTTGTGCGGCGGTTGTGGGGGCAGTGCCCTAGTGTGGGCAAGGCTGTACCACATGCTGTGGCCTGCTCGCAAAGGCTGCCCGCCTCTTCCCCTGGAGCCCTTTCTTTTACCGCGGCTTGTCGGGCTGTGTGGGGTAGGGCCCATTGATGGGTTCGGCCCAACGGCAGAGCCTCGTCTCGGCGCTGTGCAAGGCTCCCCATCACACGCTTTGAGGCGCCATCCGTTCCCGGCCCGCCGCTTCTCACCCCCGCCCATGTCGGTGTTGGTCTTACGGTCACGGAGCCGTGTGTCGTGCTGTGGTTCTTTCCCCTGTCCCATCCCGTTTAGGCACTCCCTGGAGGACCTCCGCGCCGTACTGGACGCAGCCCTGCAGCTGTTCCCCGAGGGACACGCCCGAATCTCCGCGGCGCGCCAGCGCCTGACGGCGCCGCCCCTCAAGGCCATACGGCGCCTCGGGCCCATCTCCAAGTACGGCTGGCCGTACTGGCGTAGGCTCGATGATCAGGACACTCAACACGCGATGTGCGCAGCAGTCTGCGCAGTTGCAGGACCTTTGAACGGCACGCCGTACTTACCGTACGAACCCGATGGCGGGCGCCAAGCAGACCAAGCCGGCCCTGTGCTCCGGGACACGCCCGCGTCGTCGGCCTTCATCCCCTTGATTGCCTCTGGGGCCCCTCCTCCACCTGATCCTGCTGCTGCTCCTGGCCTCGCTGAGGCTAATGTTGCTGAGTCGCCGCCCGTTGTCGCGGTCGCTGGGGCGGCAGCAGCAGCAGCAGCAGCTGACAGCCCCGCCGCGGCGACGCAGTTGGGCTCGCCACCCCCGCCGGCGGCAGAGACGGCGGCAGCGGCGCTTGCCGTGCATGTGGTCAGCTCCGAGCGGGAGCAGCGCCTGGGACCCCGCCAGGCGCTGTACCTGGAGGAGCAGCAGGTGGAGGCCGAGCGGCGGGCAGACCAGCGGCGGGCGCAAGAGGGCATGAAGCGCGCCCGGGCGCAGCGGGCGGCGCGCAGGAGCACAGCGCCAGCGGCGTCCGGCGGCAGCGCAGCGCAGCCCCAGCCGCCGCC
This sequence comes from Eudorina sp. 2006-703-Eu-15, assembly GCA_003117195.1. Taxonomy (NCBI): domain Eukaryota; kingdom Viridiplantae; phylum Chlorophyta; class Chlorophyceae; order Chlamydomonadales; family Volvocaceae; genus Eudorina; species Eudorina sp. 2006-703-Eu-15. Next base: position 533,135 of record BDSI01000027.1, on the reverse strand, counting down.
GCAGCAGCAGCAGCAGCAGCGAGCCGCACCGCCGGCGGCGGCGGCGGCGCCGCCGCCGCCAGCAATGGTGAGCGTGCCGGCGGTGGCGCTTGTCTCGCCGGCTTCCTTCGCACGGCCGCCGCCCGTGTTTGTTATAGGCGGGATGGAGGTGCCGGCGCCAGTGGCCGTGCCACTGGCGCCGGCGGCGCAGCCGGCTGTTTCGGTCCTTGCGACGGGGGCGGTTGATGCTGGCGGCTCAGCTGAGAGTTGTCCATATGTCCAGGAGGTGCATAAGAGCGCGGCACCGGTCGCGGCGGCAGCTGCTGGCGGCCCCACGGTACCAGCGGCGGCGGTGTCGGTGGTCGGGGCTGCAATCTCAGCACCGGCCGCAGATGTGGGGAACTCAGCGGCTCCGGGGCACGCCTCGAAACGGAGCAGCCGCGGGACTGGGATCATGGGAACAGCGGCGGCGGCGGAGAGCGACCGATGTGTACGGCCGCGCCGGGAGCGCCGCGTGCCCAAGCACCTGCTGGACACTGAGATGGAGCTGGCGGTGGAGATGCAGCGGGTGATGGCGGCGGCGGCGAGCTCCGGAACCGCTGTCCAGGAGGCGGCAACGCCGCCGCCGGTGGTGTCCGCATCCTTAGCAGTTGCCGCCGCAACAGCATCCGCAGCAGCATCCGCAACAGCATCCGCAGCAGCATCCGCAGCAGCATCCGCAGCAGCATCCGCAGCAGCATCCGCAGCAGCATCCGCAGCCGCTTGCTCAGCCCCGGCCGCCGCCACCAAGGGATTACCCGCTGAGCCCCATGGGGCACTGCCTGGGCCGTCGCCGCCGGGCCCTCCGCAGCATCAGGAGCCGCTGGGGCTGCAGCAGCACGCAACCGTGCTGCCCCAGCCTCAGCAGCCGCAGCAGCCACAGCAGCCACAGCAGCCGCAGCCCACTGGGGCACCCACGCAGTCCAGGTCGAAGCCGCTGCCCCAGCCCCAGGCCGCTGTGAAGCAAGAAGCGGACGCCGCCCCGGGTATCCGTGCGACCGAATGTCCGGATCCCGAGGACGTGAGCGCGACTGCGCTGCAGCCGCCGTCGCTGCAGCTGCACCAGGAGGCCCCACCTCCGTCACCTCCGCCACGGCCGCCACCGCCGTCCACGCCGCTCCAAGAAGAGAAGCAGCTGCAGCTGCCCGGTTTGGAGGACCCGGTGACGCAACCGCCCCAGGCCCTGCAGCCACCCGCTTCGCCGCCGCCACCGCCGCCGCCGCCTTCGTCGTCACTGCCGGTGACGTCGCTGCGCCCACAGCAGCAGCTGTTGGTGTTGTCACAGCCAGCCGGACATTCAAATTCAAAGTCAGAGCCCGAACCGCAGCTCCCGCCGCAGCCACCGCAGCTGCTGCAGGGACCTGGTGCGGGGCCGCTGCCGTCGGCCGCCGCCGACACCCCGCAGCAGCAGCAGCCTGCCCGGGCAGCGGCGCCTGCGGGAACGGAGGACCTGGGCGCCCCTCCGCGCCGCAGCAGCCGCCCCACTCGTCCGTCAGTGCGGCTCCTGGGTGCCACAGGCGGCACCACCGCCGGCGGCAGCCCCGCGGCAGGACCAGGAGCCGCGGCAGCAGCACCACCAGCAACGGCTGTAGCACCCGCAGCAGCCCCGGCTGCATCAGCGCCTCCGGGGTTGGCAGCTGCAGCAACACATCCCGGGTCGCAGTCGGTGACGAATCCCGCGGCGCCGGCGCCGGCGGCGCCACCGTCCCCGGCGGCCGTTCCCGGGTCGGCTCGCGTGGTGCTGCTGCGGCGGGAGACCAGTAGCGGTCCCTCCACCCGCCTTCGGGGCCTGCAGGGCCTCCAATCTGCCATTGTTGGGCGGCGTCCAACTCATGGCCAGGCCGTCAATGAGCCGGGGGGTCTTCCAGCCACAGCAGCCCTGGGCCCAGGCATAGAGCGCGCCACAGGCGCGACAGTGCCAGCACCCCGCCCGCAGCAGCAGCAGCAGCTGGAGCAGGAGGAGCAGCCCGGGGCAGCGGCTACTGCTGCTGCCGATACTGATGCACAAGTGCAGCTGGTTGCAGCCGCCAGGGCCCCGGAGTTGCAGCTTGGCGGCAACATCGGCCAGCGCAGAAGCGGGGATGCGGCCGGCGGCGGTACTGCGACACAGTGCAGCGTGTCCAGAGGCGGCGCATCGCCGTTGCTGCGACAGCAGCGGACGACGGCGGCGGCGGAGCCGCCGACGCCAGCCGCGGCGCCGCCAGCGGCTGCTGCTGCTGCTGCCGTCGTCGTGGACGGACTGCTGCAAGCTGGGGGCAGTGCGGCAGCGTCTAACCTGCCAGACGCGCTCAAGAGTGTCAATCCAACGCAGCTGCAAGAGCAGCGGTGGCAGTCAGCAACTGCCGTGGTCACGGCCGCTGCCGCAGGACCCCCTGCAACTACATTAGCGCCGACAACACAAGATAGCCAGGCGCCTGCTCAGACGGGGGCATCAGCGGCTGTAGCCGCAACAGCCGCTGGCGGGCGGCCTGTACGGAAGCGCAAGGCGGCATTGAGCGATGACATGGTGGTATACGGCGAGTCAGCGGCGCTGTTTGGGCCCGCCGGCGGCACGGGATCTCCTGGAGGCGGCGTTGGCGGCGGCTCTCCAACGAAGCGCAAGTCCACCGGCGACCGCCGGGCGGCCGCGGCCGCGGCGGTGGCGGCGGCGGCGGCGGCGTCGACGACTGCGAGCAGTAGCAACCAAGGCGGCAGCGGCACCTCGGCCGGCGTCGGGAAGGGCGCTTGCAACGGCCGTGGCGGCGGCGCAGCTGTCACCCAGGCGCAGCGGGACCATGACGTCACGGCTGCCGGCGGTGCCGCCCCCACCCTCCCGGGCGCTCACAGCGGCAGCCCCTCGGAGGCACTCGCCGCGGAACCGGAGGACGGTGAGGCGGCGGAGGCAGTGGGCCTCCAGCCCGTGGATGGGACGCTGTCGCCGCCGCACGCCCTGTTCGGCGAGCTGCACCCCTCGCTCCAGCCGCCGCCGCCGCCGCCGCCGCCGCCCGTGAGCCTGGCTCTGCCGCTGGCAGACACCTTGCCGCAGTCCGTCCCACGGGTCGGTTTGGGCCTGCGGCACTGCCTCTCGGCGCATGCAGCCGTCGGCGGCGCGGGGATGGCTTCGGCGCTGGCGGCTGCTTATGGGGTGGACCATGACCCGCAGTCGCCGCAGCCGCCGCCGCCGCAGCTGCTGCTGCTTCACGACGACGGTCGGGCGCTGTCGGCTGAGGAGCCTCTACTCGGCCCTGGGGCCGTGGACGGGAGTGACGCCGGGTTCAGCTTTGCGCCGCCGCACAGCCCGGCATTCCTCGGGCCCCATGACGCGATGCACGAGGACCCGGAGACGGACGCTTTCATGGCGGTGGCGGAGGCCGGCGCTCGCTCGCTGGCATTGTCCGCGTCGCCGTCGGCCGACGGCTTGGACGTGCTGGGGTCGGCCATGCCGTCCGCACACATTCGTGGCCCGCTCGTGACCGCCATTGGGTTCGGCGACCCGGCAGGCGAGGGGGGCAGCGGCCTTGGCGCCGACACGGGCGATGCTGTTGGGCCCAGCGGTAGTGCGGGGAGTTCGGGTATCGCTGTGCCGGGGCCTGCGGAAGTGCAGGCCCAGGTCCAGGCCCTGGCCCAGGTGGGGGGCCTCATCGTGTCGGCCGGTGCAGTCGGGTCGCCCTCCGCTGCCACTCAGGAAGCCACGGGCTTCCCCACCAGCTGTCCGAGGAGACTACCTGCGGGCTGCGCTGACCAGGGGGCGGCTGCTGGGCATGCGGGGGTGGCGGTAGGAGACGAAGGGGCGATGGAGGGCGGCGCGCGCATCGGCTGGGTTGCGGAGCAGGCGGTGGTGGGTGCCGCGTCGGCGTCGGCGGGAGACGCGCCCCCGACATACACGTGTGCGGAGCAGGGCGTGTTGGCTCGCACACCGCCGGAGCTGACGGCCACCCCCTCAGCAACCTTCGCCGGCCTGGAGGGCGGCAGTAGGCAGGCGGCGCCCGGTGGTCTCTTCGGCGGCTCGTTCGGGGAGTGGGCGGATCTAGAGGACCTGGTGGCGCTGTGATGGGCGGGTGGGAGGGCCAAGCGGGGGACGCGGATGGGTTGTTGCGGGTTGTTGTGGGTTGTTGCGGGTTGTTGCGAGTTGTTGCAGGCTCATGTATACCGCAGCTAGTTTGGCAAGGGTTGTTTGTGGCGGGGGCGGAGCGACTGACGCGCTAGCAGGCGGTTGCACATCAGTTGAAGCAACTGCAGCATAGCGGCTGCGGCCTGAGAGCTGTCGGGTTGCGTACTTGAGGCGCGGCTACGATTTATTTGACCGACAAATACCTTGGCACGTGGGGTTATCGCGATGCGAGAACGGTTCGTTCCTGGCTCGTGCCATCCGCCTCAAGCCTCTTAAAGTTGCGCTGTCCAGTTGCACAATCGAAGCTGGACTGTTCCGCTGCCCAGGGGCACCGACACGTGTAAATCGGCTGGCGGTTTAGTCGCGTGTCCTCAAGCATTTTGCGCGAACCCAACGGACCCGTCTTTGGTAGGGTTACACTGTCGTCGACGAACGGTACGGTCTGCGTTTGGGATCGCGTGGCGGAGTGTGCAGGCGGAAGCAAATGTAGGCTACCATCCTTCACGATTTGATTTAAATGGGGGATGTCGCATTTGCTTTCGCGTGGCGGTGTTGCTATTCGTCATTTGGGTGGTCCGTTGGACGGACGCTGCAGTTGCATGCGACTCATGGTTGCGAAGCCGTGTGCAATGTTTTTCCTTGTTCGAATGGATGCGAGTTACGCCAAACGCTTTTTCAGGGTTCGTCCACCGAGTAGCCTGATTCGGCTGAAAATGTCCCATGGCTTCTACGCGTCTCTGGACGACATGAATGTAAGGAATGCGTTAGCCTTGATTGATTCGGTGTCATAGCTTGGCCGTTGACGGGCTGACAAGTGACAACCTTCTCGCGTTAAGATTTACGGTAGATAGAATCTACGACACGTGGAACTTGTCCTAAGCAGACATGGTCTACCATGCAGAAGGGAAAATGATATGATATTGTACAGTATCCTGCATGTACCGAAGTGGGCTCGATGGCATGAGGGGCACACAAGGGCTCGACTTACAACATCATGGGCTAGCCAGCGCTACCTCGAGATAATCGTATAACCACGGAGAATAGTTATTGGTGTTGTAGGCCTGGGGCAATTCTTTCCAGCGCCGCAAGCTGCACCAGGTGCTGTCAGACCCGTTGGTCATTCTATACCATTCTTGAAATGGCAGCAACGCGAACGCATTGCATGTGATCGTGCATCGAGCATTCATTGATGTTCACCAAAGAATAGAATCCAATCGCTGTAACCGCCCTGGTGCTTTCGCCAGTTGGTAGACGTACAACCCGACAAAGTGCGTAATGAAGCACTTTCGTGTATAGCTTCATACGAGACACTTCTGTACCGCACTGAATCTACAGAACATATGTTTTTCCGAAGTTGCTCAGGTACTGCTAAGCCATGAGGGCGTGCTCAGCAATGTTGGACTGCCACAATTATGGCGTGCATGCCGTATTGGTTTTATAAGTTGACCATCTCGCACGTCCGCCAGATACAGTCGTGAAGGAGGATGGAGGTGAGAGGGGCTTTCGCCCGTGCATTATGAAGGAACCCGGTGTCGTTGGGAGGAGCCCATAGGGCATTGGGTATCTCTCATCTCGCACAGCTCATTTTTGTTGGAGTGGGTGGCAGGGCAGGCGGTGTTCGCTTCTTTTCCGTTCGATGCTCTACCCGGCGCAATACTCATAGGGTCCTTCCGGAGCACTTTATCCTGTCCAAACACTGTTTGACTGTCACAAATGAATCGTCTCATGGTCATGTCATGAGCGTTCTCCTCGCGTTTTCTTGACCGGTGTACAACCCTTCGGGGCTGCCTTTGGGACAGAGTCGTGGTCTTGTATGTTTATTAGCAGCACTACAAAAGTTTTAAAAGAATGGGCATTGGCGTTGCAAGTTGGGTGGCGGTTGTGCTCTTCCATGGGCGATAGCGCGCGACCATAGGACCGGATGCGAAGCTGCGTCGCACCCTTGGACTTCTGGCCGCCTCGCTTCTAAATGGATACTGTGGCCCTCTGGCGTATTTGACTTGCCGCTGCCTTGAAGAAATACGAGTTTATGAGTCGGACGGGCGAGGGCGCCTATGGATCGGTTTGGAGGGCGCGCGACAAGAACACGGGGATTCTTGTTGCGGTCAAGAAGATGAAGGACGTGCCGACTACTGAAGAGGTGCGTGTGGGCTCGAAACCTTGCCGTACGGCATGCCAATGTTGCAACTGCCGTGGCTTCTTGCGGGCGGCAGACGAGGCCCGTCACGGTTCTCAGCTGCATCCGTGTTTCCCCCAACGGGCCGCAGGAAGGCGAGATCGCTATGCGTGAGGTGCGGGTTCTGCAGCTCGCGAAGCACGTCAACATTGTCAACCTCCTTGAGGCGTACAAGAGCCAAAGTGGCCGATTGTACCTCGTCTTTGGTGAGGTCGGATCGGGACAAGCGGCGCGTGGGGCCAGGGTTGGGCGTCTGAGGAAGCCCAACCCGAACCAACCCGAACGAACCAACCCGAACGAACCAACCCGAACCAACCAACCCGAACGAACCAACCCGAACCAACCAACCCGAACGAACCAACCCGAACCAACCCGCCCGGCGATAAGAATCACCGATTGCTATTCGATCGTTGTGCGTGTTACGAGCCATGCCCGCGGCTGTCCCTCCATCCTGCCCCATCCTGGGATCTGCCTTGGATGGCCCGCCACAGAGTACGTGGAGCGGACGTTGCTGCAGGAGCTGAAGGCGAACCGCATGGGCATGCCGCCCGCGGCCGTCAAGTCCATTACGTGGCAGCTGCTGCAGGCGCTGGGCTACCTGCACCGCAAGCAGATCATCCACCGGGACGTCAAGCCGTCCAACATCCTCATAACGGAGGGCGGGGTCGTGAAGATCTGCGACTTCGGGTTCGCGCGCGCTTGCGGCAACGAGGCGGTGGACCCGGCGTACACCACCTACGTCGTCACGCGCTGGTACCGGCCCCCGGAAGGTGCGCTGCCGCCTGCGCTGCCCTCCCACTTGCTGCGCGCCGGAACACCCATCCTGCCAGGGCCGCCAGAGCCTTCCAGCTTGGGTCGCTCAGCTGGGGGCATTCGCCGTCTCGACCATCGACCCCTGACGTGCGTCATCCCCTCGTGCTGTCTTGCATCTTGCTGTCTCCCGTTCAAGGAGATGAACTGCAAAAATGATACGGTGCACTCACTGGCTGGTACTTGGTTTGGGTGGGGCGGGTCTCTTCTCTAAACTTACTGGCTGAGTCCGACCGCGGCCCCTCTGGCCGCTTTGCCGTCCGCAGTGCTGGTCGGCGACACGTATGGCCCCCCGGTGGACATCTGGGCGCTGGGCTGCATCTTCGCGGAGATGCTGCTGGGCCGCCCTCTGTTCCCGGGCAAGAACCACCACGACCAGCTGTGGCTCATCCTCAAGTGCCTGGGGGCCATGACGGAGCGCCAGCTGGACCTGCTGGACGCGGACGCCCAGTTCGCTTGCTTCAGGCTGCCCACGCAGTCCGAGATCGAGCCGCTGGAAGCCAGGCAAGCGGGCGGGCGGGGCGGGGACCGGCACCCCCGGAAGTGGCCTGCGGGCTATGACGGGGTGTATGTTGCCGGGCGGGGCGCGCCTGCCGGAATGTGTTACGGTGTGCTGCTGTGTGACGGCGTGCTGCGTCGAAACCCGCGCCTAACGGTCCGGCACTCCCGCTGGCGCTGGGCTGCCGGCGCGCCGGCCCTCTTTGTGTTTGTTCTCAGGCGGGCAGAACAGGTGTGCGTGGCATGCAAGGGGCAGAGAAATGCCCACAAGATTGCCCGTATGTACATGACATACTGTGTGTGTGTGCTCCTGCAGGCTCGGGAGTTTCGGACCAGCGGCCATGCAGGTCCTGAGGGCCTGTCTGGACCCCGACCCGAAACAGCGAGCCACCGCGGAGGAGCTGCTCGCCATGCCGTACTTCAACGGGATAACGGAGTCGCTGCCGATGGACGAGCTGGCGGCGTACCCGGTGGGTGTGCCTGACCAAAGATCTGCCCGGGCGTCCTGGCGAGCTGGAAGTCCGTTAGGTCATGGAAATCGGACGTCGTGTGTGAATTGCGGGGAAGAAGAGTTGGTCACACACACCATGACCCCATCAAAGACAGCCAACTCAAGCCGGGGGGTACTCTCCTGAGCTGATATCCAACTGTGATCCAACTGTTGATTTCGTGTGGTCTCTAAACCCTCCCTCCCTCCCTCCCTCCCAGGACCCGGAGATGCGCGCCAAGCTGGACAGGGCGCTGGCGCAGGACCAGGCCAATGCGGCCGCGGCGGCGGCGGCAGCTGCTCGGGAGTCGATGCTGCTCGTGCAGCCCACCCGGCGCCTGGGCAGCAAGCTGTCTCCCCCGCACCAGCCCGGGGCCCTCGTGCTGACCACCGCCGCCGGCAACTCGCCCGCCCGACTCGCCCTGCAGCAGCTCCAGCAGCAGCAGCACCCGCACCAGCATCCCGGCGGTGGTCTGCCGCTGCCTACCAAGGCGGCGACGGCGTCCAAGTTGGATCCGGCGGTCAGCGGCGCGGAGTCCCAACGGCCACCACTGCAGCGCTTCATCACTGCGCCGGCGGCCAGCTTGGCCTCCCGTGTCGGGTGCGGCCAGCAGCTGGCGCCGCTACAGCCGCTGGCGGAGCCGTCGGGACAGCAGCAGCACCAGCAGTCGCACCTGCTGCCGCAGCGCTCGCGGGAGGGCTCCCAGGCGAACTCGCCCAAGGGAGGCATGCTGATTCCGGCCCGGGGTCGGTCCTCTTGGCGTGTGAGCAACGACGGGTCGTGCGACGGGGCCGGGATGGGGCCGGTTGGGGTGCGGCAGCTGCCGGTTGGGAACGCAGTGCGCCCGCCGCCGCAGGCGACGGCTGCGACAACGACGGCGGCGAACGGGGGTTTGGCCACGGCGGCGGCGGCGGCGGCGTCCTCTGCCGGCTCAGGCGGCAGCCATGCTCCCACCTCGATGCTGTTTGAGGGCAGCCGGGTGGTTCCGGACCAGCCCGTGCCCACCACGCAGCGACCGGCCTACCAGCGCGCCACGTGGAACGGTTCCTCAGCGCCCCGCAGCAACGGCGGGGGCGCGTCCAGCGGCGGCGGGGGCGGTCCGTCCACCGGTGGCGCACCCCCCGGGGGAGGCTTCCTGGGCTCCTCGTGCGCCAGCACCCAGGGGTCCGCCCACGATACCATCACCCTGCACCGTAAGGCCCACTCGCTGGCGGGCAATGAGCTGCTGCTGCCTGCCAGCACCGCGCAGCCGATGGGCGTGGTGCGGAACGTGTCGGGCCTCGGGGCACTGGGGGGCGTGCAGGGCCGCGGCCTGGCGCCACCCCTGGCACAGGTCCTGTCGGGCAGCAGTGCGCCCGCCGGCAACGGCGTTGCGGTGCCCGCCAACGTCCAGTTGGTCATCCCGACAATCGGACCCACGGGTCGCATGTCCGTGTCGCCGCCGCCGCTGGCGTACGGCAGTCTGCGCGGCACGAATTCGATGCCGCTGGGCCCTATCACGTCAGTCGGCTCCGCCGGGCGGGGCAACAACGACGGCGGCGTCAGCGTCTTCAACGCCGCCGCCTCCCTGTCGGCGCAGAACTCCGCGGGGCCGTCGGGCCGGCTGCAGCCGCAGCTGTACGGCCCGGCGAGCCTGACGGTGCAGGCGCTGCCGCCGTCATTCAACAGCGAACTGATGGCGATGCCGGAGCTGGAAGGCGAGGGCTCGGAGGGCAGCCTTGCGGACGGTGTGGAGCCGCCGAGTCAGAACCAGGGCCGCCGCGCCTCCGACACCGTCCTGTACGCGGCCACAGCGCTCCGGGAGGGCAAGGCGAGGGCCGAGAGGCCGCCCCCGCACACCTTCATGGGGGTAGGGAGGCAGCACCACAGCGGTCTGCTGGAGGGCACGGGCGCCGGTGCGCCGGCGGGCGGCAACGGCAGCGGCGGCGGCGCATCCGGCCTGGGCGCCCTGCGGAATGGGTCCTTCCGCACCGGGGCGATGGGGCACCCGGGTGCGAACGCGCCGACCTCGCCGGACGGCGGCGGCGGTGGCCTGGTGTGCGCCAACAACCTGCCGCCCTTGCAGCTGACGCCGCACAGGCGCGTCTCAGCACCGGAGGCGGCCGCGATGGCCGTTCTCAGCGGCGGCGCCAGCAACGGCGGCGCGACGGTCCGCGGCGCGCAGACGCAGACGCACAACGGCGCGATGCACACAGGTGGCGGCGGCGCCAGCGGCGCTGCTCACTCGCAGCGCCACCGTCAACCCCACGGCCAGCACTGCCACCCTTCCGCTTTTCTGGGCCATGCAGCGGCCGCGCAGGGCAACGGACACGCAGCGGGGGACAAGGGCGGCGGCGGACAGCAGTGCAGCAGCAGAGCTGACGGCGGTGATGTGGGCGAGGTGACGGGCACAAACTGCGTGTTGCTGCCCTCGCTGGATGCGGGTCAACTCCCGGGCAAGGCGGTGCGGGTATCCAGCGCGGGGACGGGCACGGCTATGGGTGTGGCGCGCCGCCCCAGCAAGGGCGCCGCCATGCGGGTGTACGGCCCGGACGTGCACTGCAAGCGCGAAGACACGTCCAAGATCTTGTTGCTGGAGGCGGTGCCGGAGGCCAGCGTGCTGTAGTGCGCAGCCGCGCCAGTCGGGCCTGCAGACGGCAGGGCAGACGGCGGGGGCAACACCCAGCACCCGGCGGAGCTGACCGAACCTGCCAGCGAACACTCACGATGCATGGGTGATGGATCTAAGGGCCATGGGTTAGGCGACAGATGCTGGGTGTGCCGGATGGGGTCCGAGTCAAAGCGCCCCAGCTGGCAAGTAACGATGCGCTGTGGGGTCGCTTTCCCGCCCGTGCGGCAGCTGTGGTCTGCCGGGGGCACACTCCTGCGCGTGATCGGCTCGCCCTGGAGTGGTGGGGCGGCGCTTTCCTGATCGATGAGGCGGTGGCTGCCGACGGCTCTCCGAACCTCAGCATACGTGTCATGTAGCCAAAGGCGGCGGCCGCGCGCTGGCACCCGTGCCGGCGACCTCGACCCCGCGCCAGCGCCCTTGATTGGCCGGTCGGGTCCCTTGACGGGTACTGGTCCGCCGCCACTCGGCGGCATCCGAAGCGTTCACGCGACTCTTCTGAACACTGTACATATCTCTTGACCTTTCTGACCGTTTTTAACGTCGTGGGCTTTAAGGGCCGGGGAGGGGGGCTGCATCCGTGGCGGCCCGCGCCCTCCCCGTGTGATGTTGATATGCGGCGACACTGTTAGCACTTGGAGCACTCGGTGCATTGAAAGGAGTGTTCGCACTGGGTCTCCTCCTCCCGTCTGCGTGGATTAACCAGGCGGCAGGAACGTGACGGCCGACTGGCTGTGCGGCGGCCTCCGCCGGTGGTTGCGCGATTTTGTGAAGGTGTATGTGGCAGTGTTTGAGTTGCGTGCCTGGGTGGCGGATGGCTGAGAAGCAACTGTGTAGGTCGTGGTGAAGTCTGATTTTCACATGTGGCTCGTGTTGCATTGCGCGGGATGGAAGTGTTTTGAGCGGTGGTGGTGGCCCTTGATTCTGTTGCGCGGTAAATAGTTGTGAAGGTTACCGTACTAGACTTAAGACGGTGTGGTAGATCACAATGAGTACTTCAAATGGCCTGCTCACGTTGAAGGACAGGTTGGGGGTGTTGCGCCTTTGCTTGTGGGACGATAAAGTCACGTGAAGGACCGCAGAGCTGCATGAGCAAGTGGGCATGTTCTGATGCTCCCATCCATCCCAGCTAGGGGCCCTTGCAACGCGGGTGGTTGTGACGTCGCTGGCCGATCGCCTTGTACACGTACAGCTGTTTGGGCGAATGGCGTTGCGATTGCACGTGGTTATTCGTGGTCGCGGTATTGCTCTTTAAGTCGACGACGTGATCTCCCGGCACCGACTTCGCGGATGATGTTGAGGTTGAGGACAAGAAGCGACGAGAAGCAAGAACATGTATGACCAAGCTCGTTGTTATCGCCTTGCTCAGATTGTGTGTTGCTAGGGACAGTTGGACTGGTACCTGATGCGTTATGATGGCTTTGATGGTGGTCGTCAGGCTGCGCGCAGTGCGTTGCTTAGACATTCGTGTTGCACGGTATTTGGATGGCGTACCGCGCACTTGAATGGTCTATAATGTGCGGTGCAGTCACCATCGCGTTGCGGTCTCAAATGATTATCAGAAGTTATCAGCGTGTAACTGTGTGCCTAAGCAGTGCCATTGGCATGTTCAGGCGACGTGGGATCTCTGCTGGTTGCCACAAAACAGTCCATCTGACGGGGCAGGCGAGGGGGTTGATGAGCGCGATGAGCGTAAGCCAAGGGTGCTCAATCAGGGCCTAGCAGAGGCCTAATCCTCACAGCTGCATAGCATGGAAATGTGTGTAAAGGAAACAACAAAGAAGTGGTCGAAGCAGGCTGCCAACGTGTGCTGCAGTGCACACGTTGGGTTAACGCCGTACAGTTCCGAAACCGGTAACCGGACACACTTCGGGAGCCCATTGCAAAGCCGAATAGGCACGCACACCTTTATTGAATATTATTCAAAGGCTACTCAGACCTATGAAGCTGTCCTACATTCAGGATTGCTATACTTCGAAAGGTTGCAACTGTCTCATATGGGATGTCATATTATCTTTTTTGTTTTATTGCAGCTCGATATTTTGTAAAATCTCATTTGCTTTGCCGGCCAAACAGAACTCCTACGGAGCAAACGTTGAATCACTAATGTGATAGCTTCATATCCTTAACCATCACTCTAGCATATTAGGATGTCAGCTGGTCAGCGGACCCAGCCCAGCAGCAACGTAGGCGTGCGAGGGTCCCGTGCTAATGTGGACGCCGCAAAGAAATGGGTTGCCGAGGAGACAAGAGCTGAAGCAAAAGAAGTCTTTGCTCAGCACACGCGTGAGACAAGCAACTTAGACGTCCTCTCCCGTTGCAAGAAGCTGAACGAACTGCTGAGCAGCGTAAGTGTCTTGGTTCTGCTGAACTCAAAGCATCGACCTCATTTTTCATTCAAGGACTGTGATTGTTTTTCGAGGTTACTTCGTCCGTTCTCTGTCCAGGACACATGTCGCGTGGCTGTCAACCATTGTGCAGGATGTGCTCAAGGGCAAAGGTGACGCGAAGGCTCAGTTGAAGGAAATTCTAGGAATTTTGCATGCGGGGCCTAAGCGACCTGCATTTTTGGACAAGCCACCAGTGACAGCTATTGCCGGGAAGCAAGCAGCGTCGTCCAGCGCAGCATCCTCAACACCGCCGCCGAACTCCAGTGCACCAGTCATCGTCACGGATGACGGGGGGAATGCCGAACAGGCGTCCAGGTATGTGTCAAGGGTTGCGCAACCTGTTGCGCGGTTTGGCGCCGCTTTAAACAAGTACGCACCGACACTCCACATAACCCTATAGGGAACCAACCTATCCAGCTGCACCTTCATCGAAGCAGCCGTTGGAGGAAGTTGACGACATTATTACGCTGCTCAACGGCAGCATACCACGGGGCATGGGACACGGTGCGTCGACTTCGGGGCCCTCTTCAGTGAATTCCTTGGAGCAGGGGCGCCAAGCAGAGCATGCAGCCGTCAAGACGGCTGAGCTTGAAGAGCAGAAGCGGGTGGCTGCAGAGCGTGAGCAGAAAGCGAAGGAGGTGGCGGAGGCTGCAGAGCGGGAGCGGCGGGCAAAGGAGGCGGCGGAGGCGGCCGAGGGGGAGCGGCGGGCAAAGGAGGCGGCGGAGGCGGCCGAGCGGGAGCGGCGGGCAAAGGAGGCGGCGGTGGCGGCCGAGCGGGAGCGGCGGGCAAAGGAGGCGGCGGAGGCGGCCGAGCTGGAGCGGCGGGCAAAGGAGGCGGCGGAGGCGGCCGAGCGGGAGCGGCGGGCAAAGGAGGTGGCGGAGGCGGCCGAGCTGGAGCGGCGGGCAAAGGAAGCCGCCGCCGCGGAGGCGCTCAGGTTACAGCGGGTGCAGAATGGCGCTGCGTTGTGTATCCAGTCTCACTGGCGGGGTCACTGCGGGAGGCGCCAGGCAGCGCTCCGAAGGCTCGAGCTGGCGGAGCAACACGCAGCAGCGTGCATCATGCAAGCCGCTTGGCGCTGCCGGCAAAACAGGGTAGAATACCGCGCGCGACTTGTGGCGGCGGGCACGCTACAGTGTGCTGTGCGCGCATGGCGCGCCCGGCGGCACTTGCACGACCTCCGTGTTGAGGCCTTCCGGAGGCGGCGCGCGGCGCGGGTCATCTTGCGGGCTCTCCTCGCGTATCGCGCGCGGTGGAACCTGGGCCCGCTGCGGGTGCCTCACGGCGGGAGACCGCTGAGCAGCTCCTGTAGTGTGGATGGCGCGGCGCTGCTCGCTAAGCAGCTGCGGCTGCGCAGCGCTGTGGACACCCGGCTGGCGCCGGAGTGTGTCATGAGCAGCGGAGGCGGAGCGGGTGAGCGGCATGCTGGGACGGGGGCCGAGTGCGCACACGACGATGGTGTTGGTGATGGGCCTTGCACATGGTGCCTGACTGATGGTGCTGTAGTATCTGCAGCCATGGGATGCCGATTGGAAGATGCACCGTGCATTTGCTCCTGGGTTGGGCACAGAGTATTAGAGAGCAGGTGTAGAGGGAAGGGAATCCGTCTTGACAGTCAGCGGGGGTGCAACAAGCTGACCCGTTGTATTCTGCGGCGACCAGTGACCAGTGACCTGCTTCGACCGCGCCTTGCACATGACATTGCAGACGACGACGGCGCACGGCAGCATCGCACTGTGGTAACCCACATGGAGCGGGTGCGGCAGGTCAGCGCCAACGAACGCAACCGCCGCTGCGACGTCAGCGAGCGCGCCATCATGGTTGCCAGTGAACACCGCGACGCGACGGAGGCCCTGGCCATAGCGCGAGCGGGGTACGGCACGTGCACGCCGCGGACGCCATCGCCGACGACATCATGGCCACCACACGACGGCGTTGGCGTGCGACCTGAAAGCCGCGGGTCTAGCAGCAGCAGGCTAGGCTCAGAAGCTGGAGGGCAGCAAGCTATTGCAGGAATGCACAGCGTTGATGTCGCCTTCTTAGCCGCTGCGCGACCGCCGACTGGCTTGCGGCGCACGCAGGGAGGCATCGGGGGATCGGGCACATAGGTTTGCTGCGTTATGGGATGTAACAGATGGGAATGTGACGGGATTCTTTGATGGTGCAACATCTGAAACGGTGTGGGGGATGCAATGAGTCCCGTACTAAGATTTCATCATGTATTGTTCGTGCGAGGGTTCATACTTCATAGGGTCGGTAGCATCAACGCGCATGCCTGCACAGAACTGCGGTGATCTGTATTTAGGTAGGCCAGCGAACAATGCTCGTGCCAAGTTCTACGGAGTAATTTGTTTCGGGTTGACGTCCATTCCTTCATTATGCAGACCCAGGCTGTCTGGAGGACTCCTGGATGGTGCGGCCTCCTGGGAGTGGGGTGCCACTGTGGATTCGTGTTCCTGGGTTAAGAGTATTATTCGTGACAAACGTAATGAGATATCGCCGTAGAACACACATGAGTTTTCCCTTCCCGTTGGAGGCAGCCGTTTGAAGGCTAGAAGTGCGGATCCTGAGTTTGAGGTAGCCTCTGCGGCGCAGGTGCGAAGAGAGCAGCCGCCTCCTCGTTCTAGATAACCTTGTCCCTGCTTGTGATTCGGCAACGTCCGCTAAAGCTCGTCTCAGTCAGATCGATGGGGTAGGGACTGCATTCTCCAGGCCGTGCTTTGATGCAGACTTGTCACGTGCCGAAGACTAGGGTTTCATTTGCTGGCTTCAGACGCCGTTGAGCATGGGAAGTGAATTGATTGCGTGCATCTATCGCGTTACAGCATTTGCTGGCAATGCTGCATGTTCGTACGGTGCAGTCCATGCCGCATTCTCAACAGGCGGCTACTATCGCGATCGCCACTACCTATAAGCCGCAATCGTGTGCGACAATCCAACCCCTCGTACATATCGACTCATTTTCTAGTCACCCATCGGAGCATTTACGACACCTTGTCATGCAGGACCACCATCGCAAACACCAGCACCCTGCACGGCGGTCAAGAAGCCCACGCCAGCCCATCTAGCAGATGGCACGGGACTGTGATGCGAAAACAATGCTGTCCTTGCACGCAAATAACCTCAAACCACGAGACATGCCCGCATTGCTCCATCCCCTCTACTCAACGCCCAGGCGGCGCTTGAAGTCATCCACCATGCGTAGCAAGCCTTCCCGAAGTGGGACCTCCGGCTGCCACCCAAGCATCTCCTTCGCTTTGGTGATGTCTGGGCGGCGGCGGGTCGGGTCGTCCGCGGTGTTCTCCCGGAACTCAATGACAGCGTCCGGGTTAACCACCTCCTTGACCAGGTTCGCCAGCTCAAGCATGGTAAACTCGCCCTGCAGTGGACGAGGTCAGGAGGAATTCTCAGCCATGCCGGCCCTAAGCAAGCTTGCTCGGCGCTCATCTGCCTAGCAAACCTACGTAAGAAAAAGGACTACAGCTGAAGACGTACCGGGTTCCCAACGTTGAAGGGGCCGATGTGTGGCCCGTCCATAACTGCGACAAGGCCGCGGACGAGGTCGCTGACGTACTGGAACGAGCGCGTCTGCTGGCCATCACCGTACACGGTGATCGGCTTGCCTGTCAGCGCCTGGCTGACGAAGTTGCTGACGACACGGCCGTCGTCCAGAGCCATACGTGGACCGTAAGTGTTGAAGATGCGTACGATGCGCACCTGAGAACAATGATGCGATCCATTTGAAAAAGTCAGAATCAGCAGTTACGACAACACGAAAACACGTAATCGCTCACCTGGAGATCATGCTCGCGGTGGTAATCCATGCACAACGTCTCCGCCACACGCTTGCCTACAAGGCATCAAGAGGTGATCCGTCAGCGTAGCACCAGTAATACGAACATGTCCCGCTTTTCGAGGAGCGTCAGTGCGACAGGCACATCGTGTACGTCTCCTAGAAATTTCCGAGGAATGCCCTTACCCTCGTCATAGCACGAGCGCTCGCCAATGGGGTTCACATTGCCCCAGTACGTCTCCTTCTGAGGGTGCTCCAGCGGGTCACCGTACACCTCGCTGGTGCTGGTGATCAAGAACCGCGCCTTGCAGCGCTTGGCAAGACCCAACATGTTCATCGTGCCCAGGAAGCTAGTCTTTGCCGTCTTGATGGGGTTGTACCTTCAGACAGAAAAGGAGGACCGCCATGACGTCCACATAAAATTCAACCATGCACGAGGCCGATGCACGTCCATACATTTGTTGTTCCCGAAAGCAAGTCAACAATGCAAGACCCGTCGGGGGGGAGCAGGGGGGAGACAACGCCTGCTCCTGGCTAAAGCAAGACAGCATGCAAGGAAAATCCCGGGGAAAGGGGGGAACACAACGCCTGTTGCTGGCAAACAGTGGGGCGGATTACCGACGTGGTGCGTCAGAAGCCTAATAAATCCCGTGGTGGACGCATCGCATTCAAGAAGCGCGGACGACGCCATATCGCGTCCGTCCAAAACTTCGGCTGCAAGCATGTGGCTAAGTTGCGCAGCGAAACTAGGCTGGTATCTGGCGAAAAGTATAACAACACAACGTGCAACAGCACAGCCGTCGCGTACACTCTCCCAGTAGCATTCGAGCTTCCTCACTTGTAGTGAATCGGGGAAGCTGGGCAGGCGCAGTGGAAGATTTGATCGACCTCCAGCAGGATTGGCTCCACAACGTCATGTCGTATCACCTCAAAGTTCGGCTTGTCCAGAAGATGGGCAATGTTCTCCTTGCTACCGGTGAAGAAGTTGTCCAGGCAGATCACCTGAGTTCGTGAATGCAAAAGGATTGTGAGCGTACAGAGATCGCCCGATCGGTTCGGCGAACAACAACGTACATGGTCTCCTCTCTCAACCAGGTATTCGCACAAATGGCTACCAACAAAGCCAGCACCGCCAGTCACCAGGACGCGATTCCGCTCGCAGCGTGGCTTCGTCTTGATAAGGGTACTGCCGTTTTGTGCCATTGTCGCGTAAAATCAAGCTTAGTGAGAACCTGTGAATTACCAAACAAGATACTGTGACCAACATGTATTGAATGAAGCGACCTTAGGAACGCAACTGTCCGTACGGCGCAACTGCTTCTGAAACTCTATGAGACATGCTCGAGGCACACACTTGACGTGCACAGAAAGTGTAATAAATTCTGCCCTTGCACCCGACACTTGACTTATTGTGTTGCCCATAGCTCTTCCACGGTGCACTTATGGTGGAAACTACGGAAACCATGGTCAAACATCATGCTGCTTTGAGTGCCTTCTTCTTGATGGGTTCCTAATTTTCAGATCTGGGCTCTTCCGCATGATTTGCTGAATGACGACAGCTGGGCCTGATGAGTGATGGCGGAGTTATGCCGGTAACGACCCCTGAACCTTCCATGCATACTTTTCCGACGTGGGCACATCACCTAGACGCCGGGGACGATCGAGTTCTCGTCGCATGCGTTTGCATCAGGCGTGCCTTTTGTAATGTAACCGTTACAAGGTGGACCCGTACTTGTAAGGCACATGACGGTTATTACCGTACGCACCCAACTGAGCGATCCAGTTCAGAAGTGTGCACGGACGCGAGGCTCCAGCAGGGTAAAAGCAAGTATGACGCACTGGACGGCCATGCACAGCATACACCTCACAGAAAGTAATGGTGCAACAGCGGAAAGCACTACCCCGCTGCAATGCGTTGCCCTAGCACGCCCTATGGGGACAGGGACTGTTGCTTGCCGTGCTTTGCAGTCGCATGTGGAGGTTAAGCTGGGTGCAACTGGCAGCATGATAGCTTTCGACGCACCGTTCTCGGTCGAACTTTATGCCCGTTTCCCACATGCTGCTGACAAACGTGAACAGCCCGCCTTCGCTGGCGTCCGCCTCTCCCGCTTCGTCGGCCGCGACTCCAACGTCAACGAGGCCTGCAAGCGCAACATCTTCACGGGCCAGTTCCACCGCCTCCGCCGTGTCGTCACCGATGTTGACAACTTCTGCTCCGAGATCGCCAACCTCGTCCTCTCGCTCGAAGCGCAGGGCTACCCACGCCGCCAGCTCCTCGCCAAGTTTGACGCCCTCATCCGCGCCGCCCCACAGTCCTTCTACTATGCCCGGCGCACGACCCACCCCGACCTGCTCCGCGTCGTCCGTCAACACCTTCGCCCCGCCTGACCGACTCACCGGCTAAACACCTCCCCTCCCCTTCATCACCGCACCCCTACCACGGCTGCGGGCTATGATACAGAGGTCGCCGTCCGGGCAACTCCGGCGGTGTTGCTCTCCGTCGTCTCTCTGCTTTCCTATAAATCCTCGGTTGAGCCCCGCATGCCACTCCATCGCCTCCCCCACACCCACCCGTGGCGACACCCTCGCCCCCTCGCGCCGCCCCTCCTCCCGCCCCTCACCACCCCTCCCCGTCACCGCCCTACGCCCAGCCGCCCCACCGCCCGCACGCCACCCGCCGTACCACACACGCGCACGCACCCCCGATCGCAACCCCCTGCGCCCACGGCCTCTCATGCGTGAGGCCGCGCGCGCCCGGCCGGGCTGGTGGGGAGCCGATCACCCCGGTCCGCCACCCGGCCCTCTTGCGTCACCCCCGCGGTCACCGATTGCTCCCTGATTGCGGAACTCCTGTTTCTGTGCCTGCCAACCCTACCCCCGTCTGCGATGTCGCCCTTCCGTACACCCGTACGCCCGTACATTCTTGCATTGCTATTTCCGTCTACCGTTTCCTGGACCCACCCTCTTTCGCCGCGTCGCCGCCGGGTTTTCTTTTTTCTCTTTAATTTAACCTTTGCCTTTGCCTGCCGTCTGTCCGCCCTTTGTTGCAACTCACATCTTCCGTTCGCCTCGCCGTCCGTCCGCGTTTCGTCCCATTTGCGCAGGTGAGTACTACGTTCTCGATAATTTGTGCTGTCTGGGGTGTGGTCCGTCCTCGTGCTGTCGCGTGTTGGTTGGTCCGGGATGGGTCCGGCGGCGACGCGGTCGCCCGAGGTAACAGTGAGCGCACAATTCAGGTATGTACGGTAAGTAACTTGGGTCGCGTATTGACTCCTGTGCCCCGTATCGGTTCCCCAATCCATATCCCACATGCTGCCCACCCTTGGCGTGTGAGACCCAGAGCTTCGCAGTGCTCGAGGGAACGCGCCACCGCAGTGACCGCCGGCCCACGTCCTTTGCGGCCTGGGCTTGCGGCAACCCGTTGTTTCAACCAACTAGGTGCACCGTTCAAGAGTGTACCGCTCAAGAGACAGCCGGAGCATTGGTATTTGCACTAGTGGTTGCAGTGGGCCAGTGAACGTGTTGGTTGTGTGGCAGCACGATCCGACCCAGGCGACACAGGCGCACCGCTTGCACACTAGCCCTGGATCCCTCCAGGTTGGGTGTGACGTGAACCTTGGAAGGCGTGGGCGAAGCTCGTTTCCTTGTGTTGACGAGTAAAGCAGGTCACAGTCGACCCACGCGCCGAGCCCTGCACATCTGTACCGAAGACACGAATTGGTGGAGGTTGGTGCCTTCACTGAGCATGCACCCGTCGGGTGAAAGCCCACTCGGGAGGGACCGGCACTTCAAGGCGGAAAACGGCAGGGAACGAAGGTTGTCGGGGACAGTCGGTCTCGCAGGCAACCCCATCACTGAACTACCACCTGTTCTGCACACTCTAGACCCCGACGACAGAGCAGCGAGGCAGCCCCGCATCACCCAAAGCGAAGAGGGGGTCCAATGTGCTACGGGCAAATACAGGGGATCCAATGTCCTATGGGCCAATACCACCCTTGGAGCGCATGTGGGCTCGCTGTAACGTTCATTCATTCATTCATGTGGGCCCATTGCAACTCAATCGCCTTTCGACGGTAGCAATTTCCTTTCCCTGCTTGTGCAGCGCCATGCGCGTGCTTTTAGGCGTTCTTTGCGTGCCCACGGGCCTACGGCTCGTATGGGTAGTTACAAAGATACGGGGATATGCACCCCCAACCATGTAACACACAGACACACACAGTACAGGCAGCAGGGTCATCGGGCCACAGCGGCCGAGCACCACGCACCGGCCCAACTGAAGGGAAGTTGAAGACCACCCCAGCGTTGTCGCTTGTAAGACAGTCCTTAAGAGAGCAAACAACGTCACGCTGTCGGTACTCCTTTTGCCTGCGCGCCGTTGCTACACTGCGACAGCGGAATGGCGTCGAACAACCCCGGGGCGTAAGACCAGGCCAGCAAGGGCACCGGCCCCTCTCCTGACAACTGCTATGGCCGCTGCATCAGCAGGCCGCTCTCCACGCATAAGCCGACATGAATCCCCAACCGCCCAAGGGAAGTAACCAGCGACCCCCGGGAAAGCGACAGTGGCAACATACCAGTTATAAGTCCCCATTGTTATTAATGATGTTACAGTGGAACCCGCGGGTCATTGGCGACAGCTAAAGCCGTCCCCATATCCCCTATACCTTAATCAACCCATAGGGCGCCATGACGCAGTGGCAGCTGTAGACAGCCCTGCCCCCTCCGCCTCCGGGTAACAAGACTCGAAGGCCAGCGCGAAAATAAGCCCAAGCCCAAGCCCAAGCCACGACCGTTGGCGCCGGATTGCCCCGGGGAGCGCCAGGCAGACGTCCACCAGCCGCAGGAACGGAGGCCACGACCCCACACGGGTCCACGTCAGACCTTAAGCGGCTCATAAGCGTGCGAACGCTGGTTGCTCATGCGCCAAATATTTCAACCTCTGTCCAGCATGCTGCGCAAAGGAAGCTTGCAGATTCCATGGCCAGGTCATGAGATAGAGCGATCCTGCATCACCTCGCACCGGTGGGTGACAACCTTAGGAAAGGCCTTCGGAACGGCGATCCCATCCATGACTTGTCGGCGGCGGCTTCCTCACGTACTGCACCATCAATACATGTTGCAATGAGTTAGGGCCATGCCGCAATATCAACGACCATGCACTGCTCAACGCACTTTCAAGGCCCTTGCGGCTCGTCCGGCCCGTTCCTGCGCTTTCGTACAGGTAGCTTTCAAGCGTTTTGCCTAGCAAATCATAATTTTCAGGATCGAAGGAAAAATGCTTCATTCAATATTTATCAAGCGGGTCAGTGGCCCAACTCTATTTCCGTGCCCGTGTAAAGGGCCCGTCGAGGCTTTCCTCTGTATACTTGCACCAACCTCCAATTAAAAAGTATTGGTCAATTATAGATTTTATGGTTTGATTACACCGTTGCTGGGATGGTTGTATTGGACATGAAGACGCGCACGGACAAAGCTAGGATAGGCCCGCCCTGGATAGGTCATAGGCCTCTGCGATATGCGATACCCGGACGGCGTTCCAGTTTCGTCGCCTTTCACTGCAATAAGAAAGCAAGATGACAAGATCCCCGTAATTTGTCAGTCGCCGGCCTTCTCAACTCTTTTCAACGGCACAAGAAGTCGTTGATGAACCGTACCGTACTGGATGACGACACCCGCTGGCTTGACGAATCAAAAATAGTCCATCGTCCTGAGTGAGATTTTGCATGATTTATTAGGTTTATTCTGAATACCAAAGCTCAAAAAGCAGCAGGCCCTGCATTGCTGGAACCTTGGGCCATGGATGTTGAGAATGTGGCTGAACCGCCACTTCCAGGGCCGCGTCTGCAAATTGCGTTTCAACAGCTCACGTATACAATTGAGGTATGGCTTACGTGGTGGACAGACCTGTCGTGGCGTAGAAACGTTTTTGAAGCCGGCGGTCACCCCAAACTTGTTTGGATAGTCCAAATCTGAATTGCTCAAGATGGGCTCACTTTATCAGCCTACCATGGCATCTGCGTGGGGTCCGTGTGCTTGCATGTAGATGTTGCAGTGTGTTAGGGTGAACATAACGTGTGGCGCATCCTGACACGCTATCGACGACTCTGCTCCAACGCCGCATGAGAGCTCAGAGGCACAATCTGTATTCCGCTTTAACTGTACACGTGGCATCAGCCACGTGTTGGCGTCCGCATCTACGGC
This sequence comes from Eudorina sp. 2006-703-Eu-15, assembly GCA_003117195.1. Taxonomy (NCBI): domain Eukaryota; kingdom Viridiplantae; phylum Chlorophyta; class Chlorophyceae; order Chlamydomonadales; family Volvocaceae; genus Eudorina; species Eudorina sp. 2006-703-Eu-15. The sequence continues at coordinate 510,066 of BDSI01000027.1, read as the reverse complement.
AGGTGAAGGAGGGGAAGGGCAGCGTTAAGAAGCGGGATATCCTCAAGGATGTCATCGGTGTTCTCCAACCGGCGAGGCTAACCGCTGTGATGGGAGCTTCCGGTGCCGGCAAGACCACCCTCCTCAACGTGCTGGTCAGTTGACTGCAGGTCGTTGTCCTGTAGGCTGTAGGCTGTAGGCTGTACGCAGCTCGTTCACAAGCCGCTCGCGTGCAACCAGCCCATCCGCCCGGGGCCTACCGTAGCAGTCGCAGCAGTTCCAAATCCGCATGCAGACCGTCCGTCCAGAAAAATGCCGCATGCAGCTTCATCGCATGTATCTGCCTGCACTACAGCATGCCACACGCCGGACTACGTACGTGCCCACACACTCCTGTGGCCCCTGCTTGGCGCCCCACCCGGCTGTGTCAGGCGGGCTTCGGCCTGGCCCACGCGCACGTGTCGGGCTGCATCAGCGTCAACGGGGTGCCCATGTCGGGGGACCGCATGAGGCGAATCAGCGGGTTCGTCCACCAGGAGGTGAGCGGCCGGGCGGCGAGGCGGAGGGGGGGGGAGGTCCGGGCTTTACCGTATAAGAAAATCGAAACCCAGGAACGATCCCGGGCACGCTCAGAAATACTCGGTGCACTTACATGACGAGGTACCTGCATAGCAGTGGAACATGCGACCTTTCTACGATGCCCGGCGGCGCTGCCGCGCTGCCGCCGAATGCAACCAGCAAGCAACAAGCGCCAAGGACCCGAGCCATCCCGGAAGAACCGATACGTCACCGACCTGCGGGGGACAGGGGGGGTTGCGATTCAAGGTGGTGGGCCTGGGTGCTGCGTCCAAGTGGGTTCCGACAGGCCAAGGCAAAGAATAGTCGGGTCGATAAGCAATGGGTACAACAGCACGGGACGGACTCTGTCTGCCACACCACCACCGCCACCATCGCCACCGCCCCACGTGTGCGCGTCATTGGAGCGGTTCCCTCCCGGCCTGCCCCCTCTTCCTCTTCCCCTTCCTCGTCCTCGTCCTCTTCCGTGCGCAGGACGTCATCCTGCACACCATGACGGTCCGCGAGGTCCTGGTCTTCAGCGCGATGCTGAAGCTGCCCACATCCCTGCCCGGTGGGTGGGAAAGGTTAGCCGGGTGCCAGATGTGCCAGTCCGGGGTCTGCCGTATGCTTGTTCGCCGTATTCTCCTACATACGGTGCCCAACAGTCAGGGGGGTCTCACAGGCCGTGGTGCGCCGCGCTGCGCTTCTGCCGGCCCCGTTGAACTTCTGCCCACTGCGCCATTCGTTCGCGGATGTGCAGCTCCACAGAAGGTCCGCCGCGCGCTGGACGTGGCCAGCACCCTCAACCTGCAGAAGAGCCTGGACAGCCTGGTGGGCAGCGCCATGATCAAGGGCATCAGCGGTGAGCAGCCCTAGGCACTGGGACATGCACATGGGCAGTGGAAGCAGGAGAGAAACCCGGGTGGGGCCCGGATGGGAGCGGATTGCTGGATGGGCAAGATAGGAGACGCAACAGCAGCACGAGGGACGAGAGCTGGCAAGCGGCCGAAAGCGACTGTGAGGCCCTGTGGACGTGGGTGCACGTCAGCAAGGCACGCGGCCTTGAGCACCATACCATGATCAGGTGAGGACAGTGAACCCTGGGGTCTTGCTGCCTGGTGGGCACGCGTCCCCCGACCTGCCGCACTGACGCAGGTGGTGAGAAGCGGCGGCTGTCGCTGGGCATGGAGATGGTGACGGAGCCATCGATTCTGTTCCTGGACGAGCCAAGCAGCGGACTGGACGCTTTCAACGCCTTCAAGGTGCGGCCGCCGCCCATGTGTTCAGCGAGAAAACCGCCCAATCAAAAAACGTCATCAGAAAACGTTACCGATGTAGAGTGTGTCAGGAGCAGCGCCTTACCCCCGGGTTTTGGGCGGTGGCGGTTGCAGGCCACGAGCTTTACGAGCGGTGTGCCATGCAGCCTCGTACTGACCTGCACTCCAAGTGGCACTGACGGTGGAGAAGGACCTCTTGGGAGGTGGCCTCGACAGCAACCGCGCGGGTACATATCTCACCCGAATCGTATCGCCTGCTGCCTTCCGTTGCCGACGCACTGTCCCGCTGCTGCCTCTTCCTGGCGGTCCCCGGAGTGGATTTACCGCAGCGAACCTGGGCTGGCGCACACTCCTGCCGTGGCCCCCGAAGTGCCGGTGCCTGCCTTCCTGCCGGTGCCCGCAGGTGGTCCACATCCTGCGCTCCCTGGCCCACCACCGAGCCCGCACGGTGGTGTGCACCATCCACCAGGTGGGGGTGTCCGGGGGGGATGTCCGGAATCGCACTGGGTTCGATGAGTTGATCGACCAGGTGGGGCAGCAGGACCGGATGGGAGTCCTGCTGTGAATTATGGTTTGGGTTATGGTGTGACTTAGTGGGAGCGGGGGAACAGGGGACGGCGGAAGGGCTGCGGCCGTGTGCAGCGACATGGTCTGACTGAGCGTGTGCGGCATTGCCCGTGACAGTCTGAAGCGCGGCCGTGGATGACAGCTCGCTTTGGCTCCATGCAGCCGTTGCCCACTTCCCCGGGACTGGTCGCCGCCTAATGCTGCGCTCCTCCCGGATCCTGTCTTGCGCTGGCTCCCGCAAGGGGTTGTCCGGGTGCCAACAGCGCCGCGGCTGTCTGCCGCACTGGAATGTGCTTGCACATCTGCTTGGCCCGCATTGGTGGAACCGCACCAAGAGTGGCCTGCTCGCCCCGCAGCCCCCCGCCCCCTGCAGCTCAGTATAAATATGTCTACCAATTTCCTATACCCGCCCCCTGCTGCCCGCCCCCCCCCCCCTCGCAGCCCTCCAGCGAGATCTTCCACATGTTCGACGACCTGCTCGTACTGGCTGACGGGCAGGTGGGTGGGTCCGGGACTGTCCGCGTGGCGGCCCTCCTCGGGGAGGGAGGGAGGTTAGATTGAAAAAAGAAATATAAGGAGGGAGGGAAGGAGGTGCACACCGCCGCGCTTGGTAGAGATCAGAGGAGGCCGCGGCTTATGATTATGTTCTAGTGCTGCAGGACGGCCCCTCGGACCGGGCCTCCCGCCTCCGCAGCCCTCCCTGCCTGCCCGCCATAGCATTTGCGGACAGGACAAGGTCTTGTGCGCCTCGTCCCCGGCCCTGGACTCTCACGTCTCACCCCGGGGTGTCCCCGCAGCTGCTGTACCACGGAGCGATCGTCGACATGGTGGACTGGTTCGCCAAGCTGGGCTACCGCTGCCCCGAGTACACGAACCCCGCCGACTACCTGTTCATGGACGTGTTGAACGCAGCCGTGCTGCAAGGCGAGCGATGCAGCAGCGACGGCAGCGACATCGGCCGGGGCGGCGCTGAGGGCACGTCAGCGGGCGGTGAGTGCCCTCAGGTTACCGGGAGGCTGCAGGTGCGGCCCCGGGCCAGTTGGGGCCCGGCAGGGTGAGGGCAGGCGAACTGCATCCCAAATGAAGGGGTGGATTACTCGTCTTGTGCCTCGTGGAGACGCTCCTTGTTCCAAATCCCAAGGCGTCTGTGCGGTTGCTCTGCGTGCGCTGGCCATTGCGACATGTACCGCCGCCAGGCTGGCACTGCTTGCAAACGGTTTGAGCTCCGCCATACCCGACCGTGTCTTAACACCTGCTCGTGATTTACCGCGACCCTCCCGGCCGCTCAGCCAAGGCCGTCATCGCCTGCCCCGGGCAGCTGGACGGCAAGGAGCGCGGGGTCAGCGCCGTCGGCCCAGCGGCGGCCTCTACCGCCACCACATCCGCAGGCGCGGGCGACCGGGCTATGGCGGCGGCGCCGACGTCCTCCTCAACCCCGGACAAGGACAGGGCGGCGGAGGAGGCGCGCATCGCGGCGCTGATTGCGGCGTGGCGGGCGAGCCCGCAGGCGGAGCAGCTGCAGCGGGTCTTCACCAGCGGCGAGCTGGTAGACAGCGGCATCACCAAGGAAGCGGAGACCGCCCACGCGCCGTTCTGGTTGCAGTTGCTGCTGCTCGCGAAGCGGGCTGCCAGGAACGCCTGGCGCAACCCGCTTGTGGTCCGGGGCAAGCTGGCGCAGGTCATCCTGTTGTCCCTGGTGGGTGGAGGCCGTTCCAGATGGAAGGGAGTATGGATTGGGGAACCGATACGTGGAAGGGAGAGCTTGGTATCACGGAGGGGCCGCAAGGGATCTACGGACCGTAAGGGGTCCACGGAGGTCGTGGGGCCGCAAGGTCGACAGAGTTCGTGGGGATGACGCGGCTAGCGCGAAAGCCCTACCCCGCGGTCTGCAGCGCACCCGAGCGACATTCCGTACTCCACGATGCAACACAACCCGGTCGTTGGGTTGGGTTCGGGCACCGTGCTCCTCTTCACAAAATAAACCCTTCCACCGTTCCTACATGACTTGGGACGTGGCCAGGACAACCACCGTTGCCGGTCGCGATTCACCGCATCGGTCTGCCCTTGAGTGCCTCCCCCTGGCCCCGGTGGCCCACCAACTCGCTGTACCCCCTCTCCCGTGCTGATCCCCCACCCTCCGCCAGATCGTGGGCCTGATCTACCTGCGCCTCAGCGACGACCTGTCCGGCGTGCAAGACCGCCAGGGCAGCCTGTTCTTCCTGGTGGTGCAGGGCATGTTCGGCAGCGTCATGGGCGTGCTGACGGTGTTCGGGGCGGAGAAGGGCGTCTTCCAGCGCGAGTTCGGAAACAGGATGTACGGACTGCCGGCCTACTTCATATCCAGGTGGGGCTGTACGGACCGACGGTGTGTCGCGGCTGTGGCAGCCCACCCGGCCCGCAATGGAAAGGGGGGCACGCCCCGGGCCCGAGGCCCCTGTGCAGGGACGCGCGAGCTGCAGGGAGTGATGTGTCGGAACCGCCGCCCAGGGGCCGCCACGGGACCAACGACTAGTCCATCACCACTTCCAACTGCAAACCTGCAATGCCGTCATAGGCGAATGTCCTGTCTCTTGCACCCTCCCAGGAGCGGGGTTGGTTCAGATGGCCGCGATTGCCCTTTTGACGCCCCGTGGGCGTTCCGTGTCCGGCGTGCGGTACCTTATGCGCGGTCGAATCGGCCCAGCGCCGACCGGAACGTCATCTGGTTTCGAGCAGTGTGGAGGGGCCTGGGGCGAGATTCCTTGGCCTTGAGAGGCCCACGCCTGTGCGTTGTTCGCTGTGCCCAGGGGGAACATCCATCGTGCGGCACCGGGCACAGCCCCGCGGCGGCCGCGTGTCGTCTGCATGATCTCCGTGGGGAGCCAAAGTGCGCGAGTGCATGACAGGGGTGCTGCCGCTTGTTTTGTCGTCTGCGTGTCTTCGCAGGTGGTTGGTGGAGCTGCCCAGTCAGATCGTGTTGCCGGTGATGTCGGCCTGCATCTGCTACTGGATGGTTGGCTACCAGAACACGCCCGCTAAGTTTGGCTGGTTCGCGCTGACGCTGGTGAGCCGGGGCGCAGCGGGGGGATGTGCCGGGGGCCAGCTCTACACTCCGAACTGTGTGCCACCGAACTGTTGCACGGGTGTTGAGTACCAGCAGATTTCAATTCCTTCACCGCCTCATGCCTTATGGGATGTGGCGCAGAATGAGCAAAGCTATTCTTGAATGAGTTCACACCAGGAGTCGTTCTGAGCGCTCCCCAGGGGTTAGAAACCCATTTGGTGCGGCAGCAGCCTTCCGTGGCAGGATTAAGGTCCGTCCGTCCGTCCGTCCGTCCTTCTACTCATCCTTCGTGCGCCGTGTTTTCCGCCGGCAGGTGCTCATGGACTGCTGCGGCTCCGCCCTGGGCATATTCGTCTCTTGCATCTTTAACGACATCGCAGGTGCGTTGCTGCTGGGTCGCTGCGGCGTAGTGGTGCCTTTCGTTAGCCTGGAACCTGCTTGTGTGTGCTACCCCGGGGGTGCTGGCCTAGGAGTGCATACCGTAGGTCTGGCCCCTCCCAGTCGCTTGGTTGATTGGTATAGTGCGGAATCCCACGATGGCAGTACAGAATTAGCGGTGTCGCTGGCGGGTTAAAAAGAAAACCATCCAGACAGCTCGGCGACAAATCCTTACCAGCGAGTGAGCGGGTATAGCTGGCAAGTATAGCTGCGGGTGCAGCTGGACGGGCAGGCAGGTCTTGGTGGGAGCTGCAGATATGAGGGAGGGCTCCCAGGCCTCCCACAGAGCTATCTGGGCCCGTCAAATCGCCCGGGTAGGGCTAAGGGTCCAACCTGTACCGCCTGTACCCCTCTTTAAAATCCCCCGCGCGCGTATCTGGGCGGATGGTCCAATCCACGGCGGCCTGCTGCATGCCCCCTGCCTACCTGTCCTCCCGCAGCCGCGTTGTCGGTCATTCCACTGTTCCTGCTACCCCTGATGGTCTTCTCGGGCTTCTTCGTAAACTCGAACACGGTGAGTGTTTGGTTGCGCGACGCGGACCGCGCCTCCAGGCTGAAAGCTATCTCCGGCTGAGCGAAGGTGCCGACCCCATCCCGAGTGAGGATTGTCGTATTAGCCATCCTAGTTGCATGGTTAACATACCCAGTGGCACCAGCACAGTTGCGAGTTGGCGGCACACACAGCGAGAGTGCCGGGTTCGCTAACCCCGTGCTTACCCGTCTTCCGCGCCGCAGATTCCGCCGTACTTCAGCTGGATCCAGTACATCAGTCCCATGCACTACGGCTTCATTGCGCTCGTGAAGAACGAGTTTTCTGGTCTTCAGGTACGACTCCTACACTCGCTTGTTACGACCAACGGTGTCATGGGTGGATTTGGAGGGCTGACAGGGTACAGGAGGACCCGAGCCAGACCCTGCCCCGTAACTGCTCCCCGGCGCGCAACTGGTATCCTCATGTCCACCTACCCGCCCACCTACCCACCACCTGCCTGGGACCACCGGCCGGATGCAGATCACGTGCACTCCGGAGCAGGCCTGCGCGCCAGGGTTCAACGGCGACAGCGTCATTCGCAACATGGGCTTCGATGACAAGGGCAGCGTGGGCCAGAACGCGGGGATCCTGTTCGCCATGATGGTGGGCCTGCTGCTCATGGCATACATCGCGCTGTGGGGCTCGGCCCGCCGCCTGGTCAGGTGATGCTGCTCGGCAGATCCCCAGCTCGCAGACCCGGGGACCAGGGACATCCGCTCCCCCGGCGGAGGTCATCGGGGGGCCGAGTGCAAGTGGCGCTGGGAGGGTGAGGGCTGGGAGGGAGGAGCGACATGGAGCACTGGGGGAGTGCGGCAGGCAGGGCGGCAGCTGTGCCGCAAACGCCATAGCCCGTCCTCGTGCGGGGCTGGTCGGCGTCGCTAGTGCGTTGATGTTCGGTGCAGGTGGTGCTATTCATCTTATTGCGGACCATCGACGAACCCCAACGCGCTTGGCCGGGCATTAGAACCGCGAGACTTGTAGGTTTAGGAGGGTGCGGGTCAAACTGCGTTGGTGGGATGTACCCAAGCGGGGCGCCGCTTGTACGGAAGATATCGAAGTTGCCTACACACAGGCTCGCACATATACAGTGTTGCATATTGGAATGGTTGGTGATATGGGTTGGCGGCCACGCATTGACACGCTATTGGGTGGGTTTTTTATGTATTGCTGGTCTTCATGGCCAGTCACCTGCTGCACCCTAGACGGTCTTTGACTATTGTTTGTGTTTGTATTGCTGGTTGGTTGTCTCGTCCGTCAATTGGTACTGCGCGGGTGGCTGGATTTTGCCACGTTCGCCCAAGGATGCCATTCGCCCTTCGGGTAGATCGGCGCTCCCAGGGATGTGCCCAAGTCGTCGCATAGCGCATTAGCTGATGCTGGATTGCGGATGGTGTGTTTCATGAGGCTTCACCAGCCGTCACGAGCCGCTGAGTGCGCCAAATCTTCATGAAACACGACTCGTGGTGGTACTACTGCACCGTAACCGTCGCCGTCCGTTGCGTTGGAGATACGCGTGGGCGTGCAACCCTCAAGCTCTGTCGGGCGATTGCGCCGAGCCTGCGAAGCCCACAGGCCGAACTGTTGTTATGCCACCTTCGTACGGCAGAACAACTTGTAACCTAGGAACATTGCAACGCCTGGGCGCCCGTAATAGCCCAGCACTGCTGCTGTATTGATGCAATCCTGCTTACCACGTAATCGCAACCGAAAGCAGCGGCTTCCAATCCTTCGGGTGTGTGGGTGTACCACACCGCACAAATCACGACAAGAGCGCATACCGTCGAGATGTGCGGAATGCTTTGGGCGGAGGGCACACATCCAAAAAAGACCCAGTAGACGGGAACAGAAACAACCCGCCACTTTCTTGATCCGTGCGACCGACGTGTTGTATGGCACAACCCTAACGCATCATTATCGTATCCGGCGCAAAAAACGTTCGGAAAGTTCCTTTTCAGTTCTTGTCTTTCCCGCCTGCGCAGCGCGTACCAAGTCTGCCTCACGAGCTTTCTCCACACAAAGAGAGGGATATTCACGCACACGCACGATATAACCAACGCCACCAGTCAAGGGTGTCCCCAAGTCAGACAACAGCACTGACATGCGACATGTCCGCAGAACTCGTCACGAGTCCAAGAAACATAACACCACGTCGAGTCAAGGATTCCTCGATCAGCAGCACACGCGGCGCGATTTTGTCAATAGGGAGCGTACCGCGGGCCCGCCGCGCCGCCCCCACGGTTGCTGTAACCGGCCCCGCCGGGGCCAGCAGGTCGACCGGCCCCACTGCCGCCCGTGTACCCGCCTGAGCCGCCCTGGTAGCCGCTGGGCCGACCACCACCGCCGCTTCCACCTGTATAGCCACTCGCACCGCTGTGGTAACCTGGAATGGAATCACAGAGGGCAGAGGACGCGTTACTCTCGTCAGATACGCGCAGCGTTAACAAACCGGTCCAAGCAGCAATACCCGCATGACTGTCCATTTCGAGGCCTGAATGTGAACGCAGCTGAGAAAAGCCGCAGATACAGTCCAGGCATGGACGTTTGCTCGGGGCTGGAAACATCCCCACGTTGCTTTAAGCATTGCTATACGCGTTTCGCTGGAACGTACCTGCACTGCCGCTTCCGTACGTTGAGCCTCCACTAGGAGGGTTCCCGCGGCTGGCTGGAGCGGCACCGTAGGACGATGGCGCTCCTGACCCGCCATATCCCCCTCGCTCTCCACCGTAGGGCGCAGCGCCACGCTCTCCGCCATACCCGCCTCCGCCTCGTTCGCTTCCCCAGTGGCCTGCTCCGTAGGAACCGCTGCCGCCCCGTTCACCGCCGTGGCCCCGCTCTGGCTGACCCCGGTCCGTGTAGCCCCGTTCACCGTAGCCGCGATCGGCAGTGTAGCCCCGCTCTGCGTAGCCGCTGCCGCCGCCACGCTCACCACCTGCGTAGCCACCCCGTGAGGGCGGCGCCCCTCCGCGGCCCCCTTGGTGCCCACCGCTGTAATAGCGCTCCCCGCCACTGTACCCTCCTGCATCTCGATGTGCGCCGCCGCCCTCGTAAGAGCCTGCACGCGGAAGAAAAAACGGCAACCGATCAGAAGAATTTATAACAAATCCAGAAGACGTGGTTGCAACTCGCCGCAGGCCGCAGCCTTTAATTACCTTGCCGGGCTCCACCATACTCGCCGCGCGCCTGGTATCTGTCCCCGTATCCACGTTCCTCGTAGCCTCCTCCGGTCCCTCCACCGCGACCACTGCTGCCTCCATAGCCGCTCCCGCCACTACCACCGCCTGCGCCGTAGCCGCCACCCCCGTAATCGGCGGCTGGACGGCCCTCGCCGCGACCTTCGCTGCCGCGTTCCCGGGGCCCTGGGCCTGCCGGAGCTCCGGCGCTGCGACGCACCGGGCCACCAGCACCCGACCCGCCGCCCTCGTGGTAGCCGGTGCCTCCTACCACGTAGCCGAACTAAAGGGCACGACGAACCAGACCACAAGGGAGAAGCACATTAATAATGGCAACATTATCATGACCGACGGGTGTACCTTGCAAATCCTTCTCACATATCAAATTGGAAGCATCCAGTCATGCCAACGGCATCGCGATATATTGCTGCGACCCAATTTAGGCAGTGCCTGGAAGAATATCCACTATCACGATCCACACATATGGCTGCGTAAGCGCGCCATCCAGGACGGGTAGACGCAACTGCAACTGTCCGTCGCTTCAGCTACGCGTTTTAACTCCGATTGTCATCTTACCTGCCCGCTGGGTACCACGACAGGCATGATCGGCATGCCGGGGTAGCCGCCGTAGCCATAACCGTAGCCATAGCCCTCGTAATCCTCCTCGTAGCCCTCTTCATACCCATACTCGTAGTTCTCATCGTATCCGTACCCGTAATCGTTCTGGTGGTATCCGCGGCCACCGCCGGCCCCGTACCCGCGGCCGCCGCCGGGACCGCCACGGCCTGGCCCGCGACCGCCAGGGCCACGGCCACCTGTGATGGGTCAGTCACCGCCAACAAAAAGCGACCGAGCGATCTCCCTCAGGGACACAGCCGAAACTACTGACCCACCGCCGTGAGAGCCTAGTTTGTGCGCAGCCTGTCCACTAATCCACTAATCTTCCACGAACGTACGGTACGGAGATACCGAAAGCTGCAGCATGTCTTCCTTCCATTCCGATGCTGGACTATACAACTGATGCCTTACGGTCCGGAAGTACACTCTTGATGTTAACTGCAACCCTGGCCAAGCCGCCACACGCACCTCCTCGTCCGGGTGGTCCGTAACCGCGGGGTGGATAGCCGTATCCGCCCTGCCCGTAGCCGCGGACCATTCCCATGCCGCTACCATCATCGCGCTGGGCCTGGGGCTTGGCCATGTGCACCTGCACCAGGTCCGCGACACGAGGGTTCTCTTAATGTGCTGCGTCGATGAACACCGCGACCACCGTTACGTCAGCGCCGTAGTGCTGTTTATGTGCTCACTTCCCAGCCGTTGGGCTTGCTCGTTGTCCTCACAACCCCTAGCTGGTTTGCAGCGGTGGGCTACAAACCCCTCACGGCAAAGTGCAAGGCCCCATGGGAGACACGGTTTCCAAATTAAAGCACCAAGCACCGAACCCTTGCGATGAGTTTATTGCCCACTGTCGCCCGTGTGTACTGCCATGGTCCTCACCAGCAGCTCCTTGTCACCCATCGTGTGTTTCTTGGTCTCTGCCTCGCTCACGGCGCGCACGGCGGCGGAGCGCTCGGTGTAGTTGACAAACGCGTAATTGCGCAGCTTGCCGGGGTCATCCGGCATATAGAGCAGCGTCACGCGGTCGATCTGTGACGTAATGTGATGCAAGGTGTGCATGGGGACATTCCGGGGTGTGGGGTAAGTGGTTGGCTGTTTACATAGTTTCTTACACCATCTTTGGCAGCCCAGCAGCCTCACGTCATTATCATTGCCCTAGTCCGGAATAAGGCCCCGAAGATGTCCCAATTCAGACAATCGAGGCACAGACTGACGCTTACCGTGCCATACTGCGCAAATACAGCGCGGAGCTCGTTCTCGTTGTAATGCTCCGGCAAGTTACCCACGTAGATGGACTTGACCTGTAGCAGGCCGGGTGGGATGACCAGACAGTAAAGTAACAGGAGCACCGAACATGTGAACGTAAAAGCTGTATGAACAGGTAGCAGTAACCACTGTTAGGATCCGTGTCGATCCCACTCACCTTCTCCATGCCAATCTCATCACGCTTGGGGTCGGCCCAAGTGACCTGCACCTGGTGGCCCCGCAGCCGGAAGTCGGGACGGCTGAGCTTTCGTAGCGCCACGGTTGCGGCTGCGTTATTATAGAAGGTGAGGAAGCCAAACCCACGGGCCTGGTTGGTCTCCTTGTCCATCATCAGCTCAATCTTCTCCAGGCCTGCGCTCGCGGAGTCAGCAGAACATAACATGTTAGTAGCCCTCTCGTCGATTGTGCACATATTTCCCAACTTCAGTCCCGGTCTCTCTCGGCGTTTGCTCTACGGAGCAAGGTTTACCCAGCGCATTTACTCACCGACCACCTCGGCTTTCAGCAGAGCGTCCAGCTCCTCCTTCGTGATATCGCGCGGCATACCCCCGATGTACAGCTTGTTCTTCACAATGGACGGCACAACGTTGACCTGCAAGGCAGGGAGCAAACTCTGGTGCTTGGTCCAGTCACAGACGGTCGGTCAACGGACGGATGCGCGAATCGCCCATAGCTGCACGATGCAAATCAGCTCCGCGTGGGTAGCGGCACCCACCCTGCGGCCCGGGAAGTCCTTCACATCCCGCCCCTCCAGCATTGTCATGGCCTTGTCAGCCGACTCCCTGCTCTTGAACACGCAGAAGCAGTACCTGCGAAGCATGGCGTACCGACGTTCAGTGCCAGCCATCGGCCGTCTACGAGGGACTTTCATCACCGGCTTACCCCTTGTTGCCATTGCTCTCGCGGTCCTTCGGAACCCGCATCGCGTACACCTCCCCGGCCATCTCACAGAACGCCCGCAGCTGGGCGTCGGTAGCCTCGCGGGGAATCTTTGAAATGAACACCTGACAAGGGATCAAACATGCGGCCCAAGGCACAAATGGGAAAACAGTTCTTGATAGTTACTATCTCTCCTCCGCGCCTGTTGGCAGGGAATAGGGTTCTGCAGTAAATGTCACGACGCGCGCATGAGTCAAATCGGAGGACCAATGCGCAGACGGACATCCATCCCGCGCTGCTAATCCACATCAGGAACCCTTACCTCGGTGCCATGCGGCGGCTGGCTCATGGGGTCCTCAGCTTCAGCCGTCCTGCGAAAATTGAGGAGTTTGCCTAGTCAGACTCGCCCCCTGTACGGTTTGCCATACAAATGTAAGAAAACCGCTGTGTGGACATAGAAACTGACGCCATTAAGCAACCCCACCCCCGGCAACCCACCCACCCGTGCTGTTCCTCCTGCTCCTGATTCCTCTGACGCTCGTCCTCAGCAGTGGCAAGCTCCTGCTCACGTGCAGCCTCCGCCTGTTGCTCTTGCTGCTTCTGCTCGACCGCGTTGTCAACGGCGTCGCCATTCACAGGGGGGTCCGCGCCACCGTTCTCGGCCTCATTTGCCACCGGCTACGGAGGCATTTCGGGGCGTTCGTAGTGAGCGAAGACCAAGTGAATTACAACGCAAAGCCCTAACCAGCATGACCTCCCAGACTATCGGCCTAAACCTTGTTGGTACGCAGGCAAACATGATACCTGGTCGCCTGCTGCTTCCGCCTGTGCGTCATCCATGGCGTCTGCAGTTGCGTCTCCGGCGTAGTCCTGAAGCAGCATGTCAGTCGCAAGTGAACCAACAACGCTATTTGGCTTGGGCGCCATTTATGCAGTCGATCTCGCACCATCTCGTCGGCCAAAGCTGCCTCGTCTGCATATTGTTCCTGCTCCTCCGCCATTATAAAGGCTGGCTGACGGCCTGCTCAAGGCACCCTATTCGGCAAGGAGCAGCTGGCTTGCTCGGGTAGTGGCTGGGGGCATGAACAGTATCAACGAAAAGGAACGCGGCAATGATTCAGGGTAGACTCTAGCGTTATCAGTTCATGAGAGTTGTGGAAAACCAGAGAAGTTATGTTGGTTCCGGCGGCATTTTCAGCAAGGTAACCGCGACAGGAAAAAAGTTCGACAGCTGAATTGGGAATGCGTATAGATGCATTTCAAGGCTGCAAGGAAAGCCGGTCAAAGTGAGTTGAAATACCGAGGCAAGGACAGACCTGCTAAAGGGGAACTTGCGGCATCAAACAGTTTCCAGCAAACACTGAAGAACAATTTGCTAAAGGATTACGCAGATGGTGAACATTTCCCCCATTTTCGCATTTGTGTACGGCATACGACAACATCCATCCGCCGCGCTCGATGGCCCAATGGGCCGCAAACTCCGTTGCCCTCGGTTATGTTTCATCAATATGCCCCGGGATAATATAAGCTTCTTAAAGCTCTGCTTGGCGCAATGCCGCCCAAACAGAAATTGTTGCAGGTCCACAGTTCCCGTAAGAGTAAAAGATGATTGGGGTCATGCGGACGACGGATTTGCCGACGATGTCGTCTCAACAACGTTGCAGCCGAGGACGGTGTGCGCCGTACGCTCACTGACCCGCACCAAACATTAGTATGTGGCCGCGGCGAACATGTCGCCTTGTGGCACGAAGTTATCCGCGCCCCTGCTGGCAGACATGCTGTACCGCGAAGAGCCGCTACACTTTTACATGCGGTACTACGGTATCATACGATGTGTTTCAATGTCGTACATGTACGAATGGGGTTTGGGGTTCGCCCGCAACCCCATGCTTTTCGACGCATGGTCTATGCGTTGGTCTATGCGGCGCAGCACCTGCCTTCCGTCCCGCACCCACAGACACCAGAAGCTGCTGCTTATGGCGCGGCCAAACAATCAATCGACCACGCGAGCGCCATCACACGGTGGACCCATGGGTCCTGCCGACTTGCCAGGACTTGCCCACAGAGAGCCGCACCAACCGTGTCAACACAACAACCCCTCAACCACAGCTATTTGCCCCAAAAATCCATGGGTTCTATTTTGGCCATCTGATTCCAACAGGCACGAAGCAAACCCTAGATATACTCTGCACCTGGGCGGACCCACGCGACGCCTTCCCGCACGGAGCACCGCTGCTCAAAGGCTTGACCACAACGAGCGCATCCACGTGTCTTGGCAAACAGCGAAATCTTTCACAGGGCGATACGTGTCCGTGACGCAGAGAACGCCGCGGAACTTGCTGTACGGCGAGAAGATGCACCTAATCGTAGGGCCCACATGTCCTCTCGGCCGCATCGCAGACACCTCCTGGCATCCCCGTGCTGCCGCGCCCCGGGCTTTGGCAGATTAAAAATACGGCACGCGGTTGACGATGTGAATTACAGCCTGCGAAGCGGACGCGGCAAATGGGTGCAAAGCGAGCGCTGAAAGCAATCCAGCCGACTACCGGGAAAAGAAACTGGTCAGGGCCTGCCAGCGCGGCATCGGGCACGGTCACGACCACGCAATGAGATTCAGGGAGCTACGGGCGGCTCGGTCGGGTTCCGTTACACAGCCGCACCGCGCACGCGCCGGCACTATAACCTACTGAACAACATTTTAGGACTCTTAAAACATCGACCCTCCCTCAAGAACCTTTTTGGCCGATGCGCGACAATAGAACGCCGCTACCTCAAGGCGCAATATCGCACCTGCCCTGCGCGGATGTCCTTCTGGATGATCTCGGCTTGCGTCTTGCTCTTTATGTAGACCTGGCTTGTGAACCAGCTGCGGGGGACAGCACAGTGTGCGTGTTAGTAGGTCGCAAACAGGCACAGACGCGCTCGCAGGCCTGCTCGAGTAAGGAGCCAATGATGTCACGCATCGGGTCGAAAACAGGAAACGGCTGGAGAAACCATCTGAACCGGAACCGTGACGGCGTGCCTGATCTGAGGACGAACGCTGCACAACCTGTACCTGCACTTTCAGTTGCCTTCCAGGCTGATTTGTTTGCCGTTGTCACGCGACTTATAATGGACGTCCAACAGCCGTGTGAAGGGATGCCTGGGGACATAACCATCAGTAGTGTCGCCCTCACCTACACTGCTGCGGGATTGGCGCGTGCTTTCAGACCGGCATGACTTGAGCCGTCCTTGAACCAAAGCCTAGTGAACAGGGCGTCGCTTAACCATCCCTCGCCGGCCTTACGCGGTGGTGTACTCGAGGTCTTGACCCAGGAGCGATTTGTAATTGGTGCCGCTCTTGAAGGCGGCGGACAGCAGGGCCTGCGCACGCGCGCCACCAGAGACCAGACGTGAGTCACGTGCCTGACGGACGCCGTCCAGGGGTTGCCCAGTCGCAATGCAAGGCCCTAGGTGCTGGAACGACAGAGGGGTCTGGGAACTCGATCGCACCTGGTTCGGCACAATAAGCCCCCGCAGCAGCTTGTCCGCGGCTGTCGGGTTCGTGTAGATGTCATTAAAATCCGAGAGCCCCACGGACTTGCCCGCGGAACTCGCGTCCTCAGTGAAGGCGTCATCCGTGGGCGCGAACACTGTCTCGAGCGTAGTCCCAGACTGTCGGCGATGATGTAATGCGATACAATAAAGTTGTCAGGCACAAAGTTGAGCACGTGTTGAACTTGCCATTTTGGGACGCCATCACAAATATCGTGGCATGAGCTCAGCATTACTGCACGGCTGCTGCGTTCCCAGCTAACACTCCCTTACTTGCATATACTGGGCGCCCTGGCCGTTGCCCGCGGCCTTAATGATGCGGCACAGCGTGCTTAACTCCTGGTTGCTACAAATGTAGTCAGCGGGCGATGTGTAGGTGCCGCTATAGTCCGCATAGTCGGTGCTCGCCGCGTTCGCCGAAAGGATGAGCAGGGCGACCACGGACAGCTGCCGGCAAAATGGTGCTGCGACAGCCATCTGCGCGACGACCTCTCGGATTATAAACGTTAACAGAAATTTTAATGATGACGGTTCGAAAAGCAACAAGATGGTGTCGGAGAGGACTCTGGACTGTGCAGAGGTAAGCAAACTGGCACCAGGTATTACCTTTGCATGACGGGCTCCGTACATTATGTCCAAAGCTGGAGCCCCACAAGCTCGCCGGACTTTGACAAATATATCACCAGTTCTTGCTGAGGTGGTGTTTGAATTCGAGACGCAGAGTCGTGCGGTCAGCACGGGACACTTTACTGAAGGGCTGGACCCATGGGTCTCCAAGGGTCTCCAAGGCCTGTATAGTCCCTTCCGCGAGTCGACAAGGACCATGATGCGGATTGCAATTACATTTGCAAAAAAATCATTACAGTTGGGACATATTTCTTTCATTTCCTTTGTTTGCCTGACGGTAACGGAACGAAGGGGCATAATATGGAGATGGCAAGGGATTGCATCACTTCCAAATGACGCGTTCATTTAAGTTTCTGTGTAGGCAACGAGTTCCTGCATTATCTTACAAACAGACAGAAAGATTCTGGTCTCGGAGCCAATCGGTCTTTGAACTGCCTGTTCCTGTCTTCCAAATGCCCTGAATGGATTCATGAAACCTCAACCAAATTTAAGCTATCAAAATGGCGTTGAATATTACTCCCCGCACTACTTTACATAGCTGCAAACCCTGCTGCAAGCCGACGACGCGACCATGCCGCAGCGTTGTTGTCCACGCGTCATCGTCTCATCAAAGGTCTTTCATGCCCTTAAAGCTGACATTGTCCACTGCGGCGGCAGCGATGCTCTTGTTGGTTCCCTCGCCAACGTTCGCTGCGGATCCGCTTTCGTCCGATGCAGCAGACAGCGCTCCAACCGCACCTTCAAAGGTTGACCGCTCATTATCGGCAAGCAGCATCTCCTTCGCGCGCGTCGACGCGACTGTAACAGAGAAGCTCCGACAGCGGGATGACAACATGGCCTGGAAATGCAAGGGCGTGAACATGTATGGTGAGTTCTAGATGTAAGGCAGCTGCAAAAATGTGTATTGGGGCGTCGGAAAGATTCTGCGAAGCACTCTAGGGCTTTCCACGGAACTTGTCGGTTATCCTGGCCCCCTGAAGGCCTCATGCGCACATAAAGTTATTTGGGCCCAGAATTACTTTCCGTCGGCTTTCATTACCATGTTGCCTTCGTGGACGTGTCAACGCAACTGATCGTGCGAGCGACAGATCCAACCGCCAGCGGTTAGCATCCCTGAGCTGCTTGCATCGTTGCATGAGACGCCGACACCGCCGGAGACTTCCGCGGCCCGCACGCTTTCATTGTGTCTTCTTGCTCACTGCAACGCAGACTGTGACGGCGAGTTGGCCGAAGCTGCGGAGAAACGCTTCGAAGAGATTGCGAATTTGTTCCGAGGCGACGAGTGAGGAGCGCGGTGCGGAAGCCCTGGAGAACCATGAGGCGACTGCAGGCCGAGGGACCGCGAAACACTCCCTCGGTCACGCTCGGTCTGATGCATGGGCCGGGTTGGGCTCGATGACGAGAGAAGATGACACCATGCTAACACGTGTTTTTTATTTTATGTGCTGCCGGAAGTGATGTTGATGGTCTGTTGCACGCCTTCGTGTGAGAGTCTATGCCCGCACCATGTGCCCCTGAGTGATATGAGCGCGGGCTTGACCGTGGCGTGCGGCAATGTCCCGTGAAGTGGACAGCCGCGGTGCGTGGCACGGCCACCTCGTTGCATGCATGTTTTGTGATGAGCCGTTGCGCCCCAAAGGAGTAGCTTCGGCCGTCGGCTGCATCATATTGGGATGAGCAAAGCTGATTGAGCTGATTGCAGCTTGCATGAGCTGATTGCAGCTTTCATATGTAGCAGTGCAGGTTCTTGAGTTGCTGGCGTAGTACGCAGGGCGAATGAGACGGAAGTACGATAACATGTGTGTACGAGGGGCGTAGTTCGCCCGACATACAAATGGACATAGGACCCTGACCGGGATCGGGACAAATCTCGAATCTTATAAGTACACATCTGACTAAGGTAACCGACACACGTCGGACGGCCTCAATAAGTGGCCAAGCCCCGCGGGCTTCCATCCGATGGTGTCTAGATGTGACGCCCCCAGCCGAATATCTCAATTTGGATACAGCAAACCAGGAAACCGACGGCCTCGTGCGCCCACGCCATCCACCGCCGCCAGCTGCATTCAAACAGCGCCACACGTCGCACGGCCGAGGGTCTGCAGTGTCCTCCTCTTGTTCGCCACTTCATCGCCACAGGTCCCCATAAACGCTTCGCACGCACACTCGTCCTGACACGCTCGACCCGGGTGACACCCTCGACCCCATGCGCGGCCACGTGCAGTTGCAGTGCAGCGCACTCTCCCTCATTGCGGCCACTGGTGGGTCAAGTGCTCCACACTACACTTGCTCGCTCGCTCTCGCTATGAGCTGGTGGCCGCAGGGACCCCTTGGGGGATCCCCCGCAGGCGGGGGGCCCACCAGCGCCGCGCACCGGCTCAGCTACTCGGCATGCGACCTTGCCACCTAGTAGCACAGACATGCGAGCAGCTGAACACGCGCTGGCCGATCCTGCTGCCTCAACCGTGTCAGCCGGCGTCCTCTCTTCTCTCGCCCGGAATCGCTCGCCCGTTGTGCCGTACCCCTCTCCCGCCGGTGCGCTCACTCTCTCTCTCTTCCTTCTTCGTCGCTCGCATGATGGCATGGCACAGCACCGACGGCCCACTGGGCGCACGGTACCCTTTCAACCAAAATGCAAATGGATGGCACACTCTTCGAACACGCCTGACGGCTGTTATCGACTGATATTACGGTAAAAACAACCAGGATTCCCTGAAACACACGCAATTCACACATATGTGGGTTGCCGACGTATGTGCGGTGTATTGTACGATACGACACGCCTCTCTATCTTCCCGCTGACGGCGCTGCTGGTCTGCCTGTCTGCCGCTGGAGTCCCTAGCTCGCCAGCTGCATGGGAGGTGCTCAGTACTGCCCCGTGTTGTACAGCCAGCCCAGCACCGCCGACGCCTCCGCCAGGCCGCACGCCTCCGCCAGACGGAACAGCCGCACCGCCTCGGAGCGCTCCCCCATGCCCCACACCGCCCGCCCAGCCACGCCGTCAAACTCCAGGTACCCTGCGGCCCGACAGCCGGGGGGGGGAGACGCGGGCGGGTCGGGGTCGGGGTCGGGGCTGGTGGCGGGCTCACAGCCAAGAAGGTAACCCAGGATCCTATTATCCAGATGCACAAACCGGGGGGAACCAGGTGGAAGACATGCAAGGCGACGTGAGGTGGCGTCGACCCGTACCCAACGAGGCAGGGCGTTTTCTCAGACCGGATGCACCGGCCCACCCACCAGGACGACCCACCGGCCCACCCGGACGACTCTAGGGTTGCAACCCCGCGCGGGTCCTCAACATATGGCGTGCGGCAGCTCGGCATCAGTGAACTTATCATTCATACCGCCACCCTGGCGCGCCGAACTAGTCGTCCTAGGTCTCCCCGGTCAGCTTCACGACGCCACACCTGTTCCCAGCGCCTCCTCACCTAGCACGATGGAGCTCCACGCCAGCATGTGCAACCGCGGGGCATCCAGCGCGGCGACCTGCACGAGGGGCGGTGACACGTCCTGAGCTGAGCTGAGAGGTGTGTGGGCGCCCCCAATAAAGATGCCCCTCACCAGTCCTCGCCCCCGCCAAGCGATAGTCAGGGCTGCGGCCAAGGGACTGGAGCTGGGCAACAAACGCGGTCCCGCGTAATCGCGAGTGCGTCACCGCTGGGCATCGGCGTGCAATCCACACACAGTCGGTGTACGAGGGCAGGTTGGCAGCCGCAGCCCGCCCGCGTCGCGGCAAAGTATCGCGGCTCGTTCTTACCGCGGCCTGCAGCGCGGGTCCGACGCGGCCGCAATGGGGTCGGCTGCCGCGCTGGCGTTGCTGCTCCGGACCCGCCATCCGCCGCACGTCCCACTCCGAGGTAGCGGCCGCCGCCGCCGCCCCTGCGGCCCCTGCCGCCCGCCCCCCGGCCTGGTGTCCGTCCAGACATATGGCCGACAGGCTGTCCACCTGCAGCACCTTGCGGACTGTTCGGCCCAACCACAAGTGCGCAGCCTCGGGGTCGGGTTGCAGCCCTGCGGGCCCGCAGCGGGTGGCGGGGGAGACCAGGAGCATGTGGACATGGCACATGGCGAGCGTGGCGACGGGGCAGGACATCTCGCGACACAGGGGCTGGGTTCCGCACGGGGGGTTCTCTGGCGCAGGTTGGGGCGTCTGGGGCGCAGACTGGGGCAGGCAGGAGGGAGGTCAGGAGCCCTGAAGGCGGGCGTGGACGGACGGACGGAGGGACGGACGGACGGACGGACGGACGGAGGAAAGAGGGCCGGCCGCACGGTTCGAAACGCCGGCGTGGAGGTCCGGGGGCGGAAGAGCGGAGCATGCGGCTAAGGTGCCCCTAACGTGTGGCGGGAACCCATGTCGGGTGGGGCGCCGCTGCGCGTTCGGTGGCGCACATCCCAATATGGGTGGCGCATGTTTCAATGCGTGCCTCTCGCGACCACGACCCCCGGGAACCCTGCTGAGCCCCCCGTTGCTCGACCCGATGCCCCCCGGGACCCCGTCGTACCGTGTGAGCCGTCGTACATGGCAATCCCGACTTTGAACATGGCCATCAGGTCCCCCACCTGCGCCAGCTTGCGCCACCAGCGCAGGGAGCCGCGGGCGTCATCCGTGGCCTGCGCACACCGCAGGATACAGCACGCCCGGCCAACGGCGCCGGCCGATGAGCACACGGCGCCGGCCGAGCTGCGTGGCCCTGGCGCCCTGGCCGCCAACCCAGGAGAGAGTGTCCCAAGCTTTGCTCCCACGAGCTTGTGTCTTTTTGCTTCCCGTTGGCTGGGATATGCAACCTACCTCCCAGCTGCCAACCCGTCTGCCCAGGGGGCTGCCCGGGTGCCCCGCTTCCTGAAGGTGACCGCCCGAGGCCCTCCCCCTGCTGCACCTGGGCGCCAGCCACCAACAGATACCGCCCCGGGAGCGGAAACCAGCTCGACCTGTGCAGCTGCCTATGCCTTGACGCACCCACGCCCACTCCCACTCCCGCCGAGACCCCCCCCATTCCGTCAGTTTTGAGTATGTCTACCAATTTCCTACACCCCACCCCACCCCACCCCCCACCCCGCACCTCCAGGAGCTGCGCCATCAGCAGCTGGGCACTCGGGTTCCCCGCGTGGGCAGCAGCCAGCAGCAGCTTGGGCAGCCAGGAGCGAACCGCGCCGCGAAGCTCCGAGACCACACCCGGCGAGGGCGCCGGCCCCGGCGCCGCCGCCATCACGGCCGACGCCGCGGCCGCAGGCCCGCCATCCGTCACAGGCTCCCGCGCGCCCGGCTCCGGAACCCTGCCGTCGTGTGGCCGCTGCCCGAGGGAGGCCAGCAGAAAGGCCCCGGCAGCGTGCTGCTGTGCCATGGCGGCCGCCAGCACCTGACCCTCGTCCAGACCTCTGCTCCGCAGGTCGTCCTCGACATGGGTGGCTGCTGCCCGAGAGGGAAGCCAGGATGGAGCTGGGCCTGATCCGCCCTCCTGGATGCTGAGCCTCCGGGTCTGCTGCGGGGACAGCGCGGCGACGTCCACCGGCACCGGAGGCGCCACTGAGGTGGTGCTGCCGCTACCGGGAGGTGAGGAGGGCGTGGCGGGAGAGGGAGAGGGAGAGGGAGGGTGCGCCGGAGCGGTGCGGCTGGTGCGCAGCGGGTGCGTCAGGTCCAGAGTGAAGGCGAGGCGGCGCAGCAGGAGCGAGTGGCCGAGCAGCGCCGCGCGCCAGCCGCGGCACACCCCCGCCATGGCCATGGCCTGTGACGCCTGCTGCGGCAGCTGCTGGGCGATGCAGACCACCGCGTCGCCGGCCAGCTCCGCCCAGGCGACCCCTGCGGCGGCGGCCTCCGCGGCGGCGGCGCGGTTCGTTCCTTCCGCCTTCGCCTTCGCTTGTGTATTGTCACCCGCTGCGCCCGTGACACGGCCGCCCGCGACCTCCACCTGCGTATCAGTCCCGCCATCTACGGCTCGGCCTGCCATCAGGCCCAGCCTGTCCTGGCCGGCTCCCGGCCAAGACCTGCCACGCGGCCCGTTGCCCAGCATGCCGGGCTCGCCCCTTGTAATCTCTGCGTCCACATCCACGATCTCCCCGGCGGCCAGTGACCCGTCCGCCGCATCATCCAGCTCCATACACGCCGGACATTCCATTGGCTGCTCCGCGGCGCACGACACCCTCCCCATGCCCTCCTGTGCCGCCACCGCCAAAATCCCAGCCAGCTGATCTGCCGCAGCGCGAACGACGGCTGCCGGTAATGGAGCTCCAGGGAAAGCTGTCGATGTCACGAGCTCCGGCGCCGCTACCGTGACCCACGGGTCAGCGCCCGGCAGGCTGCCGCCGCGCCGGTGCGGATGGAACTCTCCGCTGCTGCGCGCGCTCTTGCAGGGCGGCTCCTGCAGCTGCGCCATCACATCCGTCGGCCGCCGGGTGCAGCGACTGGGCACCGCGATGGGATCGACGGCGGGTGGCCCTGCCGGCGCGGCGATGCCGTCACCGCCGGACGCACTGGCAGCAGCGGCACCACCACTGGCGTTGCGGCTGCCCAGGATGGCCCGCATGGCCTGCTGACGCTCCTGGGGACATGGGGCCGCGTTCAGCCACCTGTGCCGGGGCTGGCGGCCGCCCATCGGGCAGCTGTTGGTGCTGCTGCTGGTGCTGTTGCTGATGCCGCTGTCCTGTAATGGGCTCCCGCCAATCTGCACCGCAGCTGTTCGCTGGCCCTGCTGGTCCGAGGCTGCGGAGCCCGGCTGGGGCCCAGCCAGGACGAGCGGCGGTCCCGGTGACCAGTCCAGCGACTGGATTGTCGGAGGGGCGGACTCGCAGGCAGCGGGCCAGTCCAGGGAGGACCGGCGGGGGTTGCTGCAGTCGGGAAGCTGCTGGCTGGGGGAGTTCCCCGCGCTGGCGTTCAGGCGGAGATACGACGGCCTTGGTTTCGGCCTTTGCCCATGCTGCCGTCGCTGTCTTGCGGCGGCGGCGGCAGGCCTCAGCAGGCTGTTCAGGAGCAGCGCCGGGGACGCGAATGACGAGGGAGTGGGGCTGAACACCAGGCACGCGTCGCCGTTGACGGTGTGACCGGCTAGGTTGCTAGCCGTTTCGTTGACCTTGGAGCCCGGCAACGAGGGAACACGCGTGACGCAACAGGTCAGTTGGAGGCAAGTTGCGGTCTGCCCCTTGCACATCTGCAGGGACCCGACTCACGTTGGAGGTAGCCTTGTGGTTGTAGAGGAGCTTGACGGAGGGTTGGGACCTGAGCACAAGCTCATACACGGGGCCCTGCACGACACGTCACCCGAAGAGACAGATTATGATTGGCGTGCGGCCTGCCCCACTTCCGTCCCAGTCATATTCATGTGCAAGTTGGAGAATGTACTATGCAACGGCATGATCCTCTCCGAGCGCCGGAGGAAGCGCGTACCGTCGGAAGCGCATCAACACTGGAGGTCCCTCGCGGCAGCGCTGAGACGTGCCCACACTCCGATAACATCCACACAAAGCACGGTAGAGTCATGGCGATCCGGTAAAGTCCTGTTTGCCTTCGCTAGGGTTTGCAAGAATGAAGTAAAGAGCGAAGTGTCTGCATGAAGCGTGTTGGTTATAGCCGTTCTCAGTGAAAACTGTGTTATTACAGCAGTGCGTAGCAGGGCACATACAACTGTGGTGGTTGGCATACGACGACGGGTGCGAGGTGAATTGACTAGCTCGCTGTAGTAATCAGAGTGCTGCTCGAATATTTTTTGCTGTCTCCCTAGCACGATTAGGAAACTCCTCTGGCGCTATGGCTGTGGCCGAGAGACCGTCATCGTGGCTAAGTTATATCTCTTTGAGTGGCTTGGCATCTCTTGGCGTGAGCGTTGCATTGTTTAAGGTAATTTAAACCTTCATTTGCACGACTATGTGGCAAAGATGCTTGTCCCTTCTTGCGGTTGTGCTGTCAGCTGCACGCCCTCGGGTCATTCGTAGGCGGACCTGTCATGGATACACAGCCGACGTCAACCATTGTAATTTTGGAAATGTCTATGCAAATTCACTGAGTCCATAATGCCGGAATGGTCCATCTTCCCAGTTCCCAGTGACACGCACGGGTGGGCCATCGGCCTCCAAGCATCAGGCTGCACAGCCAAACGCTCACATAGGCATACATCAACCCCTCCAAACACACCCGCTAAGTGCGCACACCGCGAAACCAGCGGTCCCTGCTTCGTCCGTCCGCACACGGCCCCCGTCCGCCCCTCTCCGTGCCGCCGCCCTGCCAGCTCGCCCGCTTGGAAGATGGCCGCATCTTCGAACTGGATCGTGCACAAACGCTGGACAGCCTGGCCAGTAAGTCTTGGCCACGAGTGTGGCAAATCATGTTACAACGGACCCACAGTGCGTTCATCCACATTCGCAAACCGGTATCCGATTCATACTGCTGGAAACGAGGGGTCACGGGACGCCTCTGGGTACGCACCCGGCGCCAGAAACCTGAAGAGATGCAAAGCGCGCCAGGTGCTACTGCATGCGTTCACCGTGGGGCTGCACTTCGATTGCGTGCCAGGGCCGCAGGGTTCGAGTTCCACACGGACGCGCGAGCTCATGTGTGGGGGCACCTGGTCGCAGTCGGGAGACCCCGAGCCGCTGCGGGTCGACTGCCGCAATGGACCCCTTGCTTGCTCCATCAGGCCCCGCTGCCCCCAACCCGGTGCCCGCAGGTGTGTGCCGCCTCGACCAGGTGCTTCCGCTCCTGGTTGCCGTACGGGGCCGTATCACATGCGCCACCCCCACCACATGCCACCTCAGCGGTGTGCCGGCGGTCATGCGGGAGGTGGGTGGTGGTGTACGGCAGCCGCTGCGATGTGCGGACACGGTGTGGGAGTGGCGGTGCGAGCTCTGCCCTCTTGACGAGACACCGGGTGGTCTGGGTGGGTGGGCTCACCACTGGTGTGCCCTCGGGCGGTGCCCCCGGGA
Organism: Eudorina sp. 2006-703-Eu-15; assembly: GCA_003117195.1. Taxonomy (NCBI): domain Eukaryota; kingdom Viridiplantae; phylum Chlorophyta; class Chlorophyceae; order Chlamydomonadales; family Volvocaceae; genus Eudorina; species Eudorina sp. 2006-703-Eu-15. The sequence continues at coordinate 484,668 of BDSI01000027.1, read as the reverse complement.
AAGAGGGTCCCCCGCCATGCGAGGACGCTGTCCTGCGGGACGATGCCGTGGCCCTTCCTCCCCCTCAGCTCGTCTTCGCCTACCACGCCGCGGTCCCTCTTCCCCTCTTCTGACCTGCCCTCTCCTCTCCGGGTGCTCCTCCTCTCGGTCCATCCCCGCGCCCGCCGCCCTGTGTGCCGCTGCGTCGGTTTCTCCCCCCCCCCCGCACAGTTGGTGGAGGAGGAGGTGTACTTCAAGGAGCACCCGAGCGGCCGTACCACACAGGAGTGCTTTGAGGTCCGCAGGGAGCAGGAGCAGCGGGAGGCGTTCCTGGTGAGCTGTGTGGGGTCTGTGGGGTGGGCTGGGGTTGAGGACTTGAGGTTGGGATGGGTCACCGGGAGGCTTGCGGACAGGATTACGAGGAGCTGAGCAAATGATCAGGCAGCGCCAAAGTGCATCCATGTCTACCCGGGACGGGAATGCACCGCATCTTCGCGTGCGGCTACCTGCTGACGCAGGCCCTGCCACCCGACCCATCCCGCGCCCTCACCGCTCCTGGATGGCTCCGCGCCCCACCCTCCTGTCTGTCCGTCGCGCTCCCGCCGGCCGCCCCATCCTCACGCGCCCGCAGGAGGACAAGACGGGGGCCATCCGGTTGGAGAATCTGCAGCAGGCGGCGGGGCTACCTGGGGTGATGGAGGTGAAGCAGGAGTTCAGACATGCGGACCTACTGCAGGGGACGCTGCTGCAGGCGGTGCTCAGCAAGGCGCTGTGAGTCGTGCTCCTTGCGGCTGGGATGGCGGTGGGGCGAGAGGAGCGGGGGGACGAACCACGCGGACGGGTGGACGGGCGGGGATGTGCATCCCCGGGAGGCTCTTCCTTTGCTTGCGTGGCGGGAACGTGGGGAGGACCAGGCGCGTGCCTATCTGGACCTTCGCGCCGCTTTGCTGACGCGGCCCCGCGCGCTACCTATGTCAATCCTGCCGGTGCTGCCCATCCTGCCATTCCTGCCAACCCTGCTGCACCCCCGCACCCCCGTGATACCTCTCAGGAAGAGCATGGTCAAGCACGGGGTCCGCATCACGGAGCGCTACCTGCCCGCGGACACCGTCGTGACGGTGGTGGGGGAGCTTGTGGCGGACTGCGTGGGCGGGGCCGGCAGCCGACGGGCACTGCCGGCCGGCAGCTGTGCGAGCCCCTCCCAGCAGCACGGGCAGCAGCACGGGCAGCCCCCAGCCCAGCACCCAGCGCTGGAGCAGGGGCACGTCGTCGCGGCGCCGGTGGTAGCGTCGGCCGCGGGGGACGGGACCCGGGCGGCCAGCGGCGCCGGCGCGAGCTCGTCATCCTCCGGGGTGACGGCAGCGGCGGAGCTGCTGGGTCAGGTCGCCGTACAAGCGTTGCCGTACACGCTGCGGATGCCCGGGCGCGGTCCGTTCCATGTGACGACCCTGACGCTGCCCCAGCTGCGCGCCTCCCTGGAGCGCACCTCGGGGATCATCAGGGTGAGGGCGCGGACCGGCCGGGGCCGTGAGGTGCTCCCCGCACCCGCACCCACATACACACGCATACCCGCTGTCAACGTTGTCATCGACTTCGTGTCCCTCGGCCAATTTACTACCGTACTTCCATGACAACTACGAGTGCATCGTTCCTGTCGCCTATCGCCTCATAGGGTGATTGCGGGCGGAGCTCCTTTTGACAATGGATACACACACGCATCGCGTCTCGTGGCTCAGTTCTTTTTACATACACATACATACTTCGCTTCTCGCGGCTCAACTTTCTCATACACACGTCACGCGTCTCGCGGAGAGTTGAAGGGGCCCCCGCTCCCCTCCCCTCTCGTAACTATAAATGATTAATGGACACACACACATTCGCGGCTCAGCTTTTCTCCTTGCTAACACACACACACACACACACACACACACACACACACACACACACACACACACACACACACACACACACACACTAGACCGTCGCAAGCCTCTGCCGTGCCGTCCCACCCCGCGCCGTCGCACCGCAGGCCTTTGCCTGGGGCTTCGGCCTCCTGGGCGCCGCTCTGGTGGTCCGGAAGGCCGCGCAGCAGCTGATGCGGATGCAGACCTACAGGCGGTACAAGCGCTACATGGCGGAGGCGGCGGCGGCCCGGCGCATGGCGGCAGCGGGCCAGGGCGCCGGGGCCACCACCGCCGACGGCGGCGGCGGCGGACGCGGCGACAGCGACCAGGATCTCCGCGAGCCCGGCACGTGTGTGGTGTGTTTGGACCGGGACAGTGACGTGGTGTTCGCGGGGTGCGGCCACATGTGTGTGTGCTACGGCTGTAGCGCCAGCCTCCAGAAGTGCCCTATCTGCCGGGTGGCTAGCAAGGCCATCCGTGTGTACCGACCTTGAGGAGGAGCAGGAAAGGGATGGATGGGCCAGGCTGTAGCAGGGCGAGGCAGCCACGCTGGGCCAGGCTGTAGCAACTAGGGTAGCCAGGCATGTATGTATAGAACGGGTGTTCAAGGAGCCAGGTCTATACTGCAGCCAGCTGTAGCAGCCGTGGGGGAACCTCCAAGGGGGTTTGATGGCCGGCGGGAAGGAGGCCCAGTGCGGTGTTACGCAGGCGCGTTTGCGGTTTCCCGAGCAGGGAAGTGCAAGAAAGGTCGATGGGTGGTTGATGTCTGGTGCGGGGGTAGACAGGCGAAGCCGCTTTACATATCAATGCAGGACATGCACAGGGGGCCCGGCCCGTAGGGATGAAGTTGGTGCGCTGGCGGATTACTGATGCGTGGCAGTTTTCGGTGATGAATGAATGAACGTTACAGCGGACCCCGAGAAGAGATCAACGGTGTATACCAGGGCAAGCCCCAGCAGGCCCCACCGACAAGGCGGTCAGGTATCCCCACACCTCAACGCCGCGAACAAAAGGTATGGAGGGCCGCAACCCCGCCGCCTACGCAAGCCGAGGCGCGCAGCGCGGCAACACTACCAAGGGGATAGGCACAGCATCGGGCGGGATTAATGATGTTACAGTGGACCCAGCAGGCCATCGGTGATCGCCGTCGATATTCCTCACCACACACTGCAGAAACAAAACCGCGCCACCTTGGCGCATCGGACAGGCTCCACATGTGCACCAACGCACGCACCTCGACCTCGACGCTACCTCGACGTCCTCCTCTCCCTCAACAACCCGTACGTACCTTCGCGAGCTTGTCCGTCAACCATACCTTCCCTCCTTCCGTCACCTCCACGGCATGTCGGCATCTACCCTTCCGAGCTTGGAGTCTCCCCACAAAAGCACAACCATCTGCCCCCCGGCCACATGCCGTTCCTCGATGTCCTCCTCGAGCCCGACCCCATCGGCGACCACAGCCGGTATCATACGCGCCTATATGACTAACGTGAACAACCTGCCTGCCAGCGCGTCCGCCTCTCCCGCTTTGTGGCCCGGAATTCCAACGTCAACGAGACAGCAAACGCAACATCTTCACCGGCCAGTTCCACCGCCGCTTGCGTGTCATCACCTCCGTCGACAACTTCTGCATCGAGATCGCCCACCTCATCCGCGCGCTCGAAACGCAAGGCTACTCGCGGCGGCAAATATTGGCGCGCCTCCAATCCCTGCTAACCTTCGCCCCCCACGCGCTCTACTTCGCCCGACGGACGACCCATCCCTACATCGTCACTGTCGTGCGCCGTCACCGAAGGCGACACCGAAGGGGCAACGTCAACGGTGGCGCCGCCACCGGCGCCGACACCAAAGGAGGTGGACGCCGCAGTGGCTGCCGTCTTGCAGCGAGCTGAAGCGTCCGTCGCGGAAACTTTGGGGTATCGGAAGCGCTGCAGGCACAACCGGACCCGCTGCACAAGCATTGGTTCGGGCGCTGCAGCATAAGCATTGGTTCGGCCGCCGACGGGGCCAGGCTCAATACAACGGCCTGGCTCGCCTATGGGGTCAATACACCGGCTATCCCCAACGCTGCAGTCTGGCAGTTCCTTGCCGAACCCCCGCCGTCCCACCACCTCCACAACTACCTGTCGATTCACCCACACCTTGCGGAAATGGGACCAACTTAGACTCGTTCCTACATTGTGGGGTCATCCAGCAGTATGACGCTGACATCCTAGTCTGCTTTCGTCATTCCCCTGCATGTCATCCTCAAGGCCGACGGCAGTATCTGCCCCATCATTGATCCTTCCCACTCCGGGGTTAGTGAGTGCGTGATCAAGCTCCCCTGCCCACTTCCCGAGCTGGGGGCCCTGTTGAACGACCTCCCTTGGAACGGTTTCCTGGGTATTCACGACTTTGCCACCGGGTTCCGTCATGCTTGACCCCATCGCCCGGCATTTCATGGCCTTCCTTCCCCCCTTCCTCCGACGCCCTAGCGCTGACTATCCTTAACGAAATTGACGCGCAGCTGGGGGCTGGATTGGAAGCTCAGCGAGGACCGCCGGCGGGATGTACCCATGCAGCAGCTCGAGACAGGATCGCCAGAGTGTGAAATATGCCCGCGATATCTTCAGATGATGATGGTGAACCCGGTAGACGCACCAAGGCGTAGGGCCGACAAGGAAGGGCTTCAGCGACGAAATCCAGCACGGTGATTCACCCATTACCGGCTGAACATTGTTAGCGGAACGTCACCATCGGCAAGGCGCCATGGGCAGCGGACAGCCAGCGGTTGAAGTTCGGGAAGCTCAGTGCGTGGCGCCCCGCCGGGTGTCCATCAGGTCGTCCCGGGTGTGGCGGCGCTGGCGGCGCTGGCGGCCCTTGAACGGGGCCGTCAGCGCCTGTATAACGGGTGGGACTCCCGCACTGCTCAGTCGCGCCCGTGCCTTGTTTCGGTCGCTGTGGCTGTCACGGCGGACTTTGGGGCCCGCCTCGCACCGTTTGCGTCACGCGGTCTGCCTCCGCGGACCTGGGGTTACGTGCCGCTCGATCACCCCTTCCTGTGCGGGGTGTCGGGCCGTGTCGTACTGTCGCGGCCACCGGATGTTGACTCGCCGCCCGGGACTCCCGTCCCCTGACTTGTTGGGGCTGGGTGCTGCCCCTGTCTGGCGCTGCTTGCCCACCTCTCTGGCTTGTTCCTTTCCCTGCATGTGTTCCAGTTGTGTCCCTTGACTACTGGGGCTGGAGGTTCTTGGCTGCTTTTTCTTTGGCATGGCTCCCTGCTTAATGCACGGCGTGCCCCTGGGGTAGAATGATGGATGGATGTTATGAGCTTCAGCGAGCTCGTACGGTCCAAACGAACCCGAAGGATGAACAGTCCGTCTGCGCCTGTACGTACGGCGAGCGAGCGGCTTACCTGCTGGTCCCCATTGTAACGTTGCTTCCTAATAATCTCGACGGCGGAAAGCGCCTATTGCCACAAGCGAAATGTTTCGCTTTGAGAAGTAGTTTGGGTTGGCTTTAGCCAACAACTCGTCTCTTTCCAGATAAAAACCAATTAGTGTTTCCGTCTGAGGACTTTTGGCAAGTTGTGCCTACCCGTTGAAATTACTCCAGGCACGCGCATTGATTGTCTGTACAGCATAAATGTCGATGCCGTCGTGCAGGTCGGGGGATACGGCGCAAGCCATGTCGACGACAGCGTAATCACAGCGGCTCGTATCCCTCACTATCTGATCAAGCAGGGCCGAGCCCCCGGGTCACGACAAGCACCACTACATGGAAGAACATACGTCAGCCAATAGGAAAAATATCCCCTTCCCCGCAAAAAATGCTCTTCTGCCTTCGCGGTCGTTATAGCTGCTGGTAGCACCTGGCACCGGCGGCATCCCGTGGGGGCCTTCAGCAGCGGAGGCAGGGAAGCCAGTTTCGGCTCTCTTCCTCCCGTGTATTTCAGCAACTGCAACCATGCTCCATTGCACATAGCAACGGATATCCGGGCATCTCTACCTCCGAGTGGGTAGCACAGGTCATGAAGCACGTGGGAACACGAACCCGCGCCGTTCAGAACGACAATTGCCTCGCAGCGCATGCTTTCCCTTGAGGAAATCGAAAGAATAAATAATAATACCGCTGTCCTGTATGAAATCGAAGTGACTAGGTGGAATAGGTGACCGGAACGAACCGGATTGGGAAAATACTTCATTCCACCCAGGCACGGTCCAAGAGGGGTCCTTTCGTCCAAGAGCTCAAATGCCACAAACCTACCGCGTTCGATAAATCCCCAAACAATACACATGCCGTAGCCATAAGTCGACGAACTGTCCGCGCGTATGTACTGCCGCTGTACAACGGGGTCCGGGACCCGACCCCGTAGTCAACTTCGACGCAGCTGACCCGGCTGACCCGCCCCCATAGTTTGCTATTCCTTGGCCTCTCCGCCCTCAGTGGCCGTGCCCCATGCCTCGCCTAGATAGTCCCCTTTCCATGCACGTCAGGGAGTTTGCAAAGAGTCCACCACGGCCGATCATGCTATATACCATGTCTTTTCCCTTGCACTACGGTACCCGCACCCGGCATCATGTTCCGAGCACTAAAACAGAAACACAACCTCCACCCCTTAGCCGGATGCATTAGTGCCCGTCACCTAGGGGACCAACCCAAGACGCCCTGCAAGGCCCCACATCACTGACTTGTCTCTGGCCCAGCTGCTGCTGGGCCCTATCTCTACAACCCAACCACTTCTCATGCGACACTCAGCTGTTTGCACAAGCGGCATAGATCCCTGGGTGGTCACAGCGCGAGCGCGAGATCAACCGGATTGCCGCAAGATACGGCGCGCGACAATCATCTTTATGGATTGGAGCTGGCTGTCTATCAGGGCCTAATAATGGCGCTGTCCGACAGCTGTCTATCAGGGCCGGACTCGGGTCCACCTTGTAACGATTACTTACTAGGGCCGTTCAGGGCACCCGGAACAATGTACACTAAATGTCGCTGCACTAAAAGTGTCCGGCAATGAACCTAGACACCACACTACGGGGCGGGTTTCTTGTTAATCAATCACATGACGTCCACGGACCGTACCCGTGCCGTACCTACCATACTACCATTCGTGCCATCGTACTGCTCATGTGCCTGCAGCGCTGAGTACGACTGTGCACTGCCCACCGTCGCAGTAGCTGTGCTAACCGTCGGGGACGCCGGTGTGGCGGCGCCGCCTGCTACACCCCGCCCGCCGGCGCCGCCTACACCGCTGCCCCCGCGGAGGTGGTGCTTGACGCGCTCCAGCACCCCAGAGGGCCGAGGGCTGCAATACTCAGCTGGCGGCAACGCCGACGCCACCGGCGTCGGCGCCGGCAGGCCGTACGCGTCCAACGCCTTGCTCCCGCCCGCCGGCAATCGCTGCGGGCTGCTGAAGGCGCTGCCTGTGCCGCTGCGCCGGGCGCCTCCCACCAGGTTCGACAGCCTCCCCACGCTGATCGACACGACAGCGCCCCAGTTACGGGTGAGCTCGTGCAGTGAGCCTGGCGATACTGCCGCGCCGGCGGCGGCGGCGGCGGCCGCAGTTGGCCCCGTTGCCCCATCGCTGCGCTTTTGACTGCTGGGTATAGGCGATGAAGCCATAATTGGCTGCTGCTGTGGCGATTGGTGCTGCGGCGGCGGCGGCGGCGACTGGTGCTGCTGTGGCGATGGCTGTTGCGGCGGGTGCTGCGGCGGCAGCGGTGACTTCATCCCTGGCGGGCTGGCGGCAGGCGGCTGGTTCTGATGGACCGAGCTTCCGTACTGACTGCCTCGGATGGGTGTTGAGGGTACGGAGAGCGGGAACGACTGCGGAGCGGTACTGGCGGTGACAGCCGGTGGCGGCGCCGCCAGAGGTTTCCCGGCCGGGCCCTCACCCACGCCCGGACGCGGCGGCTTCCCCGGAGTCGCGTGGGGCGACGCTGTCTGTGTCGCCGCCGACGCCTGGGTGAGCTCCGGCCGCTGCGGAGGCGGTGACGGCACCCTTCCGCACATTCCGGCGGATGACAGGGAGCCCAGGAGGGGCCGAATGTGGGTCGACGACATAAGGCCCCCGCCCGAGCTGCCCTGGCTGCCCACCGGAACCAAGCCGCCGGTGGTGGCGGCACCGCTGCGGGGGACGCGAGAAGGGCTGCCGCTGCCCGCACCGCTGCCGGCCGCCGTGGCGCCCTGCAGGCTGCCGTTGCTGCCCATGCCATTGCTCACGAGCATGGCGCGCTGCGGCGGCAGCTGTACCGGGGAGGCAGGGCGACCTAGCAGCATCGATTGGTACTCCGCCGGAGGCGGCTGGCCGGCCCCCAGTCCCCGCTCGGCTGCAGCGCCGATGACGCCAGCCGACGGCGCCCTGCTACCCACGACGGCTGCCGTACTGTGTCCGCCAGCCGACGCATCTCGTTCCCTCTCCCGCTCCCTCTCGCGGTCGCCTACGGGGATCTGCACCTGGAAGGACTGTCGCGCGGACCGGCTGCTCTCGCGCGCGCTCTCCCGGCTGCTCTCGCGCGCGCTATCCCGCTCCGACGGCAGTTGGAACTGAAACGATGACCGCATCCGCTGATGAGACGCGCTGATGCCGCTGCCGCCACCGCCACCGCCGCTGCTGAGGCCAAGGCCGCTGCCGACGTTGGCGGTGACGTTGATTGCACTGACGGCGCTGCCGGCCCCGCTGCTGCTGCGATACACGCTGCCACCGCCGCCACCTGATCGCGGGCGATGGGCGGTGGCGCTGCTGACGCTGCCAAAAGCTGCTGATGCTGCCGGCGGCGAGCGCGCCGTACAGCTGACAGTGTTGATCGCGGCGGCGCCGTTGCATATCGACGCATTCTTAAACGCGTCCAGCAAACTGCGCAGGGCCCCGCTGCTGCTGCTGCTGCCGCCGCCTCCAGCACCACCGCTGCCGGGTGTGGAAGATCTGAGCCCGGGATGCACACCCGCACCCGCACCCGCACCCGCACCAGCTCCCGCAGTGTTCTGAGAGGGCGGGGCAGATCGGGGCGGCTGTGGCCCGCTGGCCAACAGCTGGCCAGTGTACACGGCACCAGAGGCCGTGACAGGCGAGGTGGTGGCAGACGTGGCACCGGTCTGTACCGGCGGCGGCGTCGGCGGCGGCGTCGAAGGGCTCTGGCTGACGCGGTTCGTCAGCATGGCCGCCGCGGTACGGAAGCCGTGCGCCGCCTTCGACGGAGTGCAAGTCCGCTGCAGCTGGGGCGCGGCGGCAGCGGGAGGGGCGCTGCAGGCGGCGACGCCGCTACTGCTGCTGCTGCTGCCGCCCGCTGAGCTGCTGTTGCTGTTGCTGCTGCCGCCAACGGTGGACGAGGGCCCGCAGGCACTGCCGCCTGAGCAGCTGCTTGCAGAGCAGGCTTGTACGGCGACCAACGCCGGCGATACCGCGCGAGGAGCAATAGAAGACGACCTATCGCTCACCGGCCGGGTGTCCGATGCCGCCGACTGCACCGCCGGCTGCCTCTCCGACGCTGCCGACGCCCTGTCCATGTTGCTCCGGATCCAGGGGTGTCCTAGCAGTGTCGTGGCGTCGGGCCGCTGCCGGGGATCCTTGACCAGTGCCTGGGTAACGAAATCCACCCAGAGGGGACTGGCGTTGGGTCCAAACTGGATATGATTCGAATAGATGATCAGGCTGGCGGTCTGTTTCTCGTCCTCCACCTCGAAAGGCGGCCGGCCGCACACCAGCTCATAGGCCAGGCAGCCCACCGCCCAGACGTCCACGGCAGATGTGTACGGCCGGATGTGCTTGGCGAGAAGCTGCGCGGCGGTGATGGCCGGGGATTCCTGCGTGTGTGTCGCTGGGTTCATGAGCACCTCTGCATGGGGAGGGAAAACCACGACGTGCCGGGCCAGGGGGGATTCAGCCGTGGCCAATGGAGGACCGGACACGGCATCGGAGCCATGTCCGGGGCGGGCGTGGCCAGTACGGGGCTGCAAGAAGCCCGTTGATCTTTCCAAAACACTCCATTCCTAACCTAACGGGTAAACCTAACCAAATGGCCCACCCGGGGAAATACACATGTCTCTTATCTAAACACATGCGGCAAGAGGTCGGGAGCTCGGGGCAAGCAGACAGACAGACAGACAGACAGACAGACAGACGCACCCGGCGCCATGTAGTCCAGGGTTCCGGAGCGGCTGAAGGGCAGCTCCTTCGTCCAATCGATCGCCAGGCCAAAGTCCCCAAGCTTGACGAGACCATCCGCGGTGATGAATATATTCTCCGGCTTGATGTCCCGGTGCATCAGGTGCAGGTTGTGCATGCGCTCCAGGACTCGCAGCAGCGGCGAAATCACCTGGGTGGTGCGGATGGGGATGTTTGCGCACGCGGCATATAGATTGACTCGACAGCATTAGGATGCACGGCCAGCGCCGATCGGTGCAGAGGGCACACCAGCGACCAGCGGCTTCCAGCACAGTATGCTCCCTTCATGACACCCGCATTGCTGGAATGTTGCGGCGCCTGCCCATCATTCTAAACCCCGTCCTGCTTCGTCAGATGTTTCCGGACCCTTGCTTCTGTGCAACTGTCTCCCGTAACTGTCTTCTGTGGTTGGGACGGACTAGTTAATCGTGGCGAAATTGGGTTTCCGAGATGGGTTTGAATTCGGCGGGACTGGGGACCGCCCTTACACAGCAGAACATCACCGAGCTTGCACCCATTCGCCGTCCTGGGGTCGCACTCACCTCCACACAAACCCAGTGTTCCGGGAGCTTGCCGCCGTGTAGCATCAGGCGTTTGAACAGGTCACCACCTGGATCAGGATGCCGGTTGGGGGCCTTCAGGCTTATCGCAGAGAGAATTGTGTGTGCGTGTGTGCCAATTGCTACCGGTAGTGTGCGATGCACGATCAAATACAGCCGGGGTCTTGCCAGATCTTTTTGCGCAGCGACCATCTGTCTGGCTTCCTCATACCTTCGCAGCACTCCATGACAAGATGTATGCCGTGGGCGTCCTCGTATGTGTCCAGCAGTTCCACGATCCCCTTCTTGCCGACCTCGCGACACAGCGCGCGCATCGCGGCAATCTCCCTCTCAAGCTTGTGGAAGTGCTTATCCACCATCTTCGCCTTATGGTATGTCTTGATGACTACGGTCTTGCCACCGCCCAGCAGGCATTTGTACACCGTGGACACACTGCGCCCAACGGGAAGGCCGATGACGCGCGGGCAATGTTTCGAGGCAGTCAAGATCCGATATAAAGGAAAACATATGCGCGTGTTTTGGCCGATAGATTGCGCCGCGTGATCGTCGAAGGTGTTGGTTGCAGTTGAGATGTATGACAAACTCCCAAAACCGTGCAGTGTGTTGCCTTACCTGCCCTTGTACAGCTCCATTTTCTTCTTAACTTCATACTTCAGTCCAAATTGACTGACGTGCGCGCTGAAAACCGGCTGCGTATCCGAGAGCGACCGTAAGGATGCTTCGCCTGTGCCGTCTTGCGGCGGCATGCTCCTGCGACATGCACCAGTAAAGCGCGACGTGATACATTGTCACTGCGTTGATGCTCCAGCTCACAGCAAAGCCCACTTTCGCCACAGCCCTCCGGCTCACAAGTAGGTGACGATGACATACGCCTGACAAACGATTTTCTCACCCTAATATCTGCATACAGCAAAGAAGGTTGCCCTCGGCTGCTTGGATAAACGTAGCAGGCTTGTGTGGTGAGCCCCTTCGGCAGCGACGCAACTGGCCGAATAACAGCGACAGCTACATAATAGAAACACAGCCAATCCCGGTTTATTTCTGAGCTCTTATTGCATTGTTTTGATGTTTATGTGGTGCCTTGACGCTGTGAAAACTGCGGCAGGCCCGCGACAACGGTTGCATGTGATTATACGCAAGATGAAGAGAAACGTGTCACCCAATTGGCAGCATCCAATTACACTAAAGCTCAGCTTACCGAGACAGAATTTGGGTACCTGGAGCAACTATAACGCGAGCAAGAGGTACAAGCTACAGCGCCGTACATTGGACGACACGGGAAAACGACAACGATACATAACAGTTGAATTGTGTCCGACATTCACACATCGTAGTTCAAACTGAAATACGCAGCATCATGACTCTTGAATCTGCATTCCTTTACAAACAGCATGCGAGGCGGACATCTTGCAAAGCCGCCCTCACATCAGCACACCAGTAAGAGCACCATCCGGCGCACTTGCATTCACTGGAAGCGCAGCCTTATGCGCGTAGAACTCATGCACACGAGCACTCACGCAAACAAGAGGATTTGCGGAAACGGCCCTGCCAACGGTTCACACACCGTCCACTCCGACAGCTCGAGGCGCCTTCTTTGGACACTATTTCCGCACGAAGACGGCTCTACGACGTGGATCCCGTCGAAGGCATTGCCTCCAGCGTGGACGGCCCCGGCACCGCCTGTGGAGCCGGCGCAGGGACCGGCGCTGCGGCGGCGGCAGGGGCTGGGGCTGCTGAGACCGGCGCTGCCGGCGGAGCGACAGCCACTGCTTGGACGGGCGCCGCAGCTGGGGCAGGGGATGCCAGCAGCGATATCGTCTTGATAATGACGGCCTTCTCCTCCTTGAACTGCTCGTCCTCTTCTGTGAGCGAACAGGGGAGTCCGTGAACAGCTCAACTACTTACAGACGCATCACGCGCACGCCAGATGCCGGACAGGACTGGCAGCAAGCACTTGGAACGGGACTGAAATGCACTCACTAGTACTCATCATACCAGCAAACAGGCGAGCGAGCCTTGGATAAAACACACTGTACCCACTCCCGGGCTTCACGCCGCACCTTTTTCCGTGTGGAAGTCCTCCAAGTACTTCAGCAGCTTTTCGCGGTTGTTAGCGAGGATGTCCATGACAGGCTGCGGCTTATTGGGGTTGGCCACGAACACCTGGGGCACGGACGCGCGTGCAGACGATGAAGATCGCCAACAACGCAAGAAGTTGTCATGCGAACCATACGCTGACCATCGCAACGGCTGAAAATCATTTGCGCAAGCGTCCAATGGCGTTTGTGGCTTGTCAATAGAGATTTCATGTGTGCAACATGGATTTCTTTGAGTTCCGCATTCAGGGATAACAGAGAAAGCGCTGCACGTTGCGTCCTGCCCTGGCTGGCAACCAAGGAAACAGCGGGGGAGTCTTGTACTACAGGTCGATTGCGCGCTGGCGCCATGTTTACAGTAGTCGCGCGAGGGAAACACAATATCGACATTAAGGATGGGGAAACCAGTGGGGTTACAGGCGATTATTGCTTGGGACGGGTCGGGTATCCCTCTCACCTTGAACACGTGGAACGCCTCAAACTGGATGCTCTTTGACTGGTCCTTCAGCAGCACCATCATGGTCATCAGGTGCTGCGGCTCCGAAACGAACCGGAGCATCACCTTGACGTTGCTGCGGTCCAGAAGCAGCTCTCCGAGCAGCTGCGCAAAGGCGTGCAGAGACAACCGATGCCAACCATTGGCCACGCAACCGACATTGGTACAAAAGGACAGGCAGCGATGAGGCAAACATGCAAACTGCATATTCCTGTGGTGGAATGCCGCTGAACTCCCGCTCGCAGGAACCTGTCCGCAGGAAGTAGACCAGAAAGTGGCGCCGCGCACGGATGGGTGCACCCCCCCTCCCCGTGTTTCATAACGGGTATCCGCGCAGGTCACAGCGCATCTGCCGTCGCAAATGCCGGATGCTATGGTTCGCGGACAAAGGTGCTGCACGCACGTTCCGTGGGACAGCCGGATTCCCCATTCGGATTTCACCGCCGAGGATCAGGCAGCTCGTTGTCGTGACCCATTTCTCGGATTTCCCTGCCAGTCCGAAAATGCCCTGTCCTTCCGTACGGCTGCTATTCTGCATGTATTCCTCGTCAAAAACTGGCGCGCCCGTTGAATGAGGACCCATATCTGGTTGAAAAGTGAACGCTGCCGATGTAGCAGCCGGGGAATGTGCTCCCACTACCCCCTTGCAAAAATGTCCCGCGGTCCAGTAGCCTGGGATAGTGTCACATCAGCTGGGTTGGCCCCTCACCTTGAGGGACTGCCGCCGCACGACGTAGTTGGACGACTGCAGGAGCTTGATGTACGCGTTAAAAAACTGCGGGCGGTCCGAGCAAGGCAGTGTTGCCTTGACAAGCGGCCTCCTCGGCGCAAAGGATACATACATGCAAGGACCCCACCCCAGAAGCCGCCATGGGTATCCAACAGCATGCGCTGCCCTTACTGATGGTCGTTGCAGATCGGCCCGTGCCTCGTACTGGCCTACTGAATGCTTTGGTTTTCGACCGCCCAGTGTCTTGCCTCCCTGGCCACCCAATCCGAAACCCACCTCCGTGTAGTGCTCCTGCAGGTACTGCGCCACCACCTGCTTATGCCGGGTCAGCAAGTCCTGCAGCGTCATGTCAGCATTACCAGCAATAGTCAGCCAGCGGTTGGGGCCTGAAACAAAATTCCGCATGCAAATCCGCAGCATGGCATGCGGCCTGGTCAGGTTGCCATCGTCGGGGCCCTGGCAACTGATTACCGCCGATTTGCGATTCCCCACCAACCCAAATAAAACAGCAGACAGTTGACGACGCAGCCAGCGAGGCAACAACGGTCGCTGCCAGCCCCCATAGGGATTGCGGCCCAATCCCTATGGGCCGTCCACTCACAGCTCCGTCTGTAGCCGCGAATGCAGATTTTCACCTCACCTTGAACGTGCTAAATGCGTCGGATGCGATCTCGAAGTTGGCCACCACCACTTTGTCAAAAAACTTGAGAAACACAGGCCCGTCCAACACTTTCCTGTGCGCAAATAGACGACGCTTAGGCTAATGTTGCAGTGACCGTGTGTGCATAGTACGCATTCCACGAGACTCCTTGGCATGGCAACGCAAACTGATCAGCAACCACCACTGCCTGGTACGCAGGGTTGGAAGCAGGTGGGGTATTCCATGGCACAGAGACAGTGCAAATCACAGAGGCAGTGAAAATTATATCCGAAGCCCAAACTGGAGAAATGCGTCGCGGGGGTTTACGTCCCGCGCCGCACCTGCGTCCCCACGCGAAACCCGGCGACCCACACCGCACCTGGCGATCTGATCGTCCCGCAAGCAATCCCGCAGCATGGAACCGCAGTTGAGAGCAACTGCTGGCTCCTCATACCTGCGATGATCAGCGCGGCCTACGGGATCAAGCTGGCGGCGCTCGACGCCCATGCGGCCGATCGACGGCGCACCCACCCAAGAAAAAGTAGGGTCGGGATCTCCGGATGATTCAGAACGTACAAAGCTCCTGGGCCCCGTTCCTCATTGTCCCTGATGCGGACCAACGCGCCGAAAACTTGGGCGGCGTCCTTTCGCGATTCGAACTCGAGCTCCCCAAGCTGCTTGACAATCAAAGAGAGCAGGTCGGACCGACCGGCCTCCTGAGCAAGAGCTATCGCATTTTCCTTTGTAGGCTCGTGCTCGTCGTCTCCAAACAGCAGGAGCTTGGCGAATCCCAGGTATTTCGCCACGGACTCTTGCGCTTTCTCCGAAGCCCGTTCATCTTTTTTCGATGCCGCTAGACCCTCAAATGCTGCCGTAAGCTTTGTCACTACTTCCGATGGTGTCTTGGGCTTCTCCTTGAGGATTTTGTCCAAAAACGGCATAGTTGAGGGCTGTGTCCAAGGCCCGCTCAATA
This sequence comes from Eudorina sp. 2006-703-Eu-15, assembly GCA_003117195.1. Classification (NCBI taxonomy): domain Eukaryota; kingdom Viridiplantae; phylum Chlorophyta; class Chlorophyceae; order Chlamydomonadales; family Volvocaceae; genus Eudorina; species Eudorina sp. 2006-703-Eu-15. The sequence continues at coordinate 469,144 of BDSI01000027.1, read as the reverse complement.
CGACAGCATGCCTCAAGCGAGCCTATAATTCCGCCATATTCATAATCGTATGCAAGCACTGTGCAACAAAGGCGGGTCACGGTAAACGAACAGTGCGCTGGCGGACGGAAAAATACGAATGGCAAGACAGTTCACTGCAGCACAGATGGTCTGAATGGTTGAAAACTGGAGGCAACATTGCAGGAACAGCAAACCACCGGATCAATGTGGCCCTCCTAGTACGGCAATACAAAAACGGGAAACCCAGCGCAACCATGTGCGGACATTCCTGTGAGAGAGAATTGGTGAGGAAACTAAAGATCGATTTGTGGGGTGGGCCGATGGGCGTTCCGACGCGGGCATAACAGGCTGGCCAAGTTGGTTGCCCGTGCTTTCGCAGCGCTGCATACCGTATTCTACATCGTTGCCACGGCAGTTTGATACTTGCGGATCCATAGGGCTTTCCAATGCATTGTCGTACAGTGCTTGTCACGCGCTCCTTCGCGTCGAGGTGCTCCCACCCTGTGCGCCATGCACAGGCACCGGTGCCTTGTTAAATCTTAATCGCCAGGGTATTCGGCCTTGGGCCCTCGCCCCCTAACATGAGCACAGTCCTGGTTCTTGTTCCCAACGGAGCACGCCACGTATCTCTGGTCCGGAAAGCCTGGAGGCCGCGCCAACGTGGCATCAGCGCCCCGACTCCCTCCCCCCCTCACCCCCCGCGCGGCAGTGCCCCTCCTCCCCAGCCCCAAATCGCTACAGCAACCCGCACAGAACCAGCACTGCGCGAACGCGTTCCCGCAGCGCCGCGTCCCCCGAGCACGTCTGCGCCAGCACCGACGCGACGTCCTCCCGCCGCACCCCGCACCGGACCTCCGCCGCCGACACCACCTGCGCAATCAGCTCGGGCCGGGCAGCCCGGACCAGCCCTGCCAGCATCGCCGCACCCGCCGAGCCGCTGCTGGTCCCTCCTGCGCCGCCACCGCCACAACCGCTGCTGCCACCCCCGTCCCCACCCGCGGTCACTCCTGTGCGCTGCTTTGCAGCAGCTGCCCCGTGCCCGCTGCGCTTCCACGCCCGCTCCAGCACCGGCCACCGATCCCGCTGTAGCAGGTAACCTGCCAGCAGCTGTAGCGCCACGTCACCCGCGACGGAGCAACAGCGGGCGGCGCCCGCCGCGGCAGCAAGCGTAGCGGAGCCGTCAACTGCCGCGGTCGCAGTGTCAGCTGGGGTTGCAGCTGCGCTGCGTGCTTCCGTCCCCCCTTCCTCAGCCGGCGCTGGTCGTGGAGGTGGAGTGGAGTCAGGTGCGGCGGCAGGGGCGGGGGGCAGCAGGGCCCGGTCGAGGTCCCCCTCCACCAGGGCGCGCTGCACGGCGGACAGGAAGGCGATGTCGGGCTCGGGCTCAGAGTCCGCCTTTGCGGGGGGGCTCTGGGGGCCCAGGTACTGCGCTGCCTGACCCAGGCAGCGAGACAGCGGCGGCAGCAGGTGCAGCGCCTTCTCCATAGCCAGTCCGTTCCACACCTGGCGGGGACGCGCGCGACGTGGGGCAGCAAGGTCAGACACAGCGGCAATGGGTCAGAAGGGTCACGGGGGGTCAGATGCACTCCAAGGGACCTCGCAGGCAACAACCCGAGACCGACGCCTTCAGAGAGGGCACCTGCGGCCCGACTGCCCGATGCATCGGCCGCCAATCTGTGAGCTGACCGCAGGCAAGGCCAGCTCCTGACCCCCCTCCCCGCCTGCACGACGGCGCTCTGGGCCCCCGGGTGGGTGGGTTCACAGCCCCCTGATGAGTTTCCCTCCCCTTGCCGCCCTGGGCACGCCGCACCTGCAGCCGCACCACCGGGTTGGCCTCCCGGGTGAGGGCGAGTGCCAGGTGGGCCGCCAGCAGGGGGTCACCGAAGCAGGTGGAGGTCAGGACGGCGATGAGGCGCTCGGACAGCGCGGGGGCCAGCCACGCGGGGCCGGGCGGCCCGGGCGGCAGCGCCTGGGGGTGGGATAGGCCGCGGGTGAGCAGAGCTGGAGGGTCGGTGGCTGTGGTGGCACTCAGCAACGCAACCGGCAAGGGACGGCCTCAATCCATGTGGGGCATCACCATGTCCATTCGGTGACATCACGGCTGTCGTACCCACCGTGGTATTAGCAGCCAGTTATTAGAGTAAAAAGAAAAAGGGTGGCGTTGCAATTGCTCCGAGAGTACAAGTGGCCATGGCAGCCTTGACAGCCAGTGGCACAATTTGTGGGCTGACCCACCTGCGGTCCGCCCCTGCTGAAGAGGTAGAGGTGGGACAAGCCGGCCAGCGCCCAGCGGACCCATGGGTCACGCCAGCTGCCCTCAGAACCCTCGTCCGCATCCTGCGCGCGTTGTGGGGGCGCCGCAAGTTGGTAGGCAACCCATTGGCGGGCGGTGAGGCGGGGGTGGGGTCAGGAAGCGCTGTGTGGAGAGGCATACTGCCGGGTATGGGTATGCCTACATATCCTTTTTTGTTGAAAACCCGGGGTCTGGGCCACCCGCGGAGAGCTCGGCGTGTGTGTGAGCCTGGGCGCTGGGCCATGACTTTTCCCAGCCGCAGCGGAGACCTCCTCCAGCGAGTCATACCTGCCAGCCCCGTTCCCCGGCTGAACGCATCCTCAGCGGGGGGCAGCCCTAAGGCACTTCCACAGCACGTCGATTGGAACCAACGGAGCCCAACCGGGCCCTACCCGCCCCTGCCATGCGCACTGCCTGATGCACCCGCGAATAGCACCCCAGTACCCCCCCCCCCCACGTACCCGCGGCACCATCTCCTCGACCTGGAACAGGTACACCGCCTGCAGCGCCGCCTGCGCCTTGGCGCCCTCCGACAGCCCCCGCAGCGCTCCCCCGCTGCCGTTCCCGGCCCGCGCCCGCGGCCCTGCCCCGCTCCCGGCGGTTTCCCGTCCCAGGCACAGCAGCAGCGCACATCCCAACGGGTGCAGCTCCGTGCCCTGTGCCGCCGCCGGCTCCGCCTCCTCCGCCGCCCCCTGCCCGTCCATCCCTTCCAAACGCCGCGCTTGCCCCGGCTGCCCCGGCTGTGGGTGCTGCGGCTGTTGGCGCCTACGCGTCGGGTACGGCAGGCGGTGGGCCTCCATGAAGGCCCATTGCGCGGGGGCCGGCAGGCGGGAGCCGCTTTGGCCCTTGAGGTACACGGGGGTCAGCTCCAGGGGGTCAACCCGCGGCAGCGGCGGCGGCGCCGCCGGCAGCGCAGCCGCTTCCGGCCGCCTGCTGAGTCGCCGCTGGGAGATGAGTGAGAGCCACGACGCCGCGTACGACTCGAACAGCACCTCCGCGACGTCGGCCGCCGCGGGCAACGCGTCGGGCAGCGCGAATGGCGCGGAGGCGGCGGCGGTGCTGGTGGTGGCGGACGCGGTGTACGGCAGCCCGCCAGCCGCCAGAGCGAGCTTCGGATTAGCGGCCGCCAGACGGGCGGCGGCGGCGTGCGCGGCCGCCAGCAGCGGCTGCACCAGACTGGCCCGTAGCGCCAGCCTCAAGGCCTGCAGGCACAGCCCCTCGGCGCCGGGGGGCGAGCACGACAGCGCCGCCAGGCAGCCCTCCAAAACACACAGCTGCACCTCCCCGGGTTCCCCGCCGCCGCCGTCACAACTGCCGCCGCCATCACGCCCCCAGACGCTGACGCCGACGCTGGTTGCGCCGGCGGCGCTCCCTTCGGCTGCTTGGTGGAAGCGCGGCGGCAGTAGCGTGCCCGCCAGCAGCAGCAGGCGGGTGAGGTGTAGCTGGTGCTGCAGAGCGGCGGCGTGCCAGGGGCACATCACCCGGCCCACCAGGGAGGGCACGGCGGCGGCCGCCCCGCAGCACATCGGCGCCGCGGCCCGGACCACCTCCACCGCCAGCGGCCCAGCCGCAGCGGCCGGCGCCGCGGGGGTGTCCCGTTGTACGGCGGATGTCAACTGGAGAATGCCATACAGCAGGGACGCAGCGGCGGTCTGGGCAGGGGGGAAGGGCGGAGGTGAAGTAGGGTGTAAGCGAGACCCGACAGGAAGGGCGGTGGGTCCGAGTCGTGTGGGTAGCGCTATGCGAATTTTGTGTGGTTAAGAGCACTTTTGCAGTCAGGTTTTTATGAATTGTGATCAGGGTTTGGCGTGTATCCCTCAGCGCTCATGATCGTGACCTTGCTCGTGCCGCATCCATGGACTGCGTGTCGCGGGGTGCACCCGCGGGGCCGACCACAACCACAGCCTGGGTCTGGGCTGTCTGGGCTGTTTTCCTTTTCAACAACCACAGCCACGGACCGACCCCGCCTCCCCCCGCCTCACCTGCAGACATGCCCGGGCGAGCTCCCCCAGCCGCAGCCCGTCCGCCGTACTCTCGGCCGCCGGCGCTGCCGCCGCCACCGCCTCTCCCCCAGCTGCCGCCAGCGCCCAGCCCGCCAGCGCCTCGCCGACAGGTGAGCCCGCCGGCCCCCAACCGCCATCCGCCTCTGACCCATGGGACGAGGCGGGGGCCGCACCCTTCCTGCCAGCAGGCAACCGCAGCACCGAAACAGCCAATGTGTCGACCGCGGACATCACCGGCAGTAGCGGTACCGTCGTGTCGGCAGTAGCCGCCGCCTCCGGCCCTGAATCGCGGCCGCTAGACGCGGCGGCGCCACGCGTTAGTCCCGACGCCGCCAGCGCGCAGCGCACGTCGGCGAAGACGGCGGAGGACGTGGTGGCGGCGGTGGACCAGTACGACGCCAGGAAGCCCGCTACTGCCGCCAGGCAGGCCACATGCGCCGCCGCCGGTGGCAGTAGCACCGCGGGGTGAGCTCCCAGTAGCGCACGCAATAACCCGCCGCGGGAAACCCCGGCGGCGGCCGCCGCCGCCGCCACTGACCCGGCTGCCGCCGTGGACAGCAATGGTACGGCGAGGTTGCACCGCGTGACGGCGGCGGCGGCGACGCCGCTCAGAGCGGCGGGACGCAGCCAGGCGAGCGCCTCCGCCGCTATCACCGCCGCGGGCCCGGCTCCGAGCATGCTACGGCCGATGGTGACATCTCCACTGGCCACTGCGAATGAATGCCTGGTCAAGGTCGCCAGCAGCAGGTACAGCTCCGTCGTCGTCAGCTGCCGTACCGATTCTGCCGCCGCCGCCGCCGCCGGCGCAGACGCTGCTGTTGTGTCGGCGGATGGTGTCGGCGGGAGAAGCAGATGACAGATGCTGCCGTACATATCATCCAGGGAGGCCAGCGCGACGCCGTGGTGGGCGCACGCGCGCCATGTCCGTAGCGCCTCCAGCCGTAGCAGCTGTAGCGCCAGGCCGCCCTCACCCCAGCCGCCCCAAGCCTGCTGGTCGGCGCCGCTGGCGCCGCTGCCGCTGCCGCTGCCGCCGCTCCCCCTCGCAGCCGCACCTCCTCCCAGCAATATGTACGCTGGGATGTGGGTCAGCAGACCTGCGCGCCAAGGGCGGGGGCCGAATCAACCCAGCAGCGGCGCCCCGCTGCGTCAGCGTCTGGCTGGGTCGCACTCTCGCACAAAAACAACGCTGACGCTCGCGCATCCAAGACCCAATCAGCGCCACGCTTTCCCTACAGGGTTTGCGGCAGCAGGACCCCCCGTTCCTCTCCGCGGCCTGTAAGCCGCGGCACCGGGCTCCTTGTCCCGCCCCTGGGCTACCCGGTCCCCAGCCGAGGCACCCTCGCCCCGTCCCGGCTACTGCTCCACCAACACCCCCCGTTCCCTGCGGCTGGATGCCCCTCGCCGCCCTGACCTCGGCGAGCCCGAGGTTCCCCTCCCTCACCCGCGGACCGCACCAACTGCGCCGTCGTCGCCGACGCGTAACACAGCAGCCGCACTGCCATCAGCGCCGCCACCTGCACCGCGGGCCCCGCGCCCGCCCCGGGAACCGCCGCGGGAACCGCCGCCACCGACGTCGTCTCGGGGCCCGCCGCCGCCGCCGCCGCCGCGGGATCAAGCAGCGACCCCAGCGCCGCCAGCAGCCCCTGTTCCCGCGCTACCGCCAGCGCCGCCTCCGCACCGGACCGCGCCACCGCGCCCAGCACCGCCAGCATCGGCAGCACCGCCCCCGGCGCGTGCCTTGACACCACCAGGTACCTGATCCTCTGCAGTAGGCCCATCTGCAGCGCCCCCGCCAGCGGGTCCACCAGGGCCACGGCCTCAGGGGCCTCCAGCTCGTCGTCGTCAACGCCGGCGGCGGGAGCCGCGCCTGCGACGCGGCCGCTGCGCGGCGGCGGCGCAGCCGCCTCCGGCGGCTGCGGCGGCGCAGCCTCCCAGCTGCCGCTGACGCCATGTCGGGTGAGGTAGCCGCTCGCGGCCGCGGGCCAGCCGGTGGACGGGCAGGCGTCGGCCATCTCAGCCGCCAGCAGCTCCGACTCGGAGGCGGCCAACTAACGGGTGCGGAAGGACGGACGGACGGGTGGGTGTAGCAGCGGCGAGAGGTCGCGGCAGCAGCGAAGGCACTGAGGGGCGGGACCCATCCAAGCAAGCCGACAATGGCGGAGTGGCCTCTGACAGGGAGCTGCAGCACACACACACACACACACCCGGCGGCTCATTGAACACACCCGGCGGGGCTTCACGCCCCGTCTCGATGACCCCCTGCACCAGATCCGAATGCACCATCAGGGATGTCTTCCGGCTCGCCGGGACTGGTAGGCAGGTAGTGGTGACGTTGCCACAGTTGAAGGAGCGGCAGCAGGGGCTGAGAGACGCATCCGGTTGATGTCTCCCTACGGCCGGCTCGTCGGCACATTCCCCCCGCGGAATCGGGGACGGGCGGGGGGGAGGGGAGGAGCGCGGGCGTGCGGGCGGACACCCGACCACTCACCACCGCCGCCAGCGCCGAGGCCGCCGCCGTCACCACCGCGGGCCGCATGTCGTCCAGCGCCAGTCGCAGGTGCGCCACCAGCCCCAGCTCGCTCACAAAGAACTGCCAGAGCTCCTGCCAGGAGACGGAGCAGGCGGGCGCGCTGGAGGCCCCGCCGGGGCGTTGAGGCGGCGGGGGGACCAGGCGTGGGGGCGGGCGCGGGGGCGAGGGGGAGATTGGTCGGCGGTTATTGGTTGGGTGCTCTTTTGCGGTCTCGCTGTCTTGATTGTCATGAGGGGGAAGGTGGCAAGCGGGGGCCCGCGGCACATGGGCTGTGGCGTACGGCAGGGAGATGATGTGGCGGCCGGCCGGACGCCAACGCTCTCGGTGCGCATACCCGGAGGGTTACCCCCGCTACCGCAGGTTCCCTAGGTGTCCCTAGGTGCGCCACAGAACAACCCCCCCTTCCCCGCAGCCTCAGCACCGCCACCCCAATCGCCACCACTGGGGTCCCTCAGCTGGGTTCCTCAGCTCACCGGCTCCGTAGATGCTCCGGAATCGGGACGTAGCGCCGTACCATCTGCCCGGCTGTCCGGGACCCGTCCGCTTCCGATGCCCCCGCCCCCGGTTGGGCCCCGACCGCAGCCGCCTCCCGCGGCGCGTACAGCTGCAGGTCCTCGGGCCGGGGCCGGGCGCTGGCTGCCAGGTCGGCGATGGTGGTCAGCCCCGCCACCCTCTGGGCCGCCACCGCGGAGCGACACAGCACCAACAGCTCGCCCAGGCTGTAGCCGGGCGGGGCGGAGCCCTCGTCCCGCCGCAGCTGGTCTCGGAGCAGAACCTGCGCGGACGGCCAATGACGGCAGTAGCCAGCGGAGGACCGGGCGCTGCAGGTAACTGGTCAAAACAGGCGACAGGAGCTGGTGGTGCAAGTCGGCGCGTGATGTTTATGAAAGTGGGGGTAATGGAAGAGGGGGTTTTGAGATCCGGGCCGATCGCCGTACCTCAGGTCTGTCGGGATCTGATCGAATTCCGATGTACGGCACGGACTGCACTCTGCAGGACAGCACACGCGACAAGTCTCGGTACGACAGGCCGTTCCCGCGGGTCGTACCTCCTCCTCCACGAACAACTCCTCGGGGCCCTGCACGTCCACGACCGCGCCGTCCACGTCGAAGCGGAGCCTCGCCACCAGCCGCGGGTCGGCGGGGGACCCACGGGTCGCTAACGCGGCGCCGGCGCCCTCCGCCGGCCCACGGGTCACCGCCGCGGCTCCAGCGCCGCCGGCTGCGCCAGTTCCTTGCACCTTCCCGCCCTCCACTTCCTGCTGCTGCTGCTGCTGCTGCTGCTGCTGCCTTCGCTGCTGCGCCGCCGCGAGGGCCCCTAGAGGTATGGCCCCCAGTGTGCTACCTGGAGCCGCCACTGCAGCCGATAGCGCCGGGCCGCCGCCGCCGCCTGCTCCTGCTCCGCCTCCTCCCCCGCCTCCGGTTCCTCGCCCCACCTCGCCTCCCGCAGTCACCGCCCGCAGCGCACTGTCGATCAGAGCGTTCCCGTCCTCCTGGATGGTGCACGAGGCCACCTCCCCCGCACCCACTCCGCCCCGGCCCCTCACCGCCGCCGCCGCCGCTGCAAGATCCAACAAGTCCCCCGCAGGGTGCGCACTGCGGCCCGCACGCAGCGGTGCAGGCGCCGGGGCGGCGGGGCCGCCGGGCCCAGCAGCGGCCAAAGCATCTGGCTGTGGTTGATCTGCCTGCTGCGGCTGCTGCGGCTGCTGCTGTTGCGCGAGACGCTGCGCCCCCCGGCGCCTCAGGAAGTCCAGTGCCTCCGGGGTCATGCGGGAGGACAGCTCCTCCAGCGCCGCCGCCACCTCCTCCGGCCGCATGTGGGTTACGGTCTGCAGGTTCTGATCCCCAATGGCACCCAACTCCGCAGTGCCGCCGCCGAGGCCGTTGAGGCCGAGGCCGCCGCCGCCGCCGCCGCCGCCGCCACCGCCGCCGCCGCCGCCGGCGCTTGAGGCGTTGCGGACGGCGGCGTCATGCGGTGCGGAGGTGGCGGACTCGGGGACCGCTGAGGAGGAGGGCCGCACGGACCAGTCCGTGAGTGTGCGGGCGGTGATGGGGCGGCTGCTGGAAGCCGTGGAAGCCGAGGTGGCAGCCCGCGCAGCGGCGCCAGCTGCGGCGGAAGATGTCCCCTCCGGCCGGGTTTGTTGGTTCTGATCTTGCTTGGCTTTCCGGCTCAGGGCGAACTGCGGGGTTCATATATAAAACAACACAAGATCCCGGAACAAACGAACCCCTTGTCAGTGACATTGAGGCGGCATGGTGAAATAGGGACACTACCAGAGGAAGTAGGAGGGGAGATGCTAAGGTCGGTTGAGTTGCGAGCCAGGCGGCCAGACGCAGTGCGGGGCGGCCGAGAGTGCGCAAACCGCACACCCACATGTGGTCGCATGAGCCGATGCATAGCGCGCAAGGGCATTTTTCGCTCGACACAGGACGCCGAATAGGGCCCTCCAGGTCCTTCCCCTTCACTCGTTTTGGGTTTGGGGTCGGTCTCTGCCTAACCGACGAACCCCACAACCTCCAGCGGCCCCCACATCGCCCCTCGCAGCATCCGTCTGCGCCGGCAATCAGCACCCTGCGACGCACGCTGGGTCAGGTCCCCTCCTCGTCCGTGTCTTGTCTGATGTACCCCCCCCCCTCCACGGCACCCCCACAGCGCCCCCCGTCCTCCCGCATGACCCCATGCTGCCACCTGCCTTAGACTGGCGCCGGTGGGTGGCCTCCGGGAAGGACCCCGGGACAGCACCATAGCCGGGTGCCGCACCCGCACCTGGCCCGGCCAGGCCAGCGATCCCGGCTGAGGTGGAGATGGGCGAGGTCGAAGCGGCCCCCGGAGGCGACAGCGTCTCGGGGAAGGGAGTGACGACGTCGCGCACCACCACCGGAGGGGCCGCGGGCAGGCCCGGCGGCACCGGGGGACAGGTCGAGGGGCGCTCCACGATATCCCCCAGGAGGCCATCGATGGGCCCTGAGAGGGACGGCACGGCACGGGACGGGACGGGACGGGACGGGCGGTGTGGAGCGGCACCGCTCATATGAGGGGCGGGGCGAGGATGCCCGGCCCCCAGGTCCGGGGGCCCATGGGTTTGTATGGGCGTACGGATGGACGGCAGGTAGGTGGCAGCCACGCGCTACTTGGCCCGGTGACGCTAGAGGGCCGCACGCACGGACTGCAAGAGGGGAAGCGGTGGGACCGCGTGGGGCGCTCCATGCCCTTGATCCACCGCGGGTGATCACCGCCACCACCACCACCGCCACCACCACCACCGTCACCACCGCCGTCACCATCTTTCACAACTCCTATCACAGTGACCCGCGGGCCATCGATGACGGCCGCCAGTGCCACCGACGCCGCCGCTACCTCTTCAACCGCCACATCTATCACCCACCCACCCACGCACCCAGGATGCTGGTCGGCTCCTGGTCCCGGTGCTGCGGTCCCTGCGCCAACCCGGCCGCTGCCACGGCCGCCGCCTCAGGCCTGGGCCCCCGGGGCCTCGCCGCGGAAGTGCCAGCGCCCGTCGCACCGGAGGGCGCGTCCCCGCCTCGCGACCAAGCAGAGAGCCCCGCCCGGGGCCCCTTGCCGGCAACTGCAGCAGCATCAACTGCATCCTCTGTTGCCCGGACCCCGGCGGTGGCGGCCGTCGGGGCTGCCGGTGGGCGCACTGCCTGGATTGCCGCGTCGGGTGCTGCCGCGCCGGCTGCTGCCCCGTCCCCGGCTGCGGGCGCGGCCTGCCCCTTGCGGCTGATCCGAGTGACTGAGGCGGCCGGACGGCTGTGATGGGCAAGGAACTCCTCCTGGGGGTTGGTTCGGGAGGGTGGGTTAAACTGAGAAAAATGAATAAACCCGTAGAACGAACCCGGGCACACCCAGCATAACTCAGGGCGGGAGGGTGGGGGGTATCAGGGCAGGGGGCGGCGTTCATGAGTAGCCGGTGGTGGTCAAGCGGTTAGCAGGCCCTAAGCCCTGAGCCCAGCCCTAGGCGGCGGTGGGGTCATGCGACGCCAGGTGCCAAGGGGTGGGGCTGACAGCCCATGGAGGCGACGCAACCTGGCGGGAGGCCATGCGAACGACCGAGGCCGCGTGCCGCAGGTGCAAGGCGAGGTGGTTGATCTTGGGGGAGGTTGCCGTACCGTACGGTACCGCACGGATCGGCCAGCGGACCACGTGCTCACGAGAATACCATGGCATGGTGTGCTCGCCGCGCCCACTGCTGCAAACCCGCAGCCGGTCCCCGGGGTCGCCGCCGGGCGAAACCCTCAGGCGGCCTCGTGCGCACACCTGCATCCGCAGCAGCTCCTCCTCGGTCTCTATCCGCAGGTCCTCATCCCCTCTGACGGTGACATCCGGACGGCCGAGGCCGCCGCCGCCCCGGTCTCGGCCATCAGGCCTCCTAGTGACAGGCTCCCGAATGCGGGACGCGGTCGTACCTGCGCCGGAACCCAGCAAAACACGATGTACAGTTACTACAAACCCTTTGGATGAGATGGCTCCCTTGAACCGGGCAAGGCCCAGTTGGTTCGCCGTCCTGCCTAGCAAGATGGGGGTTGACGCGTCGGCTGCTGCCTGACTTGCCCACTACTGAGACGCGGTCGCTGGTTACAACCCGTAATGGTGGGCCTTTCTCGCACCTGCAGCCTGGGGAAAGCCTGGGTTGCTCATTTGCGTACCGGCCGCCCCGTTGGCAACAGCTGCTGGGCCGGGGGCGCGTTCCGGTACCGCTCCGGAACCTTCCCGGCGGGAAACGCGGGTGACGCTGGCGGCCGGGCGCCGTTGTTGAGACATGAAATCTTCCTGCGCGTTTTTACTCTTGAATGAAAATGCTTTCGGGGCGCAGTGTGTGGGTGGTATGGGTGACTACTGCTTGCCTGTAGGGCGAGGAGCTCCTCCTCCGAATTCACAATCAGTTCTCGTCCTCGTGGATTTCGCTCATCATCCCCCATGGTAATTGTTGTGGAGCGCACAAACTGCGATCTATCGTGTCGGCTGAGATGAAACGACAGGTTGCGGTTCCGTTGCCTGCCTTTTATTGAGCATACGACGTTAGCAGACGGGACTTGCAACCAAAGAAAGAATTTAATGAAAGCAGACAGCAGCTGGATTTCGCTAAGATAAGTGCAGTGCTCGTCCAAAACGATTGCCCTCCGTTCGCAGATTGGACATAGTGGCCATGCCCTGCAATTGCATGCTTACATTTTGGTCCTTACAGTCATCCTACTGTGGAGGCGGGCGAAATACTCGCACTTCTAGCGACCCTCCTACAGGTGCAAAATTATGCAAGCACTGCAGCGGTCGCTGCCAAGCGCTAGGGCGAGTGCTCGCCCTGTGCGTCCTGTGCGCAAGATGGTCACATGTAATGCTGCAGCACGGCCGAGTAAGCACCCAGGGCTGTTGGGTCGACCGTTCGCGGTAGCGGTCATGCAAGCGAGCTGAGCGGCCGCTGGTACTGCCTGCAGTCCCGCACGCTACCAACGAACAGAAGCTGGATCTTTTGAAGAAGGTGGAGTGCTTCATCTTTGACTGCGATGGTATGGCAGTGGCATACGTACGGAGCTCGCGCCCTGTGTCCTGTGCTGATCGCTGCCGCACCTGATCCGACCCATTTCCGCACAGGTGTCATCTGGCTGGGTGACAAGGTCATCGATGGGGTCCCTGAGACCCTGGATATGCTGCGGAGCATGGTGCGCGCAGCTGTGTACACGGGGGGTTTAACCACCGCGCAATTTTCGAACCCCACCGGATGGAAGTGGGACGTTGCCACCAGCCAGCAGTCCCCTCACTGCCTGCGGTCTCACGACGCATTGGAACTTTGAACGCCCCACGGAAGGAGTACCACGGCGCACAAGCGCAGAGCTCGTCTGTATGCGACTAGCGCGCTTACTTGGATGCTCTCGCGTGCTTCTTCCTCTGGAGCGCTTCCTCCTCCCCAACAGCAGGGCGGCGGTGGCCCTGCTGATCCCTCCCACACCGCGATCGGCGGCCCTTACCTCCCTCCCGCACCTCGCTCCGCCACCTCCTCCCGCATCTCACGACCCCCAGGGCAAGAAGGTGTTCTTCGTGACCAACAACTCGACCAAGTCCCGCGCCGGGTACATGTCCAAGTTCCAGTCGCTGGGGCTCGACGTCAAGGCGGTGAGGAGGGCGCGGAAGCCGAGCTTGGTCGCAGCTGCACACGGCCGGGTCTTGGCCGCAGGGGGAACACGGGGGGGTGTGCGTCTGGCGCTGCTGCTGGTGCCGGGGGGACTAAGCTGCTGGTGCCGGGGGGACTAAGCTGCTGGTGCCGGGGGGACTAAACTGAAGGAATGACCGGTCAGGGGTGCCGGGGGGACCAGAACTCCGTGCATTCAGAGCCGCAGTCTGCCAGGACGGCACTGACTGGCTGGGTCGTATCTCGCTGTGCAAGACGAAGTAGTGTCTATGCCCGATTCTGGGAGTCTCCAAGCCCGCAGCTCGACTCCCAATCAGGGCTGCAACCCGCTGGAAAGCGCCGATCGGAGGTGCCGCAATAGCCGAGTGCTTATCCTCCTGACCCTGGGTGGCTGCGGTCGGCATTGCATTTGACAGGAGGAGATTTACTCGTCGTCGTATGCCGCGGCTGCCTACCTGGAGTCCATCAACTTCAAGAAGAAGGTGGGTGAGGCACTCGGGTCCACCTTGTAAAGGTTGCAATAGAGTCGGATGGGTTCACGTAACCTACATCGACCGAACCCCAGCAGCCGAGGACGGCCGACGAGGACAGTCCAGATCGTCTCCAAACTGGGGAGGAGGGAATGGACGGGTGCGGGCTTTGGCCAGCCCTATGTGTTGGAGTGGCTGGGACCTGCAGGTGCATCACCAGAGTATCAGATGGCCTCCAGGTGTTGGGCGGTCGGCGACGCGAGAGCTTTCCAGCGGGACAGGTCCACCGCCGCGGCGATTGGTGGGGTGCGTCTCCCGCCGAGCTAACCTGGTGAATCCATAGGGCTTCAGTTCTAAGGCCGGGGGCCCGAATCGCAGTTGAATGGGGTTGGATTCCTGGTGGCGCCGCAGTCGGGGCTGGTGGATAGCGGTTGGGTGATTCGATGGCCGAATGCCGTACCCCATACATACGGCGCCTTGTCCATTTCGTCCCGGCGTCAGAGCTCCTGCAACTGTCCGCCGTCGCGCAAGCGCGAGCGCCCGCAAGGCACGGCACGGCATGGGTTGGCCACGCACGAGATGGGCTGGCAGCTGCTGCAAAGGGTGACCCCCGGCTGCGCCGATTTCACACCTGGTCGTTGGGCTGGGCGGCCTGTGTGTCGACGGACGGACATTCATGCACCGACAGGATCCATCGGTAGGGTAGGTATCTGATCGAAATCCGGTGCGGTATGTACGCACACTGCACGCGGGGTGCAATGCGGGGCCGCACAGCGACGTGCGGTGCCGTCCGGTGCTTGACAGCGGCTGCTGGCTGGCAGGCACACAGCACGGTGATGTGTGTGGCTGTCCGCCCGGCTGCCCCCGTGTCCTGGCCGGCAGGTGTACGTGATCGGCGAGACGGGCATCCTGGAGGAGCTGGACCTCAAGGGCATCCGCCACATCGGGGGCCCGGGGGACGCGGACAAGCGGGTGACGCTCAAGAGCGGCGAGTTCATGGAGCATGACCACGAGGTAGGGCCGGGCGCCCAGGTCGTGTGCAGGGGTCTGACGCAAGGGTGCGTGTGTTACCACGGAACACATCGCTGGGAACGGTATACGTGGAGCGGGCGTGGGCGGGCTTAGCGGCGGGCGTACGGGCCTCACTGCGTTGTGCCCACGAGGCTGCGGTGTGGGGTAGGGGTAACGCGAGCGGTGTTCGGCATGCAGTTCAAGTGTCCCCAGTCAGTGCTTCGAACTTCCCGGCAGTCGGACCCCGGTCGGTGGAGGGCCCGAGAGGCAGACGGGTCTAACATGACGGCGGGCAAGAATGGGAGCTGCAGGGCAGTGTACGGCGGTGACAGCGGCAGCGGTGTTACGCGGCGAGGCTGGCCGCCTCTGCGCCACACAAGTCGCCCAAGTGCAGCCCCGCTGCGTCACCCGGGTCGTCGAAGGTGTCTGCCCCATGCGCTTATGCCCCAAGCCTGGGATCCTGTCAGGCCCCCACCTGTCCCAGCCGCCTGCTTCGTCAACCTTGACACTCACCAACTGCGCTCCCGTGTAGTTGCGGACTCGTGTGTTTGGGAAAAGGTCTGAACCGAATCAAATCGGATCTGATCACCTCCGTGTGTGCGTGTATAAGAAGACTGAGTGTGTATGAGAAAGCTGAGCCGCGAGAGTGTGTGTGCGTGTGCCTCCGGCCGCGGCGCGCAGGTGGGCGCCGTAGTCGTTGGGTTCGACCGCTACATCAACTACTACAAGATCCAGTACGCCACGCTTTGCATCCGGGAGAACCCGGGCTGCATCTTCATCGCCACCAACAGGGACGCGGTCACGCACCTCACGGACGCGCAGGAGTGGGCGGGTGGGTGCGCGCGTGGCGGGCCGCGGGCGAAGGGGCGGCTGAGTGGCTGGTATGCAGCGCCGGATGGGGCCATGCACGGGGGCGAGCAGGCGCGCCGGCTGTGACTCTGGATCCTGTCCCCGGTGCCAGGGCCTAGGTCCTTCAGTCCGGACCAGGAGCGACCTGAAGGTGGCCATCAGATGGCGGTCATCTCAGCTTGACGTGGAGCGCCCGGCTGTGCGCCGCGAACGCACAGGAGCCTGGCGCTGTCTATGGAATGCTCAGGTCCCCCCGGGAGAACCATGGGGCGGGCGCATGGCTGATACTGAAGCTCGAGAACCGCCCCGTCCCGCAGTAGCCATGGACGGCTCCAAGCGTTTCATCTCTGTGTGTTGTTGTTGATGATGTTGTTATTGACGTAATGATGTTATGAGTGGACCCCGCGGTGACACAGTGTTATCCTCGCCATCTGCCGCCTCCTATGGCTTGATCACTTCCTGCCTCACTCTTGGTGTAAATCCCCCCTCCCTCCCTCCCTCCCTCCCCGGCAGGCAACGGCTCCATGGTGGGCGCCATCGTGGGGTCCACCAAGCGGGAGCCCACCGTGGTGGGCAAGCCCTCGGACTTCATGCTCAAAAACATCTCCGCCACCCTGGGGCTGCGGCCCGACCAGATCTGCATGGTGGGCGACCGCCTGGACACGGACATCATGTTCGGCAAGAACGGGGGGCTGACCACCTCGCTGGTGCTGTCAGGTGAGGAGGGAGGGCTCGACAGGGCCGCGGTGCGCTCGAAGTCGAGGCGGGGCCTGCCCCCTGGCCGTTGGTACTGCAGCGTCATCCCAATGCGCAAGTGGATTGGGCTATGTGAAATTGCGAAGTTCAACGCTATAGAGGCGCTCGAGGATGTGTGCTTCGTTGTGCCTCGTTGTGCCTTTGCGTTGTGTGTTGTGCGTTTGCGTCAGCCCCCGGGGCGTTAGGACAGCGCCATGTTTTTGGCTGACCTGGGTGCTTCCGGCTGGCCTGCGTTCTCCTCAGGCGTCACGACTGAGGAGGTCCTCAACTCGCCAGACAACAAGGTGATTCCAGATTACGTGCTGCCCAAGCTGCCCGACCTGCTCACTGTCAAGGAGCGCGCCATGGTGGCCGCGTGATCGGCTGCCAAACATATGACATGGGGGATGTGGCTGGATAGGGCTACGACAGGTTGCCTGTCGTGTTTCTGGATTATTTACCACGGAATGTCGTACAGAAGGTGGGGATTGGCGCATGCGCGTTCGTGTGCGGCGTAGGCATTCGGGCGGACCTTCAATGCAGAGCGGTGAAGAGCCACATTGCGAGCGAGAATGAATTCGGAGGGTACGGTCATGCCGTAGACAGGCGGCCCTGTCGCACGGCAGGCAGTTTTTGCAAGCTTCGTGCAGAAAGATTTTGTGGACAGCTCAGCGGCTTGCATAGGATGACTCGGGATTGTGTTCTGTATGGAACGTCCCTGATTACAAGCCGAAGCGTTGTATCTGGGACAGTCATCTCCCCGCGGCACACGAGCTGGCCCGGAGGCGGAGGCGATACTACAGAAGTGCCCCCTTGAGCCAAGCGCCAAGAACGCAACAAACATGACCAAAGGAAACTGCCTGCAGCCCAGACAGGAGCTGGGCAAATCCCATACGTCGTGCCCATACCCACACTCCTCACAAACGTCCCCAGTACGGCTTGAGCTTGGCAATCACAGCAGCATCATTAGCCCACACACGCCAGTAGTGTATCAACATGTGTGTCGCCAAGTGATGTCAGGGCCATTGACGTATCACCGTTGTGCTGATGGCGGCAACCTGCTCTCCTTACGCCACGGGTCGTAGCCGACTTCCTTCATTACTGCTTTCATCTCCATCTCACCAGCTTTCTGTTCAATCAAGCGAGAAATGTCTTCCACCGAAAGCTCCTTTGTGTGCACGCGCCGCTGCTCATTGTCGGTGAACGTCAAGTCGACAAAGGCACGACCGGCAGCGCCATCCTGGTCGACCTTGAACTCCACTACGCATGCAGGATTTGATCTCTTCGCTTGTGTGCTGCTCACTCGCTGCAGCAGCTCTCTCGCGGAAGCAGCTCTTGCATCCCCAGGCGTAAATTGCACGAAGACGCGCTTAAGATGCTTCAACATAATATCATATCATCCATACAACGTTCTCAGGGAAAGGGTGGAAATATCGCAAAATACGGTTCAGTAAGTGACCGGGCTTAAATCCACAGTTTCCGACAGGTTTCTGGTAATCAACACTGCAGTTTGGAATTCGATTTTATGCACGTTTATGTCGAGAGGCGCCCACTATACTCGATAACGCGGACGGAACGGCAACGGAGTTTCGTACTCCGCTCCCCAGTCCTGTTGGACGGACCGGACCAACAGCTTCCAACGGAGATGTGTACATGTGACAAAAGTCTGGTCGATAGTTCATGGCACAAGCCGGTTAGAGGGCTACAACGTTCCAAAATGGCAGCAGCAGAAAGCGTCATAGCTTCGCTATCGTGCGCTGCTGGGTTCGACATATCATTTGCACGACTCATCCACTTGATTCTTGTCGTTCCATGCTGAGGCAGGGTTAAATTTGCTGCTTGACAGTCAGCGTGGTCAGCACTATGGACGTGGCACTCCAGGTCCAGGACGCAACGGCTGTTCGAGTGGCAGTACGGTATGCATTGTTTCGTTCGATGTAGAGGCCGTCGCGTTGCGTTCGGCGCAGCGACTCATAGCGACCGTTCAACCGTCACAGGGTGCGGCCGCTTATCGCCCGCGAGCTCCTACAGGGCAGCAAGCCCTGTATCTCCACAGATGGACCATGCGTTACAGTTGGCCGCGACCGGCGTTTCACTTTCGACCATGCGTTTGGGCCGAGCACCCAACAGGTACGTTGCAGCTCCCGGGCGTATGGCTGGGCGGAAAGCACGAGACTTGTTTTCTTCAATGCGCGCCTGAGCAGCCAGCAGAGAACACGCCGTCACGTCAGCCTGGTTTTCCTGCGATTATTTTGTCGCTTGATTCTGCCAGAGCAGTGGGAAAAGTGCAACAACCCGCGGGGTGTGCTGAACCAGCAAGCCGTTGCGCACAAGCCGACGAGCAGGCAGCATGCCCGCTTGCAGTGCAGTTGCAGTGGAAGGGTCAAGCCAGTGCCGGATTCCGGGCGAACGGAACGTGTGACCCCGCCTCCCGTGAAATTTCGGTGTTGAACGATTCGCCTCCTCTGAGCTACCCCTGTCCCTGCCCTTGTTCGCCGGGGCCTGTAACGCGCCAAAGTTCGCCCTCCGGTGAACTGCTGGTGGCCCGGCACGTGCGCCGGTGCCGCCACGCCGGGTGCGCCCGCAGCATAACGCCAGTCCGGGTGGTTCCGCCCTCGCAGAGTCCCGCGAAACACGGGGGATTCATACTCAAATCGGATCGTTTCATCAACCTGGCTGCTTCGCCCGGGCACCAGGTGCATCTTAACTAGGTTCCTTGTCATATGGGTTCTCTCTCCCTCATTGAAATGCCCCAGGAGCAAGTGTACCGGCAGGTGGTCAGTCCGCTGGTGGAGAGCTGCTTCGAGGGCTTCAATGTCACGGTGCTCGCGTACGGGCAAACCGGCAGCGGCAAGACGTTCACGATGGGCACTGGGGAGTGCGGCGCTGTCGAGGACCAGATGGGCATTGCACCCCGGGTGATCAGGCGAGCGGGGTCTCGATATGCTGAGGAGGGGCGGCGTGGAGCCGGGAGGCGGGCGGACACGACCGTGGGGCGCCGGGCTGGCTATCGCCGCCGCAGGGGTCCACTTACGACACTGCTCAGGCGTCGGGGCTTTGTCGGCACGCGCGTGGTGCTTCCGTTTGGTCATCGTTTGCTGCCTTGTCTGACCAGCGCGCACACGCAGCTACCCAACCGTCAACCACATACGCTCGCCCCGTGTGGTCGGCGTTGCCGCTGTCCCGTGCGTAGGCACGTGTTTGAGGGCATCGAGAGCCGCAAGCACGCGGCAGCCTTCCACGTGCGGGCGCAGTTTCTGGAGATCTACAACGAGGATGTCAAGGACCTGCTGGTGCCGCCGACGGAGCAGGCCACCAAGGTAGGGGAGCTGCCCCAAGTGGCCGGGGGCGGAGCGGCTCAGGTTTAAAGTTTAATTGGACGGTGTCCAAGGCTACCTGCAGAGGGTTACGTCCATTCTTTGAAGACCAGTTGGCATTCGCATACTGGGGTGGCTGTCCTGTCTGTCCGCGTGAACACCCGCCCCACAGTGGATTTCCCGGGAGCGGGAGCAGACCCAGGGGCAGCAGCCGGGGGGCGGCGGGGCTGCCGGATCGGGGGGCGTCAGCGGCATCACGCTCCGGGACGCCGGCGACGGCACCATCATCGTGGTGGGGGCGGTGGAGGCGGCGGCTCAGTGCGCGGAGGACCTGGAGGAGCTGCTGGAGCGGGGCCTGGCGCTCAGGTGGGGCCAGCGGGGCACGGCGGGGGCGGGGGGCGTGGTGCGACTAGGATCTGGGTCCCTCAGAAGAACGCGGCTGGTTGATGAAGTGCGGGTCAAAGGGCAGTGCATGGAAGGGCCCAATCCCATTTGGAGATTTGGTTCCAGAGTCCCTACGTGGGAAGAACTGGGAAGAACTGGCAACCAGGCACGAAGATGCCTGTAGGTGCCTGTGGGTGCCACTCCGTGCCGAGAGCTCTTAGCCTCAGGCCTGGACGTCGCTCGGACAACGGGGCTGTCACCTCGCCGGCTTCCATCCGCCCACTGCTTGCAGGGCTACCAGCAGCACCTGCGCCAACGAGCAGTCCTCCCGCTCTCATGCCATCCTGACCATCATCATCGAGCAGCACCTGCAGCAGGCGGATCCGCACAGGTCCTCCGGGGGCATGACCGATGGCGGGTCCACCAGCAGCGGCGGCGGCGCGGCGGCGACTGGGCGCGGCCGCCTGTCACTTGACGACGGGGCGGCTACGGCCCCTGCTGCGGAGATTCGGACCGCGAAGCTGCACCTGGTGGTGGGTTCCGGGCGGTTGCATGGAGCGGAGCGCTGGTGGATGGGAATGAGCGGGGGTTAGCTAGCGGGGCCGTGCCGCGCCGCTGCAAGCCTGCCGGGGCGCTCTTTGTGGACGTCAGGGGCCCCTCTGGACCTGGACCGAGGCACACCGACTTGCCAGCTGTCTTTTGGGAGTCGGAGTGACCTCCCCTTCCCTGACAGATACCTGTCTGCAATTGTCCTGCTCTGGATCGCCGCGTGATCTTTACCGTTTCGTCCCTCCTTGCCCGCCCCACACCAGGACCTGGCGGGTAGCGAGCGCACCAAGCAGCTGCGGACTTCCATGCAGGGCACCCGCTTCCGGGAGACCGTCAACATCAACCAGGTGGGGGCGGGTTGGGCGCGGGTTGGGCGTGCGGCCCCGGGGCGCGGCCTCATACGGCTTGTAACGGCAACCGAACACATGGCGACCAGGGGATTAAGCAGAGTAACGCAGACCCAGAAACAAACCCGGGGCGCCTGGTCGCATTTGCGTCCTCCGGTGCGGACCTCGACGGGTCCGGTAGCCCACCTTGCGTACCCTTTCCCGACGGCAAGCCCCCTGGCTGTGCACGCGACCCTACCAATTACTCTTTCGCTCCCTACTAAGCCGCCACGCAACGCACCCGATGGCTGGACCTCCTCAACCCCATCTTATCACCCACCGCCGACAGGGTTTGCTGGCGCTGGGCAACGTCATCAGCGCCCTTGGCGATGAGCGGCGCCGCGGCAGCCACGTGCCGTACCGCGAGTCCAAGCTGACCCGGCTGCTGCAGGACTCTCTGGGCGGTAACAGCCGCACCGCCATGATCGCCTGCGTTAGCCCCGCAGATGACGTGCTGGAGGAGACCCTCAACACGCTCAAGTACGCCAACAGGGCCAAGAACATCCGCAACAAGCCCGTGGTCAACAGGTGCGGCCCGCGGCGGGAATAGCTGAGGCTGGCACTACTGCCGGGGGGCCGTGGGGCGTTATTGCGATGCCCGCCAGCGCGCACAAACTGCATCATCACGAGGTCCTGGTACCCGCCCATTTTTGTCCGGGGTCTCGGACCGGGTGGGGTGCCCCTCATGTCAGTTAAGACAGCCGTCGGGTGCCCCAGCTGCGCCCTGCACGTTCCACCCATACGCCCATTCATCAACCCACTCACCCATACACCCACCCGGGTGAGGGAGCTGATGTCGCTGCCTGTGACCTGCCCTGTACCATGCTATATGCCATGCCCTTGCCGGTGGCCGCAGGGCCCTGCCCGCCGGCGGTCCGGGTGGTGCGGTGCAGCAGATGCAGCTGCAGGTGCTGCAGCAGCTGGTGGCGCAGCTGCCCGACGGGGAGCTGGCGCGGGGGCTGCCGCTGGCGGAGCTGCTGGCGCTGGACGCCACCGACCCGGCCGCATGCCTGGAGGTGCTGGGCCGCATGAGGAGCGCCCTGGCGGCCAGCGGGGCCAGCAGCCGGGCGACCAGCATGGGTGAGGGAGGGTGCCGCAGGGAAAGGAGGGAGGTGTAAGGGCAGTGCGCGGAGTCGCGCGCTGCTTTTGGACGGCCGTCAATACGAACCAGGGAGAGGTGTTAGCTGTTGATCGACGCTGAGCTCACGCCAGTTGGGTTGAGAGGACGGCGGCTGTTTTGAACGGGGACAGGAGGTGGTGTTCTGTGTGGCCATGTGCTTGCGGGAAGGTAGGCAGCAGGGAGAAGTGGCGTTCTGGCGGGGTGTGAGCCCTGCGCGCCTGCCTCGAATTATCTGTCGAACTCCTTTTCGCAGCCCTGATTCTGTCCCCGTGGTGCCATTGCTGCCTCCCTCAGATGGCAGCCAGGCCTCCGGTCTGCTGGGCCGCCAGCTGCTGGGCGGTCTTGCCTCGCCGTTGGGTAGCAGGAGTGGCGGGCCGGGGCATGGGTCAGCTGCGGCGGCCGCCACCGAAGTTGAGGCGCTGGTGTCGGGCTGCAGCCGGGCAATTGCGGGCATCCTACACGGCCTGGCTGAGATGGAGGCGCAGCGCCAGATCACGCGGGGGGCGAGGTGGGTTTCCAAGTTTCCATGGACATGGATAGGGCCTGCAGCCGGGGGTTCAGATGTCCTTACTCGCTGTGGGCCCGGATGGAGATGCCCATCGTACAACTGCACGCTCGCCAGGGCTTACTTGGCACCTTGTCCAGCGGATATAGGCGTACCGCCACGGCCCTCGCCCTCCCTGGAGGCCTGTTGCTGCCCTGCCCTGCAGCTCGACACTCTTCTTCCTCCGCGCAGACGTTCCTTTCCGTCCTCGATACGAATCCGCCGCGACCGCGAACCTTTGACAAGGTCCCCGTTGTCTCCCGGCCCCTTGCACCGCTCGGCAGGGAGCACATCCTGCGGTCCCTGGACGCCTCCACGCTGCGCCTGCTGCCCGTGGTGCGGTCCATGTGCCCCCGGGGCGAAACCATGTCCACACCGGGTACTCCCCAGGCAGCTGCCGCGGCGGTAGTGGCGGCGACCGTGGCGGCTAGCTCACGAGAGGGAGGCGCCACGCAGCAGCTGCAGCTGCTGCTTCCGGGGGACACTGCGTCGGCGGCCGCACACCCGACTGACGGCAAGACCTCACCGGGGAGGGACGCAGGGCCGTCGGACCGCGAGCGGGAGCTGGAGGAACGCGTCCGGTGAGAATCCATGAAGGGTGTACGTAGGGTGTGGCATGATTTGGATACAAAGCCGCGGGCGTATTCACGGGTCAGGAGGTGAATCTGCCGGCGGCTGCGTGATGGTGCGTAATGCCAGCACTCATTGAGGGACTAGATATGTGACGGCACGGCACTGTACGGTATGCACGTCTTCATGCCGCCCGCAGGGCCCTGGAGGCCGAGCTGTCCAGCTGCCGGGTGGAGCTGCGAGAGGCGCAGGAGGACCTGGAGCGGGACGAAATCATATTTGCGGACAAGATGACGGAGTTGCAGGTGGGGCCGGGGCTCATTGCAGGTTGGGCCTGACTGGGAGGCCGGGAGAAGATAAGCCACAGGACAGGTCGGACGCCGGGGAGCCCGAGAAGTGCCACATGGGTGCTGTGCCGCCCTTGGACGGGATGTAGGTCTGCGGGGCGGGGCATTGGTTGGGTCCACATGACCCGTCCAAGTGTCTAGATCCGACCACCTGACCCGCCTTCGCCTCTTCCTCCGCGGCCCGCAGGAGATGCAGGCGTCCAGCGCCGACCTGAAGCAGCGGCTCCAGGAGGCGGAGGAGCGGCACGCCAAGGAGGTAGGCAGCCACGTGGGCCCCCTCTCAGGATGTGAGGCTGGTGGAGCATTGGCTGTTGCTGGATGTGCCTCCAAGTCAGGCGCTTGTCGCTGTTGTCTTCAGATTCACCAGGGACTCTCTTTGAGATTCACCCGCGCCCGAGCCCGGGCTGAGTTGGAGAGCACCCCTAAGCATCATTACTTGATTAGACCGATTGAGGCGTACGACGGTCGTGTGTGTGTTTGTGTGTGTAAAAGAGAACTGAGATATGTGTGTGTGTCCGTGTTGGCAACTGGCAGGTTGAGGAGTTGCGGCGGCAGGTGGAGGCGCTGCAGGCGAACGAGGCGCAGCCGGGAGCCGCCAACGGCCGAATGCCGGGATGGATGCCGTCCCGGAACGTCAGCCGCAACCGACTGCGCCGTGGTTCCGGATCTGGATCCGGATCGGGATACCAGGGCACGATTCGCCGGAAGACCGCGTCGGTGCCGTTCACGACGTTGCGGGTGGGCGGCGCCGACGGTGACGGCGCCGCGGCGGCGGCGGCAGCAGAAGACACGGGCAGCAGTGGCGGCGGCGGCGGCGGCGGTCGGGGCACCGCAGGGGGCGCCAGCGATGATGTCGATGGCGACGGCGAGCGGGGCGCCGAGGAGGACGAGGTGTTGTACGACGAGGAGCTCCTGTCATACATCAGCGAGACGGACTACACGGAATTGCATCGCCGGGAGGTACTGGAGAGCGACGCGGCGCTGCGGGAGGAGCTGGCGGACGTGCTGCGTGAGAAGGTTGGTTGAGCAGTTACAGGCCTAATGTGTGCTTTACGGTGTCGGTTATGGTGTAAAGGCCCTTTCAAGGTCGGAAACCGGTCGGCGGCCTTGATGGCGTGCTGGCTCGTGCCGGTTGGCGTTTACCATGCGCCGCTCATGCGGGCGTGTTGTGGTCGTGCCGCTCCTGTCAACAGGCCGCCGCGGAGGCTGAACGGGCCGCGCTCGAGCGAGCAGCCCTGGCGCAGCGCAGCAGCTTCGACGAGGCGCGAGCTGCCCTGGAGCAGCAGCTCAGCTGGCTGTCCGACAACATCGGTGTGCAGCAACAGCAGCTGCAGGCGGCCCAGGCAGCGGAGCGGGAGGCCAGGGAGCTGGCGGCCAAGTGGCAGGTGCGGCGGGTGGGGGGGCCGCACATGGCGCGGTGCGGGCGCGCGCCATGGTCCGGCAGTGCCATCCAGAATCGTCTTCCCCACTCGGTTGCTGCCTTGACCGTTTCATTGACTTCGGAGCTATCCTACAGCGTTCTGCTGGTCCTGAGAAGGTTTAATATTGCTGGCCACGCGTGGTTATAGCTGCCGCTGTCGAGCGCTCCTTCGGCTGACCCGGTCCGAACTCCAAATCCGGTAAGGAGGACGAGCGCAACCAACAAACCATTCCCACTGCCGCAGACCCCCTTCTCGCTTCGCATTGTCCACACGATCGCGCCTGCACAGGAGCGCGCCCAGGAGCTGGAGGCCGCCATCGAGGCTCGCGAGGATTCGCTGCGGCGGCTGCGAAGCGAGCTGGAGGCGGTGGAGGGCAACATGATGCGCAGCGCGGAGGAGCGGGCGGCGCTGCGGCAGCAGTACGAGCAGCGGATCGCGGCGGTGGTGGCGCAGGTGGGTAGGGACGGGGGCAGAGGGAGGAGGAGGCACGGGCGGGAAAGGACGCCCCTCCTTCGTGCGTCACCTGTAGCCCGATCCCCTTGCTCTGTGATACCGGTACCTGTTCGTGGCTGTTTGTGTTGCCCGGCAATTGTGGCTCCGTGGCGCCCGTTGGAATGTGGGGATGGAGTCGCACTCACGCCGCTGCCGCTGCCGTTGCCGTCGCCCTGCGGGCTGCCCCCACACCCGCTCGCAGGTGAGCACCCTGCAGCGGCAGCTGCAGCAGCACGCCTCCGCCGCGGCGGCCACCGACCGGCGGGAGCGTGTGCAGTCCGCGGAGAAGGCCGCGGCGCTGGAGGCGGAACTCACCCGCATGCGCGCACAGCAGGTGCGGAACCCCACGGAGTCCAGGGGTGGCTAGGCTGGGTGTTATGGACCGCGGCTGGGGCCGCCATGCCGTCATTTCACGACACATCACATCACAGTACCTTGGCCTGCAGCGTCGTGGACCGCGTCTGAATTGCATGCGGGGTGTATGGCGGCGACTGTTCTGCCACCGACCGGGCGGCTGAGGCAGCGAGGGGGCGTACTGCCCCGACGCAGCCGTATCCGCCCCTATGTCCTCTCCGCAGGCCGACCTGCGGCGCCAGCTGTCAGAGCGTGTTGCCCGGTACGAGCGCGAGAGCGCGGTCCGGCTCAAGGAGCTGGCCGCGCTGCGCAAGTCGGCCGCCGCGGCGCGCAGCCGCATGGCGGCGCTGGAGCAGGAAAACCGCGCGCAGAGGCTCATGCTGCGAGCCAAGCAGCAGGAGGTCATGGCGGCGGAGCAGCGCCTGCGCGACTCGCAGCGTGCAGGCGGCGGCGGTGGTGGTGGCGGCAGTGCACGCTCACGCAGCAGCAGTCCCGGCTGCAGAGGTTACCTGCGTCGCGGTGGTGGCGCGGGTGGGGGCGCAGGCGATGGCGGCAACAACTCGGTCCCCACCAGCACGTCCGGAGAGGCCGGCGGCAGCGGCCGGCCCAAATCGCCTAGCCCGTGCCGCGGACGAGGGCCGCAGTCCGGGCCACAGCCGCAGCGGCCGTGGGGCCCGCGGTCTTCATCGCTCCAACGGCTCGAAGACATTGCGGCGGAGGAGCTGCAGCCGCCGCTGCGCCGTAACGCAAGCAACAACGCTAATAACGGCAGCAACGCGGCCAACAGCAATGGCAGCAACAGCAACACCCCGCGGGGCCGGCAGGGCCGGCCGCCTCAACCCGCGCAGGTCCAGGGGCGGCAGGGCGAGGCGGCGGATGGCGCGGCGGTTGCGATGGAGCCGGAGGCGAAGGTGGCGTTGGAGGAGTGGGCCGAGGAGCTGCTGGGTTTGGTTTCGGAGGTGGCGGGTGTGGAGGCACGCGTGGAGGTGCTGTCGTCGCGGCAGCGGGAGCTGCTGAGCCGGCGGGAGCTGCTGCTGAGGGAGCAGTCGCAGTTCACCCTGCGGACGCGGCGGCGGGCGGAGCAGATGGCCCAGGCCGTGGCGGCCTGCGAGGCCGAGCTGGCGGACCTCGCGGCGCGGTCTGCGGCGGCGATGACGTCAGCACCGCGGGCGCCACAGCCGCTGGGTCAGCCGCAGGGCGCGGACGAGGCGGAAACAGGGACGGCGGCAGCGGTGGACGAGAAGGGGCACGAAGGGTCCGGCGCAGCCAGGCAGCAGCCGGGGCAGCAGCAGTCGGGGGAGGAAGGGGAGGGCGGCCAGGGGGCCGCACAGCAGGCAGGGTCGTTGCAGTTACAGCAGCGGATGGTGGACGTGCGGGGGGCCAGGGACCTGCTGCGGGAGCGGTTGCGGTCGGGGCGGCTGCTGGATGAGCGCGAGCAGCAGGTACGTGCGTGCGTGCGTGTGGGACCTGGGGTCAGGCGGGTGGGGAGTCAGCGAACAGGCAGGCGAAGACGGACTGCGGCGGGGTGCTGTCTGTTCCGCAGGCGGGGTTGGCGCGGCGTGGCAAGGGCACCCGCAGCGGTGACGGTTATTGACATTGTTTACGATTCAGGATCTGCGCGATTGTGCCCCCGGGAATAGCCCCCAAGCGGAGCGAGGATCGGCTGCGATGCGCGATCGGCCCCGTTGCACACAGTGGGGCCTCGCGCCTTCCAACGGACGTGGCTCGAACGAGTGCGGCACCGCCGTGGCCCCGCGCAGGTCCTGGACTCCCTGGACGACCAGTTGGACGACCTGGAGACGCAGCTGTCCTATGTGGCTGGCGAGCTGGCGGACCGCCGCGCCGTGCTGTCGCAGCTGCAGCAGCGCCGCGAGCAGCTGCAGCAGCGCTCCGCCGGCCTGGGCGCCTCGGGGCTGCGGCTGGCGCTGGCGGCTGCGACCGAGGCGGTGGGCCAGCGGGCTTACCAGGTGCGGCAGCTGGAGGCGGCCCTGGCGGCCAGCGAGGCGGGGGCCGCGAGGCGGGAGGCGCAGCTGCAGTACCGGTTGCGGGAATCGCTGGTGTCGCTGTCTGCCCACCTGGCCTCCCTGGAGGTAAGTGAAGCGGCAGCAGCTTCGGCCGTGGACATGGGGCGTGACTGCGCTGCGCTGGGGTCAGTGTGGGATGTGGTTCAACGGAAGCGGTCCGGTCCAGCTGGCTGGTGGGTGGCGTGTTCAAGTGACTCTCGTGTGTCGGGCCAAGCTGGCCGTCAGGTGCGCTAGGGGATCCTTGGGCCGAAGCGGCTCACGCTGGACGGTGCTGCCCGGCCTGCCTGCCTGCCTGCCTGCCTGCCTGCCTGCCTGCCTGCCTGCCTGCCATCCATGCCTGCCATCCATGCCTGCCTGCCTGCCTGCCTGCCTGCCTGCCTGCCTGCCCGCCTGCCTGCCTGCCTGCCTGCCATCCATGCCTGCCATCCATGCCTGCCTGCCTGCCTGCCTGCCTGCCTGCCTGCCTGCCTGCCTGCCTGCCTGCCTGCCTGCCGCCACCACGGCCTGGATCAGCCCCCACTCCACTCCCTGCCGCCCGGATGACTGACCCATGTCCCCGGCAATGGTGACGTGGCTTGGTGCACCTGTACCCGGCACAACCGCTACCGGCCACCGCAATCCCCGCCGCAGGCCGCCTCGCCCCACTCTTCCGCCTGTCTCGAGTCCTCGGAGCTGCGGAACCTGCTGGGCATCTACCTGGACGTCGACCTGGCGCCGCAAGGAGGGGGCCATGCAGGCGCTGGGCCCGGCCCCTCCGGCCTGGCCTCGGCCCAGAGGGTCGGCCAGCAGCACGCGGGCGCCAAGCAGCTGGGCGGCGGCAGCGGCGGTCGGAGCAGGGCTGGCACTGGGGATGGGTCAGAACAGGCGCAGCGGCAGCAGCAGCCGCCCCTTCACCCGCAGCCGGCGGGCTCCGAGGAGGCGGAGCTGCTGCCGCAGGCGGAGAGCCTGGCGGTGTGGGGTAGCCGGCCCTCCTCGGACGGCTTCGCACCACCACCCGTGGGCCGCAGCTCGGCTGCCCACGCGTCGCAGCTCGGTGCGCCCCCTCAGCACCACCCGGCCTCGGCGCGGAGCAACCGGGAAGACCTCGACCTGAGCTTGAGCCTGCAAGCGACGAAGCCCGGGCGGGCGGAGGCGGCAGCTGATGGGCCACGAAGCAACGGCGTGGGGCGACTGTACGTGCAAGTGCACGAACAAGGAGAACAGCGTCCTCAGCAGGGGCCGGACGGACCGGAGCAGCATGAGGCCGACAACCTGAACGGCTCCGGTTCTGACGCTTCCACAGATGGGCTTCTGGACGGTCCTCCTGGCCACCACCAGCACCAGCACCCGTCAGGGCATCGCAGCACAGGGTCCGGGGGCCAGGGCGGATGGGTTGCGCCGCCCAGCCCTACGACCGGCATCCTCCGACGGACGGGGAGCATGGATTCGGTCGGCAGCAGCGCGGGCGGAGTGAGCTCCGCGACCAAGCGGGTCACCTGGAGCGCGCACATCACCACGGGGCCCGGGCCGGGGCCGTCCAGCAGCGCCGCGCCGGCAGCGCAACCACCGCCATCACCCACAGCCACTCGGGGCGGCAACGCCGCGGCCGCGGGGGCCGGGGTTGGAGCTGCTGCGCGCGGCAAGGAGAGGTCCATCTTGGACAGGGCTGGTGCGGCCATGTGGGGGCGCCGCCCGGCAGCGCGCCGGGTTTCATTTGGCAGCATGACCGGTGGCAGCGGCAGCAGTGCCGAATTGTCCCCATCCGGTGCGGCAGCGGACGCCGCGGACGAGGACGGCGTCGCCCCCACGCGCGTGCAGCCTGACCTTCGGTCCCCCCCGGCGCAGCCTGCCGACGTGGATGAGGCCGGTCTCGAGGGGCAGCTGCGTGCAGGCAACGACAGCGGCTGGGCCACCGGCGCCGGCGTGCCCGGTGGCGGCACCGGCAGCGACGACACCGCGGCCCCTGCCGCCGACGGCGGCCGGGTTGTCCAGCACGACCGGTCCTCCTCCACGTCCCTCCCCAGGCCCTCAGTAGACACAGACGACACGGTGGCGGCCTCCGACGCGGGGGCGGGCGCAGATGACCCGGCCGCCGACGAGGCGGGGCCCAAGCCCAGCCCCCGGTCCTTCAACCCCTGGCGCGGCCACACGGGCGCCAGCGCCGCGGCCGCCAAGCAGCCCCGGGGCGTCGCTGTGCCCGGCGATCCGCCGCCTGGATGGAGCGCGGGCAGCTGCCCCAGCCCCCGCAGGGGCCCGCGAGCCGGTGGCGGCGGTGGGAACGGCGGCGAGGACGATGTGCTTGGAGCTCAGGATTCGGGGGAGACGCTGTCGCTGTCCCGGGAGCCCAGCGAAGTGACCGTGGCGGCGTTGATGGGCGGCGGCGGCGGCGGCGGTGGGGTCCGCGATGTCAGCCCGCGTGTTGCCCAGGACGCAATGATGAGCGAGATGATCGTGGACCATCACCGGGACCCGGCCGCAGTTGCCAGCGGACAACGGAACGGCAACGACGACGACCATTCCCTCGCGACGGCGACGAGAGCCCTGGATTACGACATCAGCGACGACGAGCTCGACGAGCATGTACGGCTGCTTGAGCAGGCCGCCTCAGCGCTGGCGGCGGCGGCGCCGGCGCGCAGGGAGTCGCACACGCCGTTCCTGGCCGCGGCCCCAGCAGGCGTTGCAGCGGCGGCAACCACGGCGGTGGCAGCCACGCCGCGGATCAACTGGCCCGCGGACACCGCCAGCCGACCCGCAGCGACAGCCTTCGGGTACTCGGCTGTCTTCGACGACGAGCCAAACTCTCACGTGTACTTCTTCTCCAATGACCCCACGCCGCGCGAGCCCGCGGGGGGGTCTGGTTCAGAGGGCGCCTCCGCGAGGTCCACTTCGTCCGCCCCCGACAAGGCGCCGCGTCGCTCCCGGCTGAGTCTGGAGCGACCTGCGCCCCTCCTTGGGGCCAGTGGGGCCCCCGGCGGCAGCGGCAGCGGCAGTGCGCCCCGCATGCACAGCAACAACAGCGCGCCGCTGCCGCTGCCCACGTCGTTGCCGGCGCCCGCCCGCAGCATCAGCCCCGTGCAGCATCACTACGGCCGCCTGCAGCGGCAGAAGCCCGCCGCGGCCGCACCGGTGGCGCAGGCGGCGCCCGCGGGCCCCGGGCCCTTCACGACGCCCAAGCCCGTCGGAGCGATGACGGCCCTCACGGAGGCGCTGATGCCGTATAAGGCCCACTTGAAGCGCTCCGCGGCTGGCAGCGGCGGGGGCCGGGGCGGCGGCGCGAGTGGCGGCGGTGGGGGTGGGACTACGCCGGGCCGCACGGACACACCCGAAGCCCGGCGGCTGGCGCCGCCGCCGGGGGGTATCAAGGCGGCTGTGTCAGGCCAGGCGGGCCAGTTGCCGCCACAGTCCCAGCAGCCGCAGCGCTACCCGGTGGCTAACATGTGGTCCACTGGCTCGGACGAAGTGAAGGTGGCCAGCGCCGCGTTGGCTGCCAACCGCCAGCAGGCCTACCCGCACCCGTACCCGCAGCAGCAGCAGCCACAGCCGTGGCGGACCTATGGGCCGGGCTGATTGCGATGCCCACCTGCGCCCTAGGGGGAGGTTCCGCGTCGACCCGGGACCGGGCGGGGGCGTATGCGGACTTGCGGAGTCATAAGGAGGGTTGGGGCAGCCAGGATGTGGCGGGGCAACCGCGGCGCCTGTGCCGAGCTGCACTTGCTGCTGATGGTGCGCCGGGCGTTGCCCCGTACCTACCTGCTCAAAATGCGTTCCGCCAGTGGCGTTGGCATCGACCATGTTCCGAGTTTGATGAATAAGGGGCTCAGTAATGCAGCATCCACTGGAAAACTTGTAAGTCGATGTGTGGCGGGGCCTAGGTTGTGGGGTTGCATACGCCAAGGGTTGCTGCGTAGACAGCGTGTCCATCCATGCCGAATGGTGGCGCTGTTGGGGGACATTCTCTGTAAAGAGGGGAGACAGTGCTGCGGCGGAAAGAACGGATCACCGAATGGCCTGTGGGACCAAACACTGCTGTAGCGACACGGCGGCGCGGCGGTCGGCGGCAGGTCGGGCGGCGGCTCCCTGGCGAAGCGAAGCTACAGCCCACCGGCCGTCCGCAGCCCACAGGCCACACATAAATGAGTTGGGCGAGAGCTGGAAGCTGCCTATGGGGCCCTGTGAACTGTCGTTTAATTCTTTGTCTGTCAGCGGCCGACTGCCCTCAGCAGCGCCGCAGAGGAAGGGGCCGACGGGATCCCGGTCGGGTGGGTCAGAAAGTTGATGTGTGGGGGGCGCTGTCGCGTGGGGTGAGAAGGCTGCGACCGGGGTAGGGGGGTTGCGAGGGGTAGGGCCGGGGGAGGAGGGGGCGCAGAGCGCACACCACGGCGTGCACGCTGGCGGCCGGTCAGCGGAAGGATGTGAGAATGCAAGGACAGTACAGGCCTGTACATGTGGATAGGTAGATAGCGAGAAGCCCGAGGAGAACCCCGGGGCTGGGACTGCTCGACAGGGATTGTGCTCCTCCATTCAGAGCCGTAGTTGCTGACAGCGCGTGCGCCTAGAGGGTCTCCTCGAGCTAAGGGGCATAGCGCACTCCACCCCTGCGGGTAGTCGTCGGGTCATTTTTTCCTGGCTTCGTGGATCCGTGGTGGGTCCCGCCGCCGCCGGTGGTTAAGTAAGTAGGCCTCGAGGTACGGCAGCCGACAATGGCGCCGGATGAGGTCGCCAACAGGGCAAGGGAGGGACCGTTCCAGTCGGGGCGGGGGCGGGCACATGTCGGCCTCCGGAATGGGAGCGGAAGCAGAGCCGCCGACCGGGGTCTGCTGGTCCCACTGCATGTGGAACGGGAGTGGTGGCGGGGTCGGGAGCGGGGCCCACGCCCTGGGTGTGAGGTTGCGGAGGGGTGTGTGGTGGCGTGTGCGGGTCAGCGCTGGTGTCCTCGAAGAGTTGCGGCCGTTGATGGGAGGAAGAGATCATAATTGCCCTCGTGAAGGACCTCCGTTGCAACCCCGCAAGTCCACAATCTTGGCGAGTGGGCTTATTTTGCGTGCATTCATAAAATGTTGTGGACCTGGTGGGATTCAAAGGGGAAGGCCCTGGCCTACATTTGCCGGAGCCTTTGCACGTGGTCGTGTGGTCGTTGCAGTGGGCCCCGCAAGTGGGGCTCCCCGAAGCAGTCCTTCGCCCCGATGACATGTGGGACGGCTCAGCTCCCCCGTCCAAGGTGAGCTGCGCGGGGGGCGCTGGTGGTCGACGGACGCGCGGCGTGTGGTGCGCCTTGCAGAGAGCAGAGCGCGGCCAGCGCTTTGGCGCACGACTTTGAAGCTGTGCGGCACATGCTATGATGTTGGCATGTCCGTGTGTTATCAAAGAGAAAAGCTGAGCCGCGAAAAAACAGACCCGTGTCCAGTAATGCAACCGACGACTGAGACCGAGACCAGAGTTACCAATATGCCAGGGCGAAGTATGTCGACCATAAGTAGTCCCAAGGTGGTGTAGTCCGTGATGCCGTGGCGCCCCGTATCGTTGTCGAGCGCCGGTGGGCGCCGTTACGCCAGCAGAAGTAGCGGCTATGACGCCGTAGGCTAATGCAGACGAAACATGGACATGGACATGCATGTCCGTGTGTGTGCATGGCCGTTGGTTCCCGAAGTGTGGCGACGTCCTGGCATATGGGTCACCCCGGGCCACCCAGCCACATGGCGAGTCGTCCCACTCGGCTGTGTGGCACCGCATCCAGGCGCTGCCAATCGCAGTGAGTGCGAATGGCCTTCCGTGGTGGCCAGACTATGGCACACTTTGTCTGAAGGTAATGACGGATTATTTGGCCCAGGTGCGCGCGGCACGTGAACCGATGATCTGCAACGATTTGCTGTCGCATGCGTCGGATCAGTGGCGAACAGGCAAACAGGCTCAATCACAGGGCTCGTCCTCCAAGGGTTGACGTGAGGAATGCAAGTGAAGGGCGTGTCGCCGTGTACTCAATGGTGCACCTGCCTACTGGGCTCTTGACCATTTGTTGTGTCAGCGCTGCAGACCGCGCCTCGGTCTCATCCCCATCCGCATCCGCATCGTGAGCCAGCGGTCAGTCGGGGATGATGTCGGAGGCAGGCCATGCGGTAGCGGGCAGGACCCCATGCAGCGGCCGTTGGCTCGCGCAAGCTGGCATCGGGATGGTGCGCTGAGGTGTCGGTTGGGGGGTCACGTGTCCATCTCACGGCGCTCGGCTGCTTCAGTCGTCCTTTACACGAACCCTCCTCCTTGGCCATACTCAGCCGCATGCCACGGCCCCGGTCGCCTCCGACGCCGACTTCGGGAGGGCTCCAAGGACCCCCGGCAGCAGCAGCCATCATGGGCCATGGACCCGCAGCGTAGCAGCAGAACCCGTCAGCCGCAGCCGCTCAGTCAGCGCGACACAGGCACGGGGCTGCCGCAAAAGGCGCCCAGCAAACCAAAACCGCACCGAGGGACTTGAAGAAAGAACGTTGTTCCAGACAGGTATCCCCAAGTCCTTCGGCCCTACAACGCAAATCGTTCTTGCCGGTCTTGCCTGCACAGCCGCCGCTGTGACGCACTGCTCGCCCCAGCCCGCACCCAGCCGTGGGACTAAACCCGCCGCCGCATCCGGGCTGCGAAGGCGCCGTCGGTGTTGTGGACATGGGGCAGTGTGGCCATGAAGCCCTCGGGGGTGACCACCTCGGGCGGCACCAGCGGGCCCGTGCCGGGGGACACCAGGGGGGGTGCACGCGGCGGTGCGCCAGGGGCTGCGGGCGGCCCCGCGGCCTCCAGCTGGAACTCGGGGTGCCGAGCCAGGAAGCCCCGCACGCGGTGGTGGTCTTCCTCCTCCTCGATGCTGCCTGAGGGGGGGGGAGCGAAGAGCCAACACGCAGCGCGGAAGCAGCCCCCGGTGGGGACGAGGGGGGGAGTGGCTTGGACGAGCAGGGCTCAGGGCGGGGCGGGGCCCGGCGGGTGTTAGCCTGGGCTTGGGAGACACACAGACACACCCAGTTCTCGAGCTGAACTCCTCTTTTCTCGCGGCTTAGGTACGCATCTAAACAGCTTTCCATAAACACACACGCACACTTTCTCGCGGCTCAGGTTTGTTCTGCACACACTCTCGGTAAACACACACACACACACTCTTCGCCCGCGCCCCATGGCAGAGGGCCTCACCCCCCTGTGACAGCGCTGGAACGCAAGCAAACCCACCACCAGGCACTCCTAGCATGCGGCCCTGCAACCCTTACAAATACATGTAGGGCAGGGCCGTGATGCAGTACATGCAATGCACAGACTGCGATGAATCACACATCGCAGCGGAGACACGCGCTCACATGTGCTGT
This sequence comes from Eudorina sp. 2006-703-Eu-15, assembly GCA_003117195.1. Taxonomy (NCBI): domain Eukaryota; kingdom Viridiplantae; phylum Chlorophyta; class Chlorophyceae; order Chlamydomonadales; family Volvocaceae; genus Eudorina; species Eudorina sp. 2006-703-Eu-15. The sequence continues at coordinate 434,287 of BDSI01000027.1, read as the reverse complement.
ACACCAGCACACCCCCGGGGGCCACAAGCGGGGCCGCCGCCTCAAGCAGCTCATCCTGCAGCTCCACCAGCTGCTCCAGCTGCTCGGGGGTGCGCCGCCAGCGCAGGTCGGCTCGCTTCGACAGCACACCGGTGCCTGGGGGCCAGGGGGGGTTGTTGGGGTGGTGGTGGCGGTGGGGAAGTGCAGGTGGGGTGCAAGGTACATGAGGCCCAGATGTCGCAAAGGTGGACCGGGGCGTGGGGAGGATGTGAACACACACGGGTCAAGAGCCGCATAACGATAGCGCCACACAGCCCGTGCACGTGCACGTCGCACGGGTCACGGCGCAGGACACCCTGGAAGCTCACACACTGCGGGGTATGCGAGGACGCGCCCCTGCACCGGGCAACGACTGCGGCACCGTTCTCGCCATCCCTGGTCAAATGACCAGCCCGCGGGCCCACAGCGCACCATGCCCACCCGGTCGGGGCTTCCACACTGCAATCCCCCTCACCCCCAAGAGCATCCTCGGGACGCCAAACGTTTCCACTTCCTGGCGCCTCAGTTCGCTGTGACCTATCGTGTCGCCCCGGCCAGACCGCCGCGCGCCTGTTCCCCCCGCCCCCGCCTCCACCTCGCAGCTCTCCCCCACCCACCGGTGCACGGCGCGTCCAGCAGGACCTTGTCGTACAGCAGCGCCCCCGGCTGCTCCGGCGCTGTGATCCTGGACCCCCTGCCCCCGCCGGCCCGCTCCCACGCGGCATCCTCCCGCCGGGCGCCCTCCGGGTCCCGGGGAGTCCCCCACGTCTGCTGCTGCCAGGCCGCTCGGTCCGCCATCCGCTGCGACCAGCTCCGCAGGTCCTCAGCGTGGGTGGACACCAGGTCGCTCACACCGGCCAGCTCGGCGGAGTTCCGGAGCGCCCCCAGGCGCGCCGCCGAGGCGTCCAGGGCCGCGATACTGCCGCGACCTCGCATCCGGGCCGCCGCGAAGAGGGTCTTGCCTGGGGCCGGCGGGGGGTGGATATCGAGCGGGCCGGCGGGCGGTGTGAGACGGAGGGCTCTAGGGATTACATGTAGCCCTCCCTGGTGCGCATGTGATACACGTGGTACACATGCGGAGAGGCGATGGAGTGGCGCGGGGGGTTCGAGCCGATCTTGCCGGTGCGCGTGGGTTGTGCAGGTTGTGCAGGTGGCCGGTAGTGACGTGTGGTTGTGGGTGTGGGTGTGGGTGTGGGTGTGGGTGTGGGTGTGGGTGTGGGTGTGGGTGTGGGTGTGGGTGTGGGTGTGGGTGTGGGTGTGGGTGTGGGTGTGGGTGTGGGTGTGGGTGTGGGTGTGGGTGTGGGTGTGGGTGTGGGTGTGGGTGTGGGTGTGGGTGTGGGTGTGGTGTGGGTGTGGGTGTGGGTGTGGGTGTGGGTGTGGGTGTGGGTGTGGGTGTGGGTGTGGGTGTGGGTGTGGGTGTGGGTGTGGGTGTGGGGTGTGGGTGTGGGTGTGGGTGTGGGTGTGGGTGTGGGTGTGGGTGTGGGTGTGGGTGTGGGTGTGGGTGTGGGTGTGGGTGTGGGTGTGGGTGTGGGTGTGGGTGGTCTTGAATGCCGCGCGGAACGAGTGTTGGCGCGACGGCCAAGACAGGTGCGCGGTGCGTCAAAAGGAACACAATTCGCTGATGTGTCGCCCCCCACAGTTCCGCGCCCTGGTCATCGCACCCCCGGCCGTGTTGCCCCACCAAGGCCCTCCCTCCCTCCTCCCTCCGCACCTCCCGGGGCCGCGCAGCAGTCCAGCAGCCGCTCCCCCGGCTGAGGGTCCAGCAGCGACACCACCAGACCCGCCGACTCGTCCTGTACGAACAACGACCCGTCCGACACAAAGCCCTGCGTCCCGAAGAAGGTCAGAGGAAGAGCCGGCACGTCACTTCACCTCCCCACCGGCGAGATGACACGCAGCGACAGGGCGGGACGCTAGCTAGAGCACAGGTCGGGAGGCCAAGGTGCGCCACACCCGGCGAGGGGCCGCAGCCCGGGTTGCCGCTGTCGGTTCACCCCCGGCCGGCCCCCCAACGACTCCCGAGATTCGCGCACGCTAACAAAACGCTCTCGCAACACATACCACGCCGTACACGTGTCGTACACGTGTCGTACACGTGTCGTACCTACACCCTGGCCCGTCCTGACCTCTGACAGCAGCTTTTGCAGTCCTGACCGGACCCGGATGAACTCAGTGGGCAGTAGCGCCGACGGCTCCGCCTCCACGCCCGCCGCCCTCAACCGCTCCAGGAGGGCCTCCGCAGTGGCGCCCCGCCGCAGTGTGTTTACCCGGACTGTGTACACGGGGGGCTGGTTGTTGCAGCGGAGCAGCGCCTCTGTGCCGTCGTGGCCGAAGCGGGTGAGCCAGCGGGAGACCATCCAGTTGGGGTGGGAGTGCTGCAAAGCAAGCTGCCTCATGGCGTCGCGGCCGCTGGCGGGCTTGTCCGGACTGCCCTCGATGCCCGCTCGGAACTGCGTCCGTGTCCCACACCAACAACGGAGAGAAGCAGACAGCAATGGTATACACCGTTGATCCCTTTGGGCTCCGCTGTAACGTTCATTCATTCAATGGAGAGAGGGCCGAGGCCGCGCAGTCCCCTGCGCGGGATCATGAGGAGGTAGCTGCGGAGGCAGCTGCCGTGCGTGGCCCATAGTGCAAAGCATGACAACCGGTGGCGGAGCTACACATACAGCGCTGCACTTCATGATGCCAGTGCCGTACCGTGCCGTACCTCAGGCGTTGGCAGTGTGCCCGCGTCCATGCATCTTGACGCGGATCTCAGCACGCCGTTGACGAAGGAGCCCGCCCCGGGCCCCAGAACCGCCTTGGCCAGCTGCACGTGCTCGTTTAGGGCGTGTGGGGCCAACTTCCGCTCCATCAGCTCAAACAGCCCCAGCCGCAGAATCTGGTGGCGATCGTGGGGTGGTGGGGTGGGGCGGGGTGGCGATTTGGCTCCACCGCAAACCCACGACACGACACGCGCGGTCCGCCCGCGGTACGAGCTGGGGGCGCCATCACTGTGGAGAGACGGCAGCTCCTGTACGAGCGCCAGTACGGCACAGGCACCCCAATCTTGCTCGCACACAGCCCACCAAAGCAGCGCACCTGCCGTACAGCTGACTGCATGTCGGCGGGGGTCTGCTGCGACAGGTTTGACGCTACGTAGTCGAGCCGGCGCCGCAGCCGGGTGACTCCGGCCACCAGCTCCTTAATCAGCCGCTGATCTCTGGCGGGATCGGGATCGGGGTGGAGTGGGGTGCACGAGTCGGGGCGGGTAGGTCACCCAACCCCGTAGGCATCTGGTTAGGAGTTTCCGCATTCGTGCACACCGAACCCACCCTGGAGTCCCCGAGTAAGGATATCGAGGAGGAGCGGATGGCGGGAGCCCCCCTCCGGTGGTGAGCAGATGGCGGGTTGCTGCTGCTGCTGCTAGCCGCGGATGGAGACGACACGAGCATCAAGACGCGGGGCTGATGGCGGCTACCGGTCGAAAGGCCGCGTAGGTGCACGAGCTCCAAACGTGGGCCCAAACTTCCTTTCCAAGTCGTAAATAAGCGGCAGGCCGCAGCAGGCAAGCTGGCGAATATCACCCCTCGCCCCCGACCATCCTCCCCTTCTCCAACCTCAACAAGTCCTTCCATGTCCCCAGCTGCCCCCTGTGACCCATCCCATAACGAAGCCCCAATGCCACCGACCCATGGGTCAGCCACCCACCTGGGGTCCAGGGGTGGCTCCCTGTTGGCGCGGTTGCGGCCGCGGGGCCCTCTGTCCTCCACTGTCCCCACCGGCCCCCCGGAGCCATCTCCCAGCTCCTCCTCGCCCGCCTCCTCGAATTGATCGGCCCCATCGTCTCCGTGCTTGCCGCCACCTCCCGTACCTCCCCTGGATCTCGCGATGGCCCCGGCGGCGGCAGCCGCAGAGGGTGAGCCGCTCACCAGACCGACATATGCACCCTCCTCCTCCACTCGGATCAGCTGTCCAGGCATACGGACGTACGGGTGGCGTCGCCAACAGACAGCGGGGCAAACAGCCAAGCATATGTCCGGGGTAAGGGGGAGTTAGGTTTTACCAAACCCAGAAACGAACCGGGGCATACCCAGAAGCACTCTGAACAACATGGAGAGGTACCTGGATGGCAGTGGAAAATGAGAGGGTGCAAGTGCGCGGCCGCTCTGCCGCCAAGTGCAGCAGCAAGCAATGTGCGCCGCGGACCCGACCCTTCCCGGAATAAATGCTACTTTACTGACCTGTCACAAACGACCGGGGTGTGTGTGCCGTGGTGGATACAGCAGTCCGGGAGAGCGCCCGGTCACCTCCGGAGTGCACCCTCCATATGCGGCTGCAGCCCCAACCACCCCCAACCACCCCTAACCACCCCTAACCCCACACCGGCGGCCTAAGGACTCTTCATCTCAGGGGGTTGGGCAGAGGTTCCTCGCGCACTCACCTGCTGCAGGGCCAGGTAGCGAGGGGATCGGGCCATCTTGGGGTCCAGGGGCGGGAGCGGAGCCGGGAGGGGGGCCTCGGAGGAGGACTCGGCGGGGTCCCGGCCCCGGCCGCTGACATGCGGGCGGCGGGCGGAGCGGTGCGGGGGCAGTTGGAGGGCGATCGGGTGCGGCTTTGGGAGTGCAGTCGAGGTGCCCCACGAACGGGCCTATAGGGGTCGCTGCGGGGATGCGGCCCCTCCGGAGGGAGGGGAGCCGCGGCCGCGGACGGCTAGCGGCCGTGTCTGTGGCTACCGCGGCTGTGGCTACCGTGTCTGTGGCTACCGTGGCAGGGAGCATTGGGCATCACAGAATAAACAAAGACAGATAGCTGTCAGGGCTCTGGGAATCGCGCACGGTCTTCGTGAGCTGGGCGCTGTCAGCTGCGACCCACGGGCCCGCGCGGGTGGCACAGTCGCGCCTTTGTCCTAGCCACAGGCCCATGGGTCACAAACTTGCAGACCTACCTGGACCGTTCATCCCTCCGCTGTTGGCTGCGGCCGCGAAACTCGCCTTGGCGCCGGTCGCGGCGTTCGTACCCATCGCGTTCACGGTCCCGGAGCCGTTCATCGTGGCGACTAAGATCGCTGCTGCCGAAGTCACCGGAGGGACGCAACCGGCCTCGCGCGCCGTCCTGGAAGACTTCACGCTCATTAACACCCCTCACGCTCTCGGTATCTGCATCGTTGCGGCGTGGGCCATCTCTTCGTGGGCTTTGACCAGACGGGATGTCCTCCGGGGATCGGGGTCGGTCCGGTGCTTTTCGGACAACGCGTGGCCTAAGAACGCGCTCGTGAGACGACGAAGCATCATTCTCGTTTTGCAATGCGGGAGCAACACCCCGAGGAACAGGAACGCTGTGTCGCGCGACATGCGCCGCCACACCTAAACGCCTGGTGGGTTCCAGCACGCATTTTGAAGGAATTCCTCTCATTTTAAAATTATGCTTAATTACAATTTGCCTGCGTTCGTGACAGACTGTAGGTTACGTATCGTGTTCGTTGTTCGTTGCATCCAACGGCTGCGTTGTCTCTAACCAAGTTGTTCGCTTTGCACGCTTTGTAGAATTCACACGCACCGGTTTTTCCACAGTATCGTTACGTGGCTACGAAGGTTGCATACACGCAAAGCAGACACTCTGACAGTATCCGCAGAACGGATATAGATGGCCTTTTTCAAAAAGTTTAGCAGAGAAGATGTTTCAAATCTTAGTCAAGTAAAATCATCAGTGGCGAGAGGCATACGAGGTAGAAGCGTGCCCTCACAGGCAGATCCTGCTGCCTTCTTCGTCAAAGACACCCAGCATTAGCATGAAGGACGCGTGGTATTATTGGCCCGAAATACTGACTTCTCATTTTGTCCCGCTGCCCGGTAAACAGCCGCCATCTGCGAGACCTACCCTTACTTGGAGCAAACAGATGTGATCGAACAACTCATACCTAAAAAAGAATCGGTCTACGTGGGGAAATGGTGAGTGTTCTGAGGGCAATGGCGCGTTCCATACCGTGCCGAAACCCGTGGGGCCACCCTTTCGTTGGAGACACGGGGGACACGACATCGGTGGTTGGGGGCCCTGCGGTCAACAGCGTGGCGTCAGGTAACCTAAACAAATGGATCGATGTGCTGTGCGAATTCCGCTGTTGCATTCTGCCGCTTCGGAAATCCAAATTGACCCCTTAATTATCCCACGCCCCTCGCGCGCACGTCCCGTCCCGCCCTCAGCGGTCACGTGCAACTATGCGTGATCAACGGCAACATCCTCTTCTTCCAGGAACGTGACGGGCCCTGGCTGCCCACGCTCCGGGTGCTTCACCAGTACCCCGACATGATGAAGCGGCTACGCACCGATAAGGGCGCCATCAAGTTCGTTCTCAGCGGGGCCAACATCATGTGCCCGGGGCTGACACATCCGGATGCGACCATCCACGATGAGGTGCGAACCGCGCCGGAGCTTGTGGGTGTGTGTGGGGGGGCGTTTGAAGGGGCATGATAAGGCATTATAGCCTGCAGGCACTTGCGGGCTGGGTGCAGGGCCGGGACATGCGGGGTGTGCAGGACGGCAAGCCCTGACGGATCAACCCAACACGGGGGACTGCGAAGGGTTCGCCTTTTCGGAACGAGAAAAAACCCAAAGCCGAAAGGCAGCCCTGGGGGGTTTTGCGGATCAGGGATCACCCCAACACATCAAATGCGCGGTGAACGGTAGCCGGCCCTGGCCACCGGGTCCTCTATCCCCAGGGCGAGGTGGGCGCTCCGGTGGCTATCTACGCTTTCGAGAAGGAGAACGCCATGGCGGTGGGGGTGCTCAAGATGTCCACCGCAGACATCCGGGCGGTCAATAAGGGCATCGGGGTGGAGAACATGCACCACCTCAACGACGGCCTGTGGAAGGTGGGTGGGTGGGTGGGTGGGTGGGCCCGGGGCGGCCGTGAGTAGTTTGGCGGGGCACAAGGTCTGCGAACTGCGCTTACGTTCCGAACTGTGCTTGCGGAGTACGGCCGTCCGATGTGCTGCCGGGGGGTGCTAGGGCCGCTGCGCGGTGATGCTCGAGTGGGCGGCGTGGACGGGGCTGGTGGACGCACTGAGAGAGGCCACAGGTCCCCATCCGCACGTGGGGATAACGCATGCAGGGGCGCGCGCGCCACGCGAATGGGCCGGTGATTGCGGGGAGCTACCCGGGGATGTGGATCGCCACCGTCCCCCTGGCAAGCTGTGTGCCGATAGACAACCCTAACCCAGGATCACGGACGTGCACGCTTGGGCTGCGCTGCCACTGCGCCGTCAGTTGTCCAGCTGCGTTTGAAACGCATTTAAATCCAAGGAGCAATATGACCGAGTCCTTGTCGTGCCAAACCAAGCTGGAGCTGCTCCGCAATGTGGCCAGCTGGTAGCGTTACTCGCAGGGTTGCTGCCCACTCGCTCCGAACCTGACCCTGCTGCTGTGCGGCCCTGCACTTGGATTGTTGATCGCTCCTGCAGATGCCCAACGTGAATTGAGAGGGCGCACGCTGCGAGGTGGTCCATGAACGCCGGAGCGTGTTGGTGCCGGGGCGCGGGGGCGGGGCGTGGACGCGGCGTTGTGCGACGTGGGGAGCACGCGATGTGTTGTGGCCGAGCATGCCCAGATCCAGTAGCTGTCTTGCAGCGCATGGCCATCTGCCACGGCGGTGTGGAGTCCTGGGACTGCATCGGAATCGGGGTCTGTGGTGGCAAGGAGCAATGGAGTCCGGGAGGAGTCAGTTCGGCCCAAATAGGCGACCGGCCCTGTCGATGACCTGGATGGCAGGCTTGGTCGGCTGCGACAGGCGCAGGTGTTTGCTGAGGTGTTCGCGGATGCAGGTGAGGGGCACAACCGCCGCGTGATCGCGAGTCAGTCTCACCCGCTAGCGCCAATCTTGGCGTGGTTGATGCGGGCGGGGTGGACACACACCCTACAGGAGGTGAATTTGCATTTGGGCAGATGGTGTGTTGGTGTATCGTTTCGGGCAATCGGAGGTCCGGGCCTGCCCCCTGCGGCACGAGTACGTCGTCTGATGTTGATGGGGCCGTATGGCCGGCCGCGTCGTTATATGCAATGTAACGGCTAGGCCAGTCAATACTTGCCAAAGTGCTGCTGGAATTGAGCCCCCGGAGCTTTGGAAGCCCATCAGCGATGAAGCCTGAACTGCGCTGAGGTGCGATCGCTGGAAGCGTTGCTCCACGTTTTACGTGGCGTGTCGCCGACGACATGGGGGCGATGTAAACGGGTTTCATTCCCGCAACTGCTCCATGGGCATCGCCCGCGCAGTCACGGACATATCCAGGCTCGTTACAAAGTTTACCGCACGGTCTTCTTTCAGGCGCGCATGGGCCGCCACGGTCCGACTTTGAGGAGGGGAGGTGCGCGGGTGCCCAATTCGAGAATGGGGTGTGCCAGGATGTGCAGGCACCATCCAGGCACCTGGCTGGCCCAGCGATGACTTGGATGAAGTACGCTCAACGTGCCGCCCGTCATAAAAGGTGCTAGGGTGGATATTCGCCCCGCACGATGGCGCAGAAATGCAGAATGGTTTGGTGATCGTACCCAATACCTGAGGTGGCTGGGCGAACAGCTCGATGTACAGCCGCCGGCCTGACAGCGATCATCCAACAGCAATGATCTGTCGTGCTGCGCCAACCGGCCTCTCGTTTTGTTTTCCGTAGTCTGGTCTGTGATGCGCTCCATAGGGCTGGGTTGGCCCCCTGCCTCATATCCCTGACTCAAGAATGCCCAAGGCAGGAACCGTACAGGGTACACCGCCGGGCCAGCAACGGGAGGGTAAGAATGCTTGTGTTCCTTCTCCTCCTGTTTCCCTTCGCAGCCTTCTCCCACGCCTGTCTTCTCCGTGGCTTTGATGTGTTTGGTCTGCCTCCAGTCACCCTCTCAAAACAGATTTCCAGTCTCCGTGCAATTGGTACGGTATTTGCGGGGGTTGGGTGGGGGCCAGATGCCGGATGCCCCCGGGTCCAGGGGACCGCAAGCTCAAACGAACAACCCGGTTTCGGGTTGGTTTCCTGCCTTTCTTCCCGTCCCTAGTCGCGCTGGTCCGTCCCTCCCGTTCTTTTTGTAACTGGCCTATCGACCACAAGGGGAGGGCAGTCACGCAGGCAGATGTGCCTGTGGCTTCAGACCCCGACAGTGGGTGCCTGTCCCAGACCGACATGGTGATGACCCGCGGGGGTCACTGTAACATCATTTAAAAAGGCGAATGGATCAATGGATTGTAATGCAATGGTGCGGTAGTTGCAAAGACGGCTGTTTTACCAGTAGCTCGATGTACACTGGCGTGATGAAGAGGTGCACCGCTGCAGCCCAACTCGCCAGTGTAGTACGGCATTCCAAACCAGGGCATTAAACACCCACTCAGGGCGCTCTTGGCAAGCAGCCCTGTCATGTTAGTTCATGGAAACCCCGACTACTGTGACAAAGCTTGCAACCCCGGGCCAGAAGGCCTGCGAACCAAAACGTCACCGAATTTCCAAGGGCAACCATCACATCTGTCATCTTAATGTACGGCACCACAACTCAAGCGTGCTGTTGTCATCTGCACCTCTCCACCTGTCCTGCAACTGCAGGTCTCCCTGCTCAGTGCCCAGAGGCCCCACCCTGCAAGCCGCAGGGAAGCAAACGGCCACTAAGGGCTCTTCCTCACCGAAACATCACCCTCGCAAAGCAACCCCAACCACCAACTGAGTCGGCCACACAATACCTCTGAACAGCGGCCCACCAAGGCATCGTTGCCGCGCTGGTGGCTGCCATTGCCCAGAACGGAGCACAGTTGGATTGCGGATGGCACATAACACGGACCTCACCATCCAGGCCCACACGAGCAGTCATCAATGTGTCGTCATCCACAGAACATCATCACAGTCATAATCAACAGTCACTCGACGAAACGACAATGCACACGCGAAGGTAGCTAAACCGACCCATTCTGCTGCTGTCACCCACCGGTACTGTTCACGCACCGCACCGCACCTCGACCCCACCACCTACTTTGCTTCGAGTCGCCTGACATTATTTAACACACGCACTCACTGCCCTACACTGCGCCAAACAGATTCCCAGCCGTCTTGAGCACATAATACAAGAGAGTGCTGGGCCTCGCGGTCAGGGCCGCACTGCACGTTGTCAGCACTGCGACGCCGGCGCCAACTTACAGACGGGTTGGCTGACTGACCGACTAACAGGCCGACCGACACGATACTTACGGCGAGGCACGTTCTCGTACTGCCGGAGTCCCCCCTCAGGTGACACACACACACACTCCCTCTCTACTAAGCTGGACCCTTCGGCGTCTTGCCAACTCATTACATCGTACGACACCATTCTCGGCCGGGATGTCTCAGCAGCATCCTCTTACGGGGCGCTGTACACCGCATCTATTCACCCATCCGTCTATCCATCCTTTGTGGTCTTCGCAATCTCACCGGGAGCAAAAACGCCGGACGGCTCACCTGAAATGCACCAAGACGGAAGCAAAGACCCCAGCTGCTGGACAGGGGCTGACTGCCGTACAGTCCCTCCTGCAGCTCCCAACTGATGTACACTGCTGCTCGCCAAGAGCCCCACGCTGCAGCATCGACTCCTCCCCTGTCGCAGCAGCAGACACCGCCACAGCCAATCCCATGCCGCTCTCTCTCTCTCACTCGCTCCCTCCGTCCGTGACGACCGAAGCACGTACGGCGCCCTACCCCTGCCCTTTGTACAGCGCCGGCACCATCCCAACCCTGCCGCGGATTACCGTCCATATGCCAAAACACCTCAACACCAACATGACAAGGAGACGCACATCCCTGCGGACAGCACACTCCCCGTCGTGAGGAGGATACACCCCTCCCATAGGGGCACCCCTCCGCGCCCTCACCGCACGCCGACCCAGACACCACGTACGCGCTCGCTGATGCATCCGAGCGAACCTTGGAACGGCCCCCGGCCAAGACAGCCCGTCGCGTCATCCTTCGTAAACGAGTGCTGGGTGTGACCGGGTTTGTTCCGGGTTCGTTTCTGGCTCAGGGCCCGCCACCTCAATTGACCTCAACCCATCCCAGCCCACCCCGTCCTATCCTGCGCCATCTCATGGCATAAAGCCATAAACCCGCTCACTGGCCGCGGATGCCGAGACGGTGTCGGCCAAGGCGCGGATGATGTCGCCTTGCCCGGGCTGGACCCCTGGCGCCCTGCCAGATGCAGCGCCCTGCGGCGCTCCCTCACCTCCCCACAAGCAGTCACAGGATGCGCTTGCTGCGTGTGTACTTCATGACCGCGAAGAAGATCCAAGCGCAGCCGAGCACGATGGCGGCGGTGATCCCCCAGAAGGACAGCGCGCTGTGCTCCAGGTTGGAGCGCATGTTCATGCCGAATATGCCGGCCAGCATGGCGCCGATGGCGGCCGCGAAGGAGCCGATGGACAGCATCAGCTCCAGCCGGTTGACCTCGTAGCGACGCGCGGAGAGGGACACCCCGATGGACTCCTCCAGGTCGCGGGCGCCCGCCAGCATGCGCTCAGCCTCCGACTGGGGATGGCAAGGGGAGGCGGGGCGAGGGGTGGTGTGAGGGGGGGGGCAAAACGAACACCAAGGATGGGGTAATATTAGTACTAATGATGATCCTCATCACACACGGGATATGAGAAATTGGTAGACAGAATGCGGGAGGGGAGAGGGACACATTGCAAAGTTGGGAGGGGGAAGAATGCAGGGGGAGAGACAGTTGAGTTAGTTCAGCGCTGAGGTGGGTCGCAGAGGTTACGTGTTCAGGGTGGCGCGGGGCAGTGGGCCCGCACCGGCTGGCAACCGCATCCGCTTCAGCCCAGCCCCAGCGCGCCCAACGACGCGGCTCTTGCGACGGTCCATCCCTCTACAGCCGCAGTGAAGCCCCTCGGCTGATGAAAGGCAGGTAGCAGGCATGCAGAGGCACGCAGTCACGCCCCCCGGGCATGTGACGCTTTTCGCCTAAAACCCAATTTGGGACCCACACCGGACCGACGGGTTTCCTCCCTGAACCCACAACCTCTACAACATGCACACACACGCTCAGCTTTCTTTTTAACACACGCACACCAATTTACTGGTCCCTGTCATCATTGCCATCGGTTTCTCATCTCGCGGCTCAATTTCCTGCTTAGTCCAATCATGGACCGGCGGCACTCCCGGACACCTCACACTCACACCATCCCGTCCGTGTCTCGGCTACACCGCGCAGAGACGCTGTCCCGTCCCGGCGGACCTGCAGTCCACTGGCCCTCTGCAGGTAGAACTCCAGCAGGTCCTCCACCTCCTCAAGCTCCGCTTCCTCCTCCTCCTCCTCCACCATCTCCTCCAGGGCGTCCTGGGCCTCCTGCAGGTCCTCCTCGCTGTCACCCAGCCGGCTGAACAGCGGCACGGCGGGAGGGGTCCAGGGGTCCCGGGGGAGGGAGGGACAGGCAACCCATCCTTAGATGCTACAATATACGGTCATAATGCGCGGCGCGAGACGGCCGCCAGTAGTGCATGGCGCCCGGGTCTGAATGGGCCAGCCGCTGATTCCTGTGGACCTCGACGACGACAGCGGTGACCGCCGAAGCCCCCGCACTCCCGCACTGCATCGGCAACTGCAACTGCAACGGCAGCCGCAAGCGCAACGACACTCGGTAATGCAATACTGGGTGCAGAAGAGCTGACAAGACCGGGCTCCAGCCGAGTCCGGCTCTGCCTCGGCACAGAGAGCATCTCCTTGCCAAGGACCTCTCGACGCGGATGCTGAACGAGTGCCCTACAGCCCAGTGGGCGTGCTGCACGGACCCCGGACAGCACCCGCCGTCATTCGCTTCGGGACCACCACCGAGTCGCGATACCCCGGCCGGCCGACTGAAGCTGTGGGACCCGCAACCTGGCCACACGCCTGGCGGGCCGCCCCCCAACTTCGACCGACCGTCCCTCCCCCGGCCCGCACCTCATGAAGTTGGCCTCCTCGATCAGCTCCTTCCGCCGGTCCCGTTCCCGCTCCTCCTTGCGCGCCTCCGAAACCGGCGTCCCCGCCGCCGCCAACCCCGCGCCCTCTTCACGGCCCTCCCGCACCCAGCCGAACCGCGCGCGCAGCTCCCGCAGCCGCTCCCTGTCGTACTTTGTCCGGAGCTCCTTCAACCGTTCCTGCCGTGCCGTCGCCGGGCCGCCGTGCACGGACCCGTCGCGGCGCTCGCCCGCGGCTGGGTCGCCCCCGTACGGCCCCAGCATCGAGTAACCCCCAAGCCCCGCGCCGCCTGGCGCCATCATCGGTGGCCCCAAGCCCCCAGGGCCCATCCCCGGCGGCCCTCGCACCACCACGACGCTGCTCACGCTGGCCGCCAGGTGGGTCGTGTAGTAGCCCCCACCAGCTCCATTAGGGGCTACTGGACCGTAGCCGCTCACTCGCGGACCTGACGCCAGCGGCGATGCATGTGGCCCCGGCGGCGGAGGCGGCCCTGGCCCGTACAGGCCGTACGGCGTCACTGTGCCGGTTCCACTGCCCGAGACAGCTCCGCTGCCCGCGCTGTTGCTGCCAGGCGTCGGCCCGCCCGGCGGCGACTGCGGAGGATTCATCGCTGTCGCCGTCGCGCCCGGGGACAGTGGAGTCGGCGGCAGCGCAGCTGTGATGGGCTGTCCGTCGTCCAGCGCCCGTTCCTCCAGCTCCTCCTTGATTTCCCGGGCGCGCTCCACTTCCCGTTCCAGGCGATTCCGTTCCCTCTGGCGGCGGCGGTCCTCGCGGCGAGGTCGGCTGCTGAGGTTGAGCTCGCGCAGCTCATCCTCATCGTCCATCAGCTCCTCCAGCATCTCCCTGTCATTGGGGGACGAGCGGCCGCCGCCGCCGCCGCCGCCACAGCAGGCAACAATAAAACCCTTAGCCCAGCAACCACATCCGGGTGCACGGACCCATGGGTCTTGCCAAGCGTTTGTTCACGGCATTTCATGTCACTGATCTGCAACTGCAGAGACATGCGCACTGAATCGGGCGTGCAATCCTGCCTGCCCGCTCAGACCTGACGCCACTTGAGAAGCTCCCACCCCGCCTTAACGCTCTCCCTCCCTTCCGTTCCCTTCCTTTCCTTCCCCGCCCGCCCAGGCATCCCCTCGTTCCCGCCGGTCCCACCTCAGGGTGTCCGCCTTATCCTCCAGCTCCACGAGGGCCTGTTTGACCCGGCGCAGCTCCTCCAGATTCACCGGGTTGATGTCCCCGGGCAGCTTGGTCAGCAGCGCCGACACGCGGTCCGTCACGGCGCTCATCTCCGCGTCCAGCCGCCCCACCGCCACCATCAGGGCGCCCTCCAACACCTCCAGCTCGAACGGCGGGGTGCGACTGTCCGAATCGAATTTACCCTGCAGGGCCCAAGGACTGCATAGTGTCGGATCCCCCGGTGTGCTTCTCCCGATACGGTACACGGGCCTTGCCGTTGGGCTCCCATGTGTTGCGCCAGCAGTGGTTGCCACACGGGCGTTGCCATGGGAAGGGGGAGGAAAGCCATGCTGCCCCCGCGGCCGCAGAGGACCCCGCGATTCTCCACTGGCGTCCAACCGTACTATAGCCTTTGCCCCTGCCCCCCGCCCCTTTGTCAATAACGACAGCGAAATCGCCCCACTGCCCCGCCCGTCCAGCGCCCCCGGCCAGTCGCGCACCTGGTAGTAGAACCGCGCCATGTAGTCCGCGTGTGACACATTGACGTAGGCCGCGGGGTCCCCCCGCATCAGGGCTTGCTGGCGGGCCCTGCCGTGTGTCTGCAGCCGCGGCAGCACCACCTCCAGAAACTTGCGGGTGGTGGCCGAGTTGGGCTCGAACAGCAGCGCCTTCTCCGCGGTCACGATGGCCCTGCGCGGCGACCCCGGGGGACACCCAGCCCAGTCTAGCCCAGGGAGGCCGCGGAGCCGCAGGTAAGGACTCGAGGCGAGGTGAACCCAATGGACCCTTTCCGTACATGCGCACATCCACCTCTTTCTCGATATCATTAGGTAGCTGCGCTCGGGCTGCACAGTTCCATCCTGCAGTGGCCCCTCCACAGCCCACCTCACCGCCCAGCCCGCTCACCGACCCAACGCTCGCTCCCAAACCCAGCCGCTGCCCCTGTGAGCTGCAGCGCAGTGCGGCTGCTGCCCTCGCCCCTCCGCCGGCCTCTCTGAGTCGCACCTGACTCCTCCCAGGTTTAGCAGCAGCACATCCTCCTTGATGGTGATGGACGGCGAGGTTTTAGTAAAGTCGATGGAGGGGTCGATGCGCCGAAGGTCGCGGGGCTGCAACCGGTGCTCCCGCAGCAGGTCGCGGCGCCGGACGAAGAACCGCCGGGCGCGGGCCGTGGCGTCCAACCGCAATACCTGCGCGGCGGGCGGCGACAACACGGCCGCAGCGGCTTCGACACAGGCAGTGGCGCAATTGCGCGCAAAAGGGAATGAACACAAGGTCAAGAAGCTCCCCAGCAGCGGGTAAGTGAGTGAGGCCCCCACGTCCGTCAGCAGCCCACGGTAAGCGCATGCAATTTGCCCCGTGGCGTCCGTCATCAGTATGCTGGAACACCTCGCCGCTCTGTCTGATATCGGCCGAGCGATTCGATATGTCGGGAGGCTCAACCCGGGAACTTCCTTATCGTGGTGCGCTTATCATGGCGCGCAACGGCCAAGGCGTCCGAACCTATTTCTCATTTGCACAAACGTTGGGATGGGTATTCGGCATCGCCTTCCACGACACGACTACCTGGCCTACTGGCTCCCCTGACACTAGGCGAAGTACAAGTGGAGCCGCACTCCGTATGAAGGGCAGTGGATGCAAGTCCGTCCTGTTCTGCGGCACTCCGGTTATGAGAAGCCCTATTGTTCATATGATGCCGGCCACTTGCCTCATAGTTGGCTTTCCCATACGCCCCGGTAGCACCCTCTCCCTTGCCAGCATCCGGCTCGCTATCGTTCGCAAGGTCGGAGAAGTCCAGGTTGCTACTGCTGTACTCGTCCATGGACGACAGACTGTCGGTACCGTCCCTGCTGTCCCGGCTGTCTCGGCTATCCTTGCTGCCGTTTGCAGAGGATGAAAAGCTGCCCGCGGAGCTCGCGTACCCGCTGACAATACTGCCATTCGTGTTGGCTGCGTTCGTCGCCGCTCCCGCTGCCTCCAGTTGGTGCAATATCTGGTTCGCTGACTGCATCATCTCATGTGCCGTGCTGTGACTGCTTGAGCATTGAGCCACGAAGCGCTGTCCAGGCAGCCAGCGTCCACCGTCAAAACCTGGACTACCAGCTGCTGGTCGTGTAAGCCCCGTCGCAACCCGTTCAGCCGGGCTGCGTCTGACATTTTGTTGCGACACCGAAGAGAGGTCATGGCGCGAGCGCGCGAGGCAGCGACGACGCGCCGCAGGCCCGCTGAATAAAGGCGCTATGCCATACTTGAGCTGAGTTGATTTTGTATCTGTAAGCGCTATCAAACCTTTATTCATTGCATCTTAACACATACTCCACACTGTCCCCAACGTTCAGTGCTCTAGAAATATGTTGAGGAGGTTGACTGCCCAAATGCGATGGTACAATATCGATTGCACAGCACAAGTACACACAGCTACAATGGCAGAACCTATGAAAATTTGCGTTGCAAAGCTTGTGGGCAAAGCTCGGGACGTACGGCAGCGAGTAAGATTTCGCAATCACAACCGTTCAGGCCCTTGAAGACCAGTAGTTTTCTTGTGTTCACTTGAAAATGAACACTACACTCTTGACACGAATAAACGAAGTCGCTATCAACGTAGTGAGTTCGTGTCACACTCATATTTAGCGTGCTGCTTGTGGTATTGCATTCTTGCGCGTGTATGCGCCTTGCAAATGTGTCTCAACTCTTTCCGGTAGCGTTGGGCGGAACCCTACTTTTCCCTGTGTGGTCGCTTGTGTGCCGGATCGTGCAACTCATGCTCAGAGGACCTGCGGTGATGCTGTGGCCCCTTCAATAGTCGCGTTTATGGTTCCGTGGTAGCGTCCGGACAGTTCGAGCCTTTGACATACTGCATCCCCGCCTGGACCCCGCTCGTTCAGTCCTGCGCCCAACGCCAACAAAACGGCAGCTCAAGTATAGCCATTGCACAACAGCCGATTGTAGAGAGTTCGTAACCTTGCTCTGAACGCCTGGCAAGCTGGTCAGTGTCACGGATCCGCGGACACCACCTCGCGTACAACGCTTGCACATCAAGGCCACGGAAGCCACCCCGCAAAATGTAAGGCCAGCGAAACCCGACGCTACGACTCTTGTACGACGACCGTCGCAAGGGCCAGCAAATCAGGCACAGCGTTGCGAACGCTGTGGCGTCGAACACCGTTGCCGTTGCCCCTAAGGCAGCGCCCAGGATGGAAGCTCCCTTCCAATCGGACGACATAGTTGGATCTGAAATGGTCCGACAGCAAAATCCCCGGACTCCAAACCGCCGGAGTTAAACAGTAACGCGCGTCGTGGAACACTCCCTATTGTAACGGCGCCGCCGAATCCTGCGGCACATTCGTGTTCACGCAAACCACTCTTCCGCTCGAGGCCCCGTCGTGTGAACTTGCGCTCCAATCCGCACGCCGATCCCTGCCTCCGGCACCACCCGTAGGCGGCCGTCCGCCCATCCGCCACCCACACGCATGGATCCAGCGCGCGCAGTTGCTGAATCTTGCCCCCACGCCACGCAGGCCCATTCTCTAAGAGTTTGCTGGATACACACAAATCAGCTAATTGCATCCAGACTGGCTTCGCCTGTGCCGAATGCCCACGCCAAGCCATGTTAAGATGTTATGCAGCGCCCGCTGCCTTTGCCGCCAAGCTCTTCATGCTGGCCGTCGTCCCGCAGTAGGTGCACACCAGGCCCAACAACGCGACGAAGTAGTTCCAGGCGGTCCGAAGAGGTCCGTTCTTGTCACCGCACAGCACCTGCACGCGGTGCACCCAGGACGATGTGAAGGCCAATGTCGTGAGGCGCCAACGCAGTGACCGGTGCAAGAAAACATGCCCACACCGTCGCGCAGCCGGCAGAGCATGTCGCCTCTGTAATCATCACAGATAGGGTCCATGGACTCCACCAAGGACCATCCGTCGCCCTTTGGCCCATCTGCGCCAGCAGTTCCCCCGGCGTCCTTGGCCGCTACCCGCGCCCATCACCCCCACCTCATCCCACCCGACCCACGCCCTGGTGGACGCACCTGGTGGCACAGCGGCGGGAAGGTCACGGACACGCTGATGGTCATGAACGAGCCCACCAGCGCCATCAAGTGCGCCAGGAAGGGCAGCGAGCGCGCGGCCATGAGGATGGCGATCGCCAGGCCCGTGCGCAGCAGCACCCGCGTCAGGCCCTCCCGGCCTCCCGGGACCGCGCCCTGGAGCGCCGCCGACACGGGCTCCATGGTCAGTGCGAACTTGGCGATGGGGTTCACCAGGATGACGGAGGCGCACACCGCCGCCAGGACGCCGGTGAGGTTGAAGGTGACCAGGTCCAGCGCGCCGGTGCCGTACATGTAGTACCCCGCCGCACCCATGAGCGTGCAGACGATGGCCACCGCCAAGTACGCCACGTTGAGCACCTGAGCGGGTGGGATACGCGGGGGTAAGGAAGAGTACCCGCCCACCCAGACTCTGACCTGATCGGCATCATGGGGGGTTCAGGGCACGGATTGAGGCCCGGACGGAACCATGCGCCGCTGCAGCTGCTGGGTAACAACGCCCGACCTCGGCGATACACCTATGCGGCTTCGACAGCTGCCCAGCTAAGCGGCGACGCCGTGCATGCGGGCCTGGAGTTCTGGCCAGTGGACACGGAGTCACGCCCACGCCCTCGCACCACCCCGGCGGATGCCCCCTACCTCTCATCTGGCGCGCCCACCCTGTCCTTCCTTCCGCTGCAATCCAATGTTACCTTGGGAAACTCCTGCGGATCCTTCATGGACTTTTGAATGGCAGGGAATACGCCATGGCCGCTGTAGCAGAACGTGCAGATGCCCAGCACCAGCGGCAGCGTGGCCCAGTTGGCCAGGTCCGTAGGCGCGCCCGGGGTGAAGCTGCCCGACAGGAAGGTGTAAGCAACCTGCAAGTCCGAAAAAGAGGAACATGTGCATCGTGTTGCCCTTCGTTCGGCAGTGGGTCAAAAAGGCGCCACGTGCTGCTGAGTACTCCAGGGCCTGCTGGCCGTGGTGTACACAGACCCCTACCCGCCACCCTCATCAACCCAAATCCAAGCTCGTCCCCCTCTATCGCCAGCAGTACCCTCCGCCAGCCCCAGCTCCCTTGCCGGATGTCGGGTCGCAAGGGACGCCTGCGGGTGCAGCACCCTTCCAACCGCTCTGCCTCGCCCTGCCCTGTGTTCCCCGACAGCTCACCGCCGCCGACACGGTGCAGGTGGCGGTGACACCCGCGGCGCCCAGGAAGGACAGCGACTTCAGGTCAGGCAGCCACACGGTGGGGATCATGACCGCGGCCGCCAGCAGCATGTACACGGACGAGTTGCTCGCCAGGCTGGAGGCGCCGAAGAGCTTGAACATGTTGTCACCCTGCGGAGCGGCGCCGGTGCATGTCATCGGGGATGTTGGACGCACCGGGACACTCGGCGGCGATGCCGATGCAACCGCCCCATGCCACATGTGGTGATGGCATGGAGCGTGGGGAAAGGCTCCCAAGGAAAACACATCTTTCGGCGGGCGTAGGACTGGTTGGGGCTGATGTGCACTTTCCCACGGCTACGCACCACCGGCGGGAAGTCGATCCAGGGCAGTGTAACGACCAGTCCCGACCCCGGTTCACGTCCTTCCTTGTTTCCGTTTCACGTTCATGCCCCTTGCCGACCTCAAGGATGAACAGCAGGGCGCAAGTCCCGAAGAGCTCCACGTAGATGATGGTGGAGATGATGAGGCGGCCCAGCTTGCCAAAGGCCGCCTCCGCGATTTCCTCGTAGCCCACTGGGCCCGCCGCCGCACCCTGCCGCTTCGCGACCGCGTCTGCGCACTCGCACAACGCCTTGGCGGTGTAATTGGTCGCGATACCCATGACCCAGAGCACGATCAGGCCCACCCAGCCGGACGACTTGAGCGCGAATGGCAGCGACAACAGCCCGACACCCATCATCACATTGACCACGTTGAACACAGCCTGCGATGATGTGTCAGAGGCGCGGCAGAGGAGGACAGTGTGTTGGATCATCGGGGGTTGGCGAGGGCTGTTGACGGGAGGCAACACCGCGTACTTGAATGAACGTGCTGTTGCCTGTGCTGGGAGCGGGTGCGCTAGCTGCACCCGCATCAGCGGCAGCTTGAGTTTTGACCACCGGCTCACAGATGCGCTTCGGCGCGAGAGTGAGAACGGCTGGCGCCGGGCGAGGCCATGCGGTTGACGACGGCAGGACTGACGGCAACGATCGGGCTCCAGGCGCACATGGCGGCACATATTTTCTCTGTGCAGCAGCACAGCCTCTTGTCAATTTGCTTGAAAGCAGCATGGCGCTGAGCTTACAGAGTGGAGTGGAACTTGCGCGGATGTTGCGTATACTAATAGGGCGCAAACACGATTGCTACCGCGTGTAGCAAACACAATGTCGTTGATCGGCTCTTGACCGAAGGCCTGGCCCAAATCGTACGATGTTGGACGAGATGTTTAGATTAGTACCGGTACAAGAAAATAGTTAGGAGGTATCAACGTATTATTCATCGGGGAGCTTCATAAAAAAAGTTTGCAATTATTGGGCTGAACTCTTAGTTATTTGCTCGCACCACCCAGGGCTGCAAACAACGCTCCGAACTTCACACATTCACCGGTTAACAGGCTGCTCAGGGAGAAAATTGATCACAACCACTCCTTCTGAAAGCCTGGCGTTTCGTTAAAACGTTACCATCTTGACGGCCGCCACAACGTAACGATGGAGGGGAAGGCTGCTGCACGGGAAAAGCTGGAATGCCCTTCAATTCCGACCCTGGGTGCGACAGTGCTATCCCCTTGGCACATGTTTGTCCTGCCGAAGGTTGTTCTTACTGCTGCCAGCTGCCGTAACAGAGCGAAAACTAGCGAACTTGACGCGGCAGAGACCAGCTATCGGACCGATACCACGCAGCGCAGGTAACTGCACATGTTTATCACGAAATGCTGGCAAGCGGGTTGTTGTTTGAGCGGTTCTCACCAAGTGTCCCATGGGACGTGATAAGGGTTTTTACGTGTTGCGACATGCTGCCGGCAGTGCGTGTTTGTTCCTGCACGACGTGCTGAAACTAATTTATTGGATCTGCAGTGCTAGGCAAGCTTGCGGCCTTCTTACCTCAGATGGCGACTGAGAACGCGCGACTGCTTCAGGAGATGCAGGTTGGTACCAGAATGTAGTACCCATGCAGCCATGGGCCAAGGACCATGTCAGCCGGCTTGTACCCCCGTCGTCTTATTTCTGAGGTTAGGTTATCACGCGGCGTGGGCTGTATGTACATCATGATATGGCCATGTTTGTCCATCCCCTATGGAAAATCCGCCTCTGGAAACCACCAGATACCGTTCGTACACTTGGGAGGACAGGCTCTTCGTGTGTTGGCGGGCTGAAGTGAAGCGGTCAAAGGAGGACGATGATGCACCCATCCTGTGCCTTGTCAGAGTGAAGTCACCTTTTCCGACCTCGCCCTCGTTTCCGGATACAACTGAAGCCTGGCCGGCATTTTGCCGTCTGTTTGCACCCTGGCACCCATTCAGGACCGACCTGCGACGGAGTTCGATATCGAGCACATAGACGAGGGAGACGAGGACACGCCGTACATCGAAATGGTGCGTCCTCTATAGGGACATCCAAGGGTTAAGAGATTTTCGCTTTCGTGTCCTACCATTGTCTCTGCGGCTTCCTGGCGTCCCCGCAGTGCACCCTGCTGGCGCCCTGCGCATGCTATGCAGGATGGGCCGTATAATGTCGACGGCCACGGCATGCCATGAGCGCATGGCGTGCCTCAAATGTGCCTGCTAGTACCCCGACCTGTTGCAAGAAGCGCCTCTGCGGCATGTGTACCCGCACCGAATGTAACCCTTGCGGAATGCGCCGGAACCTCCAGGACCTCGCATGCGGCATTCTGGATCTGCGGGACGACGCAGCGCTGCAGGCTGCGGAGCGCGCCATGAACGGGGCAGGCGGAATGGCCAGCACATCGGACAGCGAGAGCGATAGCGACAGCGATGACAGCACCAGTGACAGTGATGACGATGAGGATGAGGCCGAGCAAGAGCTCAACGGCATGGAGGGGTTTGCCGACCCGCACGCCAGTGATCGCAGGATCAACACGGCTTCCCCACTCACGAAACCCGGCAATGGTCAGGGCTTGACATCAGGTTCACTGAGGAGAGGCGGAACGGGAGGCCAGGGGGGAGAGCCCGCAGGTGCGGGTGTTGCGTCAGAGCAAGGGGCAACGATGGCACCGGCCACGAGCGATCGCCGGCGCCGGAAAGTTTCGGCTGCCAGGTCAAAGATGATTGAGGAGCTGTCGTAGGTGCCAGGTAGCATTGGGCGACAATCGAACGCTCATCCGGGCATTAAGCATATGAGGCGGCCACTTCCGTATGGTCTTGTAGGGCACTGCATCGCGCGTGGTAACTCGGCACGCGACAAGTGGTTCATACCTGTGTTCGATATCCTGTGGTTCAGCAGACGCTGCGACCAAAGGGTTCGTAATGTTGCACCTTGCCTCTGTGATTCGACGCTGACAGTTGCGCTTCCTGTATTTGACCGTGGATGCGCGTTGGATAACTGAGATACTGGAGTTATGTTCACAGATTGGCAATGACGTTTCGTGACTGTATACATCAAGACACGCGCAGTGGCACGGGTTTCATGACTTCACAGTAGGAGGTCCCTGCTGCTCTTTGTTCGGCCACCAGCGCTGCGTTCGGGTTTTGCCTTACGGATGTTGTTATCTGTGGTGTGGGTCCCGGGGGGTTGGGCGGTAGGGTGATCTTGGCCCTTGCCGTTTGTTGGTAATGTCTTATGTCTTGAGATTTGACTTCATGTGTCCTTAGTTCAGCTCGGAACTGACAATGAGGGAGCCACACAGCAATGAGGGAGCCACACATGTCTGCAATCTACATTGCGTGCGCGCTGCTTCACGGTGTCTAGCATCTGCATGCCCAATGTCAACTCGGTTAGAGTAAAGTAGACACCTGTATGCTGGCGGACGATTGACAGGACAATCATGCTCTATACGGCAATAGTGTGCACCATTGTCAGCCGGAGTCAACTCCTTTCGCTCATGGCAAAGAGAACAGGACGCTTTATGCCCAAAACAGGCATGGACCCTCTCAGGGGTTGGTGTTAGATGGCGATGTCTAGGGTGTTAGAACACGAGCCTGGAAAGAATGGAGTTTGCTCCCCTCCTATAACAACCGCATC
The DNA here is from genome assembly GCA_003117195.1 of Eudorina sp. 2006-703-Eu-15. NCBI lineage: Eukaryota > Viridiplantae > Chlorophyta > Chlorophyceae > Chlamydomonadales > Volvocaceae > Eudorina > Eudorina sp. 2006-703-Eu-15. Next base: position 410,943 of record BDSI01000027.1, on the reverse strand, counting down.
TGACAGGGTAAAGCAAGATAGATATGAAATAGTGAAGCCTAAGAATGCTGAAACTCCCGAGTACTTCTAGTGGCATGTTGTACGACTGTTCGCGCCCTTTTGCCAAAGCTTGTCCCATGGAAGCCTGGTATACCTATAATTAGTTTGTACATGACGTAGAGGACATTGAAGTAGTTTTCGTTTGCCTCCTCAAGAGATACCATACCGATCGGCCATTTATCGTTAGCCTGCGCCACTGAATTCTCGGGGTAGTGGCAAAAATGGCCACAGGAATGCCTTACGGTCTGCAAGCTATGCTCAAAGAGGGGCATAAGCATTTCAGCGGGCTTCAGGAAGCAGTCATGAAAAACATCGAAGCATGCAAGGGTCTGGCGCAGATCACGCGGACATCGCTTGGGCCAAATGGTGGGAGTTTGACTGGACTCAGGCAGCCAGCGTTTTGAAGCTCCGAAATGCCCGGTGTCAGATTGGCGCCCATAGGCCTATGTGACGGCGGCCTCTTATACAGCGCGTTTCCTGGCGTTTGAGCAGGCATGAACAAGATGGTTATCAATCACCTGGAGAAGCTTTTCGTAACCAGCGATGCGAGCACCATAGTCAGCGAGCTGGAGGTGCAGCACCCCGCGGCAAAGCTGCTCGTTATGGCAGCGAAAGCGCAAGAGGCGGAGATCGGGGACGGCACGAACTTGGTACGCAGTGCGGGGCTGGGGGAGGGCCGGTGACCGAAAGGCAGGGCGTCGGCAGACTTGTTGCTGTACGGCACCCTTGCCCATGATTCACGGTGCTGGATGCCCGTTGGTCAATCGAGAGGGTATCCAAGTGATGCCACCAGAATGGGAGTTTTGCCAGGGCCGCAACTGAGTAATGGTCATAATCTGCCCGTCACCAAACACCAGGTGTTGACATTCGGTGGCGAGCTGCTGGCGAATGCTGAGTCTCTTCTGCGTGACGGCCTGCACGTTGCTGAGGTCGGGGACGGCTACCAGCGTGCGTCCGAGAAGGTACGTGTTTATAAAGCGTGACCCGGTGTCGCATGTCTCTGGTCTATGGATGTGTTAATGCAATGCGGGTGGCAGTTGGAAATACGCCTTTGCCCGCATTGTAGTATCTGCCGATGTGTACCTTTTCGTGCCAGGACGGTCAGTTTGTAAAGCCGGATGATCGTCGCTCCGCGTTTTGGTGTTTGCCTTGTCATACAGGCGCTTGAAATCCTGGAGACACTGGTGCTACCCGACACGAAGGACGCGGACGTGCGGGATAAGGAGACGGTAAGACGAAGGGGGGTTCAGACCAGGTCAAGGGCAACCCGGCGATGGCGAATTGCCGTGCTTTCTTAGTGGATGGCGTGCCATACTGACAGACACTATTTCGGCCAACTGCAGCAACCCGCTGCTCAAATAAAGTAAGAAGTTCTTAGGACTAGGGTATGTTGGACTTGGGCTTGGATTGTCGTTTGAGCATAAAGCGGAAAGCGAGGCGCACGAGGGGTGCAGTGGTGGCACCGCCTTGGCACCGCCGTCGCCTCGGATAACGATACCGAGGGCAATGGCAGACCAGGTTCCCGAGCACGGCTGACAGGATCCGGCATTAAGTCACCGCATGTCGTTTGGGAAAACCGGCGATGATTAAGCGAGTTGGCAAACGGACATTTGTCCGGCTCCCGCGCCATGTTGGCATCTCTTCAGTGGTCGCGGGTACGATGTGCGTTGCGCAGATCGCACGGCGCCTCAAAGGCGCTATCAGCAGTAAGATCAGCGGCTATGAGGACCTGCTGGCGGGGCTCGTGGCGGAGGCCTGCATCGACGTGTGCCCCCAAAACCCGAATAACTTCAACGTGGACAACGTGCGTGTCATCAAGATCCAGGTACGGTTGGCATGGTGATGTCGTGTTACATCGTCCCCGTGCCGCGCACCTTCGCGAATGTGTTTTGCTAGTGGCCGAAATAGCTCTTGCGACTGCCCTCGAGCCGTTGTCTGATTACTGCATGTAGCTGATTAATCCATGTGTGTGTGAAAGAATCCTTTTGGCCATCTGGCTGGGGCACCCATCGTTCACGCTGCCTCCGTATGTGGATTTGTGCGTCGTGTTTTGCAGGGCGGCACGTTGCAGGACAGCCGCGTTGTGAAGGGCATGGTGCTGAAGCGGGACACAGAAGGTACCGTGAAGGCGGTGGAGGATGTCAAGGTGGCGGCCTACACGCAGGGTGTGGACACGTCCGCGACGGACACCAAGGGCACTGTGCTCATCAAGAGCGCGGAGGAGCTGGAGAACTACTCCAAGTCGGTGAACGCGCGCTTACCGGGGGCTGATGGATAGTGGTCACGGCTTCGCTGTCACCATCGGTACTGGTGAACGGCTTTTGTAGCACGAACTGTATGCAGTAGACACTTCCCCAGATATAATTGATTCCTCAGATCACACACAGCACGTCTTCGAAGACTGGCTGGTGAAATCTTGCACATCGCTGTCGCCGCAGGTCCGAGGAGACTAAGCTTGAGGAGTACATCAAGGGCATCGCGGACAGCGGTGCGCGCGTGGTGGTCAGCGGCTCGTCCGTCGGCGAGATGGCGCTGCACTTTTGTGAGAAGTACGGGCTGATGGTCATCAAGATGCCATCCAAGTTCGAGCTGGCGAGGCTGTGTCGCGCGACGGGGACCACCGCCCGCGCAACCTTCGGCGCGCCCACCCCAGACGAGCTGGGCTTTGCCAAGAGCCTGCGTGTTCAGGTACGAGACGTCTGCCATCGCCGTCGCCGTCCCCAAACAGAAGCAACCGACAGAAGCTCACGCCACTTCCAGCCCGATAATCAGCCCGGTCTAACATGTACGGCGCTTGATGCCGAGCCGCTCATATGAGATGTAAACCCCATTTCAACCTCGCCATCTCGTTATTCCAGGCAACAGCACTAAAATGCCGCCAGTGGTTCAGCAATTGTCGCGTGGCCCTCTGCGCCCCCAGGAAATCGGCGGCACAAACTGCCTGGTCCTGCAGCAGGATGCGGCGCTAGGGTCCATCGCCACGGTGGTGCTCCGCGGCTCCACGGATGCCTTCCTGGACGATGTGGAGAGGGCCGTGAACGACGCCATCAACACGTACAAGGCCCTATGCAGGGACTCACGGATGGTCGCCGGTGGTGGCGCGCCCGAGATTGAGCTTGCGCGGCAGGTGGGTTTGGCGTGTGGAGCAGTACTGGGCATGCAATTTGCGGCCCATTAACGTAAGCATTACAGGTTGCCAAATTAGTTATCGGCCGTAAACGCAAAGGGTATCGGGCAAGTCCCTTTGCACCTTGTCCCGGCATGGCTTCGTCAGCCGTCCGCTGATGTTTACTTTCCCACCCTCAATGCCTCCTTCGGGAACTTTTCCTCGCCAGATTGCCGAGTTTGCCAAGAAGCAGACGGGCCTAGAGCAGTACGCCATCACGAAATACGCGGAGGCGTTCGAGGTGGTGCCGCGCACGCTGGCGGAGAACTCAGGGCTCAACGCCACGGACGCCCTCTCGGCGCTCTACTCGGCGCACGCTGCTGGACAGGCCAACGCGGGGCTGGACGTGGATGGCGGTGCGCCGCGTGACCTGGCGGCCACGGAAGGCATCATGGACCTCTACTCGACGAAGTGGTGGGCCATCAAGCTGGCAACGGAGGCGGCCTGCACAGTGCTGAAGGTGGACCAAATTATCATGGCTAAGCAGGCGGGCGGGCCAAAAGCGCGCGGCGGTGACGGCGACGACGATTGAGGCGGTTTGCTGTTGCTTGGGCACAGGCGGTCGTTTGGAGGGTAGGGGAGGAGGGAGGCGAAGGGTTCTTGTGCAGGCGTAGCGGTGTGCAGTAGGGAGTGCAAGGTGGCTGTTCTCGGGACAGCCCGTCTCACTCAACACGAGTCCATGACGCTATTGCGAGGTCCTGCGGCTTACGGGGTTCAGTATTTACAGAACGGGGCTTCCCCGTGAACCCGGTGAACTGAAAGAACCAGTGGTGTAGGGCATGATGGTGAATTGGGCCAGCAGGGGTTTGCACAGGCGTGCCTGACGGGGATTAATCGCTTGCGTCCAAGCAGGTGTGCGCCTTGACAAGGAATACGCTGCAGGAGGTCCCAATTATGGGCTGCGGTTCGTTGTGACAGTTGTGCATCATGCACGCGTCCATGTCTCCATGACTCGCCGGGCAAAGACAAAATGTTTTGCGTTGGGATGATTTGAATGTACAGATGTGAGTATACAGACATGAGTTTCAACTTCTTCGTAGCCTTCGTACGGTTGGGCTCTTGGGGTTTTGGGCTTTGACATTGAATTGCACCTCAGTTTGCTACTAGCCAAACTGTAATGGGCTCTACAACGCAAGGTCTGCCTGTATAGCAAAACGTTCGCCGAGCGGATTCGCAAGGCACCCTAACAATGGTAGCGAAGATCTGATCAGCTTAATTTATACCTTCATCCTTCCAGTCCGAAGCGCATCTTGCAGCAATGGAGGACAGATGGACCTCGCGCTGGACGCCATCGGGGGATACGCCACCACAAGGTCGCGGCGCAGACCGTTCACAATCATACGGTCGTGGAGACACAAATCGTTACAACAGTGCCTCGCGAACTCCTACCTTTTCTGGTTCGGAGGACCGCTGGACTCGGCTGGGCCAGGGGCAACATCGTGACGACCGAACTGGTGGCGGGCGAATGCCAGGTGAACGGGGCACTTCGGGCCACGGGCATCAGCGTTATGAACCACGACACCAACAGGACCGCTATCAGCCACAGCACCGACGACAGCGAGACTCCACGGGCGCCTCGGGGGCGCAGTGGATTGCACGGGGCAAGCCAGACGGCGACCTGATGGGGGACGCCTTCAACAGCCTGGACCTGATGGGGGAGGCCTTCGGGGCGCTGGATCCCGGGGAGGCCGAGCCTGGCGCACCTGGCCCTTCCAACGGGGCGGTCCGGGAGGACGATCCCTGGCTGGACAGCAATGAGGACAGCTCCTCGTGTGACTTCGCGCCGTCGTCCAGCACTGGCCTGACGCTGGCACAGCTGGAAGCGGCTGTGTCGGGTGGGGACATCCGCGACTGGAGCCTGGAGAGGCTGGCCGAGGCAGCCACTGCGGTGAGCGAATCGGGTGGGGCGGTACACAAGTGGCGACGCTTCCGCCTGCACTGGGGCGGGCGCGTGTTGCCGGAAATTACATGGATGCCTGCCCCTCCGCATCAGCCCCTGAATGTCCGAAAGCTGGGGCCGTGTTGTTTTATTACCCTCTCGGCCTGGCCGCGTCCCTCCCATCCTCGGGCCGCTCTGTGGTTCCCTTCCCTTTGTGCACCCTTCCCTTCCCTTCACGGCAGATGTGCCACTTGCGGTCTGCCAGCGGTCAGGGCCAGGAGCCCGGCTCCGCCATCAGCCCCTTCAGCCGCCGTGAGCAGGCCGTCATGGACGATCTGGCCACCGCCGCCATTTGCAGGTCGCGCCGGGGCGCCCTACCGCGCACCGCCACGTCGCAGGACGGCTGGGCGGTGGCGCAGCTCCTGTGGGCTTGCGCCCGGGGTCAGTACTGGGCCGGGCCGCCGAGGCCACGGCCCGGGACCTGGGCTGTGTCCGGCGCCAACGACGGCATCACGGCAGGGGCAGCAGTCAGCGGCGATAGCAGTCGCGGGCCCGTAAACGGGGACCGTGTCAAAGGGCCCCACGGGCCATCCGAGGCCTGGCCCAGCCCTGCGGAGCTGAGGTCCAAGGGCGGCGGAGCTGCAGCCCCCGACGCTCCAGGGGACGCAGCCCGGGAACCGGTCGGTGCGGAGGGCCCCGGCGCTGGTGGAGACGCGGTAGACAGCAATGGATGCAGGACTGGAGATGGCGAAGGCAAGGCCGGCGATCAGAACAGCGGGGACGGCGACGCGGCTGGGCGAAGCACGCCCCACGGTACCGGCACCACCGATGCCAGCAAGACCTTGGCCAGCAGTGACGGCAATGGAGCAGCTCGCAGCGACGGCGCCGTGGCCACGGAAGCCTGGCGGCCGCTGGCGGTTGAGCTGCTGGTTTGGCTGACGGCTGACAGTTGTCGGTTGGTCACGCAGCTGGACAGCAAGTCCCTGTCCCTGGTGTGGTGGTCGCTGGCCAAGGCGGCGGCGGTGTCGCGCGCAAAGCACGGGGCGGCGCACATGGGTCCGGTCACGCCGGCGGCGGCGGCCGCCGCCGCCGATCTCCTGACGTCTGCGTCGCCGGCGCTCATCGCCGCCCTGGACCTGCGCGCCGTCGAGGAGCTGTCCCAGAAGAACAACGCCAAGCTGTGCGCGCTGCTGTACTCGTGCGCCTGCGTGAACCGGTCCTCGGAGCGGCTGCTGACGGCGCTGGGGAACGAGCTGGCGGCGCGGCTCGAGCGCGTTCTCATCCTGGGCGATGCGGGCATAGCGGGGATGCCGCGCGGCCGGTTCAGCTCGCGGGAGCTGTCCTGCATCGCATACTCGTGCGGCCTGCTGGGGCTGCGCCACGAGCGGCTGATGGGCGTATTGGCCGAGTACGCGGCGTCGTGCGCCCATTCCAAGTGGAGGTACGGCAGCGGGAAACGCCCGGAAGACACCCGGGGGGTAGCTGAGACGTGGGCGGAATGCTGGCCGGCAGGGTAGGCAGGGTTGGCAGGAGGGATGGAACTGCCATGGCGTTGCAGGGGCGAATGGCGCGACAGCGCCCCGACTGGCCGCCGCTTGGTCGGGACCGCTTCAAGCCCCATTATGGCCTCCATCAACACTCAACGCCCCACTCCCTCCCTCGCCCCCGCAGCGCTAGCGCCATCTCCGTGTTCATGTACGGCATTGCCAACGTGGGCCACCGCGACCAGCGGCTCATGACCTGGGCCGAGGACGCCATCACCGGCAAGCCCGCCATCGACTTCAACCTGCGCAACATCAGCTTCCTGCTCTATAACTTCCACCGTCTGAGGTGGTGGCCGCGCCGCGCCGCCGAGCACCTGCTGTCCGCCGCGCGGCTGCACCCGCCGCCCAGCATCCCGCTCATCAGCATCAGCACCATCCTCATGTGCATGGGCTCCGGCCGCGCGCGCGACGAGCGGTCGCTTGCGCACCTGTGCCAGGCGCTGACGCGGCGACCCGCGGCCCAGCTGTCGTGCAAGGACGTGTGCATCTGCCTGACGGCGCTGCAGCGGCTGCACGGGGAGGACGTGCTGGTAGGAATCTCGGGGTGGGGAGGGTGGGGAGGGCCGGTGGTGGGCGTGGCGGCAGCCGCATAATTATCTCTGGGACAGCCCCCTTCCCCCGACAGGTGTGCTACTGTGCTTTCAATTCCATTCAAATGTATTTATGTTACCTCTCGCTTGCGTGGGCCGCATCATGTCAGCTCGTGCGCAGGGCGCCTGCGACCTGCTTCCCGCCTGTCACCGCCCAACTCTGCTCATCCGTCCTCCCCCGCCCTCCCCCGCCCGCCCCCCGCAGGCCAGCCAGCAGCCCGAGGTGCTGGCGGCCCTGGACCACCTGGTGGAGGCCATCGTGGCGAGGGGCTTCTCCCGCCGCACACCCGCGTGCAGGGCGGTGGCCGTATTCAACCACCAGGAGGTCTCCAATGCCATGTTCGCGCTGGGCAAGCTCAAGTGGGTGGCGTGGGGGGGTTTGCCCAGGGGCGGTTGCTGGGCGTCCAGAGGAGGACAGGGGTAGCTCGGTTTGGGGGCGATGGGGGGTCGTCTCTGCCGTGTTGCCTGGGAGGCAGGAGACGTTGGGCGCGCCGGGCGCCGGGCAGAGGGTTTGAAGAGGTGGAGGTGGGAGGGGGCCACCGGGGGGCGTGGCGGTGCTCGTAGACATGATCTGCTCTGCCCTGCTCAACTGCTATTGCTGATGTCTGGGCATGTAAATTCCTGTCCCGTTCACTGTTGTCGTGTCCTGTTCTGGATGCATACATGCACCAGTCTTGCATCTCGTGTCATCAGCGCCCACTTGCCCGGCTCTCCACGGTGGTCTGTCTGCACTCTGCAGGTACTACAGCCCGGCTGTGCTGGACACGCTCCGGGACCACGCTGCCCGCGGGGGCCTCGCGGGCGCCAGCGCCTGGGACTGCACCGCCATCCTGGTGGGCCTCGCGCAGCTCAACTACGGAGGCGATGACGGCACCGGGGAGCCAGGCTCCGGTGGGGCGGGCCGGCGGGGCGGCTCAGGCACCGCGGGCGACGGAGCGGAGGAGGTGGACCTGGTGGGGATGCTGGCGGAGACCGTGGCGCAACGGGTAAGATGTCCGGAGGGGCGGGCCTGGGACCTGTCTGCCTGTCTTGTTGTGAAATGGTAATAGCTTGGAATTCCCCTTAGCAGCTATACCAGGTAGGGGTAAGCTCGTGACCCTGGCCCCCTCCTATGTGCACGCAGGCCCGCACCGCCAAGAGCCAGGACTTGGCCAACACTCTGTGGGCCCTCACTGTGCTGGAAGGCGCGTTGGAGAGGTACAGGTGAGCGGCGAGGGGCGAGGCATGCCGCCTGCCGGGCGTTTTCCGTGTATCTCAGGCAGCGGGGGCTCAGCAACATCGGCGGTTGTCGGCTTGGTGCTGTTTTACGTAACCGTTACAAGGTGGACCCTTAGTCCCGACCGGGCGATCCAACGGGCCCACATAGCTTTGTAGGCGCCTCATCTGATCGACCCCTATCAAGGACTGCGCACCCATCCACCATCACTCGCGGAGGAGCGGGTCATGCGGCCATAGCGGCCAACACACCAGGTTGCTGAAGCGACAGGGTTGCCTCTCCTGGAAACCGCACCATACCCAGGGGCCGAGATTCGAACCGCTGTTTTGTGGTTTCGCTGACTTGAATGACATACGGTCAGGGCGCTCAGCGGGGCGGGTTGTCCGTCGGGGTGCGACGCGCCCTGCTGTGAGGGCAGCTGTGTCACACCGCGGCGTGTCCCCCACTGCGTCCGCCGCTGCAGACCCCGGGTGATGACCCTGCTGGAGGAGGTGAACCGGCGCGGCCCCGCCAGCCGCAACCCGGATGGCTTCAATGTGGACGAGCAGCGGCAGCTCTGGCAGGTAGGTGCTGAAGCGGCTTGGGCCGTCTTGACTTTTGTCGGGGAAGGGCACGCCCGGTTTCATCTGCGGCACCGTGTTGCAAGCGGCGACCCCCAGGCGGCGGGTTGGGTGAAACAACAACAACCCAAGCCCGGATGGCACCGCGCGGCGTGGTGCTCTCTTTCCCCGCACGTCCCCCAGGGCCCGAGCAGCATCCGTATAGTTGTGCAAGGAAATGATGTAGCACTGCCGCTGCGGCAGCACATGTCACCGCTTCCGACGCCTGCCGGCACCGCCCTGGCTGCAGGTGCACCGGGAGTTGGCTGCGCTGCAGCAGCCGTACGCCTCGCTGCGGGAGGACCTGGTGCGGCTGGGCAAGCTGGGCATGTCGGAGGCGGACCACACGTACTCGCGGGTGCAGGTAAGGGGGGGGGGCGGGCGTACGGTAGGCTGGGGTAGGGTCGAGATGGGTCGAGTACCGTAGAGAAGGGTAGGGTTGGGTAGGGTAGGGCCGCCGTCCAAGAGGTGCAGGATGTCGTCTGTCGCCCGGGTAAGGGTACAGGTAGCTCACCCGCTCCAAATGCAGACCCGGCAGGCACTGCCGCGCGGGTAACGGCAGGTCTGTCATCCCGTGGTCGGGGTGGCAATGCTGACTGCTTCAGACCTGAAGCCCAACATGTGCGCAGGTGCGGTGCCGCCGTCGGACACCTTGACGCAACGGAATGAAGCCCCCCCTGCACCTCCTGGTCCGTCCCCGGGTCGTTGTGTTTGCGCCCCTGTATCCTCCTCCGGTCTGCAGGCCAGCTTCCAGTCCCTGCTGAGCGCCATGCACAGCAGCGGGCGCTTCGCCCGGCTGCGTGACCTGCTGTTCGAGCAGGAGCTGGTGCCGGGCGGGGAGCAGCTGATGCGGATAGATGTGCAGGTGGGGTGGACGGTAGAGCGGCAGAGCGGGCCCCCCCCGCAGTGTTTCGCCTTGCTGGATCGTTACCCATCCTGAACCCATCCTGAACCCATCCTGGCAGCTGGATATTGAAGGCCCGTGCAGATGGGCAGTATGATTCATGTCTAAAATGGCCGGGTTTCATGAGCTTGCTGCGCTACCAGACGGTTCAATGCCAGTGCTGAGACGGTCTTTTGACGGAATTGAGCTACATTCATCCATGCGACCCACCGAAATGTGTTGATGTGCCCGGACAGGCGATCATCGAGCGACCCAGTCCCGATGGCGGCAACGCAGAGACCAGGGTGGCCATCGAGTTTGACGGCCCCTTCCACTTCATGGTCAACGAGCCGTACACAGCCCGGATCGACGGTCGTACGGCGCTCCGAAACCGGATCCTTACGCGGCACCTTGGCCAGGGCAACCTGGTGTGTGTCAGTATGGCGGAGTGGGTGGCGGCCTCGCGGGAGCCCACCTCGGGGATGCCCGGGCGATGGCGGCTGATGGCGAACAAGATGGGAATCTGAGGCAGGTCCCTGTTTGACGTGCTTGGGAGGGCAAGTCCCGTGTCAGGTGTCGTGAGTTTGGATTGGTAACGATGCACCGAACGCGGTTCCTTGGGCTGGATTGAAAGCAGAGGCTGGGTGTACGGGATAGGACAGGTCACGCGGCCGGGGGGGAGAACATCAACTCGGATGTCTATGGTGGTGTACCTGCACTATTGCACACTGTACCGAATTCTACAGAGATCAGTATGGAACTGAGATGCTCAGTTGTTACGCGACAGAGTGTCGTTACGCGGCACACTCGCTCGCCGCGTCGCAGATCGAAGGGAATGGTGGAGGCGAGGTTATCCCAAGGGGGAGGTTGTGCCGAACCCACATCACGACCCGCCATCCACCACCCGTTGCGCTTTGTTAGCCCCACAGACTTGCGGCCGCCCGTCGACTCCTGCATTTGTTATGCCTTGGTCTGTCGTTGCTGCAACGGCGCGCCTGATCAGCTGATCACCCGTTTCCCCGGGCATCGACATGTCCTTAGCGCAATCACTGCGGCACGGCCATATCTTGCAGGTCCATACGACATTCCCGGGTCAGTATGCGTCGTGTCCCCCAGCGCAATTGGCCTGTTGTTGCACATGGCGACGGCGCGGTCGCGCTGCTGCTGCGTATTGTATCCGCCTGTATCCGCGGGGCCTGAGGATTTACGGTACCCCACGGAGGCCGTGTACTACGGAGGACTCCCCACTGATGACTGCCGACTGAGGAAGCTGAGGAAGGTATAGAGTGCCGCTGGCAGTTTGCAGAGTGAGGGAGGTACCGGTGTACCAGTGTTCCGGTCTGCGCTTACGTGTTGCACCCGCGCGGCCAGGTATTATGCCACTTCCGTACGCTAGGGACGCAGAGGACTGCCCACTCATGGCAGTTGACTGAGACAGGCTGAGGCTGTCCGGTCACGCGGCAGTTACAGTTGGAAGTTGTCGAGTTAGTTCAAGCAGTCCATACCCGCTCGACTTTCTTGAACGACACCGCACAACATTTCCGCGCCGCCACCTGCGCTTCCGGGGGGGTGCTGGACATGGCGGTCGACTGGCCGACCGATGGGGTCACCCAAGGGTCGGGGCGGGCGGCGCCGTCGACAGCAGGAAGCATCCGCGCACATAGGCCACAGCGCACCGCCGGGGCAGAGGGGCCGGGGGGTCACCAATGGGGAGGTGGGGAAAAGGGGAGCCGGAGGAGTGCAGGGACGCACGGGGTGCTTCGATGAGCTTTTGAGGGAGGAAGGCAGAGAGGGAGGGGGGAAGGAAGATTGGGTATGGTACGGTAGCCGAGGTCATAGCCGGGGCCAGTCGGCGGCGGGGACCAACACACGGATGTGACACCGTATGCTCAGTCGGTCCCGCACGGGTCCTGCATTTCGCTGAACGTGTGGCCCCTGAGATGCCCCTGCGCACTTGTTTGATGCGGGAGTGTCAGCAGTGGTGGACCACAGCCAGCCAGCCAGCCACTGGTACGGCGGGAAGCCCAAGGGGCGCTGAGGAGCAGGACGTGACGACTGCAGCTAGGAGTATTCTGTACGTGGATCTTGTGGATCTTAGCGGCCCCAGATGGGTAACGTCTAACACGGGCAGCCGGGGTGCGGAGTCCAGCCGAAAGATGTCACCCTCGCAATCCATTAGAGCAGCATTAGACAACAAACCTGTAGATGGATCGATGTAGCAGTCACTCAATATTCCCATTTCAGGCGGCCTCTTTCCCCTCGGGCACTTCGCCTCTTCGGTCGCGCGACTGCGTGTTGTATTCGCTCGGCTATTCCACGCAGGGGACTCCTCACTCATGGCAGTTGACAGAGATAGGTACAGAGCACCTTCAAGTCAAGTCCAGACAGTTTGCAAAGCCCCGTCCAGTCACGTGGCGGTTGCAGTTGGAAGTTGTCGAGTTCAAGCAGTCCGTCCCGCCCAGCTTCCATGAACGATGCCGCACAATATCCCTTACATTGCTGGTCAAAAAATTTGGATACTTATGGTTAGACGCCGAAAGAATTTGAGTATCTGCGATGACCAAGCCCCGCACCCCACAATTCTCTGGATGTGATCCATTTCTTTTGCTTACGTTCTTGTTTTATCGGCAACCACTTGTAGAATTTGGCGGAAGGTAACACAACCATGGCATCGTTTGCTTATTTCCTGGACAGCGACCTCTTGGAACTTAGCAAACACACCAACAACATCATGTTTTCATATTGTCTTGGAGAGCTTCCTCTGGAAAGTGGCGGCCAGCACAGCCGTCGCAAGCACGTAAGAGGTCGACCCACGGACCCAGTGAACTCGCCCATACTCTCATGGGCGCCTTTAACACCCCCCCTGTGCACATGTAGTCCATTTAACACTTCTTTGTGGCTTGCCTGTTGCCTCCTACCTAGCGTTGGGACCTCAGCGCGTCATGGTAGCCCCGCAGCACATGTTGCAGGGAAACCATAGTCAACCATTGAAGTGAGCAGAAATCTCCAGTCTGTAGAGATGGTGGGGCGGCGAGGAGAGGTTGCAGCGGTGCAGCACGCTCGGCACTGAAGCGGAGCGAACGAGCAGAACGCAGCATACCATTATTTCTAGCGCAGACGGCGCAAGTCATAAGGAAATTCGCCGTGACGAATACCACAGCAGTTGGCTGCGCCCAGAGGCCCGAGGCGCACTGTTTGGGTTTATGCGGAAACCATGGGTTGAGTGTCGGCGCACGCGCACTCTCACCACGCAGCTTGCGCATTCGCAATAAGACCAGCTCACCTAGTGTTTGCTGGATGATGCTGAAGACCGGACGGGAATTTGAGGGATGGCCCAGGTGCCCAGCCTGAGGCCTTCGGGCATATATGCCATTCCCAGTAACCTTTCGCCCGGTCTTTAGTGTTATCCAGTGTTATTCAGCAAAGAACAGGTGAGCCGGTCTTATCGCTGATCCACAAGCTGCGTGGTAGGGTGCCAGGGCCGCTAGGGCCCCACAACTCAACCCATGGTTTTCGTGAAGTGGAAACCCCTGGAAACCCAACCAGCGCAGTACCGACCCTGTCAACTTCGTCAGACATGCGCGATTGCCAGTAGTGTATACGAACCAGTAGTAGATCTCTTAAGACAGGATCGTCTGACAGAGAAGCTGGGCATCTGCGGCGCCGAGAGCCTCGCAGCTGCTTTCGTACATTGGACATCCTATATTAAGCTGCGGCTGGCCTCCTTTTTCACCACAAAGCTGCAGGATCAATAAGACGTTGTTATTACACCAGAGATGTTTTATTTCCAGCTGAGTTCTTTATGTGATTTTCATGTTGGAAACGTTCATTCAGCTCGGTTCAGCTCATGGAAGTTTTGGATTCGGCCCAGTCGATGGACTTCACCTTGGACGCGGCTTAAGGGCGTGCTTTTGAAAGGTGAGGTTCGGGTTTTGTGAAGAGGTTACAGTCCAAAGTCGATACTCCCTTGCCACGCCGGAATCGCCGCTTTATTAGACCCTTGACTATAAATTTATTACATGTTGCTGCAGAGATGTCACAAAGAAATGTCAAGGTCAGGTTCCTGTCGACTGCGAAGTCGCAAGCGCCGCTGTAAACCTGACGTGAGTGCTGGCTTGTGGATTACGTGCTATTGGATTGTTACTTGAAGCTCGTTTCGGTGCAATAACGGGGCGTGACCATTGTGACAACGTGCGTCCGACCTCAACATGTTTGGCATGCCTGCTGATGTTTCTAGGCGTGGAAACGGTTTGCGCACTGATCTGGGTTCACATTGCGCTTCGTAGTAGTGCTCGTCAACCTCTTATCCCGCCGCGTTTTTCCATCCCCGCACATTCAGACCCGAGGACCAGCGAAGCTTGCTCAACAAGAACCGTGAAAATGTGTCGAGGACCGCCGTCGAGTGCGCCTTTGCCGAAACAAGATCCCGCATCCGGTAGGTGAGGATAGGGCTTTGCTCCCTCGGGATCATGCGCGGGGCCGTTTGGTTGAACAGAGGGAGGGGTCATGCGCGGGGCCGTTGGGTTGAACAGAGGGAGGGGTCATGCGCGGGGCCGTTGGGTTGAGCGGAGGAAGGGATCATGCGCGGGGCAGTTGGGTTGAGCGGGGGGAGGGATCATGCGCGGGTTGACCAGAGGGAGGGATCATGCGCGGGGCAGTTGGGTTGAGCGGGGGGAGGGATCATGCGCGGGGCAGTTGGGTTGAGCAGAGGGAGGGGTCATGCGCGGGGCCGTTGGGTTGAGCGGAGGAAGGGATCATGCGCGGGGCAGTTGGGTTGAGCGGGGGGAGGGATCATGCGCGGGGCCGTTGGGTTGAGCAGAGGGGGAGGTCATGCGCGGGGCCGTTGGGTTGAGCGGAGGGGGAGGTCGTGCGCGGGGCCGTTGGGTTGAGCGGGGGGAGGGATCATGCGCGGGGCCGTTGGGTTGAGCGGGGGGAGGGATCATGCGCGGGTTGACCAGAGGGAGGGATCATGCGCGGGGCCGTTGGGTTGAGCAGAGGGAGGGATCATGCGCGGGGCCGTTGGGTTGAGCAGAGGGGGAGGTCATGCGCGGGGCCGTTGGGTTGAGCGGAGGGGGAGGTCGTGCGCGGGGCCGTTGGGTTGAGCGGGGGAAGGGATCATGCGCGGGGCCGTTGGGTTGAGCGGGGGGAGGGCTCATGCGCGGGTTGACCAGAGGGAGGGATCATGCGCGGGGCCGTTGGGTTGAGCGGGGGGAGGGATCATGCGCGGTTTTAGCAGAGGGAGGGATCATTCGCGACAGCCTCGTGCAGTCCTGCCGATCTCCCTTCCGCGACCCGATAATACCCCCACGTCCCTCCCTCCCGCCTCCCTCCCTCCCCTCCCCGCATCGCCACCCTGCAGGTCTATGTCGCACCTGCTCATCCACCATGCGCCTTAGCTGGGACCAACGCGCGGAACGGGCCTCAAGGCGAGAGACTTAACCGTCCTCAACTGTCTTGATATGTGCAGTCGTATTCGCGTTCACACCCCCGAGTCAAACGGCAAACCGACAGCAGCAACCGCTACAGCCAAACTACAGTAAATCTAACCGCGCAGCTGCAGCTAAAGACAGGACAGCCAGCAAACGTATTTCGCAACATCTTAGGGCGCATATCGGGGTGTGTGTTTGTGTCTGTGTGTGTGTATGCGGCATTGCTCCACGCGCTACCATGCCGATTACTGACTTGACACCTGCCCCGCCGTTGCCCCTTCGGCCCTCCATCCGGTATCGAGCGAGGCGGCGCGGCGCTGTCCGACGTCAGCCCAGGCCGAGGACGCGACGGCATGAGGGAGCCGGACAGTGCCGACAGCAACGTTCAAGTAGTAAGGGTGGTGTCAGCGGGTTTGCGGCATGCATGTACGGTTCCGGTCATGGCCAGCGGCTCCGTGGGTGGATGGTCTTGCCTGTCTTCTGGCCGTTCAACCATGCAATTGTCGAGGATCTTGTGCTCTGCTGCGTGCTTTGACCATTTGGGTTCCGTACGATCTCGTACAGTCCTGCCGATTCCCGATAGCGCCCTCATATTTACGTCCCTTACGCCTCCCTCCCTCCTTCCTCCTCCCGCGTCGCCATCCTGCAGGTCTATCTATCTTGGATCTGCGTGCCCATGATGCGCTTCAGTTGGGACCAACACGCGTCAGGGGTCTCAAGGCGGCCTGATCGGTGGGTGATGTAAGACGCGTCACGTCCTCCAGAGTCTCTATCTGCAAGTGCGTTCGCGTTCGCACCCCCGAGTGAAACGACAAACCGACAGCAGCAACAGCTACAGCCAAAGTACAGCAAACCTAAAAGCGCAGCTACAGCTAAAAGAAAGCACAGCCAGCAAACGTAGGCGTCAACATCGTAGGGCGCGTATCGGGGTGTGTGTGTGTGTATATGTGTGTGCGGTATTATTGCCCCATGCGCTACCAATCTGTTTATTGACGTCTCCCCCCTCTTTCCCTCCCCCCTTTTCCCCTTCGGCCCTCCGGCATCGAGGCGGCGCTGTCCGACATCTGCTCATGCCCAGGACGCGACGGCATGACAATGTCGGACAGTGTCAACGGCAACCTTAAGGGTGTAGTAAGGGTGGTGTTAGCAGGTCCGCGGCATGCATGTACGATTCCGGTCATGGCCAGCGGCTCCGTGGTTGGATGGTCTTGCCTGTCTTCTCGCCGTACCATCCATGCGTTGTCGAGGATCTTACGTCCCTTACGCCTCCCTCCCTCCTTCCTCCTCCCGCGTCGCCACCCTGCAGGTCTATCTATCTTGGATCTGCGTGCCCATGATGCGCTTTAGTCCACCTCCGCATCCTTCTCTCCGGTTGTGGGTCTGACCGCCTTTTCCTTCCCGGTTGCCTAACTGCGCGTGTAGGTGCCGCCCCCGGCCATGACACTCCGGGGTCGGGCGGCCGCCGGCTTAGCCGCTCCCCCTTCCCTAGCCCCGCCGAAGCGACCCGCGCCTATGAGCGTCTCCTGGCGGATGGCGAAGGGATCATCGCTATGGGCCTGGCCGCCTCTACGCGCCGCCAGCAAGACGCCGCGGGCCGCGAGGCTAACATATGTTTTGCCAGCCTGGGTATGGGTTGGGTTGAGCGGGGGGAGGGATCATGCGCGAGGCCGTTGGGTTGAGCGGGGGGAGGGATCATGCGCGGGTTGAGCAGAGGGAGGGATCATGCGCGGGGCCGTTGGGAGCGAGGGCGGTGCATGACCGGGTCAGCTGGAGGGCGCATCACTCACCTGCGCCCGGATCCGCATGCGTGGACGAGAGCGCTTGCAGGGGCGGGCGGTGGGTGGGCGTCGACCTGCGCGTCTCAGAGCTGAGGACTTGGTTGCGGAATGGGCTCAATGGGCTTTAGTGCGCAACCGGTGGTTCTCACCACCACGAAGCGCGTGGACTACGCCAGCAGCCAGTGTCGAAGCGCTGTCATCGCCGTGCGCTTTTGCACAAGCTCTTTTGCAGGATGGATCGGCGGCCATGATGCGGTATCCGGCGGTCCCAACGTTGCAGCGGCGTGCGCCAAGGAAAGGCCAATCCGGTGCGTGCTGGCCGGGTAGCTGGCTAGCTGAATGCACGCATGCACATTCCATAATGCGCCCCATCATCGCTCTGACAACACGCGTTGAGGTGTGGAGGTGTCTTACCGCCTTGTCGGTGGCGTGCTGGGGCTTGCCCTGGTATACACCGTTAATCCCAGCATCAATACCGCGACGACGGTTGCAGTACATGACTAAGAGTGTGCGGGGTTGCTTGCGCTTATACGTGATAATGAGAGTTGTTCTAAACCGTTGCTTTTGAAATACGCTCAACCATAAGCTGTCTCACAGGTCAATGGACGGGTTCTTTTTTCCGTTTGTCTGGTACAATCATGGAGCAGACAAAATATAAACGAAGCAATTTTGTCAATCACAAGGACACAAATGGGGCCGGAGAAGAAAAAACGCAAGTCGGCTGGTGTACTTCCGGCGAAGGAGCGGCGCACGGATGAAGACTACCCTTTGTGGTAAGAGCAAATCACTGACTTGCTTTATTTCGATTGCATAATTTAGTCCAGCGTTGGGTGTGCGTCTGCTCGGCTGGTCCCATCCCCAACAGGATGGACCACTCCGGGTACACTGTGCTACAGCTACAGAATTCACAGGTCCGTCTGATACATGCTGGTATGCATTGTGCACGCTGCTGCTCGGACGCCACACCTCCAGACCTCGGGACCCGCCGCTCGCAGAGGGTGCTGTTCGTGGGCGAGGCGACGCTGCAGGTGCTTCAGGGTGCGGTGCGCGTCGGAGGGTGAGCATGGGCGGGGCAGGTGCTGTGCTCTTATTTTGGTTGCTCCATATGGGTCGGGACGCCATCAGCTGACCAGGAGACCTCCCTCACTCCCTGGCAGCAGCGCAATACGGACATTTGTGCACCCATTCCCTGTACCACCCCCTCCCTGGTCCTGGCTCCTGGGGCCACAGGAAGCACATCACCGCGGAAAGCCCCCCACTGGTGCTGTCTACCGGAGGCCGCTTCAGCCTCGCCATTGACGTGGCGGCGGAGGTGCATGCCACTCAGGTGCGCCGTCGTGCGATCCGCTGGACCTGGACTGGGTTGGGGCCATTGGCCCCTTGACAGTTGAGATGACGTGGGGGGGCCGGGAGGAGGAGAAGGCGCCAAAACGTCGATGCTGCCGGATTCAGGTGCCCTTCACCGCATCTCAGCAGCTTGTGGAGGTGACCCTGCAGAGCCGACCGCAACTGCGGGTGGATCCGGGGCAGCTGGCTGCAGACCACAACCAGCAGCAGCAGCAGCAGGGCCTGCCGGTCGGGCAGCAGCAGGGCGCGGGGCAGGCCAGTCGTGAGGGCGGTCCTTCCGCGACCTGCTCCACCCCGCTGGCGGCGTCGCCCTGCACCACGTTCGCGCTGTACCGGCCCAGCGACCCGGGAGCCCCGCCGTCCTTGGTCGTGAGCAAGGAGTGGGCACAGGTGCGTGACGGGCCGCCGGGGGGGGCCTGCGCAGTCCGGGGAAGGGAAGGCGTGCTCCGCGGGAGAGGTCGGGCAGTCTCCGCAGCAGAGGAGAGTCCTAGTAGGGTATCCTTGCTGCCCCTTGAATTGGAGTATTCCACAAAGCCGGGACCCGAACCACTGCAGCGAATCGCATCTGGACCGCAGAAGGTGGCTGCGCGTTCTTCGGCCCGCACCACCATTTGGGTTGGGCATCAAGCGCTTCCTCCGTTTCGGTTCTCGCTGCCATGTCGCCCTCCGTGGTGCACCTCATCCCAATCCCGCACCCACACACTCGCCCACCCGCCCACCCACACACTCGCCCACCCGCGCACCCGGCCACATGGCAGGCAGTGGACGGCCTGTGCTGCGCCGCCGCGGCGGGCGCCCCGCTGGTGCTGGCGGTCCTTGGCGCCAAGGGCATGGGCAAGTCCTCCCTGTCCCGTCTGGTCGCCAACCGGCTGCTGGACTGCCGCCCCGTGGTGGCCTTCCTGGACACGGATGTGGGTCAGCCCGAGTTCACTCCCCCGGGGCTCATGTCGCTGCACCTGATGCACCCGGACTGCCCCGCGCTGGGGCCGCCGCACGCGCACTCGAGGAGGCCCTGGACCGCGCGCTTCGTGGTAGGGAGTGGGAGAGGGGTCGCGGGGCGCGGAAAGGGAAGGGGAGATGATTAGTGTGGCGGGGGATGGGTGCGCACGGTCGGGTGGGGTTGATCCGTACACCCGCGGGCCGCGCGGAGGGCAGGGGGGCTTTCCGATAGCGAATGGCATTCTTGGCGGCAGACCAGTTCCTCACGGTGTGGGAGGTTCGGGAGGCGTGTGCGGGTGTGTGCGCAGGGGCCGGCGGGGATTCTCGAGAGGAAGCTGCGGCTGCGTGGCTTGGATTGCTCGTGCGTTGTATCCCTCCCCTTGGCCGGTCGTGATGTGGTGCCGGCAGGAAACTTCGCCGTCGTCTTGAACAAGGGCGAGTAATCACCCAGTCAGGCACAAGCCAAGACCCAGAATTCGTTCCAGTTGACCGCCCTGGGGACCGACCCTTCGGGAGGGCACTAGCCGGCGATCACCCGGCGATCATCCACTGACACGCTGCTGCTGCTGCTGCTGCTGCTACTGCTGCTGCTGTTCTTGTCGCCGTTTGTTGTCGCCTTTTGTTGTCGCTGCTGCTGTTATTGCTGTTGTCGCCGCTATCCATGTCGCCACAGGGGGATGTCTCCCCGCAGCACGACCCGCAGCTCTACCTCTCCGCAGTGCAGGCGCTGTACGGCAGCTACTGGAACTGGGCTCAGGGGCTGGTGGCCAGTGGCGCGCCCTGGCCCCCCCTGGTGGTCAACACGCACGGCTGGGTCAAGGGCCTGGGCTTCGACCTGCTCACACAGCTGCTGCGGGTGGTGGCGCCCACACACGTCATCCAGGTGGGGCGGGCTGGGGCGCGGTGGGGGAGCGGGGGATTTCGCAGGATACTCAGTACCGGGGGAGAACCCAGTAACGGACTAACGGGTCATCGAGAGGGTGGGGCGCGGACATTTCCCTGGACGCGCCCTTGGCGAGAGCCGAGAGGCGGAGCTGCGCGGCACGGTGCGGCGACGCGGCTTCCAGCGGTCGCCGTTCAGCATACTGGCTGACGGACCGACCGACATCTTGTTATGCTCGGGTATTTCTAGCAATCGGGTATGCTGCTGCCTTTGATGGGGAGTGAACGTTCGGTCTCCATGGCCGGCGGGAGGAATGCGGCGACCGGTTTCCGCCCGCGCCGCGCCCAGCAGCCAGCCACGTTTGGGACCAGTTGGTTTGAGATTGACCAATATGAGCACTGTGAGCACTATGAACACTATGAGCGCCCGCGGGGCTTAGTGCTCATGGTGCTGATGGAGTCTTCTGTCGTCTACAGGGGAGGGTGTGCTGAATTGCCCCTCGCTCCCTCCCTCGCTCCCCGCAGATCCGCGGCGGCGCTGAGAAGAAGAACCTGCCCCGAGGCGCGTTTTGGTGCGAACCGCGGAACGCCCCGGCGGCCGCGGCTGCTCCCGCGGTGCTCATCACCCTGGATACTCTGGTGGACGCAGCGGCAGGAGCTGCGGCGACAGCAGCAGGGGCAGGAACAGCGCAGGGCGGCAGCGAAGGCGGCGCCGGAGCGGCCGGGACTCCGGAGCCCACGGGGAGACCGTCCCGCGGGGCCGACGGCGCAAGAGGGCCGCCAGCTCCAGGGGGGCAAGCGAGGTCGCTCAAGCCCGTGGAGAGTCGGGCGCTGTCGTGGCACGCCTGGGCCAAGAGAGTGGTGGGCGCTGAACCCGCCTGGTGAGTGGAGGGCAGCGAGATGGACCCGGGGGACCCAGGGGGCGGGACGGCCAGTGGCGGCATTGCCCAGTGAGCTGTGATGGCTGCGGCTGGGGGTGCCGCTGCGGCTGCTGAACTCGACTTCCCCTGGTTGCGGAATGCTTGGTGCCAACGGCGTGCCTTCGCCCTTGTGACCCGCGCGGGTGGGCGCCTTCACTCGTGCGCCTGCAGACCTGTCACGGGCCTGCCACGCCGGACCCTTCGGGATGGTTGTCACGCGCGTGCCCTCGCTCCCACCCTCGCCCCCGCCCCGCGCAGGGGTAGCTACGAGTCGGACGACTTTTGGCGCAACGCCGGGTCGCTGGCGTCCCTGCCCCCCTGGACCGTCTCCCTGGACAGCGTGCACGTGCAGCTGCTGGCGGGCACCCTGGCGCCGCAGCAGCTGGGCCGCCTCCTCAACGGCGCAGTGGTGGGCCTCCTGGCCACATCGCCGCCCATGGCACCACACCGACCACCGCCGCAGTCGCAGTCGCAGTCGCGGGGCCGCCCCGCAGCAGCAACAACAGCAGCAGCCGCGGCGACTGCGGCAGCACGGGAAGCAGCGGTGCCGGCCTGGTGGGATGTGGATGAGGAGCGCGCAGCGGCGGCGTACCCTCCCGGGCGAGTGAGCTACATCGGGGCCAGTTCGGTGCCGCCGCCGCTGCTGCCGTGCGTGGGCCTGGGCATCGTGCGAGCCGTGGACATATCCACTCGTACGGTGTTCGTGCTGACGGATGTGGACGAGGAGACGCTGGAGAGCGTGGGGGTGTTGGTGGTGGGGCGGCTAGAGTTGCCCGGGTCGTTGGTGGTGGGGGGCGAAGTGGCCTGGCCATACCAGCAGCTGTTTGGACTGTCGGCGGAGGCGACGGGGGCGGGGGCGGGCAAGGCGCGGAAGAACCTGTCGCGATCGTCGCTAGTCGAGCTGGCGGGGTAGCGAAGCAGGTGTTTGGACATGGGGGCATCTACTGTCTGTGCTTCGTCTGCGTCAGGAGAGTGGGACGTTCAAGTGGGGTGGCCGGGCATTGTAAATACTGGCGGTGGGGGATGCTAATACTCAAGACACGTGAGATGCGTTCTGGGTACGGGCATCCGGGAAGATTTGCCTTTCTATTTTTATAAAGATAGGTTGGGCTGTTTTGGGGATTGCTTGTGTCAGGGGTTGTAACGGATGCACATCAGGTAATGGGGATGGCCAATGAAATTACGGTTTGATGGCGGAGGCCCATGGGTCAGCAGCAAGACTCGCGAACAGCTCGTGAAATACCCAAGGCGAGACCGATTTGCGTGCAACGGCCTCTTACAACGACGTGTTCCAAGAGAAACAAAGACACCTCGTCTGCTTCACAACACGCTTCGGGGTCTTGTTTCTTTTCGTACTCCTCCAAGGTTGGCCTTAACCTACCCTATCTAGCAAACCTGTACCTCGCCAATGCAGCCCACAAGTGGAACATTTTTGCGCACTTGACATCAGAACAGACAGCAGCTAAGAGTCTTTCTTGGCTGTGCCGCGAACCCCAAACTTAACGTCAGGGTTAGTCTTGAACACCGATCAATACTTAATTTTCACGATCGTGTAGTCCAGCGGTGATCAGTATGGTACGTCTCCAGTTTGAGCCCCATTCACCTTGGCGCGAAATGTCGCAGCACGCTGACTCGGGACTTCACTCGCAGGCGGGCAACGCCTACTTGTTTCTATACAACGCAGCGCTGGTGGTTGGATGGTAAGCGTGTCATTAGATTTCGCCCGTGTGTAATTGTGACCGTTACGACGATCGAGCTATCTGCCCGCTCACCGCGCAGGGGTTACTGTCTGTACTTAACAATTCAAACCATCTTGCTAGAACATGGTACAACTGCGGACCTATGGAAGGTGCGTCGGGTTGGGGTTGGTGGCCGCACTGGCCCAGGGTTCGGTCGGCAGTCAACAACGGCTTCCGTGATTGCAGCGCTTGCTTGACTTGTGCGAATCAGCCATGCCCAAAGATGTGTCGCTGTCCTGTGGCTGCTCTCACAATGTGAACCTTCCCGTCGTTACCGCGACAGGTGGTTGAGCTTCCTCTCAAAGTGTCCCAGTCTCTGGCCATCCTGGAGGTGGTACACAGCGCGGTGGGCCTGGTCAGGTCACCTGTGGGCATCACAGGTAGGGGAAGAGGCGCGGCACCAGCAAATCTCAGGACCGCTGCAGCTGCGCTCGTAATGAATGAAGGAATGGACGAATTAACGTTTTGAATGATAACACACCGGACCCCAAAAAAGGATATGCACCTCGTGCGCTAGGGACCGGACGGGGACGCGAGCGGTGCGACTGTAGTACCTAGCCCCTCCGCAACCCGAACCACCGAGTTTGACGTGTCCGTTCCGCTGTTCTGTGTAACTGTCTCCCGTAACTGTCTCTCGTGGCTGGGGCTGACTGGTCAACGGAGCGACTCTGGTGTCTGAGACGGATTGAGCGGGACTGGAGACCGCTGCCAAGGGCCCTTACACAGCGAAGAGCAACAGCCAAGCCTACCACTGGCCGCGCGGCCTAACCCCGATGCGACGGGGTCCGCGCGACCGAAACACACGCGGCGCGCCACCCTGGCGACCCAACGCAACGCACCACGACGGGCGTCGACGCCCGACAGCACCCAGCAGCCACAAAACTGCACAAGAACCGCGTGCGAACCGGGGGCCCAACCCGATGCGGGTGGCCCCCGAACGCCGGACACAACAACCCCCGACCAACCCGAAACGACATATGCACCCCCCTGCAAACCCCCCGCCCTGAAAACCCCCCAACGCCAGCGCGCTAACAGCGCGGCGGCGGTCCCGCCCGGGAGGCGGCCTCCCGGGCCCCGAGCCTGGGGCCGAGCCAGTCAGTGCTGTGTCTGTGGCGGCTCTGTTCGGGGGGAGGGAGTCAGGAAGAGGGAGGGCGACGGGATGAAGCGGTCGGGGTGCCGACGGGGCGGCGGGCGGGAACTACAGCCAGTCGAAAAGGCGAAACGACTAGGCTGTAATGCTCTTCTGCGTGAAGGCAGAATGTCTTCACCAGGAGAGCGAATGGTAATAATACCGCCACTGCGATCCAGTTGTACGACAGTCACACAGAACCAGCCTTAGAGGCTCCGATCGCTTCGCTCCGTCGCATCTAAGCCAGTAAGCCTCCGTGTAATGACACCTATCTACCTAGGTACGGCATGCACACCGCCTACATCATCATCTTGACCTCGCATGCACGCCCATGCACCCCCGGACACGCGGGCCCTCCCCGGCCCCCGGGCTCACTCGCAGGCATGCAGGTGGCCTCCCGCATCTGGATCCTGTGGGGCATCATCAACCTAGCCCCCCGTCAGGCCGCGGAGGGCTCCGTCCTGCTGGGCCCCAAGCTGGGGGACTTCCAGCCGCAGCTCAACCTGGCCACCCTGCTGGCCGCCTGGTCGGTCACCGAGGTGATACGCTACAGCTTCTTCGCCATCAAGGTGCGCCGGGTGGCTTTGAGGGCCGCGTTGGAACCCATACACCGACGCCGGCTCGGTGCAGGGAGGGCTGATGGTCTGCTGGGAAAGGAGTGCATCGTCGCTTGGGGTGCTTCCGGACAGCCGTTGGCTGCAGGCCAGCCCGTGGGGGCTCCCACGCGTGGGGCTCCAGTACAGGGCGTGGTGGTGGTGGTGGTGATATGGAACCGCATTGCAGCGGGTTGCAGTGACAGCTTGTTACCTTTGCAGTGGGCTGCAGCGGGCTGCGGCGGGTTGCGGGCGGCCGCACCCGGTGAACTTGTGGGTGCTACCCGCTGCTGGGCCAGCGCAATGCTGACGGGTCAGCGCCCTGTCCGCTGCGGCTTGGGCGCACCACGGCGCCGCAGGAGGTGGCTGGCTCGGTGCCCTACCCGGTGCTTTGGCTGCGCTACACGACGTTCATCCCGCTGTACCCGCTCGGGGTGGCCAGCGAGCTGAGCATGGTGTACCTAGCGCTGCCCGCCATCCGGTCCTCCCACGTGTGGAGCATCGACATGCCCAACACCTTCAACTTTGCGTTCGACTACGCGCTCTTCTGCCTGCTGGTTGTCATCGGCTACATCCCAGGTGCGCAGCCGGTTGGGTAGCCGGGTGCCGGGTGGCTGATGTTGTGTCTTCTGACACGGAGGGAGGCGGGCGTGACTCGGGTGAGCCAGTGGGGTAGACTCGAACTAGGTTGCGACGGTATGGTGCAAGGGATCCGGGCGCCGCGCCGTGCTGTCTAAGTGCGGTAGGGCCTGGCGCCGTGATGGCAAGGAGAAAGCTGCGGTGCTCATTCAGTCAGTTGCCGCGGTGCTGTTGTGTCGAGTCCGACCGTGCTTGGCGTCAGAGTCTTTGCCGTGCGCCCGGCTCGCAGGCCTCCCTCAGCTGTACCTGTATATGCTGGCGCAGCGGAAAAAGGTGCTCGGTGGCACGAAGAGCGCCGCGGGCGACAAAAAGACCGCCTGAGGAGGCCAGGGCGACAAGGAGACCCCGCGCGAGGAGGCCAGGGCGACGATGCGGTGGACCCAGGAAGTGAATAAGTGGCGGAGGTGTCGGGGCCGGCGAAGGGTGACTTGGCAACGCTGCCGCGAGTGCCGACGAAAGCTGTTGTTGGAACGGTGTTCCAGTTGACGTGGTGGCTTCTCTCTCAAGGGGGGGGGCAACGTGCCGTCAGGGCTTCAGAGCGGCCCGGGGCAAACACGGCCGACCTCGAGTACGGCAAGAGTTGGGTGAGCGTGGTCCCAGCGGACAGGTTACACACTGCCTTCACCCTCTAGTTCTCATCAGAACATTGTGTAAACGTCCGTTCGTCCGTTGTAGCAATCTGTGTCCGCATCGCACGAAAGCATCAGAAGCTCAACCCCCAACATCTAAAGTAGATGTTGGGGTTTCGAGGTCTAGCAGTCGACCACGTCCTGATGTCGAGCAGTGTCGCCTGCATCCTCACAGCAGTCTGGCACCTGCGTACGTTAGGTGTGTGATATGTCGTGCGGTTGATATTGGGCGCTGCCACAACTATGGGCCCTGGGAACTGTCACGTTTCGGTTCGACCCCAGGTCCAGGCACCCCAGATACTGAACCGAAGTTGCTACCCAATTCCAGCACGGAGCAACTGCAACTTTCGTACAAGCCTGCCTTGTGCGCAACTCGGGACAACTGAACTGAAAAGACAACTACGGCAAACAGCAGCAACGAATCATCCTGACAGCAGCCCGCAATAGCCACAGCCCGCGTGCAGCCAACTCGCGGCGGTGCGTCATCTCCGCCAGTCCCCTCTCTTCGCACACACGCGGCTCGGACAACGAAATGCCTCAATAAGGACAGCGGGCGGACCACCGATCCTGCAACGGGCTGCAATCCCTGGAATGCGACCAAAACCCTCCGCAGGACGAGGCAGCGCGAGGGCCAACATCAACTATCGTCCATCCTGCAGCAACTATCAATACGCTTCAATGTTGCAATGCTATGTCGTTCGCGCCAACTGGCCAACTATTGAGCTATGCACATGCTGACTTGCGACAGCTGCTGCACACCTTGACGCGATACACGGCCGCCATCAATCGTTCAATGGGGGGCCATAATGCACATGCAATCAATACCCGCCCCTACGGGAGCATATCCAGTCAAGCTTCACACTGCTGTACCTGCAATCGCTCCCGGGCCAGATCTCACGGGATCACACGCGATCCGTTATGACTACTGCAGCTGTCGCACAACAGCGGCTGCCAGCACGCCATCATCTCTCGTGTGGCCGGCGGACCTGTCAAGCACACTTAGCCGCCTCGCTGGCCGACAGCGCCCCAAGCTCCTCCATGTGGAGGTCGAAGCTTGCCTACCCGCTCCGCCACCCGCACCTCTGCGCCTGCCCCCTGCTACGGCCTCCCCCCTATCGAGCCAGCGCTTTGCTTGTGACCGCTGCTGTGGGCCTGGCCTGGGGCCCTCCGATGCGGTCTCGCCCCCAGCAGTTCCGCACCCCTGCCCTCCGGCCCGGCGGCCCGAGCCCACCATTCAAGGACGGACCCGCGTAAGAAGGACGACACGGCCCCCCATTTCCTGCGCCCCACAACACGCGCCCACGCCGGGGCTCACACACACACACACACACACACACGTGTCAGCTTTTCTCCGTGATAACACACGTGTCTCTTTTACACATGTACCAAACAGCTCATGACCTCGAGAAGCTGCCCAGATGGGCCCCTGCCTCCACCACAACCTGGCTAGTCCAGTCCGTTGAGCTGGTTCACGTACGAGTCCAGCGGCGAGGGGTGCAGCTCCGGGTCGTGCAGGATGCCCAGCCCGAGCGTTGTGTGCTGCGCACTGGCGCGGGAGGGCAGCGTGTCCGGGTCGGGTCGGCCCGCCCAGTGCCCCGGGGAGGGCGGCCTCAAACGGCGGTTGGGCGCCGACTGCGGCCGGCGGGCGTTGCCGTGGGCGGACGACTGCTGCTGCAACTCTTCCTGCGCCGCGCCCACACCCGACCCCAGCCGGCTGCGCTGCGACGCGAGCAAGCTCCCGCCCGCCCCGGTCATGTCCGTCGCCCGCGGCCGGACGGGCCGCCTGGGCGGCATCACCACGGTGCCCGCCTCAACCGCCGCTATGGCCGCCGCCGCTGCCGCCTGGCTCTCCTCCTCGTCCTCCCCCAGCGTGTACTGTCGGATGAGACCGCCCAGGATGCGCTCCTGCAGCTGCGACCGATCGCCTGAGCCCTGAGCTCCGGCGGAGGTGGAGGTCGTCCAGGAGGGCTGAGCCGCACCGCGCGCGCCGTCGCCGTCGACTCGGGGCGGCGGTCCGCGCGCGCGGTTGGTCTTGGCGGTGTTGATGGCCGAGCCCGGTCGGGTCTGTCGCTGCCGGCGCGCCTCCGGGTCCACCGGCTGCCAGGCGGAGCGCGCGGCGCCGCTGCCGCTGCCGTCGGTGGCAGCCGCCGTACCCGCGGGGGCGGAGATGCGTCGCTGCGATGGCGGCCGCGACGAGGGGGGTGTCTTGCTCGGGGAGGGCGGCCGGGGAGCGTCCCAGGCGGATGCGACGCGCGCGGACCAGGGCCGACCCGCTGCCGCTGCCGCCGTCGCCGCCGCCTCCGCGGCCGTTGCCGGCACCTTCGGCTTCGTCGGGCTCGCTGCTGGCCTGGCGGGCTCCTTCTTGACGCCCGTGAAGGACGCACCCGGTGCGGTAGGACCCTTGGTCCTGGCAGGTGACACCGCCGCGGCGGCGGATGCCGGGCGCTGACGCGGCCTGGAACCCGCGGCGCCCTGCCGTTCCCCTTCCGCGGCGGGGCCCCGGGGGGGCGAGGCCATGCTTTTACGGCTGACGGGCGCCGCCACCGGATTCCGGCCGCCAGCAGTCAACGGCGGTGCAGGCCGGCCGCCGGCCGTGCCGCGACTGGCCGCCGCCGGCGGCACCGCCGCTGCTGGCGGCACCGCCGCTGCTGGCGTCAGGCTCCGGGCGCTGGTGCCGCGCAGCCTGTCGGAGGAGCTGCGCGAAAACGCCGACTGCTGCTGCTGCTGCGACCTCTGGCGGTACAGTGCGAACAAGTCCGTCTCCTGGGGGCACGTGATTGCGTTGGGGAATGTCAAATCGGATGTAACCCATTCACAATACGGCCAGTGGCACGAGAACTCCTAAAGGACGCCCGATGAGCGCCGGGATCGGAGGGGCGGGAGGCAGGATATGACGCTGCCGGCCGAACCGCGTCGTGCACGTCCGCGCGCACGCAGCGGATCGATAGAGAGGGCGGGCGGGTGGGCGGGCAGCACCCGAGATCGGTGTCCAGGCTGTGGAGGTACACCACCTTCACATGGGAGGAGGAGAGCCCGGCGCCTGGCGCGGAGGCGACGGCGGGTGACCCAGATGGTCAGCGCAAACTATTTGGGGCGTAGTTGATAGCGAGTTGGGGAGCAGCCAGGTGCCCCGGGGGAAGCGAGCGCGGCCAGCTCACCTCAGCAGCCACCACAGTCACGTCCATCCACTTTTTTGAACGTGGGGCGGCAACGCCCGGGCCGCCGTTGGCACCGGCTCGCCCAGCGGCCGAACCACCGATAAACGCGCCGCTGAACCCGGCCGCAGCGCCGGCGGCGGTTCGCCCGCTGCCGTCGTCGGCAGTTGCGGCTGTCGAGGCTGCTGCCGCCGCCGCCGCAGCGCGCCGGAGCGGCGCTGAAGCAGGCCGCCGCTGCCTCACGGTTTCGTAGTTGTGGCGGGCCTCCTCCATGGCCTGCGATGGAGGGGTCCCCGGGGCGAAGGGCTCACCGGAGGAAACACCCCACGGAGCCGCAGATGCCCCTCCTTACAGCTGGTAATACTCCAGTGTAGGAGGTGAGCAGCCACCCAGCACCCGCAACTGCTGGTGCATGCTGGAACGTGGTGAGCTGTACGGACCCGCCTTCCCGCGACGCAGCCCAGTTCCGTCCCCCCAGCCCTGCGCACCTGGCCCTGCGGCACGAACGCCGTCCTCTCCACGTCCTTCGGGCGCTGGAACTTAGACGGCACGTACGACATCATACCGTCGCTGAGCTGCGCCTTGAGCTCCTGCGTACCGGCCCGGTCCTTTCCCCTCCCGTCGGCGCCCGCGCCCGAAAACCCCACATCGCCACCCGCGCCGCTCCGACAGGCGCCCCCGACACCGCTGCTCGTCGCGCGATTCCTCCTGGCCGTGGCTGTGGCAGCCGCCGAGCTGCCTCCCCCGTCCGCCGCGCCCCAGGGCTTCTTCTTTGCGGAACCCGTCAGACTCGTCCCTTTGTTGGGCTCGTAAGTACGGAAGTACGGCATAGGCCGTGCGGTCTGCGAGGCATCGGCCGCGACACGGCCCGGCCGCTGGTACTCGAGCCGCTCGCCGTCCTGGATGAACTCGCTGCTGCCGCGGACCTCGTCCCCGTGCTCCGTGTACGAGGGCGGTACGACAAGCGACTTGACAAGGTCGCGACTGACCACGGTGGTGTTGTCTCGCGCGCTGACACGCACCGCCGTCGATGCCGCCTGGGTGACGTTGAGGTCGCTGAGCGCATGTGTGTCCAGCAACGATGCCTTGCGCTCCAACATTTTGCGGCGGACCTTCATCTCCATGGCCTCCAGTTTGGCCTGCAGGCGGTTGCGAGCAACGTGCAAGTGGGGTGGGCGCCCGGGTTGGGGTGGTAGCGCGTGTGGGTCGTTCCGCGGTATGCGCGCACGGGCTGGCTAAAGGCACAGAACGATACCATGTGGGTGACGAGACGATGGGGCCGCCATATTTGGACAGAAAGGGAAAATGCGGCGGATTCCTGAAGATAGGGATGCATGCTGCTGCTTGCTGCTGTCACTCACGCCGTGCACGTCGTGGTGTTCGTGAGTGCACGCTGGTGTGGGTGAAGCCCAAAACCCAACTCAGAATCACTGCTCCACCAGGCAATTTTGGAAGGGACTCAATAGGTTCTACGCAAGCTGCTAGCTGTAACTCCAGCGCACGTTACGTACCTGACGGACCATATCAGGTGGCGCATATGAGAAGATAACGGCATGTCCAAGCATATCTGGCAAGTCTGACGAAATGAACTGGCCATTGGACTCCTCGCACGCGACGAGACTGCTGCTGACGGGTAAGGGTACCCCGTCCATTCGATAGCCTACTGCTCTGTAAGCACGTTCACAATTTCAACAAGCTGAGTCACAAAAGCGCATGTTCCTTGCAAACTAGCAAAAGCCTTTTCACTTCGGGATAACTCCTGCAAAATGGGATAGAAGAATTCCCGCGGCCTAAAACTAGCCCGAGAGTCATTTGTCTTCAACTTTCCATAAATTTCAATCGATACCTACGACGGAGCCAAGCCATGGTGGCCAGTCGAGACAGGACAGTGCGTTGTCGGGTGGCACGAAGTCAGCTAGCTAGAGTTCCTCTACAACGGACTTCCTCCAAACGCTAACGTCTCCTTACGCGAAAATAATTTACGAGAACGCATATGCTCAAAGAACATATGCTCACTCTTCATTGTTTGCTGTACATGTACTGCTGCTTCAGAGTAGCTAGCCTTTCCTACACACCAACCATACCTTAAGACGCAGTGATATCCAATTTAGACGTTGAACAGCGCGAACTCCATGTTTCCAATAATGTCTTGACTTCGGTCTTGGAGTTGACAGCAAGATGACTTCGTCAGACAGGCCTTCTGAAGCGTTAGAGACGCACAAGGGACGTGCGGGCAGATACAAGGTCTGGCTGCTCCAGAGGCGACTGGCGGAGCTAAGTGCGCAAGTTGAGGCGTCAGTGTTGGAGGTATGTATGCAGATAATATTTGTTTAGCTGGTGAACATTTGTAAAACATCTTTTGCACGGCTTTGTCCTGCAGGCGAGGCAGCTAATTGCTTGGAAGCAGAGCTTCCAGCCGCTCAGTGTCGCAGAGCTGACAGAGGACGACAAACGCATTCTCGAACATAATCATCGCGTTAGACTTGTGGAAGTAGTCCAAAAACACTGCTCGGGCGCGCTGAAGAGCATCACGCAGCATAAGGTGGGCGCTGTTTGGCACGACCATGGCACCACCTTGGGAGTTGTGCATAACAATAACAAGGAGTACGGATGTACATCTTCGCAGTGGGCTTTCCCCTTCAACAACCCTGTGGACACCACGCGGTTCCCGGACTACCCCAAGGTGGGGTGTGTGGGTGATGGCGAGGGTATGACTTGCACCTGCCGTGCGGGCATACTTGCGGGACAGTGACTGTCACGACCCTTGGTAGTTGGACTCCCCACACTCACCCACACAGATTATATACGCATACGGGCAATCTTGTGGGCATTTCTCTGCGCTTTGCATGTCACGCACACCTGTTCTGCCCGCCTGAGAACACATACACAAACACACGCGCGCGCGCCCACAGGTACACAATGCATATTGTTGCAAATACCCCGCAAAAGCTCGGGGTTGGGTGCGTCCACAGTTCAATACACCTTCCCTTAGTTTGGGTTGGACGGGTCTCTTCTCGAAACACACGCACGCACACACACGGGTTACGTCGCCCAGTTTTGCGCTTGGCGCGAATCCCCGGAGGGGAAGTACTAGGTGCGGCAAGGATTTGAGGGAGGGCAGCCCACTGAGGCCCGTGGGGCAACGATGCTGCACGGGTCCCAGTCGGAGACGAGACGGCATGGCTGAGGCCCTTTTTCGTAGAGCCTATGCCGCGCGAGCACACTAGGTTGAGGGGGAATGTGGCGCCTCACGTCCTTCTCCTTTCCCCGCAAAGGGAGGCGAGTGCTGGGTGTTGCAGCTCTTGGCCAGCGTCACGCCCGGTAAGACTTATGTGATACACACACGGCCCCGACTGATCGAAGACACGTTTTTGCCGGCCGGCCGGCAGGTCATCTCCACTCCCATGGACTTCTCGACCATAAAGGCGCGACAGGACAACGGCTACTACCGCGACCCCAAAGACTGGTGGGCCGACATCATGCTCGTGTTCTCGAACGCCAAGCGTTACAACGCGCCCGGCAGCGACTGCTATCTCATGGCTCAGACCCTGCAGGTGCGGCCGCAGACGGCACTCGCTTGAAAGCGGAGGTTGGCCGAAGGAGTCGTGGCGGAGTTCGCGCTCGCGCCGCGCTGGGATTCACCTTATCTCGAATGATCCATGCGCGATCTGCGATCGCCCCGGGGCGCGGAGTGGAGTCGTGCTCCCCCCTCCCCGGCGTCCCTGAACATCACGCTACTTGGGTTGCACTGTGGAGCTCTGACCCGGGTATTCAACGTGGGTGCGGTATGATGGGGGTCACAGCGTCGCCGCTTGTGTCTGTGGTTCCTGCGGGATGCTCCTCCGACAGGAGATGAGTGAGGAGAAGTACGACAAGGTGATAGCGCCCCGCCTGGCTGAGGAGAGCGCTCTCAAGCTCCGGGAGGAGATCCATTTGAAGAAGAAGCGCGCTGAGCTGGTCAACCTGCAGATCAGCGAGGCCATGGACGCGCAGTGTGCGGTGCTCTTCAACCTCATGGCGGTGAGTGCACCAGGGGGACCGGCCGTTACCTCGTGGAAAGGGCTGAGGGGGATGAGCGACGATGGCGTGCGGGGTTAGGTAAATCTGTCTCGCGGGAGGAAGCTGGGGATAGGCACAGGGGGCCATAAGGTCACACTGAGCTGGCAGCTCAACACGACAAGATGCGTCAAGGCGTCCGGCTGGCTGAAACCGCGAGTGCCTGCCGCGCAGACAGTTCTGGAAGCAGGCTTTTTGAACATGATTTCATGGGGGTGTCGTGCCGGATGGGGCATCCTTCGGGATGGTCTTGTACTGCAGGAGCTGCACGCGGCTATCCGGGAGGCCAAGTCGCTCGCGGCATCGCTCTGTGAGCCGCTGACGCTGGAGGAGAAGCAGGCACTGGCAGCTACGATACAGGTGGGTCGTGAAGAGGGCGGGGAGGGCAGTCGGTCCGCATGCCTGTCGTCGAGGGGCTGGGTGTGCTCGGTGTGGGTGTGGGAAGATGATTTCCAGCAACGCGTGACAACGCAGCTTCATGACGTGCGAGGCGCGTGAGCCAGTCGGTTGAGTCCCTCGCGCAATTCTGTCGATCAGTCAATTAGGCATGCACATGCACATGCACCGCCAGGGCTGCACCGCCCACCCGGGGTACCAGACGTGATGCTCAGAAGAATGCCGACCGTGCCCATCGCGTGCGCCCTCACCCCCTCCCTCAGGGGCTCCCAACCGCCCAGCTGGAGTCCATCGTGGCCTTCGTGGCCAGCCGCCACCCGCCCAGCGTCAGCACCAGCGAGGTGCAGCCCGGCGCCAGCGGGGGCGTGCCCAGCCGCAAAGTGCAGCTCAACCTCGGGCGGTACGACCCGCTGCTGCTGCGCCAGCTGCAGCACCTCGTCAGCACCT
Organism: Eudorina sp. 2006-703-Eu-15; assembly: GCA_003117195.1. Lineage (NCBI taxonomy): Eukaryota > Viridiplantae > Chlorophyta > Chlorophyceae > Chlamydomonadales > Volvocaceae > Eudorina > Eudorina sp. 2006-703-Eu-15. Next base: position 376,949 of record BDSI01000027.1, on the reverse strand, counting down.
GCACGGCGGCCCGCCAGCAGCCTCACCAGCTGCAGGGGTACCTGCAGCCACCGCAGCGACCGGTCCCTCAACGCGTGGCAAGCCCGCCGCTGCGGGGTCCCGCGCGGCCGCCGTCGGCGAGTACCAGCCCTGGGACGAGCCCGGGGCAAATGCCAGGATCGGCGGCGACGGCGCCGTCCAGCGGGGCAAGCGCACCGCCGGCGGCGCAGGCCGGTGACACGGGCGGCGCGGAGCCGTCGCCGGCAAGTGCGGCACCGCCACATCAAGCGCAGGCCCGAATCAGCGAGCCCGGAACGGCGCCCGGGGGAGCTCCTCCGGGGCCGGCAGCAGGAGGCGCCTCAGCGCCTGGGGCGTCGCCGCCGATCAGCACCACACAGCGCAACATCTCGGACGTGGTGACCAACGCCACCGCCAGCGGCATATCGGCGCGGGCTGGTATCAAGTGGCCGGGTCTCGCAGTGGGCGCAGGTGCGGTGGAGTGGGAATGGGATTTGAGGTGGCCCGAGTGGCTGAGCTGAGAAGTTGCTCGGGTCAGGACGGCAACGGAGAAACCCGGCGTCGCCGGGCGATGCTTGCAGCACAAGGGGATTGACGGTTGCTCTTAGGTATCGGGCGAAGGCTGCATGGCGCTGTGCGCCATGGGCAGTGTCGGTGAAGGGGACACAGGGCGTAGTGCGCAGCACAGGTCCAACAATCTTGAGACTGGGTTGATATCTCGGTCGAGGAGTCTTGCAGTGAGGTTGCGCAACCTTGAGCAAGGTTTTGCCCCGCCCGCTCGCCTGCCTGCATGCCGCCCCGCACGACAGGCATTCGGCCTCGCGCCCGGGCGCTGCTCTCGCTCCCCCTGGACGGGCCGGGGTCGGCGGGGGAGATGTTGGCCGCCTGCCCCCTGCCTCAGCCTACTTTCCAGCAATTCCAACAGCAACCCGTTCCGGGGCCCGGCAAGGTGGCGGTGGCGGGCGTCAAGCGGAAAGCTGTGCTGGCGCTCGTAAGTCGCTTGCTGCATGTGGGAGTTGACATGCTCATGGGAATCGTTAGCTTGTCCTTAGCCGTTTGGTTTATAAATGGTGTCCTCGTATCCTGGTCCCGCAGATATCGGATGCAGCGGACGGATGACGAGAAGTGGACATCGGCGGCGACGACCACCACGACCGCCACGGGGTGATGCTCAAAAAGAAAGCAGTCGCGGCGCAGACACCCATCGGCACCCATCATCACGCAGGCTCGGTCCTTGACTGGGCGCTTGAGCCCACATCTGGCACGGTATAAAATCCCAACGCGGTGATCCAGTTCTTGAGGCTGGCCTGTACGGCGCGGGGCTGGTCCAAGCGACGGCGCGCCTCTGCCTTGCTGCGGGATGGGGCCCCCGCAGCGGGAGGCCGGATGTCCTCCGCCGCATGGGCAAGTTGAGCGTGCGCTGGTGTCTTTAGGGGCGCTCTCGCTGTGCAGGCAGCCGCTGAAGAAGCGCGCTTGGCATCTGCGTTCATATGATACATGGTGCAATTCGGCACGGTTGCTGACGCACACCGGCTGACCGCGCAATCGATTTGCCGGGACTTGGGGACTACATGCCTCGGGCGGTGCTTGTGCTTTGAGACGCTGTCGGGCTGCTCCTTCACGCGGCCTGCCGGCAAGGATGGGGCGAAGGAAGTGGACGAGTCACTCGCGGGAGCGTGTCCATGTGTGGTGGGGGACCGGGGGTGCGGATGCCTTGGACTGGCGGGCTGGGATGCCCGTCTGTACGCGTCGACCTGGCTACGGTACCGCCGAGGATGCCGTTACCGTTGAACGCAGCAAGTTCTGAACTCAACGAGCGTGTTTCTTATTTTCTTTCCGTACTGCCTTTCTGTTACTCAAGTAGTCGCCTTACTTGCTTGGGTACGCAGACGCGGTTCGGTACCTGCGACCAGGGAGGGTCCCACGCCCCTTGGTCGCGTGGGAGGGCATTACCTGCCGTGCGACGGTGTACCGGGCAGACGGCGCTTTGGGAATTTGACAGTACTCATCGTGACCGTATGGCCGCGCTGTACTCTCCAGTTGCCAAACCGAGGACGCCCTCGACAAATGTACTGTAAACCTTGGTTTCCTTGAAGTGAGGGGCATACCGTATCTGGATGTTACGGTTGGGTTGACCGCTTTCTCGCTGACTCGTCGCATTGGAGGTGGCGTTCAGGTCCTCGGGTTGCGCTAGGTGGTCGGCGGCTGACGTTGAGGCGGTTGTGAGGCGCATATGTGCATACCAGTGGGGCTAATCGGCTGGGTGCCTGATGTCCTATGGATGGGTGCCTGATGCCACAGCGGTGCACAGCCCTCAGGCGAATACCAGTCCATTGCACATTGAAAGCCTGGCAGCCCACTGCAGCGCATAGTTCCTACGTGGAACTCATGCTCCGCACAGAAACGCGCGAGGTGTGGTGCCTGCTCCATGCAAGCACAGTGCACAGCACCTCGGCGTGGGATAAGAGGCGGACGCGAGCGGGATCGGGCGGCGTCGCCGTAATACAGGATGCAGACTGCGGACGGCATCTGTCCTGCAAGTGGGACAGCGTGTTCTATAGCTGCCGTTACTGCTGCGTTCGTTACAAACGCAGCAAGCCGTGCATAATCCCCGAGCGTGCTGGTTTTTCATTTGACCCCTCAGTGCACTTCCGTTTCTGCCAGATCACAATTTTCCCTGTCTCCCATAATGGGGTGAAGCCACGGTTGGCTACGATACTGCCCAATTAGAACTCTTAACATAGTAGGTCACTTCCGTACAGGCGAAAATCCGCGCATGTCTCCGCGGATGCAAATCGCATCAGTCACCTCAGTCACCTCACTGCTCTTCTGAGACATCAGGCGCGAACTACGCCGTGTCCACCCTCTACGGCGCAATGTCCCAGCGCCAACCCAAACTACTCGAGCGCAGTGCTCGTTGAGCAGCCGCCCCGCGGCCCCAGTCCACCGCACGTGGGCCCTCTTAATTTCACGCCAGAATCGTTCACATCCGCTTCTGGACGCTCGCACTCGACATCCTGACCCTTTTGTAGGCTCCCGCTCATGGCGAACAGTCCCCTCGCATACCACGCCCCGTCCACTGAGCACTGACTAAAGGTGCCCTCATCGGCTTCGCTATGTGGGCCGACTGCGCCCCACAGTAGGTGAGGCGGCAGGTCCAGGGCCGCTAGCGTCACATCTAAGTCCCAGCGGCCCACACGTCCGAGTACGATTAAGGGTGGTTACCAAGCACCTACCAACAAGCAACTACGCCGCCGGGCGCTCGCAAGAGCCAATGCGCAAACTGGCTTCATTTCAGCACCAAGCCTAGGTGCTCAGTCCAATTACCATGCGATAATCAGTCTATCCAACACGCGTGGTCCAGATGATTATCACCCTTGGCCCACCATACGGTGCGACTTCCACGACTGATACGGGATCAGCTAGGTCAACAACCAAACACTCTGAAAGACAGCCCACCGTCTTTCGACGTATCACTTGCACTGCATCCCATCGAAGCCGTACGTCTGCTCGTCACAGATGAGACGCTTGACGGTCACGCGCATGCCCCTTGAGCAAGCCGACCACTCTTGTGCCATGACGAACTGATTCGCTCTCCGAAACCCCTCTCCGAAACCGCTCTCCGAAACCGCTCTCCGAAACCGCTCGATAACGTTGTAGTCAGATACTGACAGCGTTTGACATGTACAGCAGAGATGTCAACCTTTAGGCCGCTAAAGCGTGCGCCTATACTTGCACGCGGCCACCAATAACACTACACCATCCAATATCATGGCAAGCTGGGGAAGTCCCTGCTGGGGCGCAGGGTCCCCTTCACAAACTACCGAGTAAAAGATTTACCCAAGGTAAAAGAATTAAGCTGCAGCCGGCATATGGGGCATGACAAGCCGCCACACCACCGGTCGTGCCGGTGTACAAAAACATCCTGCACAGGCGTAGCGGATCCGACACCACATCCACCCTCAGAGATTACTTGACAGCAGCCGCGGCGCCACCCGTGCGAGCGAGCGGCCTCGGCTTGCGGCTGGTCTTGGCCGCCGCGAAGGGAGTCACGTGGCAGCAGATCAGGCGCTGTGTGTTCAGCTGCTCCACCGTCGCCCGAACGAAGCCGCGCCGGCCGGCGCCGAGGTCGGCGGCACGGCCGCCACCCGACCCCATCGCACACTCCTCCAGCGGTGCACCCGTGACCAGGCCGGAGCCGCCCGACACGTCTGAGGAGGTGACGGCCGCTCGAGCTTGAGCCAAATAGTAGCGAAGCGCAGGGGGAACCTCAGTCTCCAGGGAGGACCCGTCGGGCAGCGGCAGCGCCGGAGCCCGGCACAGCCCCACCGGGGACGTGGCCGGCGAGCCGGGGGCGCCCGCCGACGCCGCGCCCCCGGCGCAGGTCCGCGGGCGGATGGACACCGGCCGCTGCGGCGAGTGCGGCGCTGAAGACGACTCCCAACTGCTCCACGTGCGCTCCAAATTGCTGCCACCCTGCGACGTCCATCGGGGGCACACACGAGCTCAGCGTGTCAATCACTCTCACAACACGAGCTCACGGCACGACAAGCACAGCCACCATCCCAGATCCCACAACGCCACATTTGTTATGTAAAAAAGCCGCCGTCTCAGATTCCACAACGCCACCAGTGTGAAGTCCCCGATTGCGTCCCGACAACCACACAAGTACAGCCCGGTCTCCAGTGTGCACCACCTTCGTCACGAGGGCGCACCTGTAGCTGCGCGTGGCACGACCTTGAGGTGGAGCAGCTGGACTGCGGAGCGGATGCCCGAGGGCCTGGTGCCGGTAGCGGCGGCGGCATCGACCTCGACCCCGCCGGTACCCAGCGCCGCTGGCCGACCTTGTCCGGATAGCCCGCCACGGCGCCACCGTGCGAGCCGCAACGCACGAGGTCGCCCGCGCGAGCCGCCGGCGCCTTCACTTTTGCCACGGCAGCACAGGGCTCCGCTGTATCTCGAACCACAGAGTGACTGCCATGAGCCACCCGCCGTGGCTGGGCACTGGCAGGAGCTGACGTCGAGGCGTCCCCGGTGGACTGCGGGGATATCACCGGCCGCGACGGCGCAGCCCGTTCCCGCGGTGTGCACGGCGCGGACAGCTCCTCCGCCTCCGCCTCGGCAGTCGCCGCCTCCGCCGCTGCTCGCCACACGTCCGACTGCGCCACGTCATCCAAGGAGACGTGCAGGTCCTTCGGATGGGTCTGCGGCACCGTACCGCAGCAGTACGGGCCTTCGACAACTCCATCCAACGGCGCGTGCGGTGCGCTCATCCGGTCGCAGGATGGCAGCTGGGTCGAACAGCTGTTCGACAACGCCGGCATATCGAAGCTGCTGCGCTGCGAAACCACGTTGTCGTAACTGCTGAGTGACGTCTCTGAGAACCGGTTGCTGCAGCAGCTCAACTGCGACATCGACACCGAAACGCCCCCGTCTGTTGACCTTACCGAAGCGCTGTCCACCTGGGAATTGATCTCAGAAGTGTCTCCAACGCTAGGTGAGATGCCGGCGGGTGACCCGCCGGTGGACTGGATGCTGAATGCACTGCTGCCCTGCATGCGGTTTGCATACTCCTCGACAGATATCACCTGTCGCGTAGTAAAAGCAACAGCCACCGGGGAAACCGACCACGTGTCAATTCGCGCAGCAACCGGAGATTCGTCCCACGGGGCACGGGCTGCCGAAATTCAGAAGCGACGCGAGCAAAGGATCCAACAGCTGCCGAAATTACATAATAATGCGTTTCACCGCACCAGCACTTCCGGACTCACCGTGCCCGGCTCACTCCTGTCTGCGACGAATGTGGAGCCGTTGACAAATATCTTGGTGTACTGGGGGGCGTGATCCCCCTGGGGGACCGGTGGTCAACGGGGGAGACCGCACTTGTTGATGTGTGTCAGCAAGGATATCTTCAGCAGTTGCATACTAGATTGTTGGATGACGCTACAAGCCTACACGCAGGCGGGTGTCGGGACATGCCTTACCAGGACCCCGAAAGCCTGTTGTGGCGTCATGATGCAGAAGTCCACCTCGTCTTCCTCCTCGGTGCCCGGAGCAGCATTTTCAAAATCTTCCTCATTGCTCTGCGCCTCGGACAAAACAGAGAATCTTGTTGCTTCCGACTCTTAAGAAAACGCTTCATGCGGCAGAAAACGCTGACCCACCTCGTAAGAAAAGGCCGCATTATTATACTGAAAGCAGCCCAATCTCCCGGTGCTGAGGCACTGCCCGGTCTCATGGATAATCCGTGCTGAGGGTAGGGTGAAAGTTCCTCGGCGCGCAAACGGCGCTCGGACCGAAATACCCCTGCAAGCAAACAATGAGAGGCATTTGCAATCAGCAGGCTCTACAGGCACATGCGTTACAGATAGTATGCCGGAACCCTGGATACCTTGCATTTTGGACCACCTTAACAATACCAACACCATATGAAAATTCCGTATCATATCCTTGCTTGCTACCTTATGAGTTGCAGCAACAGCACCGAACATGAGGCCCACCGGCGCTCCGGACACACACCTGCTAGTGGCGTCCAGCTCGGCCGTAAGCCGCGCGAGAAGTCTTGCGGTATAGCAGGCCGCCAGCGGACATGTAAGGATAAGAGCATGACCGAGGACCTCGCCACTCCATGCCATCATCACTCGATAGCCGCAGGAGAGGACACGTCTGTTTTACAGATGGTACCGGTGCTGCCTGCCAACAAAAATCGCTATTATTTTAAAGTCCTGTTCAAAGGACAATGACCTGTTCAAATCGTGATATTCAATTCTCTCCTTCGTTGCCTACTTGCCGTGGCCTTGCAGCCCTGGAACATGTCACGCGTATACTGCCCGCGATACAGGGCTATCGGAATACACTTTGATGGATATGTTGGGCAAAATAGTCAGACGTACAGAATATACAGTTGGAGAGTAGTCTGCTGTTGTAGGCGGTAGGCCGTCTCGACTCGTACGTGATGTCCTTTGTCCCTCTCGCGTCCTTTGTACGCAGTACCGGCCCCGGATCAAATAACCGTAACCCTCTCTCACCTGCAGATGAATTACACGTTTAATCATCTTTCAATGCGGTTTCAAAGTGAGGAAACCAAACCTCCAACCATAAAAGTGTCACACATGACACACGCACACACATGCAGAGCTGCATTTCAATAAATTTCAGCCCATAAGTATAGAATGAATTTAATTCAGCACATGCAACGGTTGATTGTGCCCAGACAACGCCTGGCCCAAACGCGCGACCCCATCCATGCAGTTAATGGGTGACGACGGGCATTATGCAGGTCGCATGAGCAATCCGAGTTTGATATGTGACTGTGTCACCGCTGAGCATTGTAATTATTATCTTGAATGGGTGCATCGTGATCTCCACTGTCAGGTGACACAGCGGACAGGCTCAGCATGCTGACATGCTTATTTCGTATCGACCAGATGAGCCCATTTAACTCAACTCGTTGTTTTTTGTATGTAATACGCGATATTGTGTCCGAGGTCGACTGCTACGACAGTACGGTAAGGGTCACGCCTGGTCACGCTTAAGGGTTCTGACGCGATCCTGCAGTATTATGGCATGCATTCCTTCTACCTCGTTAGGCAGAAATGTATGACCTAACAGCCTGGCATCCTGCGTTCGGCTTTTCGGGCGTCAACTCGGACGAGCTCGCGCACCGCTGTGGCCTCTTCCTGTAGTGCAAAATAGCCACCGTTACAGACCGCAGCGAGAGTTATTGTTATGTCAAGTTATGAGTGGCGACATCAGTCGAGCGAGTACCTTCGGGGGGCTAAGCTAGATCTGACGGTCATAAACATTTATTATTAATGTTGTTACAGTGGACCCCGCGGGCCATCGGCGACAGCCGCGGCCTCCTCACCATACACTGCATAAACGAAACTGCGCCACCCTGGCGCACCTGACAGGCTCCACAAGTCCACCGAAACACACCCCGCATCCACTCTACCGGGGAACCACCCCCTTCCCGGGGACCAGCCATAGCCAAGAATAAAGCCCGCTCAGAGGGACTTGGCCACCTGGGCGCCCCCATATGCGAACCACCGCCACGGCCAAGACCAGCTCTCGTTTCCGGCGGTGGCCTGTAGTCTTGGAAGGCGACGTGGGCTCGCGAGTCACCATCAGGGGCCTGTCCGCACGGCCCCTCAGGGCCAAGAACCTCCCTGTCCTAACAAGGGCACCAGGGCCCAGACGTCACGGTTTCGTCTCGTCGCCCCGCAGCCCAGTTCTCCGACCGGGCCCGGTGGGACCCAATCCCTCCGTTTGGCCCGCCACCCGGTCGCCCGTACCCGCGTCTTCCACAAACCATTCCCCCCCGACCACGCCTTCCCCCTTCGGTACATGCCGTACCGGTCGTATCGTCCGCCATCCCATATCCCTTCCGCGCCCGCCTGGAATTTTCTGTATAGCGCCGCGCTGCCGCCCCGACATCCCTGCATACTGTTTTGTTGTACTTGCTTCTCTCACGCCGCGCTCGCTCACTCCATTCCTCGGCTTCCGTCCGTGCATTACCGTGTTATGGGACGATGCTCGCAGCGCTGCTGCAACTTCTGACACAGATTGGTAACGTATCGGATTTTTCGGGATGGGTCGGGTCCGTGCCGCACTTTGCACCTTGGAGTACGTCTGGGTGTGCCCGGGTGGTGCCCGTTTCTGGGTGTGGTTTTTTCCTTATTAGCCCACTACTCTGAGGCCACTGGACGTTGGCTTCTTGGCTAGTTATCCTGTCATTTTCCTGTCGAGGGCCACAGCACACCAGACGGCCATCCTGTACCTTCCAAATGGGGCGCGTAGCCCCCACCGACGCCTACCTCTCCCCAACGCGTGCCCAAAACAATCCTGACGGGTTCTGAGGGGACCGATCCCTCTTAATTTCTGCGGCGTTGTGGTGCGGGGTTGCTGCGCGTCTCGGCCCGCGGAGTGCCTGCCAGTGGGTCGCCCCCCGGTGGGCTACGCTGCTGCATTCGATGCATTCTTTGATCCGCTTGCATGCGCAATACATAACCTGAACATGTGTAACTATGATTTGGGTTAAGGAGTATAGGTCTGGGGGACAACAGCCCATATCTGTGGTTACATAATCCGATGTGCAGAATGGTAAGGTCTGTAAGGCAGGGTAAGGCGGTGTGGGGCCATAGGCTGTTCAGGAGCCCGCGAGCTCCGCGAGCTGCGCCAGTACTCGCCAGTCACGTCTATAGAGGCCGGATATTATGTATGATGAAGTTATTGAAACATAAAAAGCATGAACCACAAATGAAGATGCGTAACTGGTGTTCGACGTAACTGCAATCCGAGCTGCGTTCAGGCACGCGGACACCTCGGCCCAGGCCCTGACAGTTGCCTCACAAGAATCAAAGGGCTCGGAAATATCAGAATTTTTGCAACTGATTACATCATGGATTTGCCGCAGAAGTTTGGAGGTTGTTACGGCATGGGGTAGAACGCGGGTAGATCGATCGTTAGCAGAAATTGATGAACATATCCACAACATGCACAACCGTTTATTACATTCATGTCTGCTTTGAGCTTGAGCTGCACGGAAGCGTCCGCAGCTGCTTACTGTCCGTTGGAAACCACCCCACAAGATCCTTTCCTCGCAGCTTTTCAAACTCCTTGAATCAAAATCATCTTATCACATATACGAGTAATACGTGGCGACCTGAGACGTTGGCATGTTCGAAGCCTCGATGTATCATACCTTGCCGTCTCGCATTTGACAGTCAACGCACAATACTGCGCAAGCTTGCGCATACTCCAGCACCTGGTCCTACCTGAGTACGCTCGGAAGTCCAGCGCTGCGGACAGCGGTGCGTCTGTGGGCAGTGTTCGCCGCAGCTTATGAATTATTTTGGGTTGCTTGCTTTTTCGTGGCGCGTACTTATGGTTGGTGCACATTGTCCGAGTGGAAAAACGCTTCTGGGAAGTTGGACTGCCGTCGACCCAATCGATTTGCAACAACTCATACACTGCTGTCACGCGTCTGGAAAATGTAGGGCATTTCAAGGCTGAAATCGTGGCTCCTGGCGAACAAGTGTTGAATGGATTCGTCCACTGAATGACGCCTAGCAGTATCAGCCGCGTATCTCCACAGGCGGGGGCTTTGTCAGAGTCCTTCAGCAACTCACAACAGTTATCGTGCCTGGACGAAGATGGTGTCATTAGCATTGTCGCGAGCGGCCGTACCCTGTGCGCGCACGCTGCAGCTCATGCCTGGGTGTCGGAAGCAGTGCCGCCACCCGCACCCGATGCTTCCGACGATTTCGCCGCACCTGCAACGGCTATTCGCTATTACAGGTGAGCTGTGAGTAAAATCTTTAACCGACGCTTTCCGTCGTGCACCCGCTACCAGGCGCAACCGTACCTCATACCAGACCTGGTATTTTGCTTCACAAGCAAACGTTTTCCCCACTGAACAGGCAGAGGCGCGACTCCGACAGCGATTCGGCCGTGTTGATCTGGCTATCCGCGCTATTGTGCATGCCGCGGTTGGGCTCCGGTCGGCTGCGGGCGCCTTCCCGCCTGGACAGCGCTGATAGCGTGGACTTTGTCTCCACCTGGCAAAGAGCCCAGGCGGAGGCGTCCGTACGGAAAGTGATACCGGCACTGAAGCAAGGCAACGGTGGGCAAGGGCGCGATGGGCTGGAAGCGCACATACCCATGCAGTGGGAATTACCCCCATAGAGCGTGGCCTAGCGCGCTGTGGCAGACTGCGTGGCCGCACGCAGTTGCACTTGACTCCGCGGCTCTGACCATTTGGGACGGAGGTCTACGGGTCCGCGTCTTGAAAACGGAAAAAGATAAAACATTGGCCGAAAGACCGGGCGGAATGCCGGTGTTGATGCAAGCGCGACGTCACGACGTCGGCCTGCCTGTTGCTGACTCGCAGCACCGGGAGCACCGGAAGCGCCGGACGCTGCTAAAGCGCGCAGCAACCCACAGCAATGCCCGCCCGTGTACTGTTTCGCACACGCTCACTACACGGCCCTCTTGCGCTGCAGACGCCGGATCGCCGCCGGTTGGCACACCCGATGGCCCCTCACGGACGCAGACCCCGCCCATCCGCACGTCTGGCTCCTGCCACGGGTCCATGACGGAGGGCCGCTCGGAGTCCCCAGACGACTGCAGCACCAGCCTCAGGGGCGCCAAGCAGTGCGCCACCAGTTGCCAGCTTTCCGCCGACTTCGTGTCGCCCGGCGACCCAGCCTGCGGCCTTCCTCAGGGGGTCCCCGAGGGCCCCTCGCAGATCCGCCCTGACAGCCGCGTGAGAGGCAAGCGCAGCGTGCGCTTCAACTAGGGGGCCCAATCGCTTGAGTGTGCTGGACCGCTGGGTACGCGGTACGGACCACCGGTCCCCACAGCAAGAGCAGGTATGGCGTTTGGCGGAGGGCTGGCACGCCTGGCAGGCGCCGAAGCCAGTCTGTGTGTTGCCATCCGTATGTCTTGAGCGCTGTGAAGACATCCGCACTCTGGGGGGTTGAAGTGCAGGTCGTACAGCACTGGGCACTGTACAGCATGGGCATTGCATGGTAGGGAGGAAATGGCCCGATGTAACAGCACCACATCATCATTGCTCGAACTATTCCGCAGCTTGGCTGCCTGCATTTTGACGCTGCTGCCTGAATATGTCCAGCCGTTCAGAGCGGTTATGCTTTTTTTTGCTTGGGTTATTAACCCTGTGATTGACCTAGAAGTTGTCCCCATGCGTGTATACGCTGAATGCACTTTATTTGCATGGCATTGGCTTGGGGGTGTCATTGATGGTAGGGTACGAGCTTTTGGCCCTTATGGTCGTGGTTGCAAAGGGCCAGAGCCCACGCCGCATATGTACATAGTCATCTCTAAACGGCATCAGTCCTCACAGCTGCTTAGCGATCAGCGCCTTAGTGTTTGTGATCTGAGGTCGGCTCGTACGTCTTGCCCGTTTACAACACGTGTTGATAGTTGATGTTGTACAGGAATGTATATATACGGTACACAACGCGGGGGCTCGCCGCAAGGTGCACGGCCGTCATTCGTTCAGCGATGTCGAAGCGCTGTGTGGTGTTGGGGAAGGTTCTTTACGGCGCATGTTGTATCGTGTTTTGGGGTAGTCTGGGGCTTTGGCTGTATGGGTTAGTGAGAGCGGGCATGGCCCTGAACCACTGCGTCGCACTGGTGCAACATGGCGACAAGCACAAGCCTTTTGCGAAGATTCTTTGACAGCTCCAGAGCCCCACCGGGGGGCTATCAAACTGTGCAGGGCCGGATTGATGAATACGGCGGAATACGGCGGCAACGGTCTGGACCCACCCCTGGGCACCCGACTCCAGAACCGCAGACGCATGTCTGTGACTCTGGCATTCGGTCCAGAGATATGCGCTTTGGATCCCGGCTCTCCCCCCGCCAAGCGATTCGGCGGGTATGAAACGGTTTCCAGGAGAGGCTATCCTGGCGCTTCAGTATCGTAGTGTGTTGGCCGTCATGGCTGCAATGGGTAGGTGCGGAGTCCTTGGTTGGTGCTGATGAGACGAGGCGCCTACGTGCTATCTGGTCCCGTTGGAACACCCGGTTGGGATCTAAGGTCCACCTTGAAACAACAGGCTCGGAAAAACTGTACGTTTACCGTATTCCGTCAGTCCTGCGGCGCCTGTGAGATCATTCGTGGCTGGCGCAGGACGTTTTATGCGTGCCGTCTCATGTCTGCGTTGTAGTCTGTTGTAGACATGGTTGGTAGCGAAGGACACCCGTACGGCAAGTACGATTGACCGATCCTATTGTAAGACAAAAGACTGCTTATCTTTAAATCATAATTCGTGCAATCGACAGCAGGTTACAGATCAAATTTTAGAAATGCAGTGTTTACCATCCACGTCCGGTCGACCAGCTTCGGTTCTTCCACGGCAGCGACCACGCGTTTATCCAACAAGCTTACCAAGAGCTAAGATTTATATAGAACGCTTTACACGGATGGCATGCTTACGCGATGAGGAAGTTCGGCCAAGCACGGCGACTGAGCAAAAACACGAAAATGCCGTTGGATTGGCAGGGGTTGCATCAATTATGGCCTTGTGGACGCTGTTATATCCTTGCGAAATTGTGCTAGCGGCGGAGGCAGGCGTAACATACAACCGGTCCGGTGGCGACGAGTTCCTAAAGAATGCCGCTGGCGTCGCGTATATCCTTTTGGTTGGCGTCTTCCTTTTCAGATTATTCCGCAAGCGTGCTGCGAAAGCAAAGACGGAGGTGAGGCCGCAGAGGTGGTTTGTTCGTTGCACGCGAAGGTAACTAAAACGCAATCTTCAAATCCACATGGCGTGTGACCCTCTGTACACCTTCATTTGTAATCACATCGCATCAGAGGATTGCCGGACAAGCGCCCGGGGGCCCGAGCTTCTTCGACGAGCTTCGTCAAAAGGTTGGGGCCACGAAGCCGGGCAAAGCAACGCCGTTGAACGCACTCATGTAAGCCGCCCGAAACCACCTTGCGCCATCATGGGACTGTCCCGATCACTGAAACGGGCTGTGTGGTTCGTCTGCAGCGGCTGCGCCCAGGCTCTGGCCTTGGCGTACGGGCTGTGGTTCTTTTCCACAAAGGCACAGGGCGTCATCGAGGCGCAGTCTCTCCCTGATGGCTACACTGTAAGTACAGCAGAACCTCACCAAGGGACTGTCTTTGCAACATGTGTGGCCACGGACAATGTGTTAGACAATGAATGAATATTGCAACGGACCTCATGAACAGATCATCGATGCCTCCCCGCGGCGCTCGGCCGGCGTAGCAATGAAGCGACCAAAAGCAGAGGACGAGCCCCGCCTTACACACTTATCCCCTGGGTTGCTCGCCCCTGCTGGACCCCGTAGGCCCGCAACATCGCCATCACGGTCCGGACCATCATCCTGGGCCTGTGCTACCTGGCCACCTTCATCTTCGCAGCCAATGGCGTGGGCCTGGCGGGTAGGGCTGACCGGGCGGGCAAAGACATGCTTAAGGTCGGCATTGACACACAACCCACAACCTGACATGGGAAAACTCGTGCCATGCTTCCGTACGGCGGGACAAGCGGCCGCACCATTGCCGCCTTGCAAGACAGCGGGGTGGTATGCTCCCGCGTGTTACTACTGGACGCCCGTGTTCCCCTTGATGAGACCGCCCCACCGTACACCGCCGTATGACCGTACACTGCCGTACAGAAGGGAACCGGATTGGCGCCAATATTGCGACCTTCCTTACTCTTTTTTCTTCCACGCAGGGCTGTCTCTGCAGCTGCTGTTCTTCCCCGACAGCGTCACTGAAGAAGAGGAGGAGGACAATGCGGCCGAGCGCGGCCCTCAGCTGCCCAAGGTGCGGATTACCTCGCGACCGGACGAGCTACGCGCCGCCTTCGGGGTGGCAGAGAGGCTGGGAAAGCAGGAGGCCAAGAAGGCCGCTGCAACGGCATCCGCACCCGCATCGGTGCCGACAGCGGCCTCCTCGGACGGTGCATCCGGCGACGCGGGCGGCAGCCCCGCGTCGTCCACGGACGGCAAGTAGATGGGTCGAGAAATTTGCGGGAGGGGGGCGATGGACATCGGTCTGGCCGGTCAGGGCCGGCTGGTCAGGCCGGGCGGGGCCGAACCACGTTGAAGGCTGTGGCGGCAATGGAGGGCGCTGTAAGAGCGCTGTGAGGGAGTTGCTGGGCGCTCGAGCGTGATGTCCTCATCAGCGGCCGGGATGTATGGGGGCGGGGGGTGGAGCCGGGGGTGTCAGCGTACAACGGACTGGGCTGTCCAGCAGGCGGTGCAAATTATGCACCTGCATTACGGTATCGTGACCCAAGGTGCGGTTCTTGCCATGAGAACCGTCCGACATTTCGGGAGAGGGGACTGCCTTGCTCTGGACAAAGTATTGCTTTTTGCGAGTGAGTGAACGTTACAGCGGACCCCGAAAAGGGATCAACGGTATAAAGTATTGCTTTTTGTGAGTGAGTGAACGTTACAGCGGACCCCGAAAAGGGATCAACGGTGTATAGTGTTAAGTGTCTTGAGAGTGATAGTTTGCTTCAGAGAAGAAAACTGCGTACGACCTGCGTGAGCACTGCCGACTTATGGTGTCGTCCTCCATTCCGTTTGGAAACGGTTACGGGCAAGGTATCGGCCGTCCACGGGGATCATCGACGAGCATAGAGCAAGCCTTAGTCGTCACGAGCTGGTCAGGGACAGGATGTGACGCCGCCACATGGATCACAAACCCGCGGACCCACCTCGTTGGGGCCCTGCCATTGCTTTACAGCAGCCAACCCCTCTTGCGCACAGCCTTACAGTAACGTCGCCTCCAGGCAATCAGCGAACCATGCTGTCACTGATCCTAGATCGATCGCGGCCTACGTCATGGGAGGCTGGTGAGACAACGAACTGCAGCCGGGACGTTCTTGGGCTCCAGCGGAAGGGACGCCGCCCGCCAAAATTGCACTCCTTTCACAGTACCACTACCTCCCACGGGACGTGGCCCTAGCGGCCTCCAACCTAGCAATCCCAGCCGTCTTCGTACCCAGCCTGATGCTGCACTGCCTTCGCAATCTACTCAAAGATGATCGGATATGTGAGCACGCTGTCCTCCCCGGAGGCCACTGTGGGGAAGGTGATGGCCGAGAGGCAGTCGCGCACCTCGTTGTGCACCAGCGCCCGCAGCCGGGGCAGCACCCGCCCCTCCAGCAGCGCCTCAGCCGCCGCACGGTCGTGGTTGGGCACCTCCACCAACGTGTCCGCGAGCCAGGACAACTCCGTCACGGACCCGTCCCGGCCGCTGATGGTGGCGCGCACGATGAGCGTGCCTACGGCGGCGCGATGGGCGGGCGGCAAGGATGGGGCTATATCAAGTGGGCTATATCAAGTTGGTGGATATGGGGTATTTGCATACGAGGAATGGACCCAGGCTAAACGTCTGTGCGAGATGCAGTACGACGCTGTCCGGCTGCCACTTTCTGTGCGCTCCCTGACCCAAACGCGGGGGCTCAGCGACGTGCGCCATGCTGCTGGACGTAGGATAGTGCCGGATTGTACAACAGATTGCGTAATGGCGCGCGTCTCCGCGTCTGTCCCACGGGTTCACTTGACTAAGCACTCAAGCGGGTGCTGCCGGCACTCCAGCCCGCACCCCGCCCCGCAGCGAGTGGGCCCACCTGTGATGAGGCCGCTGATGCCCTCCAGCGCGTCCCACAGCGGCGCCAGGCCCTCCTCCAGGGCCGTCTCCGCATCCTCCGGCTCCAGAGGGCCCTGGAAGAACGGCGCCGGCTGCGTAAACCAGCCGTGCAGCACCAGGCGCCCCTTGCGCGGGTCGCGTGTGCCGTGCACCTGACGCACGCCGTGCGGGAAGCGCGGGTCGAAGACGGTGAGGCGGTTGAAGGGCGCGGGCACCCGGGTGACCAGCTGCGCCATCTCAAGGCCCTTTTGCACATCGAAATTGCGCCAGTAGTTGAGTACGCCCGGCTGCAGGATCGTGGTCTCGCCGCCCGTGAACTCCCGCTGGTCCCAGTCTGGAGGTGGGGAAGGCGGGGGCAGGGGCGGCCAACCCACGGGCAACAGCCACGCCAGCGTTTCCCTCGAAACATGGCCACATGGCGCACGGAGGCGCAACAAGTCCGCAGGCAGGCTAGTCACGGGTGCATCAGCGCTGTGAGTCGGTCGGGCGCCTCGACGCAACGGATGTGCGTGATGCGTCCGGGCAGCGGCCCCGCGACCCCAGAGGCCGCGAGCAATCCGGGGCGCTGCCGCCACTCAGACAACGTCCGCCTAAAGCCGCGAGGCCGAGCTGGTTGGCGGCCGCCTTTCTCCCGGCGCGTCCCCAAGGGAACACTGCCATGCGCCACTCCGACCTCCCAACATCCCCGACATGTTCAGTGCATGTCCAGCCCCAGCAACCGCCCCCGTCCCTCCCCCAGCTGCCCCTGCGCCCAACTGTCCCTCCCCCCAACCACACCACCGCGGCAGCCACGGGCCCCACCTTGGGTGAGTGAGAGCACGAAGGCGAAGGGGCCGTGCGGGTTGTCGCAGTGCAGCTCCTGGGGAAGGATAAAACCCGTACAGCGTATCGATATGGCGTCATCGACGGGTAAGGCCATAACATGAGCGGGAGGAAAGCATGCAGAGGTGTTGCTTGGGAGCAAGTGCCTTGCAATGACCAAGACCGCGGTGAGTTGGACAGCACTACGGCTCTATTGCAGTACGGCAATACCACCTCACCTGCACACAGCCGTCCACGTAGTAGCTCATCCAGATGGGGCTGATGGCACGGCATCCAAGCTGGGTTTCACCGTACGATAGAAGTGCATCCTCAAGACGGTTGTACAGCTGCTCCGGAAAATAGACTTGCGCCTACGCAGCCGGGCGGTTCGCCAATGAGAACTTCTCAGCGCGGGATGCGTTAAGAGTTATCCAGACCCGACGGCCCACGCCCCCGCCCCTACCCCCGCCCCGACCTGGGTGCGCACGAGGGTGTACTGGTCCGGCACGTGCCAGTAGTCCCACAGGAACCGCTCCGGGTGGATGGCCCGCGGGTCGGCGAAGCGCTTGTCGAATACGCCCCGCAGCGCCCGAGCGTCCTCGTCCGGCAGGAAATGATCGTTCACCATGATGTGGGTGGGCGAGGTCAGCTCCTCCAGCACGGGGATATCTGGGTCAGAGGAGGCAGTGTGATGCCCAGCGTGGCAGCGGCGGATCAAGCACGGCGTGGGGCCGTGTTGCGGGTGCTGCCACCGGACCCTGGGAGGCAACAGATGGAAGCTGTGGCTGAAACCGGCAGCCAGCTCTCATGCGACTCATCCACCTGAAAAGTGAAGCCCAAAGCAAAACGGCCCTACCCAATGCCAACGACGCTGCCGATCAAGTTATGCAAGCTGCGCGCTTTCGAGTTCTGCGTCAAAGGCGCACGCAGACGCTGCCGCGGGCCGTGCCGCCTCATCCCAGAGCTCACCTTGCTCTCGGAGGGCCGTCAGGACGTCTGGGTCGGTCCAGGGGTCCCAGTCGGGTGCCCGGGGAGCCCCGAATCCTGTTTTGTAAGCGGATAGCAACGCTGTTAGTTGTGGCTCGCGTCCGTGTATTGAGATCGACGGGAGTTTACTGTGTGAGAAGGTTTGTGCTGACGTGATCACAGCACACTCGCAGCACGACAGGCGGACGGGCTTGCACTCACCCTCCTCCTCTGGCTCCTTATTAGCAACCGCCGCAACTTCAACATCGGGGAGATCTTCTGAGGCTGTTGGCTGCGAGGATTTTCGTCCCGACGCGGCTGCGACCACCGAGACGGGCCACGGTGAAGTTCAGCCGGCATTGTGTTTCGACAGCGTCCCGGATCCCAAGTGCGACCCCATCGTATCTCCCTTGCTGCGCACGGTCAAGTTGCGCAATCAGTGACAGGCTGCCTGCGCCCATTTTGAGGACACGTCCTAATTGGCTACGGCACGCCGCCAACTGACGCCAACGCACTCCGGAAACCGGTACCTGGCCGGAAGGCCTCATAGGTCGTTTGACGCCTTGCTATTGCCGTATGCGACAAATTGGTGCATCGAGGCCTTCCAAGTGGCGCCACTGCTGTCCGCAGCCTGTTTCTAGTTAACTGCTTGCCAATTTGCCAATCCATGGAACTGGTCAATTTATTCATGGTCATCAAATATTAAGATGTCATAGTTGAGGTGCTATACGGAATTCAGGCAGACATCAATGTGCATTTCGGGCTGGGACGGACACAGTAATTTCGTACGGCAACCCTGGCTGTTAAATGAAATGCGTGAATGAAATGAAATGCATTACGCGGATTGGGTCACAAAATTGCATCAGTTCCACAAGGGTGATAACATACACTACTGGTTATATTTTTTAGCTCAGAGCATCTGCACTTTCGGACATCAAACCCAGCAGCTGTGCACATTCAGCATCAATCAGGTACAAGTAAAACTTCTGATAACCGTAGGACTCGAAAGGAAATTCGATCACCGTAGCCGAATTTTGGCCCCACACGACGCTTACTGCGTCCATCCTTGAATGGCCGATTCAGACGACGGTAGGCGCGTAACATTAATCTCCTTGCGGAAAGCGCGTTCATTCCTCATCGTCGCGGCGACGTTTCCCCGGCGTTGCGACAGATGCCCCACCGCCTTTGTCCAGCTTGGCCGAACAAGTGGACGCCTTGAAACTCCGCCATGCCGGTGGCGAGTCCTCCTCTGGACTTGACGGTTTGCCAAATGAGGAGGCACTGCGGGTCGCAAATGTGGTGTTGAAGCCTGTGTCAGGTGGGGACCCGTCGGGAGGTGCCTGCCAGACCCAGGCCGCTAGGCCCAAGGGGCAAGCGGCCTGGGCCAGAGTCACACTGACCGACATGGTGCCCAGGAGACAGTGCGCCGGCTGCAGCATTTCGTTTCTGGCGTTGTGTGATTGCACGCATTTTTGCAGTCGATGGGCGGTCAGCGGCTGCCGTCGTCGTGCATTGCCCGCAGAATCGTCAAAGCACGCGTCTGCTTCTACCGCACCGGCACTGCGGAAAGGATTCTTCGATGCCGCGCCGAAAAGGAGGCCCAAGCCACCCGCAGAACAGAAGGTGCTTTGGTTGAGCCGGTATGAACACGTTCAAGGACCTACTTCAAATACCGCTGGGAGGAGGTCAATCCGTTTGCCTCTGTTCCCCAGGCACCCAACTGTTGAACATGCATGGCTACCCATCCCGCTTGATGAGGATGCTACAGCCGCCTCCGCCGCGGTGCTCTTGCCTCCCTCAGCTCCCTTCCGTGCCCTGCCCCACGTGCAGAAGCCCGAGCCGCCCGTGGAGGAGATCCCCATGATCCGGGCCAAGAAGAACCTGGGCGACGGCCCCGTGATCCCAGACTTCCTGCGAGTGGAGCCCGATGAGCAGACCAAACAGTACGCGGCCATGAAGGCGGACCTACTGGAGAAGCTGCGCCCCACCCCAGACACCGTGGCCCAGATAGGCCAGAACCCGGGGCTGCTGGCGGCATTCGAAGACCCCGAGGTCATGGCGGCGGTCAATGACATCGCCGCTAACCCCCAGAACATAAAAAAGTACAAAGATAATGCCAAGGTGGGTGGGAACCCGTTGATGAGCCCACTCGCGATCGGGAACCACAGCTTGGTGTCGTCTCGTGCGTTATGGACATGGGGGCTTGCTGGTAGCTGTGGAGGGTGGTGCCATTCCTGCTTTCCCGATGCAGCTACAGTCCAGAAGTATTGGCCTGGCGTAACACCTGGGCTGGGCAGCAGCTGGGGATGGCATGTATGGTACGGTGTACCGGACCTTGCATGTCTGTCTGCCTGATGCGTGTTGGCGTGCCTTGTGGGGTGTCTGATGGCTGAATGCTGCAGGTGGCGGCTTTCTACGGGGCCATGGGGAAGCTGATGGGGCAGAAGCTCGACGCCATGGGGCAATCCACGGGGCCAGGGAGGCCCACCCGGTAGTGGACTTCGCGTCATGTAATAAACGGATGGGTACTGAATCCTTGGCGTCCTTCGGCAAAGCTATATGCGCCCGTGTGCTTGCACCCGTCTCCATGTTCTGACGGGCTACATACCCCGCCATATTTCACGCACAGTCGCAGCCGTTCACACGGTTGAGGATGTCCCATGGGCCGGTACGCTACACCCTGCTCTATTGTATCCACGGCATCCGATGCCGCTGCATGGTGGGGGCTGTGCCCCCTCCCCCAAAAAGGGCCCTATACAAAAACTGCCCGTCCTCTAAAGACCATCTGTGCATGGCCATCCACGTAACTGCCAGCCCATGATGAACAGCGCGTACCTGTGGCGCCCCATCGCATACACGCCCACTGCTCTGGTGCCTGTGCAGCTTCTGTTTCTGGTCACAGACTGCATGGGCGCAGGCTCTGATCGCCCGGCCAATGTGCTGCGGCCAAGCTAGGAGAATTTGTGCACCAACCCGCCTCCCGCTGCCGCGCCCATGGCGATGCCTGCGATGGCGCCCAGCGGCCCTCCAGTGGCCTACCTCACATGTTCAGGGTAATGCATAGCTTGCCCGCAGCGAGTTTTCGGACGACGTCCATGAGTTTAACAGCCATTGTAACCTCCGTTGTGTCGCCTTGGAAAGCGACCTTGTCTTCCAGCATGTCCCTCAGCGCTTTCACCAGTTTTTCCTTGGCCGCATTGTCCGTGACGCCACCTGTGTGCGTGATGAGTTGGGGTGTGGGGGAAGGGTGTGGGTTTTTCAGGGTACCGAAGTCAGACCTTGGCCTGTTAGGACAAGGGAAAGGGCTGGCTCACCCTGCGCCCACTGATTAACTATGTCGTGAAGGTCATCTACATCCAGCCCAGGCGCCTCCTGCAGATAGAAAGCGATGGACAGCGTGCCAGTACATTTAACAAGTGCCAATCCATTACCGTAGCCGTGTCTGCGAGACGCCAAGTGTCAACCAACGAACTTACGTTGGGGCTCGGCATTTAACAGCGTCTGCGGGCAATGGGGCAGAGAATCGAGTCGGTCAAACAATCCGAAATACAGGTCAATCTGCTAATACAAGAGGGCCGACACTCCCTGCCCGTCCTGGTTCTGGGGCCAAAGCTACCTGGCAAGTCAGGGTCTCCTCACTTGATCAATAAGTTAACCCAAAAATTAATTTTTAATATGTTGCTTTATGCAATTTTATATGCAAGGTCACTGTTTCCCGGGAAACATCGGGTGACGTACTTTGTAAATGTGTGACAGATCTATCTCTCTTAATTCTTCATTTGTACATGATAGATATGTGGGAGATCTGAAATACTTAATTTTTATTCTCATTTTTAAATTAATGACATCCCTGGAAAGCGTTCTACTATGAGGATATTATGAGGAGTTGCAAAAGGAAAGCGGGGCGCAAAACTCAGAAATTTTAAGCAATAACCATTAGTGCGCGAAAAGGCAATTAAGATAGTCGAGATGCAATTCTCAGGCACGGAAGCCGACAAGTCGCAACTTCACGCTTGTGCACAGGCTTGCACGTACGGCCTCACCTTGACAAGTCCTGAAATGGGCACAATCGCCATCCGAGATGAAACTGCAGTCCCTTATCCTATGGTGTGATTTGCGCAGTTGGGTCCAAATGGAAAATGCCTTGTAGCGCCCGCACCGGGGCGGCCCACGCCCCGCGGGCGCCTGAGGGTATCCACGGGGGTCGGATTCCCCGAAGTGCGGTGTCACGGAATACCCGATACAACAAGTAGGGGTCGGCTTCCTCGAAGCCGGAAAAGGGCGGGGCCCCCTATAATCCGTACAGGCCGCTTGCTTTAAAAGGAAAACTCTATTACCGCGCAACAGTGTGAGAGAGTGAAAGGTTGCCATTGGGGGTGTCGTTGATGTTGAAGGGGGATCGGCGTGCATAGATTCACCAAGCCCAAACACGTCGGCAGCCCCGAAACCATCCTGCAGTACGCGCCGCCGGCGACGGCGGTCACCGTATCGGCACTATGGTAACGATAGTGCCATAGTGCACTACTACATCCGTCTGTTAAGCAGATGATCACAAAGCAAGCTTGAAGCATCCTTGTTTTGCCGTGAAACTGTAGTTGTTTGGTCCGTCGGCAGGCATGCAACCCTTCATTTGCACGCCCGCAGCAGACGTGAACCTCTAAAGTTTGCTATCAATAGTTACATAGCAAATGTAAGGCAAAAACAGGGTGCGAAAAAGCCGCGGTGAGACCCGGACTTTGGGCCATCGGAACTGGAGAACTCGTTGGCACTCGGTACGCTATCCCTTTGCATCTTGAAACTTTGATTCAATACATATTGTTGATTTATATTCATCTGGCAAGACAGAAAGGCAAATCTTGATGTTGGTGGTATCTTGATGTTCAAACATCAGAACACTATCGAAGTTCAATTTAGCACGCGCTACCTGCCCCTAATCCAAGTATTCATCACGCGGCACCTGTTGCAACAAACATGGGCGCGAGAGGCGCTGGGTGGATGTTGACTCGGGTCCATGGAGACCGCGGAGCTTTACTTTGACCGTTTGTGCGCAAAATTTTTTTTCAGCCAAACCAAAGTTACCTTGCAATAGAGGACAATTAATATGACAAACATAGCGAATTAGTTTAGCGGATAATGAACGTTTTGCCGTTACCCACGGACACACGGACACACGGACACACGGACACACGGACACACGGACACATGGACACACGGACACACGGACACACGGACACACGGACGGACATGGGCAATCCTAGGGGGCGGGGCCCCCCGAACGCGCTTCGCGCTGGGGCCCCGCCCAAAAAATAAAAATAGATGACTACATGTATCCGGATACCTGTTTGGTTGTATCGGATACCTCGTAGCGAGTAATGGTTATGCGGTTTCAAGTATCGGATTCCTGCGGCCGAGTATAGGAATCCTCGCGCCGAGTATAGGATTCCTGCCGCCGAGTATCGGAGAAACGTCGCCGGCTATCGGTTTCCTGAAGCACGAGTTTGGATATTTGAAAGCTTGTACCGAAATTGTATTCGCGGCGTTCAGTTTCGTATATGGTTTCAGTTCGGTTGGCTAGCCAACTCCCTTCGCGACCTTCCCATTGATGCCCAAGCCACCAAAGCATTTGTCACTGCCTCCGAACACTAGCACAGAAGTTGAACCTTAACCACACGTTACGGTATGCACACCTCCCTACACGATACGGTATGCACACCTCCCAGACATGCTCGCAGCACACAAAACACAAACCACGAATGCGTGGTTGGGGCATGGGAACCCGACCCAAACTATTTGCTTGGCTAGACGTGCCAGGTTGTGCTATCACGCGCAGCGTGCCCGTACACACTCCGTGTCCGTGTCCGTACATACTCGGACACATTCGGACATTTGATCCGGCTAGATAGGATCAAATGTCCGAACGCGTCCGAGTGTGTACGGACACGGACACGGAGTGTGTACTTATATACTTCTTCACTATTGGCGCGACCAAGCGCCATACGCGTGGTCCTGGCAGCCTTCGAGTATGTACCGAGCTCCATGGCAAGCACAGTTGCTGGTCGCGCTTGAAGCCCATTTTGATTAACACTAATATCTAAAATGAGGATATAGCCCAGGAAAGTGCTTGAGGCGACGAATGATGGGCAAACGCTGAAACGAACCATTGGTTCGCTCATTCACAAGGTGGAAGTCGCGAGCGCAACGTTCTGTACTTGCTGGGACTGGATAAGTAGCAAATCCTCGTCAACCTTCAAGACTTGCGCGCTTCCACGGGACATTCTGGCTGAATACCAGACTGGGCAGTGGACATAGGCGTATTGGTGAAGCTTGATTCCCTGGGCCATTGTTGGCAAATGATATATATGCGTACTGTTGTGATGTGTGAAGCATTGTAGCTGAATCAACCTCAGCTTGTGTCTACCTCGAGCGCACAAATAAATGGCTCGTAACTGGAACTCCTAAACAGACATTGCGGCTGCCAGTGCACAAAGTGACATCCTCTTTGTAGTAAGGCAGCCGTGCTGTTCGAGCGTGCTTAGTCGTTACGGACCGCGCGGGTGTCCACTGCGGCTGAGTACGGTAAGGCAGATCACTTCCTGCTGCAGGCGGCAATTCCCAGCATTCAAACGTCAGGGGCCACATCATTACCATCACACATTGTCTGCATGCGGCCGCCTTAGGGATCGTTGTAGCGGCGTTGGTTTGGGTCTCAAGCGCCGGTGGCTGGGTCCAACTTGTGAATGGGGGCTTTAGCACGTTCCGGGGCGTTACGTTGCCGCGAAGCTTCGTGCATTACGTTGACACAACAACGCATACACTCATCATTTATCAAGCCTTTGTTAAATTGAACCGACTGTTAGGACACTGCAATACGCAGGCTAACGTCGCAGGATCAAAACTCAGTGAACGCAACCGGTAAATAATTGCTCACTCGTCGCCACATGACCAGACAAGAAACATAACCTCCGCGACGAAATCTGTCCGTCCAACCGCAACGGGACTCAGGAAAGGTCGCTTACAGCCTCAAAATGACTTCGGAGCGATTCGCTCAGAGCCCCTGGTCGGTTGCGCACCTTCCTAGCTGTGTCATAATAAAGCTTGTACTTTACCGTAAGCGACACTGAGGTGAGACCAGATGTGGTGGATTACGGTACCGTACTGTCTCTAATTATCTGCGAGCGCAAATAATTACGCTCGCTATGCAGAATATTTAGACACAACACACAACAAACACCGTGATGGAGAGCTGCCGCACAGCGGTGGCGCCCAGCGCAACCAAGGCCCGCCGTCAGCCCGCCCTGAAGTCACAGGATCGCCAGAGTGTGAAATATGTCCGCGATATTTTCAGATGATGATGGCGAACCCGGTAGACGCACCAAGGTCGACAAGGAAGGGCTTCAGCGACGAAATCCAGCACAGTGGATCACCCTTTACCGGCTGAACATTGTTAGCGGAACATCACCGTCGGCAGGACGCCATGGACAGCGGACAGCCAGCGTATGAAGTTCGGGAAGCTCAGCGTGTGGCGGCAGGGACCCCCGAAGCGGGACGCCATTCGGGGCGGAGGCCCCCAGCAGCAGGATGCCATTAGGGGCGCGGGCGTTCAATGAATAGCAGGGCCGACCACCAGGCAATCGTGCCGTCCACTGCGCCTCTAGGTCCTGGTCGGGGCGGACCCATAGCTCCCAACAGCCCACCCCGGAGGCGCGGCAGATTGCGTATACCAGCCGCGCCTCCACCACCCTAGCAGCCACCGTCGCCGGTAGCTGGTCATAGAAATCCTCCAAGAAAACCTTCGGGCGGAAGGCCCTCATGCGGCGAGAATGCCACTTTCGGGCGGAAGGCCACCCCCCTCGGCGCAATGTCACCCTAGGCGGCTCGTGGTTGTAAGAGACCGGCCTGGCAGGTAGCCACCCGAGACCACGGGAAGGGCATCCCAGCTTTGATGACACCCTGGGGGGATTCGCGGGCGGGGAAGCCCATTGGCTGGGGGCCATTGGGGAGCCGGAATCCCGATGGCCGGGGGTTAATCACGGGTGTTTCGCAGGCCGATGGCCGGACACCTTCGTGGACAGCAAAAGGCCACGTAGTCGAAGGTCAGACCGAGAGGCCGGCGATCGGCGCGAGGCAGAGCACGGGAGAGGCGCGTAAGCTGGGGCAGATGTTCCAGAGGGGCCTCATGCCCATGGCCCTCTGAACACCTTCGGAGACCTGAAGGCAAATCACAGGCGGTGTCATGGGAGCAAGCAATGCCCATCAGAGGACTGTTAGGAGCAGGGCGGGCCAAAGGCGGATGGCCGCGTGCGACCTACCTAGTTCGACCTGCGGGGAAGCCTTATCTGGAACGACGCTGTAGGCGATGTAACGTACTATGGGTGCGAAACCGTGCGGTGAGAGCAGGCGTGAGTTGTGAACAGCCACAGGAACCCCACAGCTGAAGGTTGTACAGGACCTTGCCGGTTGCCGCATCCCCTCGCAGGCAGTGTTTGGCAGGGAAGACTAACCGATTATTGAGAAACAGGTGTGTGACCATGGGTAGGGAGCCCCCTGGTCGGATGACGGCTTGGTAAAGTGGGCGCGGCCTGACGGCAGAGCTGGTCCACCCTGAGCGGGAGGCTCGACGGAATCTACCGGTGCCGGATGAGTCGGTCGCAGCACCGCCGCAACTCTCGTTCCCATAGTGCATTTAATCCTTTAAGAAACATCCGCCATGGGGCACGCCTCGCCTGCCGGCGCGTCGCGCCACCCGCGGCTGTACCGCGAGTTGGGGACACGGAGTGACAGTTGAGACCAGGGGCCGTGGATTACTGTTTAGGCATGCAAACGGTTCCCTGTTACGGTATAATACATGTCACATTGCTGCATATGCAGGCTGAGGGCCGAAACATTATCACAGGACTTTGACTTGAGCATTACTGCCCCACGTCCGCAGCCCCAACCTTTGCCGCACCGAAAACCAGAGACCCGCACTGTTATTCACACTACGGCTTTCGGCATTGCCACATATGGTCCATGGCCGCATCCAGGACCCGCCTTATCCCAACCGTTCATCAACTGCTTCCTCATGGCTCTCACAATTGGGTGAGGTTATGTGATTGGGCCGATGGCATGACGCGGAGTTCTGAACCCAAAGTTGGGTGGGGCCCCAGACACACAAGTGGTGTACATCTGGGGAGGTGCCGGGGCTGCGCTATCGTTGCTGGGAGCAGGGCGCCGAGCGCGACGCTACCTGGCGGAGCAACGGTCGGATCTGTGACAACACGCCACCCCCCTCAACCTCGACCCCGCCCGCCCCAGCTGCCTCCTAGATGCCGTAAATTGATGCCTCCCGGCGCCAGCAACGTGAGGTAGTTGAACTGCACCTCGGGGTCCAGTAGCAGCCGCTCAAGCACCGCCAGGTCGCACTCGCTGGCGCCGGCTACTACAATCTGTCCTGGCATTCTGTCCAGAGATCGGCGGTTCGAAACCCCGTCCCTTCACCGCCGTGTCATTAGGCGGGTCTGGCGCGGTTGCCAGGAGAGGCAATCCTGGCGCGCTGGTAACCTGGTGTAGTGGCCGGTATGGCTGCGTGACCCCCCCGCGGGTGATGGAGGATGGGTGCGCAGTCCTTGGTAGGGGTTGATGAGACGAGGCACCTACGAGCTATCTGGGCCCGTTGGAACACCCGGTCGGGATACGGGTCCACCTTGTAACGGTTAAAATCTGTGATATGGCGGGTGGCAGGGAAAGTTAGTTCGTGCTCATACTGTCGTAGTGCGTTACAGCAGTTGAGACACTACCCACGTCGACTACACCAAAATCACCAAATTGGAATCTCCTGCCGAAACCCCCTCTCAACACCAACCCAGTTGTTAAGTTGCACTAGTGGCCGCTAGCATCAACTGCCAATAGTATTCAACTGTACTGAGAGGCACATGCGCGCCAAATGATCTCGCCCTAACAATTTTCACAGGGTCAGCTGTACAGCACAGCGCCTGGGCAGTCAGGGTCAGGCAGCGGAGCTGGCCACAACACGTGGGCACTTCGCAAGACGGGAAGTAGAGGCAGCTGCGGTCGGGCCACTGTGGGAGGAGCACTCGCAGGCTACTTCCAGCCTTGCAAGCCGCTCGCGTGTTGCGGCCAGATCCGCTGCCTACGGTACCCGTCCCTGGCCCGGTCCGGTACCATCGCGGCAGCAGGGGGACAGGTGCCGGGACTGGCTGCTTCTGGTTCAGCGCCAGAGCACGCAGACCCTACGCGCTCAGCTCATGCAGGCAGTGGTGAAAACAACGGAGCTGGACGCAGCCTTTCAGGTAGGGTACAGTCGGCGGCTCTGCAGCCATGACAAACCACCGGGCCCAGCTCTGATGCTCACGACGCCACTATCGGCCCAACCTTAGGCAGTGCGGCCTAGCGCCAAGATAGAGCGGATCTTGTGAACGCGTTGTGCCTATCTAGCCCCGCAATGATTACAAAAATGACTCTGAAATCCTTCGCGTTTGCTCTCTCCGCCGCTCTCAGTACACATACACAACCATAAGCGCGAAAGGTACGGCACGCTGCCAACCGATATGATGCTGCGCTGTCAACAAACAGAGACCAGATAGAACCTTCCCGGCAATAAACCTCTAACCGGATGCCAAATTCACATCGGCACTGATCCCTTATACAAACAAGTACAGAATCGTGCCACGCCGCCAGATCAGAGCGGCGCGGTGGCTTAAACACACTGGGCAATACACTCGCTCGGGCACACGCCCTGATCACCTAAACCGGGCAATGGCAAGCGCCCGCTGCACAGCTCGATGCAAACGATAGGAAAAGCGGGAAACATACGAATGCGCTTAAATCGCCGTCTATCTGGACAGTACCAGGCAAACTGAATCGACAACAGATCACGGGGACCTAAGCGCCCGCCGTTCGTAGACAGAATGCTAACTGTGCACACAATCGATCCTGCTCCTGCTCACCACACTTCGTGCCCTTGGCGCTGCGTAATGGTGTTAACGGGATAACGAAAACACAACCTATAACAGTGTCACTACTATGTCGTGACACAGGGCCGCATCCAGGACTTGCTTAATTCATGAAATACGCCAGTGCGCGTCAGCAAGGGAGCCATGGTTTGCGTTGTGCCGCCGTTGGCCTGCGACTGCTCTGGTGCCCGTGCAGAATCACTTTCTGGTCACAGACTACATGAAAGCAGGCTCTGACGGCCCGGTCAATGTGCTGCAGCCAAGCTAGGAGAAAGTGTGCACCAAACCGCCTCCCACCCACCCCCCTACCCCCCCCCGCTAATGGCCATGCCTGCGATGGCGCCCAGCGTCCCTCCGAAAAGACGCCAATAAGGATGCCGGCATTACGCCGCCGAATACTCCAACTCCCATGGCGGCACCGACGACGCCGGTCCAGTTTCTCTGGCAACCTTTAACATTGTGAGTGCCGTGGGCAGACAATGAAGGTGGGAGCAAGGGGATAGGGGGCATTCGTTTTCCAGAGACATGGGCTCCCACAAGGTGCAGCAAGGCGGCTGGAACTGCGACTAGAGATGCTGAAATGTCGTGATGTGCCCCTGACGCCACGCACTGAGCCGCTCGTGGTGCCGCTCCTGCTGGCCCTCGGTGGGCATTGGGACCTACCTGCTAGGCGGCCCTCTCCTCGGCAGCAGTAGCGGCCTCAACGACCGCATGGCTCTTCCTCGCTGCAGCCTGCGCAGCCTCCTCAGCCTTGCGCTGTTCGCCCATAATCGTGACGCAACCATTGGCAGCACCTGCTCCGCCGCCGAGGGCACCGCCGATCGCCACGCCCATCGCAGCGCCTGCAGGCCCAGCAATAAGGCCCCCCACGACGCCCAGAACCACTGAGCCCAGACCGAAGCCCTTGATAGCGCCTCCCAACACTGCGTCTTCGATCTTCTTCGTCTCCTCATCCGCGTCGAGGCTGGGGAACGCGGCGCGGAGAACGCGGATGGTCGCCTGAGGACCCACGGACATAACCAAGATGAAGGGTGGGGCCGACGTACGCCCACGCATTGTGGTTGGATCATGTTGCTCGAGGAGGTCCGTACTGATTGTTGGTTACGCAACTGCAGCCAACAGCGACTGTCTAGCAGATCAGAACGCCACTGCCGCACCCGACGCAGTCTTCTCACCTGGGCCACCTCCAACAGCACTTTGGGGTTGACGGCTTTTACTGTCATGTCCGCGGCCCTCTCCACCATCTCAGTGCCGTTCGCAGCGCCTGCAATGATGCCTGCACGGTTGCACTGAAACGTGCGGGTTACAACGTCTCGCTAACTTGCTAACGCCGCCGGACTACAAAACCTCCCGGCCCACCTTTAGCCACTTCGTACACTTTACTGAAAAACTTGAACTCCTTGTCGTATCCACCGACTTCCGCAAGCTTCTCTGCGGCCTCGGATCGGGAACCTGAAGGCAACGGAAAGTGACCCGCGGCTGATCAAGTTGAGGTGGTGGCCTACCTCACATGTTCAGGGTAATGCATAGCTTGCCCGCAGCGAGTTCTCGGACGACGTCCATGAGTTTCAAAGCCGTTTTAACCTCCGTGGTGTCGCCTTGGAAGGCGACCTTGTCTTTCAGTATGTCCCTCAGCGCTTTCACTAGTTTTTCCTTGGCCTCATCGTCCGTGTCGCCACCTGTGTGCGTGAAGAGGTGTGGGTTTTTCAGGGTATCAAACCTTGGCCGGTTAGGACAAGGGAAAGGGCTGGCTCACCCTGCGCCCACTGATTAACTATGTCGTGAAGGTCATCAACATCCAGCCCAGGCGCCTCCTGCAGATAGAAAGCGATGGACA
Organism: Eudorina sp. 2006-703-Eu-15; assembly: GCA_003117195.1. NCBI lineage: Eukaryota > Viridiplantae > Chlorophyta > Chlorophyceae > Chlamydomonadales > Volvocaceae > Eudorina > Eudorina sp. 2006-703-Eu-15. The sequence continues at coordinate 346,234 of BDSI01000027.1, read as the reverse complement.
GCGTGCCAGTACATTTAACAAGTGCCAATCCATTAGCCGTGTCTGCGATACGCCAAGTGTCAACCAACGAACTTATGCGCACCTCAGGCTGAGCGTTGGCTACGTTGGGGCTCGGCATTTAATAGCGTCTGCGGGCAATGGGGCTGAGAATCGGGCACACAATCCGAAATACAGGCCAATCTGCTACTACCAGAGGGCCGACACTCCCTGCCCGTCCTGGTTCTGGGGCCAGAGCTACCTGGCAAGTCAGGGTCTTCTGACTTGTTCAATACATTAACCCAAAAGATAAATTTTAATATATTGATTATACCTACCAGTTCACTGTTTCCCGAGAAGCATCGGATGACGACAGATCTATCTTAAGCCTTCATTGGTACATGATAGATGTATGGGAGATCTGATATGTTAAATTATGTATCTTTATATTTAAATTGAGGACATTCCTAAAAAGCGCGCAGCGTTTAATTACTCACAAAAGGAAAGCGGGACGTACGCAGAACTCAGACAGATTAAGCAATAACCATTAGTGTACGTAAAATAAGCTAGTCGAGATGCAACAAGTCGCAACTCCACGCTTGCCCTCGCTTGCACGCGGCTTGCACGTACGGCCTCGGTAAATTCTTGACGAGTCCTGAAATGGGCGCAATCGCCATCCGAGATGACACTGCAGCCCCTTATCATATGGTGAGATTTCAAAGTTGGGTCCAAATGGGAAACGCATCAAATTGACTTCGGAGCAGTTCGCCCGGAGCCCCTGCGCGCACCTTCCTAACTGTGTCATAAAAAAGCTTGTACTTTGCCGTAACCGACACGGAGGTGAGATCAGATGCCATGGATTACAGTACCGTCTAATTGTTTGCGAGCGCAAATAATTACGCTCGCTATTTGCGAGGACCAAAAACAATAATGTTTATACTGTATATTTTTGCAAGGCGCGCGTGCCTCCGAATCAGTTAAGGAACTGAAACGTTTGCGAGGCAACCCGGCCGTGCATGTATAACGTTTTGCAAGGTCGTTTGTGCTCCCCAAGGCGGACCGGAAGCGAACGCGTGGAACTCAGTGCCGGAACTGTCACTGGCAGGCACAGGCTCGCGACCATCGACGCCCAACGACATCGATTCTAAGGGATTCTACACTAAAACACCTAGCACATCGTCGGTGCGCTTGCACGAATTGTTTTATTTTACGAGACATTTTCTGCGAGGCTGCAAATTTATATATTTAATGATCATGCATTTTATAAATTATTTGCCAGGTGGGAAATAATTGTTTTAGAGCTTTTAGAGCTTTGCAAAGTCCTAATAACTAATTTTTACTCCGAAAAACGTTATTTATTCTTGTAAAGACTTAGAGGCAGTATGGCACAGCTTAGGCATGCAAACGAGTTCTCTGTCATGATACATGTCACGAACCCCTGGAGGATGGGTGCGCAGTCCTTGGTAGGGGTTGATGATCTGGGCCCGTTGGAGCACCCGGTCGGGACTCGGGTCCACCTTGTAACGATCACTACTATATCACGAACTGCGCGCAGGCCTGCTCGCTGCTGAGCCAGCCGGATTATGAAACAGGGCTTGTTCGGACGCGCCATATCATTGGCATGCCACGCGCACCGGCCACGCTTGGATACCCGAGGCCGTAGCTTCTCCAACACGGCAGGCTGATGTCAGTAGCAATGACAACTGCGTAATTCTGGGGCCGTCGACCACGGACACGAGCTCTTACCTCGTCGTGGGTTTCGCAGGTAGAGGCCGCTGCGCAGCCGGGCGGGGCCCATGGCAACGGCAGCTGTGAAGGGGAGGCGGGGGCGGATGAGAAAGCGGCGCCGGTGCCGAAGAAGCGCGGATCAGTTTCACCGGTTGTTGGTCTCGCCTTCCTGGATCATCTCGGCATCTCGTTTAGCATCCTGTCGTGATTCGCTTGCATGCTCTTACTTCAGTCCTGTCCCCGTCAAGTACGCGATCAGCATCAAGGCTCAACAAGCGTGTCCCCTCGCCCTTGACGTAACTCGCTGCCAGCTGGCAAGAGACGGCGAAGGCAACTGCCCAGATTTCGCGCATTCTGATGCAAATTCCGATCGGGTTGCAGGCTGTGGTTGCAGGTGACACGCACACAAGGTAGGGGGGTTCTCATCAACACTAAACCAGCTTCCCATCAGCAACCTTGGGCACTCAGCACCGAATCCAACCGATTTCGGTGACATTATGCGCTCACCACCACATCCCATCGTCTCTGGTTCTGATTCATATCGCGGATTCAGTGAATCGGGGGTTGTACGTTAACTAACAGCGACCGGTGGGCCCAAAGGGAGGTAGGCGTGACTACCCTGCTGCTTCCACCCGACGCGCTTCTTTTTTCTCAACAATCCAGCCGGATGCTCCCACGCGCTCTGCAGCGCGGGCATGCCTCGGCGTCAGAGCTTTTCAGACGCCAACACCCGACTTAGACAATCCAGTTGGCCCTGCCATCGCTGCATATGCAGGCTAAGGGCCGAAACATGACCACAAGACTTTGACTTGAGCATTCTTGCCCCACGTCCGCAGCCCCAATCTTTGCCGCACCGAAACCCGGAGACCCGCACTATTGTTCACACCACGGTTTTCGGCCTTGCCACATATGGTCCAGGGCCGCATCCAGGACCCGCCTAATCCACGCGACACCCCAGTGCGCGTCAGCTAGGGAGCCATGGTGTCCGTGTGCGCCTCAACCCCCTCCGAACCCCGAACCGCCTCGACACGGCGGCGGGCCCCTCACCCATCCGGCGACCTGGCTGCCCGGCAAACAGCAGACCACCCACCGCCTCCCAATCCCCGGCCCGCCTGCAGAAACCCAACCATGCGACAGCAACCCCGGCACCAGCAGGCCCCCGCCACGCCATCCCCTCACGTCCGCGCCGCCGACGGTATGATATACCCTGGCAGCTCGCTGGCATGCGACCGCGTGAACTCCAGCAGCGTGTCCTGCACGTTTGTGACCCACTTGACCAGCCCCCCGTCGTGATCCCCCATGGACATGGTCGCCAGGCCCAGCTCCAGCAGCATCTCCCGCAGCCCCCCCAGCGCCTCGTTGTACAGCAGCTCCGCCCAGGGCTCCGTCAGGAAGGCCAGCAGGTCGCGGATCTCGCCGGCGGCGTGGCGCTGCACCACCTGGTTCAGGTAGTTGGCGTGCAGCCCCACCAGGCAGCCCATGCGCTGGGCGGACACCGGCAGGCGGCCGATGTACATGAGGCTGTGCACGACGCCGTCCGAGTCCAGGTTGAGCCGCATCTGACCGCGGTCGGTAGTGGTCACCAGCTCCTGGCCGCCCTCCGGTGCGTGGAGGGACGGAGCCGCTAGCGCCACCGGGCAGCCGGCGAACATGAAGTGGTAGCCGCCGGGCAGGGAGCAGCCCACCGCGCGCGCGCGGTGGAGGCCGGTCAGCGGCGGCGGCGGCGCGGGCGCGGCGGCGGCGGCGCCGCCGCCTTCGCCAGGCGCCGCGGCGGTGAAGCAGGCGACCAGGCTGGCGGCCAGCTTGGCGCCCACGTCGCGGCTGTTGTAAAACTCCAGGTGCGCGCCGCCGCAGCGGCGCGACAGCTTGGCGATGGTGCCGCCCGCGTATATGTTGGGGTCGTTGGTGCGGAAGGCGTTGTCCACCACCAGCCGCCCGTCAAACACAAGGCTGGCATCGTTGAGGCATGCGAACAGAGCGCGCGACACGCTGGGCGGCTCGCAGCCCACCACCAGGTCCACGGGCACCTCCTCGGCGACCCCCGACGCGGGGTTCTCCGGATCCACCACCAGCCCCGTCGCATGCAGCTCCGGCCCCACCGGCTTCACAATCGTCAGCTGCACCAGGTCCAGCGGCTCCGGCGCCGGCAGCGCTACGCCCACCTCCTCCGCCATGCCCAGCAACACGCCCACCAGCGGGGTCTGGCGGCCGGGGGGCCCCAGGAAGCGCGTTTTCTCCAGCGCGGACTTGGCCTCCAGCACGCTGAGCGCGTGGTAGGCACCCAGGCCGTTGCCGTACACCAGAATGTTGTTCATGATCATCGCGTCATTCATGGTGAAGTCGGCGGCGAGCTCTAGCTCCGTGACGAGCAGCCCGGCCACGTCGGGGTCCACCTCCGCGAAGCGGTAGCGGCTCTGGTCCTGCAGCCCCGCCGTGATGACGAGCTGGTTGTAGGAGAGCTGCGAGTTGTCAGACAGGTGGATCACGCGGGCGTCGCGCTCCAGGCCGGACATCTCCGCGTCCAGCAGCAACACACGCGCCTCCAGGCCCAGCCGCGCGATCACGCCGGCGGTGTACTGGCAGACCATGCCGCCCACCTGGGGGGGTCAAAGTTGATATCCACCGGGAGTTGGAGGGGAGGCGGGTGCGGAAGGAGGCGTGAGGGTACCGTATGTGATTGGGCCGATGGCATGACGCGGAGTTCTGAACCAAAGTCGAGCGGGCACCTGTTGTAGCGTAATCAGAAATAGGAATAGACTTCGTGCTACAACAGCACCCCAGACGCAAGAGGTGGATCTCTGGGGATGTACCGGGGCTGCGCTGTCGTTGCTAGGAGCAGGGCGCCGGGCGCAACGCTACCTGGCGGTACAACGGTCGGATCCGTGACAACACGCCACCCCCCTCAATCTCGACCCCGCCCGCCCAGCTGCCTCCCAGCTACCGTACCTTGATGCCTCCCGGCGCCAGCAACGTGAGGTAGTTGAATTGCAGCTCGGGGTCCAGTAGCAGTCGCTCAAGCACCGCCAGGCCGCACTCGCTCGCGCCGGCTATGACAATCTGTGATAGGGCGGGCGGCAGGGAAAGTCAGCTGTTGAAGGCACATGCGCGCCAAGTGATCTCGCCCCACCAATTCTTACAGGGCCAGCTGTACAGCACAGCCCCTGGGCAGGCTGTGTCAGGCAGCGGAGCTGGCCACAACACGTGAGCAGTTCGCAAGACGGGAAGTAAAGGCAGCTGCGGTCGGGCCACTGTGGGAGGAGCACGCGCAGGCTACTCCAGCCTTGCAAGCTGCTCGCGTGTTGTGGCCAGATCCGCTGCTTGCCCGTCCCCGGCCCGGTCCGCTGTGGGAGGAGCTATCGCGGCTGCAGGACTACAATGCCGGGACTGGCTGCTTCTGTTTAAGCGGCAGAGCACGCAGACGTTTGGTCCCCTACGCGCTCAGCTCATGCAGGCAGTGATGCAAATAGCGGAGCTTGACGCAGCCGTTCAGGTGCGGTGCAGTCGGCGGCTCTGCCGCCATGACAAACCACCGGGCCCAGCTCTTGCGCTTACTACGCCACCATCGCCCCAGCATCCCTTCAACGTTAGCCTCATCGAGGAAACCCTGGTCATGTCGTTGATGGCTGCTATGCAGCGTTGAGGGATGAGGTGGCTTCGGCTGTCACTCACGAAGATGCCTGCCAGGGGCCTATCGTATTCAGGCCCCTTCTAAAGGCGCGATGCGATGCTAGCTCAGTCAGTGCCAACCTCCCGCACAGCATGCGAGTAGCTTGGTGCTCTACCCATCTCGGCCCGAGCACCAGGCACACGCTCCACCCGAGCCCGCCCAACGGCCACTCGCCTGTGCGTTGACGCAGCGCCGCCGCTTGAACGCCGCCTGGCGCGTGAAGGTGTACAACGCAAACTCCGCCTGCAGCTGTTTGTCGCTGGCCGTCCTGTGCCGCGGCGCCACCTGCTCCAGCACATCCAGCATGTCCGGCGGCTGCTGCCCGGGCGGCAGCGCGTAGTACAGTGCGGTCTTGCCCAGCAGCCGCATCGCGCCCGCCAGGAACGCCCTGTGGCGGTGCACGAAGATGGGGTTCATGGTGTACATGTCGATCTCGCCGTGCTGCTCGCGCGGCTGGTAGCCCAGGTCCACGTGACTGCTAAGACCAAAGTTCGCCTGCAGCAGCTCGAGGTCCACCTCAGGATTGACCGTGCAGAGGCCGACCAGCTCATTCTGGCACACGGCCACGATCGCGGTGCCCGCCTGGGCGGCGCCGGTGAACGACGCGCAGATGTCCGCGGCGTTGGGCATCCCCGAGACCAGCAGCGCCACCTGTTCAAGGTCGTCCGGCGCGCCATGCCGGACGTGGAAGTCCGCAGTGAGGGCGTGGCGGTTGAACATGAAGAGCACCTCGGGGAAGAGGCTGCCGGGGAGGGGCGCCACACGCGTCATGGTGTCCATGAGCGCTGGCTCGTGGCTGTCGTGGGGCAGCGTCACCACGCAGTAGAGCTTGTCTGGGAAGACCGCGAAGGCGGGGCCGAGGAACTCGTGCGCCTGCGCCTCGAAGGCGGGGTCCATGCAGAGCATGGTCACAGCGAACAGCGTCGGCTCCACATCCAGCGCCGTCCCCGCGAACAAAGCCAGCATCTCCGCGCGCGTCTCCTCCTCCGCCGGCTCCGCCTCCGCCAGCAGCGCCGCCTCCTCCGGGCTGACTTCCGGCTCTGCGGGCTCGGCTGCAGCTGCTTCCCCGTCTTCGCCTTCCCCTCCCCCAGCACCGTCCTCGCCGTCGACGCCTGCCCCATCCCCGCTGCCACCCTTAGGCGTTGACGGCACCGGCGGCGCCGCCCCGGCGTCCTCATCACCCTCCGTTTGTGACGCTGCATTCACCTCGGTCGCCTCCGCTGCCTTGCGGCGCGCGGCTTCCGCGCGCAGCGCCGAAAGCTTGCGCTCGCGCACAGCAGCGCGCGCCTCCTCGTACTGCTGCTCGTACACCTCCGGCGGCAGGAAGTTGTCAAAGGGATGCAGGTCAAACGTCTCCGCGAGGTTGCCCGTGTCCACGTCGCTGGTCATCACGATGAAGCCCACCAGCTTGCCCTCCGCCTCCGCCACCAGCACCCTGTTGCGCTCGTCCTGACCCGCCACCACGCGCGTCAGCGCGAACGGCTCCTCCGGCCGGCTGCTCTCCGGCAGCTTCGCCAGCGCGGGGAACGCCCGCTCGCAGCGCTGCAGGATGGGCAGCATATCGTCGTGGTCCTCTACCCGAGCGGGCCGGATGGCCAGCGGCGGCACCACGGCCTGCCGAGGCGCTTCATACAACACCGCGCCGGCCTCCTTGCTGGAGCCCACTCGGCTGAAGACCGCCGCCAGGCCTGAGGCGGACGAAGGGTTGCGGGGGGCCACGGCAGGCAGCAGGATGGGTTGGGATAGCTCAGGCGGCAACACGCCCGCGCGCGTTGGGGACAGGGGGATGATCGTGAAGGTAGGGTGACGGACAGGACAGCCCGGGACAGCCAGCAGGGTTGGCCGTCATGCATCTGCGAGGTGGCCTACGAGCGCGTCCAGTAGTTGGGAGTTAGAATGATTACCTGGCTCTGTGAACGACAGCTCGCCGCCAGCCGTCATCAGCAGCATTTGCAGAGAGGGTACAAGCAGGAAGGCGGCCCGGAGCAGGGCTGACACGGCCTCGATCTGCGGTCGACGCGGATGGGACACAGTCAGTTGGGTGGCCAGTACTGGAGCATGCGACCCTGTGCGCCGTGGTGAATGGGGGTTAAGTGCGGATACCCTTGCCACGAATCTGTTCCAAGAGCCAGCCACTCGCCTCATAGATGGGGTCTGTCGTGCACACCCGCACGAAAGCCGTGCTGCCCAGCTTAAACCGCGGCCCCGCTGCCTGCTGAATCCAGGAGTCTGCGGCGTCGCCGGCGTGGCCCAGTCGTGCACATGGAACATCGTTCCTACAAAGCAGTGCATTGCCGTGAGTTATCCAGCTATAAGCAAAGCATCTCACAGAGGGTTGCATCCGGGGCCCCACCCTTGCCCAGTCACGGGTACAGCAGGGAATATGCAAGCGGCCTAGATCGCCGGCAGGGCAGGGCAGGGTGCGTTGATACCAAGTTCGGGCAGCGGATGCTTGCAGGGTGTTCGCGCGACAAACAACGGTTAGGGATCCTGCCGGAGATTACGGCACTCGGGACACCTGAAGTCCGGAACCACGGACAATCCTGTCATCTGGGTCAGTCAGACGATGATGCCGACGTACTTACAAGCACAAATAGCCAACAAGATTGTCCTTCTCGTCGAACGCTGACAGGCTCAGCAGCGCGCTGCCCCTGCATGCACCACCAGGGTCCTCAAGCGTGTGCAAACTGGCATCCAAAGTTGCTGTCGTCATGCACCTACAGCAGTAACGTGCTGTTGGCATCTACATGGGACACTTTCTTCACCAGCGCGTCGATAGCCACCACATCGCGCGCGGCGGTCAGCTTGGCTGTTATGCCCATAGCTAATAATGTATATAAACTATCGTGTGTGAAACATTGTCATCAATTTTGAATAGCTCCTTCACTTATGTGAAGTGCTTTGTAATCCTTCGAAGTGGACGCCCGTTCTCGGGAACTGGTTGTGATGCGCATGGACATCAACTGCCTACATTGATATTGACTTTACAGTGCAGAACATTGAGTTGGAGTGCATTCGGTTTTGTTAATTTTGACACGGTTGGAACGACATTGGACTACGACAGCTACGTTGAGCAGCTCGCGCACATCTCATCCATGTAAATGCAAGCAGTATCAATGCAGGTGTTACTCCCTGAACTGCATTATTTACCTGGGTTGGGTGATTGACCACAACCTTGAAATGGGCGGAAGCTAGGTCAGTTTATTGCAAACAAAATGGCCGAAGGCGACTACGAGTTTCGTCCGAAGCCCAACGTGTTAAGCCGTGTGGAGTTGGATGAGCTTGTTCGCATAGCTCCACCTGCGGAAGCAGTTGGCAAAGTAAGGAGGCCCCTTACTGCGACATGAAGCACCGGCACCCCATAACCTTGGTTAGACCTTAAAAATCGTTCGCCTCAGGGTTTCACTCTACAAGAGCCGGATGTGGACCGGGTTATATCGGCGGCGAAGGAGCTGGAGGGGGCTCAGGTCGTGGTGGACGCCAGCGTGCCGCCGCAGCAGGCCGTGGAAACCCTGCTGCGAGTGGTCAGAATCTTGCAGGCTGCCCTCGACGTGCAATTCTCTGAGAACGAAGAAGTGACAGCTGACTTCAATGAGCTCCAAGTAAGGTGGCAGCGGGCAGGAGCCGAACCCAGGGCAGCCCCGCACGCAATCCACCTAAGCCCAAGCCCAAACGAACCATGCCGCTGAGCGCAATCCCGTTGGTATCTCGTTATGTAGAATAATGAGGTGCGACGTTTGCGGGAGGAGATCAACCGGCTTCGTGAGATGCGGGACCAGGAGGACGCGACAGGCGACATTGCAGTGGTGCGCCGCCAGAATGAGGTACGATGGGGCAACACCGTTACAAGGTGGACCCTTAGTCCCGACCCGGCGATCCAACGGGCCCACATAGCTTTGTAGGCGCCTCATCGCATCAACCCCGACCCCTACCAAGGACTGCGCACCCATCCACCACCACCACCTGCATGACCGGTCATGCAGCCATAGCGGCCAACACACCAGGTTACTGAAGCGACAGCATGGCCTCACTAATGACGCGTTAGGGCCAACGTAAGCTGCCACACCTGCATCGGTTGGCAGCTAGTGGGTGCATGAAATGACAGATGGCGTTATCAAATCAGATCCAAGGGCACATGGACGGCGGTCATGGCCCTCCGATGATGCTACTCGCGGTGGCGCGGTGCTGCCCCTTTCATCGTCGCCAAGTATTTCAGTTGCTGTTGGCGTGCAGGACCTTTTGGACCAGTTGGATGAGCTGGAGCAGCTCGCGGATCAGCTGCGGGAGAGCGAGAAGGAAGCGCTGGCACGGAGGGATGAACTGGAGGAGAGGTAAGCAAGGTGACAACGGTGGAAACGTTCATGTTTTACCGTGAGAGTGTTTAGGGCAGGTGCCCTGAGGGCTCTCGAATAATGAGCGGGATTACTGAATACGATTGGCGGAGGAGCCAGCGCGCCCTTGTCGCACGACGGCAAGCGGTTGGCGCGACGCTCTGGGTCCTGGGAGGGCGATAAGGCGTGGAATGCGCTCCCCTTTGGATCGCCTCCAGCATCAAGGAGCGCGACAAGGAGATCCTGAAGCTGCAAACGCGCGCGGCGGATAACATGCAGCGGTACGAGCGTATGCGCGATGACTACAACGACCTGCGGGAGCGCTACCGGACGCTCTCTCAGGAGCACGACCGCGTGGTCGCGGAGGCGCGGGCGCAGGACACGAAGCAGCAGAGCGAGTGGAAGATCGAGCGGCTCACGAAGGACAACCGCGCGCTGGAGGTCGCGAACACGGAGCTGCGGAAGGAGCTGCAGAGCGTCAAGGAGGAGAACCTGGAGGTGGGGTGGGGGGCGCCGGATCTGAGCACACACTGGGACCCCGGGACCAATGCTTCGACCGTGGGCGTCGCCTGCTGGGGTACGGCAGGCGTGCAGGGGCACGAGCCGAAAGCAGTGGAGCGCTGTGATATGGCAGCATCGCGAGAAGTGTGCTGCTTTGCCGCCCATACGGCAGGTTCATAGCGCTTTTGCTAACCCTGGGACTGGCGGCGCTCTGGTCCCGAAAAGGCGGCGTTTCTGATGGGTCCCAGGAATTGCCTGAAAGCACCCGGTGGACGTGGTTTGGGCGACACGCGCGGCCTGAGCAGTCTTTTGCTGCGTTGCATGCCACCGGGTGTCAGGTTTCGGAGAAGATCATCGAGCTGAATCACCAGTACCAGGAGCTGCTCTCCAAGAACGTCTCCCTGGAGGCCCGCGTCGAGGAGGTGGCCAACGACAAGGACAACCTGCTGTCCATCCAGGACGAGCTGCGAGCGGAGCTGCAGGATAAGATGACCTTGCTGGACGAGTTCGAAGACAAGTTCAACAGGCAGTACAGGTGCCGTGGTGGGGATGGGGCCGCGGACAGGGAACGGGATGGGATGGGGGACCGGTAAGAAGAAGCGATGGACGTAAATCACGCACGGTCTAGGCGCGCAGCCCTTTGTGTGTGGGAGGGGGGGGGGACGGCATCCGGTGGTTGTGGCCCTGACATGATGCTCTGGCAGCTCCTGTTCTCTGTGTAGTCGGTAGCCTTCCAACGTGGGGCACGTTCAATGTCCAGCCGCAAAACCTAGCAGACAAAGATCAAAACACCGCGAATTGGTGGTGTTGCGGCGCCCACAGGTCTTGGGAGGATGAAAAAGCGGGTCTGCTCGCCCAGATTGAGGCTTTGCGGCGGGAGGCCAAGGTTCGGCGCCCTGGGAAAGAAGGAGAGCCGACTGGCCCCGGGGGTCCCAGCGGCGCCATCAGTGCGGAGGAGCTGCAGGACCTGCGGCAGGAGCTGAACGACATGCGGGAGGACAAGGTGCGTGTCACAGGGGTTGCTGCCCGTGCAATGCCTGGCGAGCTGCGCGCGGTACGGGTCGGCGAGAGGTCGAGCCTGACATGGGAGGTTCGAAAGGACGGAAATAATGCGAAGGAATTCATGCACGGTATGTCAGGCAATCGAAAAGGGCCACAGTCGAGGTGCGTTCATTGCGGTCAAAAGTCACCGTGCGGCGACGGGATCGCTACAGCTCGACCTATCAGGTCCGTGAACGCTGCCTCCCTCTTGTGCCACAACACTGCCGTTGGGTGGCCCGGCGACAGATCCTGTTGCTGGAGGCTTATGAGCAGCTGGAGGCGGACGTGGCCAAGGAGGTGGACCGGGCACTGTCTCGTCAGAAGGAGGAGATGGAGCGCCTCAAGCGGCGGGTGGACTTCCTGCAGCGGAAGCTGGAGGAGCAGGACGAGGACGCGGAGGATGACCGGGCCATCATGACGGAACTGGAGGAGGAGCTCAAGGACGCCAAGGAGCGCAACAAGCTGTACGAGGCGGGCGTGTACGGCCTGCCCCAGGTACGAAGTTATGCAGATATTCCCATCCCGGACCGGGATTGCTTAGCTTGGACAGAATGTGACTGCAGTACGATGGTAACACATGTGCAAGGAGAAACAGGGAAGCACTGTGCCCAGGTAGTGTTTCGAGTCCCCGGGCCCACGTGAGCGCCACTCACCAGAGTCGCCGGCTCGCCGCTCTTGGTTAGGGTTACGGTGGACCCCGGCGGTGCCTGCCGAAGCCCCCATGGGTGACTGCCGAAGCCCCCTACGAGAGCTCCCTTGGCAGTGTGTCTCGACTCTCGAGGAACCCTCGAGAGTCGAGACACACTGCCAAAGCAGCTCTCGTAGGGGGCTTGCTATACCCCTGGGGTGCTTCGGCGAGCCACAGCTCAGTTACCATAGCCTGCCAAGTAGACCCAGCTCTTGAGGACCGTCAAGAAACGACGCAAATTGCGGGCCTCCGTGATGTGGGACGGCCGGTCATTGAGAGAGGAGATCGCAAAGCAGGGATCACGCAAGTACGGCGCGCGCAGCGCTAACCACAAACCAATCGCCCAGCGCATGCACCCAGCCTCGCAGTTGCGAATCCAGACAACTCCCCTGCTCGCCCTTGCAGGCTGTGGAGGAGATTCGGCAGCTGCGCACGGACCTGACCAAGTCCAACAAGCGCATCGAGAGCCTGGTGCAGCAAATAAACAAACAGGCGGCCAAAGTGGAGGACCTGTACGACGAGAACGCCATGCTGCGCAAAAAGGCCAACCTGGGCGACTCCGACAAGGTCGACATCACCGACATCAAGATGCAAAAGGAGGCCACGATTGCGCAGCTGAGGGCGCTGAACGCGCTGCTGGAGCGGCAGGTGCGCCGGACGCCATCCGGGTTGTGCGCTGCCTCACCAGCACGCTGAAAAACGAACGTGATCACCACAGGTGATCACCGTCCTGGCACCATTCGAGCGCTGTTACGGTGTTATTATTGGCTGCGCTTCCGTGTAGCATCGGGCGGTCCTGCAGACATGCGAGTGCAGGTGCGCCTGTGGTGCGGGCTAGGTGGCGGTGAGGCGCGCAGGATTGGCGCTGACCTGTGGAGGCCGCACCCGCGCGCGCGCTCCTGCCGCCCCACCGTGACCTGCAGGTGGCGGATTTGGAGGAGGAGCGGCGGAAGCTGCGCATGGAGATGAAGTTTCGCGCCAAGTACCATGGTCAGCACGCGCTGGAGATGGGTCTCAACGAGAACCAGCTGCTGCTGCTGGAGGAGTACGTGGACGGCCTCAAGAACAACCGGCTGGAGGAGGCGAGGGTGCTGGACCAGATGCAGAAACGGGTACGGTGCACGCAAGTATGCAAAACATACCCGAAGTGTCATTGGGACTTGCATTCTTGCAGGCATCCATTTTGGCCTTGGGTGCTGCGCCTTGTCGCGGCCCGTATGGCTGCACAACTTTCGTTTCCAGGGTCATAGCAATGACCAGTGGGTCGGACTGCGTCCTCCATGTTGCAAACCATGAACCGCATCACGGTGTCAAGGATGCGTAACCCTATCGACCTCACCCGTTTGGGTCTGGCGCATGGTGCAGTGCTCGGTTGTGAGCATGGTTTTGAGCAGGCGGTGCGCTGCGCTCCCCAATGCCAATGCAGATCAACTTCCTGGAGGTCCGATTGGCCGAGGTGATGGCCTACGCCGACATCCCGCCCAGCATGCGCCCTGCACTCAGCGAGTTCGATCCGACGGGCCTGGGCACCTTCCAGGAAGCAGTCCAGGCGGCGGTGGCTGAGACGGGGCCCCTGCCGCCCACACTCTCGGCCGCTCTCCCCGCGATCAAGGCGAAGGAAGTCGAGGCGGTGCGCAGCGTGCTGTCGGAATGCATGCGCCAGCTGCGGCAGATGAGTCAGTCGTTCGGTGAGTATGTTAGCCCACAGCGATGTTGAGGTTCTGCCCGGGTACGTCGTGCATACTGTGGGCGGGGTGGTTCCATATGCGGGCCCGGGGCGGGTCTTCGGTGCGCCGCTGTGGTGGCTGGCTCGGTGCGCCTTCGGGGGCGCGGACTTTGTTTCCATACGTGAGGAGGCTTCGGCTGTCGCCGATGGCCCTCGGGTTCATGGCTGATGTGGTCTGGCCAGGTTTTGCGCTTGAACCCAACTGGTTCCCGAACGCCTTCTGGAAAACCGTGGCTGTGAGGCCCATGACACCTTCAGGACCGTCTCCCAGTCATGGCTTGCACACACCGGCCATCACCAACCACCCGTCTGTTTTTGTAGCCCACCGCGACAATTTCACTGACCACCGCGTCCCCGTTCCTCAATGCAGCGGAGCAGCGCAACATCAGCGACAGGGACTACCAGCGGTTCCTGGACCCCATCCTAGGTGAGCTTGCGAATGCCGACAAGGCCCTGGCGGCACTGCTCAAGGATCCGGCCGCGCTGGTCGGCAGCGACAGCACGGTCCCGCCCCGCAGCTCCGTCGCCCGGCCCATGACGCCGACGCCTCGTCCCGGCACACCGAGCGGCCAGGGCGCTGGCGGCGCAGGCGCCGGCGGTCCGACGGTGATGCAGCTGGTACCGGGCGACGCGAGCTACCTCGCCGACGCGATTGCTGATGAGCTGCGTGAGCGGCTCAGGGAGCTGGCCAAGCAGGTGGCGGACCTGCAGGTGGATGTGGCGCAGAAGGACGTGCGCATCACGCAACTGATCGACCAGAAGACCGACCTGGAGCGGCGCATTGGGTTGACCATGGGGGACCGCAAATCAGGTACGGTAGGCGGGCAGGTCGATGCTGCGCGCCGAAGCGACTGTCGCTTGTCCTTGTCACCGCGCGTCACCGCTCAGCGATGAAGCGAAGTACGGAGGGTTGGTCAGGAACGCGGAGGGTGTGCAGTGCGCGTGCAGTGCGGAATCCCTGGTAGTCGTTTACGGACGACAGACACGGCGGTTCGCCAATCTGCCGCCACTTTGGGATTGCTGCCAGCCTGGGTTGGGCGACTGTAGTGTGCCCTTCATCCAAATTTCCATTGCTTTCCATTCATCCGGCGGCGGCGACTGTCGTGTGTGCCCTTCGTTCAATAAATTATTCATTGCTTCATTCGGCGGCGTCTGTCCACAAGAGTACGTGACCATGGCCGAGTACGAGGACGCGCAGCTGCAGATCCAGGGGCTCCAGGACCAGCTCATCGGTGTGCTGGAGGAGCTGGCGTCCAGGGAGCGGGAGGCGGGCGAGCTGCACGAGACGTCGCTGCGGTACCACACCAAGATGCAGACCTTCAACGACCAGGTCAAGCTGCTGTACCGCGAGTATTCCGGCGCGCAGACCGCATGGAAGGTGGAGAAGGTGACGCTGGAGAAGAAGGTGAGCAGCGCGGACACGGTTGGTGACTCCTGCGTGGGGCGTGAGTTGATCCGCTCCGTTACTGCGCCGTGGAGATGAAAGTGGAAGGGGCAGGGGCGTCGAGCAAGTCTTGATGGGTGTGACGTGGCCCCGGCGCTTTTGTCACAGCATGGCAGGGACACGAAGCAAAACGTGCAGGAGCAGTTTGCACTTCTCGGGCGGTTGGGTTGCATTTTTGCACTCTCACGGGGGTGTGATATGTGCAACATGGCGGGGCCTTGTTGTGCCGGTTGCGCAGGCTATGAAGGCGCAGGCCGACGCCGACGCGTACAAGATAGCCACTCGTGAGCTCCAAACCGCGCTGGACACACTCACCAAGTCGCGTGAGCTGTCTGAGGTGGAGAAGGAGTATTTGGACACCGTGAGGCGCATGGCCGTAGTCCAGGTGAGCTCGTAATCTGACCGTCCACGGATGGTTTCCCCCAAAGACCCGACTTGCAGGAGTTACAGCTTACCATACTTTTCTGTCCTAACAAGGCTTTGAGCCGCTGCATGTGTTCAAACAGGCGTGTGGATGGATGTGCAGGGCCTAAGCCCTCCCGTGGGTCACCGTCGTCCCTCTCCCTCTCTGTCCTGTGCCCCACAGATCAGGCAGGCGAAGCTTGCCCGTGAGTTGGAGGCCAGTGTGTCGGGCGAGAAGGCCTTGACAGCCCGGGTCACGGAGCTGGAGGAGGAGGTACGTGACGTCAGCTCCACTGCACGCGGCCGCATCCGCTGGCTGGAGTCCGCGTGTGAGCAGACCAAGCGGCGTGTGGAGCAGCTGTACCGGGAGCTGGAGAGCTCAGTTCCGTTGCAGGTGGGTGCAGTGACTTGGTTGGGTGTCAACAGTGGGGCATGCCTACTTGGGGCCGTGTTACTTTGCGACATGTCTTGTACGGGCAAACGGGTGTAGGAAATAAGTAGACATATAAAAACTGCGCTGGCTGCCAATGCAAAGGTACGGTAAGGGTAACGGGGTGTGAGGGGCCGGGCAGGCTGGAACGTGACGGCCGTTGGCTTGTAGGGAACACAGGGCATTGAGCAGGCGACAAATGCAGCATGCAATCGGTTCAGGCATAACGGTTAACGTCGGCAGTCCGGCTCACGTGTTCCCCGACGCACTGTGAAGAGCTGCTAGCTCGTGCGCCTCCGCAGCAGCACCTGACAAGCGCCCTGCCTGCGATGTCCGCGCCTCCGCCACGCCAGCACAGGCGTACCACAGCCTGGTGGGCAAGCACACCCGGATCCAGCACGAGTACCGGAAGCTGCTGGAGGAGCAGGCGGACGCGGTGGTGGCACCCGGGCAGGAGGACGTGTTCAAACTGCGGGACGACCTGAGCGAAATGACAAAGCGCTACGACCAGGCGGCCAACCAGACAGCGGAGCTCAGGTGCGGGACGGCGCTCCGACTGTCTGCGCTCCGGGCCATGCACTCGCTCACCGACCGGCGCTCGACAGCAGGGCGTAGCTGCACAGCCGTGGCACCCCTACCCACATTGGAAACTAGGGCTGTTGATGGCATGGGTTGCGGGCCCGTGTTGGGCGCCAGGTGTTGGTTGCAGCAATCAGGAAACGGTCTATCGCGAACTTAGGCAAAGCTTTGAGGCCTGCTTCTTGTCTGTCGCCCATACCGCCGCGCTTGACATTGAGCACACCCTACCCTTCCGTGAGGGTTCCGCGCGTCTGCCGTGGCCCTTCTCTGTCGTGTGCGACAGGGCCAAGCTCGACCAGGCGGAGATGCTCACAAAGGCGTTGCAGGAGGCGGCGGCAGCGGCGGCACAGCAGCAGTCAATTGAAGGGAAGACGGCCTCCAAACCCTCTTCATCCGGCATCCAGAGGGGCCCGGCGCCGCCTGTAGTTCTGGACAACGTGTTGGGGCAGAAACTTGCAGCGGCCCAAGTACAGGAGGCGGCGGCGCTGCGGCGGGTTGAGCTCGTCGAAAAGGAGCGGGACCGGGTACAGCACAGCCTGAAGGACATGGAGGTATGGGCCGCTTTGTCTTCCACGGCCTGGATGATAGTATCGAGGGTCGTTCTGGCGGACGTCGCTTTGGTGTGTGTGTAGGGGAGACGACGGTCGATGCCCTTCACGCGCATACGTTTCTGTTCGGGGCAATTTCGCACGTCGATCCAACAAAGGCAGAATACGAGGCATGCAGGTCTTACCTAGGATGACAAGAGGTGGATGGCATATCCCGTTGTCGACAACCGCTTGCGTGCCCTTCGCACCTGGATGCCGCGGGCCCCCAAGGAATGGCATGTGCGGTTGTGGTCCTGCAGACGCTGAGCAAGGAGCTGGAGCAGCGGCTTGCCCAGTGCGCCGCCGAGTTGGAGCTGGCGCGGCAGACGGCAGCGGGTCTGGAGCGCCGGCTGGTGGGCTCCCAGACGAAGGAGGAGGTCGACGAGATGGTCCGACGGATGCACGCGGCGGAGGCGGCCGCCTCCGAGGTTCAGAAGAACCACTCGGAGCTGGTCTACAAAGCGGAGGTGCGTCATCGGCTTTACGCCTATCGACTAATCGATCGATCAACGAGACGGCATCCAGCACGGCCTCTGTTGCCACATAAGTCTGCCTCTCTGAAAATGTGCACGAAGCTCGTCCTGCCGGTTCGAGTTGCTCGGCGCAGGGCCTGCCGGTCCCACCTGGGCGTACAGGCGACATGTCTGGCGCGCGGTTCATGCTTCGAGCGGGGAGCGGCGGAGGGGTTCTCACAGTCGGGTTTTGGGGTGCAGGCCCGTCGCATTGCACTTGCGAAGGGCTGTCGCCGGGCGCTGGGTGATACCCCCGAGTCGCTGGCCCGCACAGGATGCTGAACGGCGCGCCGAGGCGGCCACCCGGGACCGCATGCGCTTCCTGGCGGAGATCACCAACCTGAAGGCGGCTCTCCGGGACATGTCGGGCCGCAGCGACAAGGCCGCCCTCATCGGCAAGCTGCACCTGGAGCTGGACCACAGCAGGTGGGCACCCTGCCGATGACTCACCTCACTTCCTGATGAATTCAATCATTACTCACTAGCCATGCAAACTTCACGCATCTAGGGGGGGCAGGCGTGTCTCAAAGTCTGCATCCGTGCATATGCTGCACGGCCCCTCACACGGCCCCCTTGGTCGCGCTGGGGTATCCGAGGGGGAGGTGCTCCCGCTGTCCATGGGCATCGCGTCCCTCACCCGCTCCTTGCCGCACCACCTGGTGCCCTCCACCTCGCTGCTGCACCTGCACACGCACACGGCCTGCAAGGTTTGCCTGCACGTCCGCTGTTGTTCGGTGTGCGTGCCCGCCCACCTGCCAGGACCAAGGAATCCCTGGCGCGCAACGCCCTAAACCGGTCGGAGCTGCAGCGCATCGAGCTGGAGAAGACCATCCGGCGCCAGAAGCAGGAGATGGCCAACCTGACGGGACGTGTCGCGGCGCACCAGGACCACGCCGCCTGGTCCGACCGGCAGCGTCACGAGGCGCAGGCGCAGCTGCAGGTCAGCCTGGCGGGCCGCACGGAGGCGTGGAAGGCGCGGCTGTGGGCGCGCAAGCTGGACCAGCTCAAGCAGCGCAACGATACGCTGGCGGAGGGCCTCGAGCTGGCAAGGTGCGCAGGGAACCGCGTATATGGCGGCCGGACCTCGTGATGGCGCTTCCAGATATGTAGACGCGTGGTACCTTGTCGAACGCGTACAACGCGGTAATCACGTCGCCATGTAGTGGGAATGCCGGCGGCGTGAAAACAGCCTCCCGGACCCGAACGGAAGTACTCGAGGCCGAACACCGGACGTAGGGGAGGAGTGTTAGCATCATAGCACGTCCTTGGGGTTGCGGGTGGCTGCAGGCGGCGCATCCTGAAGCTGGACGATGCCCGGCAGGAGGCGGAGCTGCGGCTGGAGTTCAAGGACGACCTGGCGTCGTGGGGCAGCCGGCCGCACAGCGAGCTGGCACGCGAGGTGGCCCGCCTGGGCGACCAGCTGCTGCAGTTGCGCCTAGAGAAGGGCAAACTCTCCCGCGAGGACATGCTGCTCAAGGAGAAGGTGGGCGGCCATGAGAGCCACCGGCAGAGAGGGGACGGGGCCGTGTGCGAGGCTACCCGGCGGGGAGGGCATCCGACATGGCTTACACGATGCGCTCCAGGGCGGGGCGCAGCCGCCCATCCGCCTGGATTGCGGTAGGGATAGCGGGACGGAGCTTGAAGACCTTCAGGCGTGACTCGACAGCTGTTACATTCGAGCATCGCGGTCAGGCAGTTCTGATCCGCCCTTTCTGGAATCACTCTTATCGCGCTACCGGCAGCGGGGGCGGCGCTTGGCCTTTGCCTCTCTGTTCCGCTCTTTACCAACAGGAACAGCGTTCGCAACCGTAACCGTAACCCCCCGTGTGCGCAGATCCACTACACGGAGCGCGTCAACGCGGAGCTCCACGACTTGCTGGAGAAGTACGAGATGGAGTACTTCCAGTCTCAGAGCCAGTTGGAGGCGGACCAGGCGGCTGCGGAGCTGCGGGCGGTGGGGCTGCAGGAGGAGATGGAGAAGCTGCGCGAGCGGATCAACGCGTTGCTGGCGGCCAAGGACCTCAGCGACGCAGCCGCGGATGGCGCTCGGGGGCTGCGGGGGTCGCGGGCGGCTGGCGGCGGTGGAGACGGCTTTGATGGCGGTGATGGCGGCGGCGGCGGGTTCGGCACAGGCGGGGCCACGTACCGGAAGACGATGGCTGAGCGCGACGAGATCATCGCCCTGGTGGGTCGGCCTGTCGCAGCTCAGATGTACCTGCGTGACGGGGCAGGGCTTCCCTGGGACCGAAGCGGGGCCGAGGCTTTTGCGCCGGCGCGATATCACCCAAACGGCCCACGAGCTGTCTGACCAAGTACGGTAGCATGGAAACCACACGTCGTTTGTTTTTGTCGTTTGCCGTTTGGAACATGGGATCATGTCCGCGTATTGTTACCGTATTGTTGGCGCCGTGGTCCCGCAGATCGAGGCGCTGAAGAACGCCCGCGAGGAGGCGGAGCACCTCCGCACCGACCGGTCCCGGCTGCAGGGGGACTACGATGCGACCATGCAGGAGCTCGCGGATGTGCGGCGGCACCACCAGGACGCCCTGGACCGCCTCAACCAGCAGAGCGAGGCCCTGCTGTACGCGCTCAACCAGTTCAAGACCAAGGGCGCGGACGCGACGGTGTACGACCAGGTCCGCCGGGTACTCGTAGACACACGGGAGGGCCCTCTACTGCGTTGTGTCTGACGCGTCGTGCACAGGGCGGAGTCCACTCGGGGGCCGCATCCATCCATACTCCGGGATCGCCAGACCGCGTGTGTGTGTATACGTGGACATGGCGGCTTCGCCTGCCGGGCCCTTGTTGTGTGGAGCCACCTGCAACCAGTGCCACGCGCACGCATGAAACGGCAGCTTCGCACTTGCGGTGCCGCCCGCCGTCTGCCTGCCTGCAGATGAAAGCAGTAGCCGAGGCAACCATCAACGAGCTGAAGCAGAGGATCAAGGACAGGGACCGGCTGATCGAGGTCCTGCGCAAGCAGCTGGACGACGACGCAGCTCAGATGCTGGCGCGCCACACTGAGGACCGGGCCGAAATTGAGCGGCTCAACGAGAAATTGTTCGAGCGCAACAACGCGTCGATCCAGGACCTCAAGGTAATGCGCCCTCCATGGCTTTCCTTGTGCAAGGTCGGCATCCATCGCGGCCGCGCCCATGCACGCATGTGGCGGCTTGCAAGACACTGCCTACACGAGCTTCCTGTCCACACCAACGGAACTGACATACGGTCTTGCAGCGCCCTAGGCCGTCCGGGCCGTCTCTTTCCGCCCGCAAGCAGCTGCATGTTGGAAATCCAGGAACCCGGGGTCAGACCAGTGGGCTGTCTGTTTGAATCCCTTTCCATCAAACCCTGCACCCGACGCCTGCCCACTTCGCCGTGCCCTGTAGAGTGTCCTGGACCGGCTGCCCCTCAAGTACGCGGCGAAGCAGGTGCCGGAGGAGCAGCTTAAGCTCAAGGAGGCGCTTGATCGGGCGCAGGACATGAACACCATCCTGAAGAACCGGCTGGAGCAGAAGGACGCTGCCATCGACATGCTCAAGCTCAGCTACGAGCAGGAGGTAGGGGAACCCCGTTGCGACCTGCATCAAAGGCGGTCATATGCTTCTCTGAAACCAAACACGTGCATCTGGAGTGTACCTGCAATTCCACTAGAGCACAGGTTGACGCTGGGGTTACCTGCTGTACATTACAGCCTTAAATGCACCGATTTTTGACCAGTGTAGGACCTAGCATAAGAACGGTCTCCGGGCTGGGAAGGGCATGTCGGATGTGGGACCGAATCTTTGGTCCTGCTGTCAACCTAGGGTATATCGTAACCCATCAGCCCACAAACCCTCGCTGTCGCTGTCGCGCCTGTGCCCGCCCTCTTGATGCCTCCCGCAGCTCAAGCAGCTCCGGGACCAGATCACGGCGCTGCGGACGGAGGCGGAGACGCACGTCGCTGCCGCTGCGGCCCGCAAGGAAGGCCCCACCAAGGCCCACCTGCAAAAGCTGCAGACGCAGCTGAAGAACAAGGACGACCTGCTGCAGCAGCTGAAGGGCGCCATCAAGAAGCTGGAGGCAAACCTGACGCAGGTCATGCAGGAACAAGCGGACGAGTGAGTGGGGGACGACGGACGAGCAGCGGGCTCAGGATAGCCGGTTATCCTGCAGTGACCAGCCGAGCTCTTCTGTTGTTTCATGGTGGAAGCACAAACACAGACACGAGTGGGCTTGCTGCCGCCGGCAGGCGCTGTAGGTCTCGGAATCGTGGCTGTCGAGGCCCTGACCGCAGCATAGACGGACCAGGGCTTGCGTACCTGTCATTGAACTGGGAACTTCATGCATCGACCAATCTTCTCCCAATCCATCGGCACCTCCTCGTGTGTCCTCGCCCGCCGCTTGACAGCAAATTGGAGGCCATCAAGCGGCAGGAAGATCAGAAAAAGGAGTGGGAGCGCTTGAAAGATTCGCGCGAACGCTTGAAGGAGGAGCGTGACCTGTTGAAGGAGGAGCTGGAGCGCCTGCGAGCGGAGCTCGAGCGCTCGACAGCGCAGCCGGAGAGCTTGAGGGCAGAGCGGGACAACTTGATGGCGGAGCGGGACCGCCTGATGGCGGACCGCGCCTACTTGAGGGAGGAGATGGAGCGCTTTAAGGCAGGCCTGGACCGCTTCAAGACGAACCTCGGCCGCTCGATGGATGCGCCGGGCAGTCTGGAGGAGGAGCTGGACACCTTGATTGAGGAGTGGGTGAAGATGCAGCGTTGGCTGGCGGAGGGTTCTACGTCGGAAGTGGATGCGACCACGATGCTGAAGAAGTGAGCGGGTCACGGGTCTCAGGGGAAGAAGGTAGTTTTACAGTCGAGATGTGGCAACCGGCGAAGCCGTGGTGTTAACTTGGTTGAGGGGGTACTGGCGAATGGTGATGCTCTTGAATTGAAGCTCCGCCGTGCCTATGGCCAACACGCAGGTACTTAGATGAAGAAATTCAGAAGCGCAAGTACGCTGAGAAGACGCTCTTGACGGTGGAGAACGAGCTCCACAAGTTCAAGAACGCACGGGACGCGGTGAGCCCCGGTGTCGTGTGCATGAGGCACGGTGTAGGCGTCTGCCGTCCCACCGCTCCAAGCATTGTTAGGCGACCAATTGTCCCAGAGACCGCACGTCCTCATAGCACGTCCCTGTGCTGATCCATCGCAAGCAAAGGGCCCCTTTTGACAGGTGGCAGTGCCCGGCCCGCTGTGTCCGCAATGCTCACACGCAGGTGGTGGACCTGACCACGGGCATGTCTGTCGAGGCTAAACGACAGATCGAAGAGCTTCAGAGACGGATCAACGTCCTAGAGAAGCAGAACGCTGCTCTGAAGCGCGGAGGCGCGGTAGAGGGCGATGGATCGGCGCCGGGGGGCAGTGGCGGCGGAGGTGGAGGCGGAGGCGGCGACGGCATGGATGGTCCCGGAGGCGGCGGTGGCAAGCGCCCACCAGCCCGGTAAGCGTCACCGCCATGCCGTACCTGTGACGTACAATGTATCTTAGTATCTTCCTATCTTAGCAGCCCCACTTTTTCGTCGGCGGGGCCCTGCTGATGTATCTTTCTGGAATGTACAGATGTTCCCCATTTTGGGGGTTCCCCGCGGCAACCTTTATCGCGTTTACTGTTGCAGCTGGGCGTTTGGTATGCATGGCGCGGTCCATAACTGAATGTAATTGCGGCTCGCGTCAGGGGCCCCGCTGGCCGCCGCCCCCCGGCTTCGCGGCGCGACCATGATGCGGACGGCGGCGGCGAGGACCAAGGGGGCCACGGCCAGGAGCACGACCCGGAGGCGGAGGAACGGCGGGAGCGGGCGATCCTGCAGTGGGAGGAGGGCAAGAAACTCAACGCCAAGATCGACTCTCTGCGGCAAGTGCGAGGCGTGTGCGGCGTAACGTACCAGATCGTATGTGTGGATCATCACGGCATCGTCACAGCAGTACGCGTGGCTTGTACGCAAGCCCGGGACTGTGCCGCGGCGGTTCCCCACCTTGAAGCACCCTCCGCTGTGTATGTATGAATGCATTACTTATTATTACAGTGGACCCCGCGGGTATGTGGGAGGGTCGCTGCTGAACACTCTAACTTCTGACACCCCGGGGACGCAGGAGGCAGCTGGCCGCCAAGACCAACGACGTCGTCACACTGCAGAAGGAACTGGACCGCAAGGGGGTGCAGGCGGCGAGTCTGCAGGTTGAGGCAGACAAGCAGGCGGCCGCCATTCGCGACCTGAGCGACAAGCTGCGCCGCGCGCAGGAGGCGCCCCGCACGGACAGAGTCAAGGTGTGACCTGTGGGCTGGCCGGGGAGGTCCTGACCAGAGATCCAGTCGGGTTGGGCGGGACCGCAGCGCATGACGTTGTTGTGTGTTATTTCTCACCCTCGCACGAATGGCACATTCAGGCCTCAAGCTACGGTACTGTTGACATCGCGACGGATGCGTTCGTTTCCCATAAACTCGTGTGCTTGCTGCAGCCCCCAGCATGTGACCATGTAACACGTCCGGCCGAGTGTCCCGAGCAATTCCTGCCTCGTCCCGGCCTTCTCGCCCCGGCCCATGCAGCTCCAAGAGTACATGCAGCGCTGCACTACCCTTGAGGAAGCCCGCGACGCGTTGACCGCTGAATTGGCCCGTCTTAAGTCGCAGCCGCGAGCCGCGGCCGGTGCTGGCACATCGGCCTCCGGCCCGCCGGCCTCCCCGGGCGGCGCGGCGCTGCGGCGGGACGAGGACGTCCTGGAGCTGCGGCTGCAGCGCGACCAGCTGCAGCTGCAGGTCAACCGGTTAAAGGAGCGGCTGGCGGAGCTGGGCGCCCCGCCGGATGCAGGGGCCGGGCCAGGTGCCCGACGCGCCGGCTCCGCGGGCGCACGCTTGGGCGGCGGCGCTGCCGCAGCCGGAGCCGCCACCGGGATCACGTCCGCACGTGAGGCGGAGCTCCTGTCCACCATCACCAACCTCAAGGCGGCTCTGGAGAAGTCCACCGCCAACATGACCCCCACCACCAAGTACATGCAGGAGGTGAGCCGGCGGAAGGGCGCCCAACGCGACACGGAGCTGGCCCGGCAGGAGCTGGAGCAGCTGAAGCAGCAGCTGACTGCCAGCAGCCGCATGGTGGCGGAGCTGAATTCCGCGAACGCGGAGCTGCGGCGCCAGCTGCGCGCCGCGCAGTCCTCGGCGGCGGCGACCGCGGCGGCCGCGGGCGGCGCGCACGGCGTCGGGGTGGCGGAGCTGGGGCTGCAGCTGAGCAACCTGGAGATGCTGCTGGGGCAGAGGGACGAGGAGGTGGCGGCGCTGCGGGGCGCACTGGCGCAACGGGACACGGAGCTGGAGGCGTTGCGTGGGCCGGGTAAGGAGGGGGCCTGCATGGTCCCATGGTGGGTGGGAATGGATGACGGATTGGAACTGAGGGTCACGTTCCCGTGACGGGCGCTACTTCAACTGCATGGAGGCCCGGCTTCATATCTGTTGGATTCAGCGCCCTATACGGACGCTCTGAAAGATTGACCCATTTTGATCTTTGTTAGTGCTTGAGCCCGATGGGACTTGGGACTTCTCGTGACCCCCGCAGGCGGCTCGATTGGCGCTGCCAGCGGCCCTGAGGTGGCATCGCTCCGGCGGCAGCTGCGCGAGTTGGAGGCGGAGAACGAGGATCTGCGCAACGAGCTCAATGCCTTCGACCCCAGCTTCTGGGACGAGGTCATGGAGATGAAGCAGCAGCATGCGGAGCTGTCCCGCATAGTGGAGCGCTACGAGGAGCTGGTGGTGGACCTGTCGGGGCGGCTGGGAATACCGCCCGAGCTGCAGAGGGGAGGCAGGAACAGCACGGGGCGGCGGCGCGGGAGCTCGGGTGATCGCGCGCGCAGCTCGCCGCCGCGGCGGGGCAGTCGATAAAGGAACGCGGATGGCGGGGTTGCGCGCGCTTCGTGGGCTGCCGTTTTTCGTGGTCGTCGAGGATGCATCAAGTCGTCTATGCATCTCCAACACACCGCGAGTGCCTTGGGCTGTCGTAGGGTGTCCGGGTGGGCCATGTAGACGGTGGTAACCATGTCATCTGCGTGGGAGCCATTCATGGATTGTATCCATGCGCTGCCGCCTGAACTTTGGACGCATGCTTTGGCCTCAAGGGGACCAACTGACGCGGCGTGTGCACGTGCTTTCGGGACAACAGTGCATACGGACCCTGAGTTGCACCGGTGCTTGGTGATGTGGTGCGTTTGGAGGTTAAGTGGATGGCGCATGTAGGTGCATGGGTAATGTCTCTTGAGACATGTTAACGCAAACAACGGGACCACATCGGAAACCCTCTCGCGGCACAGCCTGCTCTGAATGCGGCCCCACGATGACACGGAGTCATAACTGGAGTGTCCGATATGCGCTATACAGGGCACTCAATTTACGAAGTCCACAGCCCGGAGGCGCCAATATGGCAGTCTCACGTCCACCCGGTGATGTTGTCATCATTCCTCGACCACGCACTCGCCAAGCCGGGACCCACACATTTCGCTAAAATCGCGCTTCTCTCAGAATATGGCCGCGGGTGTCTGGCAGACCACGTTACCGCGCCGCAATCATTCGGGCGTTGACAGATAAGGCCCCCCGGCCCCAGCACTCTCTGGGAAGGTTGCGACTCTGTCGCTGCACATCTCACACCTTTCTCTCCTTGCCTGCCACCACTGCTTCACCGCAACGCACGTCCATGCGCCATCACAACCTGCCTGCCTCACAATGACGGGTGTCTTGCACGCAGTCGCGTGCTCTCTCAAGCACACCACTCCGCGGGCCACCGGACACGCACCCGGTTTCTCGCTGCACACACGCACCCGCTTCACGTGCCGCTGTGTGCTTCAAGCACCCGTTCAAATGCTTGGTTTTCAATGCTGGGTCTTCGTCAACCAGAAGAAGTTCACTGAGAGACACTAACGCGGGGCGTATTCCCCAGCTGGAGGCAGAGTGGTCACGCACGCCCTCATCGCTCTCCTGTGCAGCTGCCAAGGGCCGTGCGAGTCTCCTCTGCTTAACGCATGTCCTCGTCAAATCTCCGCTGCTAGTTACTAAGGTTCGCTGGTAGCCGCTCACATCTGCTCCGCACGCATGAACTCCTTGCCGTACACGGGCAGGTCGAGCGGCCGATTTGGAGCCCGCCCCAGGTTTTGGAACAGGGGCGGCGGCACCTTGTCGGGCTGCTGCGAGTGCTTGCGCACCATGTCCACAAACGCCTGGTGCCTGCGGGACATAACATGTTGTCGTACAGGGTCATCAGGGGACTCGGGTGAGGACGCCGAAAACATCTTAAGGAACGTAAGTTCAGGATGGGGACGCAAGTGGCGAAGGATGAAAGAAAACTACCATCGATGCATAAAACTTAAGACTTCCGTTCGACGTCCACTACCGCACACAGCAACACAGCGGTATTGACCCACCAGCGCAGGTCGGACGTGAGCTCGGGGTGGAAGGCAGTCGCCATGAGCACCCCCTTGCGCACCGCCACGATGACCTTTTCCCGGCCATAGGCTGCCGCCTCCTCGGGTGTGAGGGTATACTCGGCCAAGACCTCCACCTCAGGTCCCGCGGCCAGCACCGCCGGGGCCCGAATAAAGACGGCCCGGAAGTCATCGGTTCTGTACGGCACACGATACAGATGGGGTCAAGGTGCGCAGGTTCACGACAATCGACGACAATGCATGAAGTAGCTGACGATATCGCCCACGAACTAAGAAATCGCTGACTCAACCAACCGTCTTCTCAGCGTTGCGCAAGGAGCAGTCAACAGGTGGACGGTGGGCGACCCAAAAACGCCACATCCCACACGGGACATGGCGCAGTTCCAAATTGCATTATGTTGCACCATCACCCACCCTGTGTCTGCCGAACCACGCCAGACAACGTTCAGCGAATACCAAACTTACGATCCAAATGACTTGACACACTCCGGTGCTGGCAGCCGAGTCTCAAAGCTGT
Source organism: Eudorina sp. 2006-703-Eu-15 (assembly GCA_003117195.1). NCBI lineage: Eukaryota > Viridiplantae > Chlorophyta > Chlorophyceae > Chlamydomonadales > Volvocaceae > Eudorina > Eudorina sp. 2006-703-Eu-15. Next base: position 318,657 of record BDSI01000027.1, on the reverse strand, counting down.
TGATCTGCATCAACCCACTTCGGGTGAGTGCAGCGCCAGCGATATGTACGGAAGCTATCTTAACACGTAGTCACTCTTGCCCACCTGAGCACCGAAGAAGTTCCGCGACACAGTGATGTCCAGGCCACCGAGTAGGGACTGGCCCCCCTTCTTTTGGCCTGTTATTGGAATGGGTCGTTCGGGATGCGTGAGCTGCGCCGCTCGTTGCGGCAGCAGAACGGCACTCGACCCATACCTGGCTCCCGCCCGCACAAAGAGTGACTCACTTTCTCCACCCAATTGCGCAGAACTGCAGCTCAACTCATACCTTCGGCGGACTCAGCAAGGAAAATCATTCCTGCACAGGTTCCCCAAACCGGCTTCCCAGCCTTGGCGAAAGCTTGAAGTTCGGGAATCAAGCCCCATCTCTCGGCCACCAAGGCCATGGTCGTGCTCTCGCCGCCTGGAATAATTAGTCCAGCCACGCTCTCCAGCTCCTCTTTAGTTCGGACTTCCACCACATCAACTCCAGGAACCTTTTGCAGCAAGAACATGTGTTCGCGAAAGGAGCCTTGCAGCGCTAAAACTCCAATACGGATGGTCGAAGGCACTGGTCCGGCGGCGTCATCGGTCGCCATCGTGACCACAAAATTTGAACCAAAGAAAAATGACCCAGCAATGCAGACACGAATTAAATAAACGTATTGAAGGTAAGTTTGTGAATTAAAGGCTGGTTTGCAAGCTCGAGAGTGGTCATGCTGAGCCTGGTCACGGCACGCACTGCATCCCCGTACATCGCACAAAAGTCGTGACATCGACAAGCCGTTTACCAAACAGAAATGAAATTGAACTATCGAAACTACATGTATGCTGCAATGTCCACGCCCGCACGTTTCAACCAAGTGCAGTGCACGGGGGTCAAACCCCTTCGCAGCAACGCTCCGTTGCGCCACGTGAATTCCGAAAGCGCCATGTCCCGGCTGGGGACCGCTTGCCCAATCGATTCGCTGTACTCCAGAAGCGCACGCAGCACCGGTTGATGATCCCGCAGAGCGACGGAGGCCTCCAGGGCTCCCGGATGCCTGGCCGCTGCAGCTTCAAGTTCCTCCCTCATCAACGGCAGCAGCTCCACCACCAGGGATTCCACATCGGACTGATACTGTGACGCAATATCGCCCACCTGCATGAATATGTCAGGAGGAGTTACAGTGTGCAGTGGCCCACCATCCCGCTTGCCAAAGCTCCATAGCCCACAGGCTCCAACGCACCTTCACACCGCCCAGCGCAGCGCTCAGCAGCCAAAAGATCGATGCCCACAGCGACTTCTCAATGAGTGCTCTGTGCAGGGACACCTGGTCCACCACGGCACAGGAAACGTGGCCCTTGGCTAGCGTCGCTGCGACGTGCTCCGCCCACCTGGATTGAGACACAATACGCGGCGTGGTTGGTCTGTCCGAGTTCAAGTACCCAGTCGGTAATAACTCATATTGCCCTGATATACTCCGGTGATCCCTTTGGGGTCCGCTGTAACGTTCATTCATTCATTCATATTTGTCATTTTCATTGTGTCAAGAACCGTAGCGTCTTATGACCTTCACGTCAGTCGTTCATCGTCTTGAGCTTTTCCAGAACACCTATGCATCCTGTACATGTGAGCGCGACCCAAAGATCCAGTGGTTTGTGCGAGAGGCGGGCGATTGGTGCGCTGCATTAGTCCTCACGGGGGCCCGCCGAAGCCCCGCCAGATACGAACGGGGCCTGCGATGCAGTCCGTGAGGCCCAACGCCACGCACCTTCCGGAGACAACGGTGCGCAGACCGTCAGTTGCAGATCCGTCAGGCGCGGCTGCGGGAACATGGAGGCATCACGAGCAGTTACCATTTCACACGTCGCGCAGGTGGCCCCCCCTTGTGAGACCTCAGCGAGGTGCTGACCAGCGCAAGTAAGGGAGCACAACTCAGTCGGTTATACCCACAGCCGTGCGGGACGTGAAACATGACGCGTACGCACCCGCCATGTACAAAGCCACCTGCGTCACATCATCAATGCTATTTGCCTCGAACCAGGGCAATAGCCAGCCGTTCTGGAAAAAGACCAAGTCGCGGCGCCGTACGGGCGGTGTCCGCCGAAGGACATCGTCCAGAGCGTCGTTGGTTGTAGTGCAGTAGATAGGTCCCTGAACATGCATAGCACATACCTTCAGAGTCTTGCATCGGTGCCAATCGAGGCAGATTTCGTTTGCAGTTCAAAGCTGCATGCGCTTGACCTCGCACCTCGCCGTCTGCCGGGATCACGCCGTCGCGACGGGCGATACATAGACCGAGATTGGGTCCAAGCATATTTGCGATACATTTTCCCACTCTGCCGTAACCCACTAACGTCGCTCGCGTGGCCCCGGACGATACTGCTGATACCATGGCCGATCTCTTCACAAGTTTGCCATCTCTTATACTTGATAACCAAGGTGAAATTGCATGTCGGTGGAAAACCAGATGTTTAATCTCCGTTTGCGGAACATCCACAATCCGTCTCATTGCCAGCAAAATACGGCAAAAATGGTCCTCGTTATTAATTAAAGCAGTACGCCATAAAACAACATAAGTTCGTGCATCCCCTCGTTCCATGCATGGATCCCGCATGCCGTACAACTGAATGTGAGCGACGTCCTGCGTCCAACTGTGGAACGAGCGAACCATAGCATTGAAGTACTGCGGATCACTGGATCACGTGCGAAGACGCGACCCATGGCGGCGCGATAAATCATCCAGCTCCGTTGTCCGTCGCATCATCTCGATTTGGTTGTCCCATCCCTTCAAAATCCTGACCCCGTTCATCACTCATCCTCCGGTGCCGGGTACTTCTTCGCCTGATCCCGAACGGTCCTGCAGGGCGAAACACCCGTATCAGTGATGTATAAAATCGTTCTGCCGAGAATACCGTTCGGCAAGCGACGCACATTTCGAACAGCATTAGGGCACCACCAGGATTGCGCAGCACACATAGATGCTTGCCTCTCATACAACGCCTTGTCCTTCTTGAGCGCTTCGTAGGCGGGCAACTGTTAGGAAGGGAAATGCAAACGAAACTCAGGCCACGAAAGACCGGTCTGTTTGGTGGGCACTGGTGAAGTGGGCAACAGCGTATTACAGAATCTAGGCGGGCAAGACTGAATTCAGCCCTGGGTCGGCATGCACCCATGTATGCCCGCCCAACCCAAGCCGTTCCGGCTCTACTGAGCTCTTGACGAACCCCGCACCATTTAACAGCACGCTTAGTCCTGACAAACAGTCGCCAAGGCCGTCGGTGTAAGGCCCGCACTGCACCAAGACAATGTATGAGCGCGCAACCCTCCCAAGCCCTGCCTGAATTCTTTTGTCAACAACCAATATTGTCAAACCCTTCTTTAAATCTTTTTTATACATAAGCTCGGGGGCCGTACCTGGGCTGGGGACTTGATATTGGGGTTGCTGAGCAGCTCCTGGATGCCTGACAATATCTGCACCAGCGAGAAGGCGTAAGTAGCGGATGGGTAAGGGTGGACAAGCAAAGAAAGGACGAAAGATGCGCAAAGTTCAGAGCACGTAAGCCACCGCGATGTGGCCGGAACCGTGTCCCAGCCAGCTGTCGCAAAGGGCCAGATACGAGAGACGGTGGGCCGCAACGAACCCATTATGTTCATTGAGGTAACGTGTAGTTGTAGATGGGACGCCAAGCTGGTATCATGATTGACGTCGTCCTGGACAGCCAACGGCGCCCGGCTCCTTGAACGCTCACCTGCGTAATCGATATGCTTGGAGCCCACTGCCCTCCCAGGTCCGCATCATTGTTGAGTAGGCTCAGGCAGACCTATCAAGGCATTCAGGCACAGTTTAAAGCGCCGTGGCAGCGAGGGCCCAGCCGACAGATGGCGCATAATCCGCTCCCTTGCACCGTAAACGCCAGCAGGCAAGTCATGGCGCAGCCAGCGGCCGTGGATATGTAATACAGCTCTCACCTTGCCGTCTGGGTACACGTTCCTGTGACAATTACACATCCGGAGTAATTCAGCACGTAAAAAGCACGGAATCTTGCAGACACCAGACGTCTTTGCATAATTGACGGACGCTTCACGGCCTTGGGTTTCCCGGCCCGTCCCAAAGATTGCACACCAGCGCTTTACGACACCTGCACCCAATCAAACAAATCATCTCTGAACGACTTACGGATGGAAGAAACCGGCGGGAAAACGACATGTGGGAGGGTCCGATGGGTACGTGTCCGGGAACTCCAGCGTGAGGGGGTAGGACCCCTCCTCCCATGCGGTGCCGTTGGGCCCTGGAATGCGGCAATTCCAAAGCCGCAAGTTTGTACTTCCTGCGGTTGCCCACAGGAGAAACACGTAGACCTCAGGGCAACGCGGTAACCTGTTGGTGTTCTGAACACAGCTCTGTCCAACTGGTCCAACACCGCTGTCGCGTGCACACCGGCCCCAACGGCCCCAGCCGTCGCATCACGTACATGATACGAGCTCATAAACACCTGCGGCTCCTAACACCGAGTCGAGGGCGACCAATCCGCAGCGCGCACAACCGGGTTGTACGGATAGTGCAAGGTTTGCAGCAAATGGTTTGTCGCGAAGCAACTTACCATCTTCCCTTGTCAAAGGTTTGGCAACGAAACCGAATAGCCTGGATCAAAAACAGCCGGCGTAAGAGTTTCCGGCTTTGAGGCATAATTTGCCGTTTAGCCCAACCTCGCCACACCTTGTCTTTCTAAACAGCTTTCGCTCTTCAAGCAGGCGCCTATCCGCCAGCTCTGCCGTCATCCTCCAAAAAGTTATCACGGACTAACCTCACCCGCTATCGCGGTCGCCCTGTGGATTTGAATTGCTTCCAATTTACAACGAAGGATATTGCTTTTTACTTACATACATAGCTCGCTGACAAGAACACAGTATGATAACTGTCTTCTCTTGTCTCTCTTCTGCTCTTACATCTTTGCCCCAGCATGCATTGCACGGTCATGCGCCGTACAGTTCTACCGGAACGTCAGTGCCAATGGAGGATTCTCCAAGAAAGATGCACGCGAAAATCATTCGATACATTTCTCCGATCCCATGGCGTTAGGACGGGCGCAGGGAGCGCCTCGAGACCGCAGCTGTCAACAAAGGCTCTGCTGTGAACCGTGCAACATGCATCATTCAAAGCATGTACACGTAGTTGCATACATATATTATCATCAATATAGCCACAGCAGTTGACAATATGGCTATGCGGAGGGGTGCTTGTTCTTTCCGTTCCTTCGTTCATCTCTGGTGCGTACAACAACAGCAACAGTACACAACGCCCGGCCGTCCTTCCAGATACGAACCAGCGGGTACGCGTCTCTCAAACTGCGCGTCAGAATCTGTTCGCAACGCAACGCAACGCTCATTGCGGCATGACACACCTCCTCCAGCCTGCCGTTTCCTTGGCTAACCTCAGGAGTTCCCCGTGAAACACAAGATCGGTCCCCAGTTCATATCTTTCCCAGTGCCGCCTTCCATATGCTACCCGTGGCGCAGGTCAGCGCCTCCGCCACCAGCTGCGCCTCCGACCCATCCGCCACGCCGCCTATGGCCCACACACAGCCGCCGTGCTGCCACGCAGCAAGGCAGCTCCACCACGGCGGCATCGAGGCGGCTCCTCCACTGCCACCTCCGCTTCCCATTTCGCTTCCACCACCGCCGCAGCTGGGCATTGCTAGCACCACCTTTTTGTCGGCACCTACCACCGCCAGCAGAGACGCTGCCAGGCTCGACGCCGCCATGCGCCCCCCTTCCACTCCAGCCGGCGTGGACATGCGCGGCGGCGGCGCCGCCATCCCCACGAGCACGTGCTTCTCCTCATCCATCAGCGGCGCTGCCCGCTTGAATGCCGCCAGGGCGCTTGCCACGGTCTCGCTGCCGGTCCTGGCACCCCCTGGTCCGAAGGCTCGGCTGCCATAACCAGCCCCGACGACCGCAAGGCCCTCCTCCGGAGTCTGGCCCTGAGCAGCTAGCCTCGCCGGTCCCAGTACGTCTGATGCGGACTCCGCCGCCGCCGCCGCGACAGCTGCAGGGGATAAGTGGCCGAAGACGTACTTGGCCGCCGCCATTGAGCCCCGCAGCAGGAGGTCTTCCGCCGCCGCCAGGTCGCCCACCAGTGCGCTGGCGGTGGCGGCGTTGTGGACGTGGTCAGCCGTGGTGGCGCCGCAGGACACCAGGGCCTAAGGAGGGCATGGCGAGGTGCCGGTCGGGACGCGGGCGATGGGGCGTGAACGGGGGAAGCAATACTACTGCAACTGGGTTGCCAACGCCATGCAGGGAACGTAGCCCACTGTCTGCACTCTCTGGGTGGCCGTGTGAGCCAAATGACAAGCCGAGTGATCCGGATCAGGAGCACGCGATGCACACACAGCGATGCACATAGCCACACGCAACCTGCATGAAGTAACACGCATGCGATGCACTGCACTGCACCCTAGAGGTGCTGAACTGATTTCAAGGTGCAGGATCCGCGAACACGTCACCGTCCCCCGCTCAACCGCCGAACTCCTCCTCCTCCCACAGGCCCACTCATTTGGCTGCCACACCGCCTCGCCTGCATCAGCGCCTGCAGCTCCGCCTCGCCCTCGGGGACTGCCGCGGCGAACTCCGCAGGCGCAGCTTGCGCCGCCGTGGCCCCGGCAGGCACGGAAACCGTGCCAGGCGTCGCAGCGGCGGGCGACGCGGGCGCCATGTCGGCGGGAGGCGGTGTGGTGGACAGCGGCGGAGGGAGCGCGGTGACGTCCAGGGGCGGCGCCGCCACCAGCTGCAGCCCCAGGTAGTAATGTCGCAGGGGCTTGAGCTGCTCATCCAGTTCGTACACCAGGGGGACCCCCACGGGGATCTCCAGCATCATGATCTCCTGGAAAAGATTCGGGGGATGTCGTACCGGAGAAGCGGTGTCCGCCACACGCACGCAACGAAACGGCAATGTCCGGCGCCAACTTCCCCGCCCTCTTATGTTACAGACTGGCAGCAGTCGCGTCATGGAGCATGTACCGCACCGCGTGGGTGTCGTACGGTGCATGAAAAGTGCAACGCAATCTTCCCCCTTCCCCCTGTCACACGGTACTCTCGCGCATGGCAGCTGGACACCTGGGTTTGGTCGCTGAAGCGGTCAGGACCTCATCCAATCCAATCCAATCCAGCCGCACTTGCGCTCCTGGCGCTGATCAGCGACCCGCTGAGGGCAGTCAGGGCGCTTCAGGAACTGCCAGGCCTCCTCCTCGGACCCCCAGTCACCACTACTGGCCACCCTGCTGGCCACCTTACTTCGTCGCTGATGCCGTCCAGGTGCTTGACCACCCCCCGCAGGCTGTTGCCGTGGGCGACCACCAGCACGCGCTTGCCGCTGCGCACCGCCGGGGCAATGTCGCTGGACCAGAAGGGCAACGTGCGGGCGATGCAGTCCTGCGGGGTGGTCACAAAGACCCGATGTACGTACGGGACCGTACGGATGTCACTCGTACGTGATACCGTACATGCACGTACGTGCCTGGGGTGCAATCGGGGGCTCTCTGGTTTGGGCCGCTCAGAAGCCCAAGCCCTTCACAACCAAAGCCCTTCGCAACCGGTGACGCCTGATGTGCTCCGATACCGTGTACTGAATGCGAACGTCGTCCGTGTGTTTTTGGGGATTGAGAGCTGCACATCACCGCGCATCTGTCCAAGCACACCCCCGGGCTCACCTTAAGGCTCTCCGTGCACGGCAAGTCTTGCTCGTCCATGCCGCGGTAGCGGACGTCGTACCGTGGATGCCGCGGGTCATCAAGGCTCAGCGCCGGGGGCTGCGTGCCGAAGCTGCGGCGCCAGATGTGGACCTGCGGTGGCAGCCGCGGGGCGCGACGGGGCGGAGGCCGTATGACGAAACCCCGACCCGGAAGGGGCGGGCTCAGCGATGCGTCCGGGCGTCTTCCAGGGCCCCGGTCCGTTGCCTGTTCCGTGGCGCCCCGGATGGCCCCAAGCCTACCATCTCAGCCCCGTGCTTGGCGGCCATCTCCGCCTTGTTGAGGCCCTGCAGCGCCCCGTAGTGCCGCTCGTTCAGCCTCCAGCTCTTGACCTGGGTCAAGGGGAAAGGGAGTCGATACGGCATGGAGGCGCGGCGCGAGGCGCACCAGGCGGCGTATCTGCAGGGTTGCAGGTCCCAGCACAGAGCACCGCTGCAATCCAACATCCTGCAACTGGACGTCCCGGACCCCCTACCGTCCGCCCCCACCCGCCCACCTCGGGCGTGTACAGGATGTCCATTTCGTCCTCCAGGATGTGCAGCGTCCGGATGGCCCTCTTGAGCACGGACGTGAAGGCCAGGTCCACCCGGTAGCCGTGGGCGCGGAGCAGCGCACCCCCCAGCCGGGCCTGGCGGCGGCCCTGCGCGGTGAGGTCCACATCCGTCCAGCCGGTGAAGCGGTTGGCCAGGTTCCAGACCGACTCGCCGTGGCGGACCAGGAGGAGAGTGCGTGGCGCAGCACCGCCGCCGCCGCCAGCGCTGAGGCCGGCGGCGCCGGTGCGAACTTCGCTGCCGGGCCCGGAGGGGCTGTGCGTCACTGCGGCACCGCTGGCGGTGGCCAACGGCGGCGTGGAGGGCTGCATGGGGAGAGGCTGGCGGCGGTGATGCACAAGAGGAAAAGATCATCGGCGAGCAGGGCGACGGAGATGTGTAGGAAATCAGGTAGGCCACGAGGAGGAAGGGGGCCACGGGTTCAGCGCGACTGGGGTCGAGCTGGATCGGGGGGAGCGCGCGGCAGGCGGACTAAGCTGTCGTGGGGCGTGGCGCCACCCGCCGCGCGTTGCAGCACCTGGAATGGGCTGTTCTGAACGAGGCGAGGGGGCACGTATGCGGATAGGGCGGCACTGAACGCGGCTTGGGCCCGCGCGCTCTAGTCGACTTCCAAAGTCCGCGTTTGCCTTAAACCTCTCGGCGAAGGTAAGGTAAGGTAAGGTATTCTGTACCTATTCAGAGGGCGCTTCCGTTTGTGGCTGCCTCCTGTATTCTTGACTCCGAACCCAGTCCTGATCCGTCCACGATTGCAGCTCGATGTGGGAACTAGTCCACCAGGGTGACCCACCAAGAGCCACCAAATCAATTGTGGGGAGACGGGTGAAGTTCTCCCAACCGGCGCTACACCCTTGTTATCCAGATTGTGAACCTGAACACGTTTGGTCGGTGTGCACACGTCAAGACCACGTGAGCCGCGTCTTTCGAACCGAACAAGTACCTGTAGAGCCACCCTGTAGGTTGGATGTCCGCTGTTCCGAAGTCCAAAACAGGAAAGTAGCGAGATGACGCAACTCGAACCGCAACGACCCGTGGTCCTTTTCGACTCCGAGATGCGATCGGATTCGAATGGCAAGCGAAACGTCGTCGAAGGGATACCGTATCAGCGCAAGTCCTCGAATATGTCTGCTTGCCTTGAGGTTTGATGCATCCCATATGTCTGTTTGCCTTGAGGTTTGATGGTACGGACCCGTTGCCTGCCGATCAGCAGCCGGCTCGAATTCCCAAAAATGGTTCCGGCAAGCGATCATAACGTTTCTGATCGCCCCTCTGTCCTCTCTGCATTGCAGCAGAAATCGATTGAGTTGTCGGAGGCCGTCAAGGAGCCAAAGTTTCGGATCTCGAGTTGTCGTATCCCCGCGCTGGCTCATAATCGCAGCGATAGCATGTCGGAGATTCAGGTGGACTTGCTTTGTCAGATTCCTGGGCCGTCGGCTGGACCAAGCACGCGCATGCAGGTCAGCAGTCGCACAGGAACGCATCAGACCCCGCATAACCTGCAGCAAATCACGCGGGCAAAACTGCTGAAGCTCATGACCCAATCACAGATAATATCTTGAAGGCAAGATGCATGAAAGCCGCCGTCTTCAAAGTGCCGCGGACCGCAGCCACACCCAGGAAGAGCCATCGCCACGCCGCTGGTGCCCGTACCGCCAAAACCCACTGCGCCGTACGCATCGCTTGTGGACGGGGTCAAATCAGTTTGCTTACGTGTCATGACGCCGATTTCAGTGCATATTAAGAAAGGGATCACCCTCTGCACTGATGGCCGGCACGCCTGGCCGAGCGCTTGCGGCCAGCTGCGGCCAGCTGGGGTTCGTTCACGGCGTGTTTAGCCCCCCTCGCCCGAGTCATCCAATCCCGGCTTGCGGACTAGGCCGTAGCTTGACGAAGTGCAGCGCGCGACCGCGCGTGATGAGGTGTGAGTCGAAGTTGTGGCGACCTCGGAGGTCGGTCAGGGCGGCCCTGCCCTGGCGAGGCTCTGACGTCCAGTGAGCGGCCCTGTCGAGCGACCCGCGTGTGCGTCCCACACAGAGTGTTGTGCGGGCCGCACATCGCGCACCACTCGTCACGTTCCCCCTGGAGGACCGCTGAGACTGCGGCCGACTGCTGATGATGCCGGGATCCGGTCGCGCGACAGATGACGAGACGAGTCCACCGCCACCGCAGCTGACAACATTACACAACCGTTGGGGCTTGCCCTGGTATACACCGTCGATCCCTTTTGGGTTCGCGGTGACGTTACATTAATTCTTTACACATTTTTAATCATGCACCTCATGCACTAGGTGCGGTGGTCCATTGGGGCCCATGTGGCGCCGATTGCAAAGGAAACGGTCACGTAACGGGAAGGCGAAGGTGCGCTTGGAGCGCGAGCGCTTCGTCCGGTGCGAAGGTATAGCCCCATTGTTGCCTGTTGCCTGGGCTGCAAAGCATGCATCCACGCATAGCGTGAGGAGTACGAGGTTGCCTGGAAGCGTGAGGGGTGAGGGGTTCGAAGCGTGACGATTGCGAGGAAGGAGCCGGTAGCAAATCTCAACGAACACGATACGAGGTTTCAGGTCTTTGATCCTAGGGAGCGTAACGGATTTGCCGAGGTACGCCAGGACGTCCGAGGTATGGCTCAACCTCTGTTCTCAGATAACCGCGTCACCGGGACCGCTGTTATTTACCGCTGCGCCGGCCTTAATCCCTCAGGTTTCGACATATTTATCAAGGCAAACACGCATTCTATTTCTTATTGCCACGCTTCCAGCCGTGCGCTTCTTTGGTTCTTCCGCCCACCTAATCAGTTGCACGACCCACGGGTCATTTTGGAGTGGAGTTCTGCCCACGATCTCCGCATCACCTTGAATTTGCACATGCAAATAAAGATAAAATAATTATAAGATCTCCGAGCAAGAGCTTGCGTGGTTGGACGGCCGACGGCCTTTCTGAAAGCGAGCCCGCCCTGAAACCTAGGACGTAGGGTTTACGACCAATTTACGCGTACTTCTACATCAGTCGGTATATAACGTTTTTCCACATAATTCACCACCGATTGAACGTTTAATGCTAGATCGCACAATTATGGTGAATTTCGAACTTCTGAAGCTTCTGGCGCCGCTGCTGCTGGCGGTGGCGCTGCTTCGGCCGGGACTGGTCGTCGCGGACAGCGTGCTGCGCCCGCCCCCCGCCTGCACCGGCGCATGCGCTGTCCCCACGGGAGGCCTTGCGGCCATAACAGGTGCGTGCGCATTCGGGATTGTGGGTTGTTTGGACGGCACCGAATATAAGTCGCCCCAGTGCGTGGATTTCGCCGCGCTCGGCGGCCGATTGGATCAGGGCGCGGCGCGGGCCCCAAGTGCGAGGAGGTATACGTCGTAAACTAAGGGGCTGAGAGTGCCTCATTCTTCGTTTCTTCCTCTTGCTGACGGTGGCGGCGCGGCCCGGATCACGGCCAAGCGCATGACGTGATGACAGGTGCCTGCGAACATTCGAGACGCCTGTCTTCACGCATGCAAATGCAACTGTCATGCATGAATGAACGTTACAGCGGGACCCCAAACTGCAACTGTCATGCGTGCTGGTTCAATCGATCCGGTCCTTTCCCGTCCTTCCGATGACGTCCCTCCTTTCCTCGAACCTCCCCATGCCTCGCTTCACTTCACAGAGCCTTACTGTACCCTGGCCAACGAATCCAACCAGCTCCTGCTCCCGGGTGACTTATCCCTGGCCGACACCTGCGCCCGCCTCTTCGACGTCGAGGTCGGCAACGACCTGAAGCCCGATGCCGCACGACCCCACGAAGCGATCAGCGCCGAGCCGGCGGCGCCGCCGCCGGTGCTGCCTCCAACACCCGCTCCCCCCGCCCCCTCCTCAACGTCCAACTACTCCACGCCCCGCCCGCCGACCGCCGCCAGCCCGGGCGCTGCTGCTGCCCCGCCAAGCCCCTGCCCCGCCACCAACACCGACACCAACAGCAATGACGAGACGCCGCCGTGGTCCGTACCGGCTCCCCCTGCCGGGGCCCCTCCGAGCGAGGCAACGCAACTCCAGGGCGCCGACAACAATGAAACCACCACCACCAACACGTCATCCCGCCGCGGGTTGCCGATGGAGGGAGGCGGTCGCTGGGACCGGTTGCGGCGGAGCCTGTCGGAGCGGGCGGTGCGCAGCGGGCGACATGTGGCGGCCGGGCTGGCGGTGGGCCGCTCCGCGGTGCAGCGCAACCCCAAGACGGCGCTGTGGGGGGTCTGCCTGACGTTGCTGGCCATCCTGCTGCTGCAGCGCGCCCGGTGGGTACCGGCTGCCTGGCGCGGCCTCGTTGGCACTTGACTCTGCTAGAGTCACTCGCTAGAGTGCTTTTGTTGGGGGGCTGGACAAATGTGGTCCTCGATTGCATGCAAGTGCCGTATCCGCTCGTTTGCATATAGGTGCCGTACGTGGGCGAGCACCGGCCTTACTAGGTCTTAAGAGGGTCGCGGGCAGGCATCCCTCGCCACCCCAGGTGTCCGAGTTCGCCAGGGGTATCAGAGGGTTGGAACTGGTCTATCACACGGCACTCGGTATCGCCGTCAGCTCGGTGACGCGTGCGCCCGTCGCCTCGCTGCACTAGTTGATGCGGCTCTCGCCTCACCGCCACCTCAACATCCCCTCCCTCAGGCAGCAGCGCAGTTCAACTGTGTCTACCAAACTCCTATTCCCCTTCCAACCAAAACATTCCAGATATCCCGTGACCTTTTTTCTAAAAATTCCTCCTTATCCTCCCGTTGCTGGGCCCAGGCGCCCCACGTACGACCTGGACCGCATCCCGGGTCCGTGGACGCATGCGCTGCCGCTGCTGGGCAACATCCTGCAAGTGCTGCGACCCGACTTCCACCGGGTGTGCCTGCACTGGGCCGACAAGTACGGCGGCATTGTACGGTAAGTACCTGCTGTACGCGGGTGTGGGCGTGTGTGTACGACACAGACATTCGGTCGAGCGTGCTGTCAGCCTGACCGTCTCGGAACCCCTTTCATGTGCTATCAGTCGCCAGTTTGGAATGTAGGTATCGAAATATGCTCTTGTCGGGCACCCACTAGGCTGCGAATTTTGTTTCCCCGCTCGGGACCATTTAACGGCCCCGCGGAATGACGTTTTCGTGTGTCCATTCGCCTCGCTCTTGTACCGTCGTACGTCGCTGTCTTTCCCCGGCGCCTCCGCCCCCAGCGTCAAGTTCCTCTGGCACGACGGCGTCATGGTGACCGACCCCGCGGCCCTGGCGTCCGTCTGCGGGCGGGGCGAGCACGCCGTGGACAAGGCCGCCGCGCTGTACATGCCCATCAACGAGATGTGCACCCCGCACGCGCACCCCAACCTGCTCACCAGCGCCGCCGACGACGCCTGGCGGGCGGTGCGCAAGGCAGTGGCGCTGTCCTTCGCGTTCGGCAACATCCGTAAGAAGTTTGCCGTCATCAGGTGGGGGCAGTTGGCGGTTGGAGTGGTTAATGTTTGGTGGGTTTGGTTGGTTGGCGGTTGAGAGGCGAGGCTGTCATGGGTGGTGGTCGCGGGGTGTGCAGATCTAGGTTTCGGTGGCTCCTGTCTCGTCGGGTCAGATCGGCCCAAAGCGGGTCTGCAGCTTTGCGCGCACATAAGCTCCCATGCAATCGAGCGTTTGGGAGACTGCACGCTGCGCTGCAGTGTGCAGTCCCTCTTTAGGCCGGTGGCGAGGCCGACCCGATCCGACCCTGCCCGTCGCGTCCGAGCCGTCTGGCGGCTCCGTGATCCACCTACGGCACTACCCCACTTGGCTTCCGACCTCCTCACGGTCCCAGAGACCCAGACTGTCTTTCCTGAGGTTCAGCTGAGCCTGATGGGACACGTCCTCACGCTTCTGCGTGCCCCGTCCCCTCGCTCCGTCTCCTCGCACCGGCGCCAGGGAGCGCACCGGTGAGCTGGTGGAGTGGCTGCGGCGGCTGGGCCCCGAGCAGTCGGTGGACGTGGACCAGGCGGCGCTCCGGGTCACTCTGGACGTCATCGGGCTGGTGAGGGGGAGGCGGCCGCGCAGGGCACCTTGCAACGGGTTGGTGGTGCAGTACCATGTGTGGTAGTGTCACTGCTCACGGGTTCATGACCACCGGGCTGCGACGGGGGCGCCCTTGGCCGCGTGTATCGCGGCCGCCCCTGCGCCCTGCCCCCTCAGCCCGCAAGACCGGGCGCGTCCTCTTTAGTGGTGGAAACTCCTTTAGTGGAACAAATCCGCCCTCGCGAGGAGGGAGTACGGCTTTGTCATGGCACGGCCGTACGGCCGTACGACCGGTGTCACGCGCCTTTGTGGTGATCGTGGCCGGGGCCCCTGCCATGCGCACCTGCATCGATTTGAGCGATTCGAGACATGCGCCCAACCCTGTCGAGCGGGTGGGCCGACTGAACCGTCTGGGGCGCATGACAGGGCCGGCCCCGCTCGACGGCGCGCATGCGTCCTTCGCAAGGGTATGGACGGGACCACGGCCGCAACCCGTTGTTCAGGTTCGGGGCCTTCCCTGACCCGACCCCGACCCCGAGCCCGACTCCGCACCCCGCACCCCGCAACCCGGACCCCGACTGCGCTCCGCAGACCGCCTTCGGTCACGACTACGGCTGCACACGGCTGCAAGAGGTGCCGTACAATCACCTGCTGCGTGTGTTGCCCCGCGCCTTCACCGAGGTCATGCGCCGCATCGCCAACCCCTTCCGCAAGCTGGCCCCGGGAGCCTTCAAGAACGGCTCTAAAGGTGCGGCGCGGTGGGGCGCGGTGATGCGCCACCCAGAATTGCTGCGATGCAGTGCGATGCTGTGCGGTACCATGCGGTGCGGTGCCTGTCGAATCGCGATGCGATGCGGTTAGCTGCTGCAAGGTCGCCTTCCACCCGGCCATTAGTTGTTGCCGGAGGACCCTCCGGCGGACAATGCAGAGGGTGGATATGGCGCGGTCCGGCAAGGCACGGTCGATAGCGTGCCGTGTCGCTGTTGTACGCCGCGACTACCGCCTTCACCTCCACGATGCAGTGAAACCTCCGCGTCGCCTGAGTTGAGTGAAGGAAATTGCCTGACCAATACCAGTTACAGTCTACTACCATAACTGCTTGCAAATTAAGAAACAAAGATACGAAGGGTCAAGGCAGCGCGCCACCACCGGCTCGACGGCACGCTGACAAAGCTCGACACCCGGAAGGAAGCAGATGGACCGGACGGACGGACCCGGCAGTGTCCCATCACACACAGCCCTGCCCATCTCGGTCCCACCACCACCACCGCCACTACGTGGTAATCATCCGGTCGTTTCTGGTTCGTGCCTCCGCCCTTTCCAAACCCGCCACCGCCACCACCACTACGCCCACCTGGCACGCCGCCCCTTGTGGTAACCTCCCCTCCCCGCCCCGCCCCTTGTGGTAACTTTGCCACCCCTCCGCTTGCAGGTCGGCTCAGCTTCCTGGACTTCCAGACCCACATGAAGGCGCTGCTGCGGGAGATCAAGGAGCGGGGGCCACCCGCCCGCGGAGACACGGACATCGCGGCGCAGCTGTACCGGGTGATGGAGGCGGCCAGGCAGGAGGCGGACAAGATCAACCAGGCGAGCAGGCGGGGAAGGGCAGGGGGGGTCGGGAAGGGATGTGTGGGGCAGAGGACAAGAGGTAGGGAGAGTGCGAGCTCGCGGCTGGGCGGCGAGACTGTCTGGGTGCAGGTGGACAAGATTGCCCAAAGGGGGGGCCCGCCAGCAGGGGGGGAGGGGCAACAGGCGGTCAGAGTATTGGTGGTGGCGGCGGTGGCATAAGATGGCTGCCACTGGGCGCGCTCTTCACCTTGCTCTTGTGCCCCTCCCATCCAGTCCCGCTTCCGTGCCCCTACACCTGCCCACCCCCGCAGGCCAAGCGGTGGCCGTGGCGGTGGCTGGGGCGCAGGGCCGTACCCGCCATTACGGACGAGCGCATCCTGTCCGAGGTGCGGGGCCGGGCGCTTACCGTGCAGGTCCCGGGTGCACGTCTCCCGAGTGACGGGACGGGCGAACGGCTTGCCGACCTCAGGCGGGTGCCACCTCAGTCTTTGAGTGCGGTCATGCGTGTCTTTGAGTGCGGTCATGCGTTAGCGGCCAGATGCTTGGGTGTGGGCGTGGGCATGGGCGTGGAGGGAGTGCTCGCGTGCCCCCCGCCAACCACCCACACCTGCCCCCGTCGCTCCCTACCGACTGGTGTACGGCAGATTGGCATCCTGTTCGTGGAGGGTTTCGAGACCACGGGCCACACCATCAGCTGGACCCTGTTCAACATCGCCACCACACCGGGTAGGGGTAAGGGGTGGGAGGTAGGGGGAAGATAGGAAATTGGTAGACATTTCGCTGTCAGAGCAAAGGGGGAAGGGCAGGGCAAGAGTGTGGATGCCTCGCCGACACGTCGATACGGCAAAGCGATGCGACACGGGGTGACGCGGTTGCAGGGCGGCACTGAACTAAGGATATGGCTGCTGCGACTGATAAGGCGGCGGCGAGGCAGCAGCGGTTGCGTCGCGGTCGCAGCCGGTTGGGGTTCATCCGTGGGCCCCAGTAACACGACTGGCAGCCTCATCTCAGCGGTGCACTCCACCCCAAGGCAGGGGTAACAGCACGCACTCGCCTTTGGTTGCTCCAGGGTCCATAGCGCCGTATGTGCCGTGATTCGGATATTGGCGCTGGCACCGGGAGTGCCGCTCTGCGCCGTCCCATGCTTTTCCACACGACCCGGTTCGGGCCGGGTGGGTTCCGTTCCGTCGCTGAACACGACCGCGACCCCTTCCCTTGTCCCCTGGCTTGCAGTGGCCTCCCTGGCTCCCCTGACTTGCCTGGCTTCCCCCGGTCCCTCGTCACCGCCCTCCTCCCTGCCGCAGGGGTGCAGGAGGCCGTCGCGGAGGAGCTGGGCGCGCGGGGCCTGCTGGTCCGTAGCCAGGCGCAGGGAGGCCGCGCCGCCGCCCGCGCCCTGGTGCTCGAGGACCTGAAGCGGCTGCGCTACCTCACAGCCTGCGTCAAGGTGGGGGCCGCCGCCGTAGGGGCCAGAGCGGATGGGAGGGAGGGGCTCGGCGGAGGGTGCTGTGTCGCCCAGGTGCTTTCCCGAAGCCCTTCCCTGCCCTGCGCTAGAAGCGGTGGCGGGGAAAGCGCCGGGGGCTCGCCCGCCCTCGCGTGCTGCTGCGCACCCACACGTATTGTCACCCACCGACTCGGTGCGCGTCGGCCCACACCCCTTGGCCGTACACGCTGCTTGTACGTACCTTACCTGCAACTTACCCCCTAGGAGGCTGTGTATGGAAGGCGGCGCGCCAGCCGTCTTGCCCAGGCCTTCCCCGTCGACCCCTGGCTCCTGACCACCTCGCCCCGCCCTCCACCCTCGACCCGCAGGAGGCGATGCGCATGTACCCGGTGGTGTCCATCATGGGCAGGTGGGTAGGGGCCGCTCGTATGACGTTCTTTTGGCCGGGTGTTTGCGCTCTTGCAATCTGCAAGCCGGAATGCCTCTCCGGCGGCGCTGCATCCGTGCCCAGCCATCCTGGGCTCACGCGGCCGTCCAGTCCCCTCATGGCCAGGCTCTCCCCAGGTCGCCACGTCAAGATCCCAGCGCGCGCCCCGACGAGGCCAGCCCCCAAGCCCCTCACCCGCCCGCCCCGCCCGTGACATCGTACCTCGCCGCCAGCCGCCCCTCCCACAACCGCTCCCCCGCCGCCCCTTGCCCCGCCCAGGTGCACCGAGAAGCCCACCCGCGTGGGTCCCTACCTGGTGCCCGCCGGCACGCCGGTGGCCACCCCGCTGTTCGCCATCCACAACACAGTGCACAACTGGAGGGACCCCATGGAGTTCAAGCCCGAGCGCTGGAACGGTGGGTGGCCGCTGATTAACCCCGCCCCTGAGTGGCGGGCCAGATCCATCTCGGCGTCTGGGTGTGCCCCCGAAGGAGGCTGGATAGCAGCGGTTCGTGCTCATGCGTGCGGGCTGTTGCGGGTAAAGTGCTTTGCGGGGACACAAGATGGCGGCTCCGCGTGCTCATCGCCTGACTGCATCTCCTGCGCTTTTCCCGGTAGCACCGCCCGTGGGAGGACAAGGGGCACGCTGTCGGGGGCCATAGTTCCTGGGACCTATCCCCCTGCCCCCCTCGCTCCTCCTCCCCGGCGCCCACCACCGTATCCCCTCCAGACGTGCCCCTGGAGTCTTACGTGCTGGATCTGAGGATTAAGGAGGGCATCCTCACCCCCAACGGAACAAACGGTATTGCCAACGGCACCGCCACCCACTCGAAGGTCAACGGGATCGCCGCCAACGGCAACGCCAGCGGCCACCACATGGCCTTCGCGGCCGCCCCGGCCGGCCCTCGCCAGTCGGCCGAGTCGTGGCAGTCCGACCGCCCGGCTGTGGCGGCGGACATGCGCAGCCACCCCCTCTCCCACCACATCGCCGCGTCGCCGCGGACGGTCAGCCCGGAGCCGCTTGCGACCATGTCCAGCGGTGCCTCCTACCCCGGATCCTCCATGCCGGCCTCCTCGGACGACGGCGACGAGTCGGACACCGAGCACCTGGGCGGACCCGCGGGTCGGCGGACCGGCATCAGCTTCATGCCGTTCAGCGAGGGCCCCCGCAGCTGTGTGGGTCAGTCCCTGGCCAAACTGGAGGTGATGACGGTGCTGGCGACCCTGCTGGCGAACTTCAGGATCGAGCTGGCGCCCGAGGTGAGCGGTGCGGGTGGGCTCGGGCTTGGGCCCGGGAGGAGCACGTGCCGTCCGGGATCCCCCGCGGTTACACCTAAGGCGGCGGAAGGGAACTTACGAATTAGTTGGATTAGGGGGAGGCCGTTCTGGACACCAGGAGGAACGTCCTGTTGGGAAACGTTGCATACGAGGTGCTCCCATTCGCTGTGTTCGTGTTCGTGTTCGTGTTCGTGTTCGTCGCGTCCCACAGCCAGCGGGCAACCCCGCCGATCCCGTAGCAGCTACCGTACCAGGTTTGCCGACGCTGCGGCTCCGCCGCCGCTGCTGCTGCTGCTGCTGCTGCTGCTGCTGCAAACTCTGCTGCTGTGCTGCCTCATTCGCGGACGCGTGATGGGATGTCCGTGCCGTGTCGCAGATGGGCGGCCGCGAGGGCGTTCGGAAGCTGGAGAGCACACATCTAACCCTGCAGACCCGTGGGACGCGCGGCATCCGCATGCACCTCCACCCGCGGGAGCTGGAGCCCTGAGCCGTGCTCTCGGCCGCACCAACGACGAACCCGGGGGATGGCGATCGACACCGAGTTGTCGGGTCAGGCAACGAGCTGCCCGGGTTGATCTTCTGGGCTGCGCCATGCATATGCATATCTTGTGCACATCTCGGTTGCCGTATATAAGACAGGTTGACGGTTGTCGTTCGGTTGGTCGGTTGGCGTTGCCGTGACGGCTTTGACGACGAGCGGCGTTGCGAGCCACTTCAGCTCGGCCTGGGCGGCCTTTGGACTCGGGTGGCGGGGTCCGTAGTCCCCCAATTTTGCGAGGGTCACAGTTAGATGCGGCGGGGCCTGCTGGATCTCCATCACCGGGGTCCGGCCCGCCGGCCGCGTGGTGCCCTGCTGCCCAATGATGCTGTGGGTGTGGCAGGGGAGGGAGGGAGTGCCGCTGTGGCCGCTTTCATCAAAATTGTGGGCCGCGGATCGGGGCCGGGGTCGGGGTCGGGATCGGGGTGCGATCCTGAGCGCACAGCTCTTGTGTGGTGGTTTACGTGTTGCGAACTTTTTCCCACAGTGCTCCGCCCTTACTTACCTGGGAATCACCGGCATCGGGTGGCATTGGCACGCATACCAACCTGCGACGGAACGAATGCACACACACACACAGTTTACACACACAAATACACGTGCAAGGGTGGCTGGGTTGCCATTGGATGTCAACGTCATTGCCGGGCGGCCTGGAACCGATTGTGGTGTTGCATGAGATGGACAGCTGGAACGATTTCCAATGCTTTGATTACGAGTGCGGTCGGGAAGGCGGGTGGCGACTGAACTCATTGGGGCCGTACGCTAGAGGTAACGGACGGCGGCTGGCGCTGTCGCCAGGGCCGCATTGCTCGGGGGGGGGATATGCAGCTTGCCTGCCTACTGTGCACCTGGGAAGCATGTACTGTGCATGTGAGGAGCATTATCCGCGTATTGTACGATGCCTGCCTCACACCGTACCCGCGACACTCGGACTGTACTGCGTCACGATGTGCCCGCTGCTGCTCCTGCGGCCGCGGCTGCGGCTACTGCTGAGTGTCGTCATCGTGCGTTCACTGCACACCACAGCACACAAGGTAGGCAGGAGATGATACCTCATCCCCTGTCGGTATGACTTCTCTCCGACATCTGTTGAGCTGATAAGTCAACCCCGTGGCTGAATCAGTCCGCGCACATGTGCGACCGGGTCTCGCACCGGGTCCCCTGACAACCCCAAACCCCAACAACCCTCGTGTTCGAATTGCATCAACCGCAGAAGCGAGGTGGAAGGGGGACCCCTCGCACGCCGCCCCCGGCTGTGCGGGACTGCGTCGCGCCCAAGTCAGCCTGTTGTGGAAGTCAGCCCGTTGTGGCGTGTCCCTGTAGGGGTGTACGGCCGAGAGAGTGACGCAAGCGCCTTCCGAAAACTGTTAGCCCGGATGGGCGGATCACGACCCGACTGGATAGGCTGTTGTCCTGGATAGACGGACGGACCGACAGACAGACGGCGGGCCGACGTGACGTGAAGGATGAGGACTGCCTGTAGAGAACCTCGTGCAGAGTGTTCATCACTGGCGCCTGCCGCGGTTGCGCAGAACATTGCGTCAAGGGCGCTGTATATATCGAACTTTCTTGCAAGACTTGGTACTGACTGCTTCGAGGCGGCCGAACGGCGGGGCCCTCTGCGACGTCGAGAGGGGGGAGCGGGGGGTGGGCTGACCAGCGTGCGAGCGGTCAGGCCCCCGATGCGGGTGATATTTCGTTGCTGCCGAAATTCGTTGCTGCAGATATTTCGTTGTTTTGCATATCGTACATGTGCGCGACGGCTCCGGACGCCCAGCAGCCATGCCGCTACATCGCCGCCCGAGCCCCCCCAGTAACACGGATGTCGTCGCATCGCTGGAGATCCTGGTACAGTTGGTTCTTCACCGGACGTTTGCTCTGGCAGCAGCGCAGTTTGAATATGCCTACCAATTTCCTGTACCCCCGGGGTCCGCTGTAACATCCTTAATAATACTACCCCCAGTAACACGACTGGCAGCCTCATCTCAGCGGTGCACTCCACCCCATCTCCCCGTGGCAGGGATCACAGCGCGCACTCGCCTTAGGTTGCTCCAGGGTCCATAGCGCCGTATGTGCCGTGATTCGGATATTGGCGCTGGCACCGGGAGTGCCGCTCTGCGCCGTCCCATGCTTTTCCACACGACCCGGTTCGGGCCGGGTGGGTTCCGTTCCGTCGCTGAACACGACCGCGACCCCTTCCCTTGTCCCCTGGCTTGCAGTGGCCTCCCTGGCTCCCCTGACTTGCCTGGCTTCCCCCGGTCCCTCGTCACCGCCCTCCTCCCTGCCGCAGGGGTGCAGGAGGCCGTCGCGGAGGAGCTGGGCGCGCGGGGCCTGCTCGTCCGCAGCCAGGCGCAGGGAGGCCGCGCCGCCGCCCGCGCCCTGGTGCTCGAGGACCTGAAGCGGCTGCGCTACCTCACGGCCTGCGTCAAGGTGGGGGCCGCCGCCGTAGGGGCTCGGCGGAGGGTGCTGTGTCGCCCGAGGTGCTTTCCCGAAGCCCTTCCCTGCCCTGCGCTAGCGGCGGTGGCGGGGGAAGCGCCGGGGGCTTGCCCGCCCTCGCGTGCTGCTGCGCACCCGCACGTATTGTCACCCACCGACTCGGTGCGCGTCGGCCCACACCCCTTGGCCGTACACGCTGCTTGTACGTACCTTTACCTGCAACTTACCCTAGGAGGCTGTGTATGGAAGGCGGCGCGCCGTCTTGCACAGGCCGTCCCCGTCGACCCCTGGCTCCTGACCACCTCGCCCCGCCCTCCACCCTTCGCCCGCAGGAGGCGATGCGCATGTACCCGGTGGTGTCCATCATGGGCAGGTGGGTAGGGGCCGCTCTTATGACGTTCTTTTGGCCGGGTGTTTGCGCTCTTGCAATCTGCAGGCCGGAATGCCTCTCCGGCGGCGCTGCATCCGTGCCCAGCC
The DNA here is from genome assembly GCA_003117195.1 of Eudorina sp. 2006-703-Eu-15. Classification (NCBI taxonomy): domain Eukaryota; kingdom Viridiplantae; phylum Chlorophyta; class Chlorophyceae; order Chlamydomonadales; family Volvocaceae; genus Eudorina; species Eudorina sp. 2006-703-Eu-15. Next base: position 296,207 of record BDSI01000027.1, on the reverse strand, counting down.
GTCCTGGGCTCACGCGGCCGTCCAGTCCCCTCATGGCCAGGCTCTCCCCAGGTCGCCACGTCAAGATCCCAGCGCGCGCCCCGACGAGGCCAGCCCCCAAGCCCCTCACCCGCCCGCCCCGCCCGTGACATCGTACCTCGCCGCCAGCCGCCCCTCCCACATCCGCTCCCCCGCCGCCCCTTGCCCCGCCCAGGTGCACCGAGAAGCCCACCCGCGTGGGTCCCTACCTGGTGCCCGCCGGCACGCCGGTGGCCACCCCGCTGTTCGCCATCCACAACACAGTGCACAACTGGAGGGACCCCATGGAGTTCAAGCCCGAGCGCTGGAACGGTGGGTGGCCGCTGATTACCTACCCCACACACACGCCGCGCGCCCAAGTCACGAACCTTCCATCAACAAGCCGCGCTACTCTTCCTCGCTATCCCCATCGATGATGGGGATAGCACGGAAGAGTAGCGTGTGCGCAGACCATCTGAGCCTGGTTCACAAAAAACTGCATGATGGAGTCAGTCAGAACGACTCCGTTGCCACCGCTGACGGTAACCTTCCCGCTCTTGGTTGGGTGCTTCAACTGGCGGTGGCTCCCGCGCTGTGCGACGATGAACAGTATCCACCGTTATAGCTTGTGATGAAAGCGACCCTGCTTTACTAGGCAACATAGATGTTTGTGCAGGTGTCCATCCACCTTGGCATCTAACTCGACGGCTTAATGGCGTCGGGAGCGCTGCCTCCACGACGCGCCGCCCACACGGATGACAGACAGTCGTGCGGGTCGGGGGGCGCAATCAATGGCTCGCTAAGCGCCTGGCCATAGCAGCGGGCGGGGCCCCGTGCGCCCCTCACCCTGCATCTCCGCCTGCATGACGTGCCGTAGTTTGCTTGGCTGCCAGGCCCCCGTCCGCGTGTCTGTTTCTGCTTCCCTTGGTTTGGGTCGAAAACCCTTCGCCGAGACTCACCTTGCCCCCCTCGACCGCCCTTCCATCTCGCTGCGATGCAGGATCTTCAAGACCAAGAGTGCCAAGACCCCATGGCCTTGACTGCGTCGGCGGGCTTCAAGGAGCACCTTTGGCCCGGGCAGGGCCCCGTGCACCCTCCCCTCTGCATCTCCGCCTGCATGGCGTGGCTGCGATGCGGTTCTCCCCCCTGCTGAGATAGAGTGTCTTCCGTATCTTACATTGTGGCAGGATGCTCCGAGCAGCCCCTACCACCAGGCGACGGAGGGCCCATATCTCGGACCGAAACTGAGTTTCGGCCGATCAAACATAATGGAGACGATAAAAGTTCCTACAACTTATTATGCGGCTTGGCCCCCCCTGCTCCTGCTGCCCATGCCCCGACGCCCTCAGCCCGCCCGGCCATCATCCCGCAGGCCGCATCTCATTTTTCCTCCACACGTCTCACCCAACGCCCTCCTCCCAGTACACCGTGACACGTATTTGTGCCACCCGGCGGGCTTACACGGCGTCTGTGTCACCGTTGATCCGCCTCAAGTCCTGATGACCTCCTATTCCCCTCGTGGCGTGGCGCGGCGCGGAGTGTGGAGTGCACCATGTCAATTTATTGGCCGGCAGTTGGACCCAGCTGTATTACTGTACACCACTCTTAATACATTTACCGGACAGTGCGCTCGCAGCACGCTCCAGCACGCTCGCAAGGCGGGGGCAGCCATAGCTCGGGCCTGGAGACGATAAATTTTCCTGCGGTGCTGAGAGGAGGAGAGCGGTCAGGCCCCCGATGCGGGTGATATTTCGTTGCTGCCGAAATTCGTTGCTGCAGACCGGACGCCCAGCAGCCGTGCCGCTACATCGCCTCCCGAGCCACAGCATGAACTGCTTATATATGTTGTACGATCCTTCCCGCGAAGCGGCGCATGCGGATCATGGTGCGGCATGTAATAAAGTGCCCAATGCTCCGTGAATTTGCCGATGCAGAATAGCTCACACTTCTCCAAATACCACCACAGCTGCAAGCGCATATTAAAAAGCCCACACCCCACACGACGACACCCATACCTTGATGCGCGTAGCACGCACATGACGCAGGGACAGGGTGCCTGCACATCGCTAGTGCCACACGGACTTTCCTCACAAATCACAGCCGACGATTGCAACAGCAGTCCCAAGTCGTGCAGTGGTCTGCGACTGTCGACCTCACTTGCGGATGACCTGGAAGTGGAAGTTCCGGCCCCACTTCTCCGAGGTGCCCACCCCGGGCACTCCAAGGTGGATCCACAGCTCCGCAATCGCCTGCACACAGCACACAGGCGGGCGCAGCCAGGGGCCGCACCAGCCGGCGGGCCCCAGGACAGTTGAGCAAAGCTGTGGGCGGACCCGGCACCCAGAACGCCGCCCGCCCCCCTTCAGGGCGAGCCAGGACTTGTCGGCCGCACACACAGTACCGACGGGCGGGTGTCTCACTTAGCACAATACCGACCGGCCGGAAACGGGGACGGCGCATGCCCGCATACTGAAAGACGCAACGACGTACTCGCCCAGCACGCGTTGATGGGCAGCACCCCGCCCAGCCAAGCTCCGCCCACCTCTAGGTTGCGGGCGTAGCGGATGGGCCCCACGTACACGGGCTGGAACCCGGTGGCGCCCAGTACCTCCTCCACCTCCCCGCGGCGCTCCGGCCCGCCCGCGTACAGCATGGTGAGCTGCTCCCCCTTGATACCCGAGCCGTCGCCTTTGTCCATTTGGTCCACACCTGTCCGGGACATGGACACGGACACGGCGATGTGCTGCCCGGAGTGAGGCGCGGGGATGTCGGTCTGTAGTGTTAGCTGGGACCGTGGCATCTTGTGTTAACCGCGGCGATAATTGGCAGTAGCAGTGTTGGGAGCTTGGAGGTGCCGACGGTGGAGGTTGTGGTTGCAGCAGTCGCGGCCTCGGTGGTGCTGTTGGGCAGCTCGGCTGGTCAATCCGAGTTCGCGGCTGCGCGGCTACCGGGATGCAGTCCGCCGCAGTCATCAGAGTCTGCTGGTGGGGAGCCGCTGAGGGTTAACCACTGGGGGTAGGTAGTCACCGACCATCCCGCTGTGGGGTCTTCTGCAAACTCGTCAAACCCTCCTCATATGCTATCCCCGGGTTCACTTACCGATGGTGTTGAAGGCCTTGTACACAATTGTGTCGGGCAGCGCCTCGGCCAGGACCTCACCGGCTGCGGGAAAGAGAGGAAGCAAGGGGTCATCCGGCTCAACCCAGGCGTCGCTGGATTGTCGTTTGTGGATGCAATCGATAAGCTTTTCTATCCGATCTGCCTGGGAATGCCAACCCCTTGCCGGCCCAACGGATGTCACGTGAGGCAAACATTCGGGATCTGTGACTAGGGGCGCAAGCGCACCTGATTTCCCGGACCAGCGGACCTCCAGCCCAGGGTACGGCGTCACTGGGTTTGTCGTGTCGATAAGTACCTGCAGGTACGGTGCCGTATTACGACGAACTATGATTGCTGAATCTCAAATGTCGGTGTAGCGCTTTGCCGAAAAATATTCACCTTGCCCCGAATTTCATTGCCAAGATCGGCAGCTATGGCCTTGATTCCGGCATCGTCGTGCGAGCCTGTGTGCAGGGCCACGTCAAGGCATCGTGAAAATGAGAATATAAAGGTGCTTAGCTTGCAGCTATTAAGGCGAGTTGAAACCTTGGGACGGCAGTTAGAACCTTACCCGGAACAGTCAGGAAAATCACATCGCTAGATTGCACGGCCTCCTTTACAGGCAGGACCGTGGTATTTTCCACCTTAGACAGGTCGGCATACTTCGCAGTATCCCGAACGCCGAAGATTACGGAATGTTTCTTCGCGATGACCTTCCCCAAAGTCTTGCCGACCGTGCCAGCGCCGATGATCCCGACCTTCAAAGCCATTTATATTATTCGTGTAAATCCGCGGATTGCAGACGACTTGCGGAAACTGTATCCTGCATTTATTCAGAGCTGCTTCCGTTAGGATTCATAAGGCCTATGGCCGTCATTCATTGAGAAGAAACAAACTATCAATCGTCTTGTGCTAATGAGGTTCTTGATCTCCGCCGTCCTCAGCACTTATCGCCGATTGTGGAATGATGGAAGTGATCGAGCGCACGAAGTATCGTGAATCAAACTCTAGATGCACTGGCGTGCAGCTTTGTGGAAAAGAGCTAGTCGCAGCTCCCTATTTCTAAGACATGTTGCGTTGTAAACTTGCTGTTCAACTCAAGACTCAAGTTCAGGCAAGAGGCCCAGACAATAATCCTTAGTCATATGCGGTACGCATTATCAGAGCTACCCCGAACCATAACACCACTGCCTCCATGCGCTTTGCACGTGCTGGAAGAAAGCAGTCTAAGACGTCTTGACATGAAGTAGTTAGCGTCTGTGAGAGGCACCAACGCTTTCGTCCTGTCCCATGCCGGTTTTCATGTGTCATGCAGAAGCTGCCTTGCTCAGAGAGGCACAGAGGACAGAGCGGCCCCGCGCGTTCTGCTTTCTTATTGCAAACAGGTTATTATTACACAGTCCTCATGTAAGAAAACCTGTTCATCGCCGTGATCGTAATCGCCGTGCACGATGCGTGCTGACGAGACACCCCATGCTTTTGACAACGAAAATACTTGTTCACGTCATCGCGCGTGCATGAGGCAGGCCCTCCAGGTGCCGCTGCCAAGATCCTGAGGTACGAGCTGGTCAACAACTCAGGGTGATTCTGAGTAAATTTTAGCCGTTGCGTTCCGGATAGCCTACCGGGCCTCGAAACGGCAGTCCTTGTGCGAGGGCCGTTGGTCCAGAAGCCTGCAGAAGCCGACAGGGGATTTTGTCATTTCCAAATCGGAGAAGCGGGCGTTTTTGATTGAGTTTTATGCGGCCCGGTTGCCTAAGTCGCAGAGACCCTCCTTTAAGAGGAGCAGGTGGGACTTGGCGGAGTCTGGCGGAGGTAGTAGAACTTACATGGAGCAACCGCTCGCTGGCAATCGACTGTGCACAATGGTGCTTGCAAAAACCGAGCGCAAAAAGCATGTTCAACGCAGCCAAGTTATCAAGGGTTTGTATGAAGGGTTTTATAACTCTTGGCCAAATGACCGGTCCGACGTGCTCTGAATGCTACGACATACACGAAGACCATGACCGGCGCCCTACCCGGGGCTGCCTTAGTCGCTCTGTGACGCTTTGTGTTGCGAAGCATCTCCTGTCGCCTGCATATGTATTGCGATGTCGCTCACCGCACGGAAACTGCATCCTCTGACCCTTACGGTCGTATGAGGCAGGTGAAGGATAGCGAAAACTCATGATCGAATTTCTAGTGGGGAAGCCGCGTTGCCCAAACAGTGGCGCAAAACATGCGCACAGCATCATATTACCGGTACAGAGTGACTTCCCCAGCAGCATCGACCTAATTGTTTACCATACTTATTATTAATATGCAGTCAGGTTACAAACGCAATAATGTATTCTCCGTCTCAATAGTTGTAACCGTAGTCAAATAGGCAAAGATTTGAATCCGCTGAAACGCATGGCAAAACTAATGCTGAGGCGGTTCGTACGGTCTCGCAACCGCTGATTTCCGCGCTTCACGAATCCCCTTTCACTATTGTTGGAAGGGCGAAAAAGGATGATGCCACAATTGTTAACCACTGTTGCTTACATGCGCCTGGTCCCCAGGGCCACATAACTTGCATTCGTGTCGCGCTTTTGGCGTTCAGCACGCTTGCCTTTTCACCTTCTGACTTGATTACTACTAATATGAAGGCCGCTCTGAAGCGCTTATTTTTAAAAGAGCACTCCGTCGTCTCACAAACGTCAACACCACCACCGCAATCGCCAGTTTCCTTCGGACAGAATGGATATTCATCAAGTGCTTCTATGCCGTCTCCATTTCTAAGTGATGGGAAGGGTGACTTGGAAAGGGAATGCACTTGTGCACCGTCTGCAGCTCACCGTTACATGTTGGGGCTCCTACGGTAGGAGACGTACTTTTCTCCTATACAGGAGAAACGACCTGAATGGATTCCCTCGCAACTGATACTGAACGTATTATAATGACGTTTAGGTCATAATATATAGGGTGGCAAGTTCGTTATGGCGAGTATTACCACATGTTCATGAACAACATCTCCCGCAAAGGATCAGTCGCGATCGTTGCTCTCATTATTGTTGTGCTCACAATTAGGAACTATGAATGGATTATAGCGGCCTCGGGGCTCACTGGCGGCGGCAGTCGCCTCAGCATTATGTCCGACAGCTCGGAAGGTTTTGAGGAAAAGTTGAAACCTTCTCGGTTCACCCGAGGGGCCTCATCCAATGGAGATGGTAAAGACGGTGCGGACGGCAGCCTCCCTACTAGCCCAGGAGAATCGCCGTATGTCTACTAGCTCAGGAGAACGACCACGCGTCTACTAGCCCAGGAGAATCGCCCGTGTGTCTACTAGCCCAGGAGAATCGCCCGTGTGTCTACTAGCCCAGGAGAATCGCCCGTGTGTCTACTAGCCCAGGAGAATCGCCCGTGTGTCTACTAGCCCAGGAGAATCGCCCGTGTGTCTACTAGCCCAGGAGAATCGCCCGTGTGTCTACTAGCCCAGGAGAATCGCCCGTGTGTCTACTAGCCCAGGAGAATCGCCCGTGTGTCTACTAGCCCAGGAGAATCGCCCGTGTGTCTACTAGCCCAGGAGAATCGCCCGTGTGTCTACTAGCTCAGGAGAACGACCACGCGTCTACTAGAATCGCCCGTGTGTCTACTAGCCCAGGAGAATTGCTTTGCATGCTTCTACGCTCCAAACCTGCGGCTGTTGAAGCCGACCATCATGGACAGCACAAGACGCACGATCTTGATCACATCCACGCGCTGGTTCCCGACGGTTTGCCCCATGCAAATCCGGCGCCCAAACTCCGCGACGTAGTAGCCGCAGCTGTAGCTGTCGTTCTGCTGTGGGACATTCCGTGGGTACCGGCGTACCGCACCGACCACAGGTTCACATCGATGGTGCGCTGCAAGTACTTCTTGACCCGGATATGCCATCGTTCCCCTGAGCGGCGTGGTGGTGGCGTGGTGCCCTCTCGAGCTGGCGTGGCCTCTCCTGCTCTTACACCGGCAGCTCCCGCCGTTGGTTCGCAGTCCCGCACCGGCCCAGTGAGTTTCCCGATAGCCCTCTCTTTGCCGTTCTACCGACAGATGCCGACACGGGCCGTAATGACATGATGCAGGGCATCCTGCCGCACTCGTTCGCCGCAGCGCGTCTGGCCACTCTCACTCGTGCTAGCCCTGGACCCCAGCCTCCTACGGCCGCGCTGCGGTGCGTGAAAAAGGGCTGCTGTCTGCGCTGGGCTTCTTGCGGGCCAAGTCGGAATCCACCTGGGAGAGCCAGCAGGCCGCCGCCCAGGAGTTCTCGGATTGGCTGGCTGTCTACGGCGAGGGTGCAGACCTCAACACCTGCACCCCTGAGGACGTGCTCATCTACCTCATGGCACACTGGTTGCTGGCTCACCGTGGCCGCAAGCGGCCTGACGGACTGGTGGGGCCAGCCGCAGTGAAGGCGACGCTCTCTAGCCTTAGCGGCTTCTTCTCCCACGCGGGGCGGGAGGGCCACTACAACGAATCCACGGGCCTGGGTAACCCTTGCGAGTCCGTGTGGGTCAGCGATTTTCGGAAAGCCTTTGAGCGGGTCTCGATGCTGGACGGCTACCTGGAGCAATCGGCCGTCCCAATGACCGAGGCCAAGTACCGACTGCTGGTGCGCTATCTGTGAGACCTGTACTGCGCCAGCTCCAGTGTTCTGGGCGCGCTAGTGACCTTGCGCGATTTGCTGGGCTGCCAGTACATGTGGCTCAGCAGCCAGCGCGGGCACGACACCGGCAAGCTAGCCCTCGCCGACTTCGTCGATCCTACTGACCCAAGCAAGCCGTATCAAGGCTTCCCGCTCCCGGCCCCGCAGCTCTGGCCGGCGGATTACGCCGGCCCCACCCTGTGCGTTGCCGGCCCCCCCGGGCAGCGCCATCACGGATCACCTCGCTCCTTCGCCCCCTGCGACCGGACCGACGTGGGTTCCAGGAGGCGCCCCTCAGCAGCGCCGCACTGGGCGCACGCATCCGGCTACACCTGATGATGTCCGGGGCCTATGAGGGCGAGACCAGCCACAGCTTCCGCCGTGGTGCGCTCCAGCACGCCGCAGCTCAGGGTGCCAACCTAGAGACCTTGCATGCGCTCAGCCAGCTGCGCAGTGCGGAGATCCTTAAAAGGTACCTGGACCCGCACCGCCAGCATGGGGCCCGCCGGGTGCGGCCCCGCAACAACTAAATGCCCAAACGACACGGCTTTGCCGTATAAGGGTGGGAGGGTGGGGCAATTCAGCGCGTCGCCCCGCCTCCAATTTAATAGCCGTCTGTGTAGGTCGGTTATGATGCTAAGCGGTGCTGAAGGACGGAACGAGTTCGGCTGGTTTGCTGTTGGACAAAGAGTGTCTTGTCTGTGCTCAGAAAAATTGTGTCCATAAAGTAATTCCATAGCAATGTAAGCAGTCGTATGCCAATACATTTTATCCTTCGGCCTGCGTGAGTGCAGCCAGGCACGTCACAATGCTCCGCGCCGCTCCCGGCCATGGCCCACGAGCGCAAAATTCCTGCTGTACTAACTTATCATCTGTAAACTGTACCCTATATAACAAAATGAAGCCGTTTTGTGAGGGTCGTTTCTCCTGTATAGGAGAAAGGTACGTCTCCTACCGTAGGAGCCCCAACATGTACTGCTAAGATGCCGTCTGACGTAATACAGGATGAAGTAGCTCCCTGCCACCGCCCCAACGGTCCGGAGTTTCAGCTAAGAAATACAATGAGAGCTTCCTGGGCTGGAGGGCTGCGCAAGTCCCAGACGCAAGGCTCGGCGCGGCACGACCAGCTCACCGTTGGTCCGATGGACGCGGCAGCCCCCGACACTCGCACCTCCTGGAGATCCACCTCATCCGCGCCGCGCGCGCCCCGCCGCTCCATGGACATGACTACCCCCTTACCGCCCTGCCTGGGGGAGCTGCCCGCTGTGGGCCACCTGGCTGAGGCGGACTGGACACGCGCCCTCACGGGCAACATAAAATCCATCGCCCACGTGCACGGGGCCCTCACCCAGGCCGCAGCCGCAGCCGCAGCCGGCGTCTCCACCCCCAACAGCCCCATGGCCTCCCTGCTGAGCAAGCGCCCAAGCTTCCCAGCGGGAAGTCTGCGGCGGCGGCAGAGCTCTGCCATGGGCTACGGGCCGCACTGCGAGGCCGCGCTGCTGCAGACGGCCGCCAGCTTCTCACCGGTGCCTGAGCAGCAGCTGCTGCAGAGGGGTCAGGTGATGACGTCGTTTGACGGCCCAGAGTACGACACCGAGGAGGACGACATGCAGTATTTGGGTGGGTGGGCGAGTGGGTGGGCGGGTGGGTGTTGGCGCGAGGCCGGGCGGCGGCAGAGGTCCTCCGGCCCTCCGTCGGGCGTTGAGGCTGCAGGGGGAAAGTGTGCTGGGTCCCCTCCGGCGAGGTGGCTTGGCGTCCGGGGTACGGTTAACAACGTTCCGGGAGGTGAGGTAGCGCTCTTGAGCCCTGCCCGCTTTGCCCGTACCCATGCCCCGTGCCGTACCCATGCCCGTGCAGCGGTGCTTTCCCAGCAGCTGACGATGTGGAGGACGTGGGCGGCCCAGGTGCGGGGTTCCTACCCAGTGTGGTCCCGCCCGCGCTGCTGGAGGAGGCGACCCGGGCGGGCATCAGCCTGCTGGTGGATTTGGACAGCGAGGTGGCGCTCAGCTCGGAGCCGCCCCTGGGGAAGGGCGCCTCGGGGACGGTGCTCAGGGCCACCTACCAGGGGCAGCCTTGCGCGGTTAAGGTGAGGTTGAGAGGGGGAGGGGGAGGGGGAGGGGGAGGAAGGCAATGAGGGAGGGACGAGGGAGGGCCCCAGGGTCGGTGGGTGGGTGGGTGGGTGGGTGGGTCTCAGGCCGTTTTGAAGGCCCAACACTGCCCCCGCACCTCATTGCCACTGGCACAGCCACGGAAGCAACGGCGTTTGCAGCGCGGCTGTGCACGGATGCGTTGCCCTTCCACTCCCGGGCTCATCTCCGCCCCTCCAATACTCTTGAGATGCCAGTGCCCGACACCCTCCCTCCCGCCCTCTGCGGCGCACCCCCCTCCCTCGCCCTCCTCGCCCTCCCCCTCCCAGATGCTGCCCCCCGACCTGCTGTTCGGGTCGGGCAGTGCGGAGCTGCACACCTTCGTGCAGGAGGTGGTGGTGATGGCGCCCCTGCGGCACCCCAACATCGTGGCCTGCCTGGGGGGCAGCCTGCAGCCGCCCCACGTCTTTCTGATCGCGGAGCTCTGTGAGACCTCCCTGGACGCCTGGCTGCACTCCCCGCGGGGGGCCGGCGGAGGGGGCCCGGGCCCTGGGGCCTCCCCGCCGCCCCCCACCCCCCGCCAGGTGCTCAAGGTGGCGCTGGATGTGTCCACGGGGCTGCAGTACCTACACGGCCGGGAGCCCGCCATCGTGCACCGAGGTAGGGAGTCCAGGGAGGGGTCGGGGGAGTGGGCTCCGGGGCGTGAGGGCCGGACCGACGGCAGGGGACAGGAAATGTGGGGTATAGGAAATCGGTAGACAGAGGATAAGTGGGTTATAGGAAATTGGTAGACATATTTAAGGAAAGGTGGGGGGTCAGCCTGTCTAAGCAGCAGGGGCCGATGGCATACGGTAATTGCCAACAATTTATTTGATGCCCAGCTGCCGGACCGGATTCGTACGGCGTGGTGGGTCGCGGTTCCCTCTGTGACGCGGTCACAGACCGCTGCTGGCCTGTGTATGGGCCTCGGGCTCGTCTAGGCATCGCTGGGTCTGTCTGGCTGGTGACGCCCGGAGGGCCCCCCCTTACCCAGCACACACCGTCACAATGTAGTGCGGTGACAGCTGCAGGGAGGGACTGGGAACAGAGGGGTTTCCTCATCTCACTTGACCTCTCCGCCCCACTCCACATTGACCTCACCTCAACTCCCACCCATCACCGCCATCACCACCCCCACCCCCACCCTCCCGCTGCAGACTTGAAATCCGCCAACGTGCTTATCGACGCCAACGGAACCGCCAAGGTGAGGGCTGAGGGGGCTCCGGCTGGCGGGGAGACCGCCCGCGGGGGGGAGGGGGTAGCTGGGCTCCCGCTGGGTGGCTTGCTGGGAGGGGTTGAGGTCCATCTGGCGGCAGCTGGGGTCCACCGGTTGGTCAGGGGATGTAGGGAGCTGGTAGGCCCCTGCCGGGTTGGGTCCGAAGCCTCTGCAGTGAGGGGGGTTGGACCCAGCCCGCTGAAGTAGCGGGGTGCCCAGGCCGGCGCCTCCCCCAGTCCGCCTCCCCCACCTCCTGCTGCCTGCTGCTCCGCCACCCGCTGGGCCCCTCCCCTGACTGCTGCTCCTCCCGCTCCTCCTGCCGGATGGGTGCAGATCAGCGACTTCGGTTTGGCCCGGGTGAAGACGACCTCCGCCATCAACACCAGGGCGCCCGTAGTGGGGTCGGTGGGCTACATGGCTCCCGGTAGGGCTCCGGGGGGGGCGTCATGGCTCCAGGCCGGGGGGGCTTGATAGCTCCAGGCCGGGGGGGCGTCATCGCTCCAGGTAGGCCGGGGGGGCGTCATCGCTCCAGGCCGGGGGGGCGTCATCGCTCCAGGTAGGCCGGGGGGGGCGTCATCGCTCCAGGCCGGGGGGGGCCGTCATCGCTCCAGGTAGGCCGGGGGGGCGTCATGGCTCCAGGCCGGGGGGGCGTCATGGCTCCAGGCCGGGGGGGGCCGTCATCGCTCCAGGTAGGCCGGGGGGGCGTCATCGCTCCAGGCCGGGGGGGCGTCATCGCTCCAGGTAGGCCGGGGGGGGCGTCATCGCTCCAGGTAGGCCGGGGGGGGCGTCATCGCTCCAGGCCGGGGGGGCGTCATCGCTCCAGGTAGGCCGGGGGGGGCGTCATCGCTCCAGGCCGGGGGGGGCGTCATCGCTCCAGGTAGGCCGGGGGGGCGTCATCGCTCCAGGTAGGCCGGGGGGGCGTCATCGCTCCAGGCCGGGGGGGGCGTCATCGCTCCAGGTAGGCCGGGGGGGGGCGTCATCGCTCCAGGCCGGGGGGGCGTCATCGCTCCAGGCCGGGGGGGGGCGTCATCGCTCCAGGCCGGGGGGGGGCGTCATCGCTCCAGGCCGGGGGGGCGTCATCGCTCCAGGTAGGGGGGGGGGGCGACATCGCTCCAGGTAGGCCGGGGGGGCGTCATCGCTCCAGGTAGGGGGGGGGCGACATCGCTCCAGGTAGGCCGGGGGGGGCGTCATCGCTCCAGGTAGGCCGGGGGGGGCGTCATCGCTCCAGGTAGGCCGGGGGGGGGCGTCATGGCTCCAGGTAGGCCGGGGGGGGCGTCATCGCTCCAGGCCGGGGGGGCGTCATCGCTCCAGGTAGGGGGGGGGGGGCGACATCGCTCCAGGTAGGCCGGGGGGCGTCATCGCTCCAGGTAGGGGGGGGGCGACATCGCTCCAGGTAGGCCGGGGGGGGCGTCATCGCTCCAGGTAGGCCGGGGGGGCGTCATCGCTCCAGGCCGGGGGGGGCGTCATCGCTCCAGGTAGGCCGGGGGGGGGCGTCATCGCTCCAGGTAGGCCGGGGGGGCGTCATCGCTCCAGGCCGGGGGGGGCGTCATCGCTCCAGGTAGGCCGGGGGGGGGCGTCATCGCTCCAGGCCGGGGGGGCGTCATCGCTCCAGGTAGGCCGGGGGGGCGTCATCGCTCCAGGTAGGCCGGGGGGCGTCATCGCTCCAGGCCGGGGGGGCGTCATCGCTCCAGGTAGGCCGGGGGGGGGGCGTCATCGCTCCAGGCCGGGGGGGCGTCATCGCTCCAGGCCGGGGGGGGGCGTCATCGCTCCAGGCCGGGGGGGGGGCGTCATCGCTCCAGGCCGGGGGGGCGTCATCGCTCCAGGTAGGGGGGGGGGGGCGACATCGCTCCAGGTAGGCCGGGGGGGCGTCATCGCTCCAGGTAGGGGGGGGGCGACATCGCTCCAGGTAGGCCGGGGGGGGCGTCATCGCTCCAGGTAGGCCGGGGGGGCGTCATCGCTCCAGGTAGGCCGGGGGGGGCGTCATGGCTCCAGGTAGGCCGGGGGGGGCGTCATCGCTCCAGGCCGGGGGGGCGTCATCGCTCCAGGTAGGGGGGGGGGGGCGACATCGCTCCAGGTAGGCCGGGGGGGCGTCATCGCTCCAGGTAGGGGGGGGGCGACATCGCTCCAGGTAGGCCGGGGGGGGCGTCATCGCTCCAGGTAGGCCGGGGGGGGCGTCATCGCTCCAGGTAGGCCGGGGGGGCGTCATCGCTCCAGGTAGGCCGGGGGGGGCGTCATCGCTCCAGGCCGGGGGGGGGGCGTCATCGCTCCAGGTAGGCCGGGGGGGGGCGTCATCGCTCCAGGTAGGCAGGGGGTGTACAGCGAGTCTAGGGTTTAGGGTTAGGACAACGACGACCCGCTTTGACTGCCATACGAAGGGAGGGAAAGAGAGGGCTCAGGCGGCTGGGTGGAGGCCCCTTCGCTCCCCTGCGGATACCTATCTGAACTTGCCGTATGGGGTATGGCTCTGTCATTTTGCGCAATCACAATGGTTACGCATCATGGCTAACCTTTGACGTGCTTGGGTCCGACCTGACCGCAGAGTGTTTCACTTCGGAGATGGGGCTGCTGACGGACAAGTGTGATACGGTGCGGCCGGGGGAGGATTTGGGCAGGCAGTGGAGCGGGATGGAGGGGATTGGGGGGATGGTTAGGTGGGTGGGTGGGTGGGTGGGTAGGTGGTAAAAGAGGGTTAGAGGTTTGGGCGGATGAGTATTGCATCTTGACTTCTTCCTGAGGTTGAGGACGCGCGATTCCGTCGGGTCGGGTCGGGTTAGGGGCCTGGGGGAGACAGAGGAGGGGATATCCGGGTAGGCAGGGCAGGGTGGATGTGAAGGGTGGGTGTGAAGCCGTCTGGGCAATCATTACCGTACACTGCGCAGCTGTGCGAGGTAGGTAGGTAGGTAGGTAGGTAGGTAGGTAGGTAGGTAGGTAGGTAGGTAGGTTAACATGTACTGCCCTATCCCGCCTCGCCTCGCTTTCACGTGGATGGGCCAGCGCTGCAGCGGTGAGTACTGCACCACTTCGCCCCTGCCGCTGTCCCCTGCCCCTGGTCGGTCGGTTGGTTGGTTGCTCCATCTTACCCCCTACTCCTCACCCCCGTCCCTCCCTCAGTGGTCGCTGGGAGTGATCCTGTGGGAGATGGTGACCCGCAGGCGGCCCTTCGCGGTGAGGGGGGAGGAGGCGGTGAGGGGGGAGGAGGCGGTGAGGGGGGAGGAGGCGGTGAGGGGGGAGGAGGCGGTGAGGGGGGAGGAGGCGGTGAGGGGGGAGGAGGCGGTGAGGGGGGAGGAGGCGGTGAGAGGGGAGGAGGCGGTGAGGTGGAAAGGCGGAGAGGCGGGCAGACAGCGACCCGGGAAGGGCGGAGAGGAGCGACGGGACAGGCATACCGACATTCGAGGGCCGGACGGTAGGGAGCCCGCTCACCAACCCATGCTCGCCCTTGCCCTTGTGCGGCCCTGCCCTGCCCTCCCCTTCCCCTCCCCTTTCCCGCCTCCAGGGCCTCTCGCTGACCGAGTACTACCGCGAGGTGGTGGTGCGGAGGGCCCGGCTGCCCATCCCCCAGGACGACGGGCTCTGTCCGCTGGCGCTGCGGCGGCTGATCAGCAGCTGCTGGTGCGACGACCCGCAGGAGCGCCCCTCGTGCGGCCACATCGTGTCGGAGCTCACCCGCCTGCTCAAGTACTGCCCGCAGGACTGAGGGGGCAGGAGGCGGCAGGCCGGGGGGGGGGAAGAGGAAGGAGGCGGTGGGGAGGAAGGGCGTGGAGGGGAGGAAGGACGTGGAGGCTGGCCAAGGATGAGGGAGGGAGGAGGGACGCATTACGGGGGCGGGACGGATGTCTCATGGACCTTGATCCCTTCTCCCGACCTGACACTGCCCAACCAGACCCAATGAGTGAGTGCTTAGGCAGCGACCCATGGGTCAGCTGCGGGCGGTATCGTGCGTGGCGGACGGTCAGCGGCGTGTGCATGTACTTGAGCCAGATCCAGATCCAGATCCAGATCCAAGCACACCACAGGCTACCGATGATGGGATGGGGCGGGCGAGGTGCGGCCGCCCGGAAGCGCCGCCAGCCCTGCAGAGGGGAGATGTACTGATGAGGTTGCAATTTGCCGGTAACAGGTGCTGCTGGAGGCAGGCAGGCAGGCGGGTGTCGGGGCTGGCGACTGACGCGAAGCGGGAGACAGCGCAGCGAGAGAGGGGTTACAAGCACACCACACACGTGATGCCGGCGAACTGCATTCTTCAGGAAATGCCGCAGGAGACTGCGAGTCTTGGGCCGGAAGCGCCCACATCCCATCCCGTGGATGACCATGTGCTAGGTTCCCCGACGGCACTGCAGTGTACTGTACTGTAGTGAACTGTACTGCACACGCTGACGAGAAAGCCCTCGCCGGACGGGTAACACGTGCGAGCCCCACTTTTGTCGATCCTGTGACACATCATTTGTGACACATCATTTGGGAACGACCACGTCCACCTCCTGGAGTGGAGTGGAGTGGAGTGGACAGGAGGGGCAGGGGGCTCGCCGCGGGGGGACCTGCGCGGCTGCGCTGAACGCCAGCCAGTCCGCGAATAGCTTGGAGGGGGCGAGGAGGGGAGTAGAGGGGGGCCGAGGAGGGGAATGGAGGGGGGAGGGGGGTCGCCACGGCCCGTGGGCGCCGTGTGGTTTGCGGCCGCAGGGCCCACGTGTCCGAGGGGGCCAACCATGATGTGCGGCGGCACTGCCCAAAGTGGTTATTTGTCGTTATTTTGGAGTCCGCGGCTCCTGTGGATGGCACCGCGCCTGTACGAATAGATGGACGAGCGGGTCCAACGGGGGACCCTGGGGTGTGTGTGTATGGGTATGGGTATGGGTGTACATGTAGTACATGCAAGCAGCAGATTACAGGGGCGCTTGGGAGCGGGTATTGCCGTACATAACATCGGAAGACCGATGATGATGATCATGATGATCATGATGACGAGGATGATCATCCAACAGGTGGGGTGGCAGTGGGCAGTGGAGCGCAGACTGGTGTGTTTAGAATTGCAACCCGCCCGCCCGCCCGATCCCAGGTGGCAATATACTTACCATAGAACCTGCGAGGAAAAACTTACCAGATGCAGGCGCGCGGACAAGGCAGCCGCGCCACCACCGCAAGGCAAATCATACCGCAAATACTAAATACGGAGACGCACGACGCACGCAAACGGATTGGTTACCGACCTGAAAAATTTATGACGAAATTTATGACGAGACTGGTGTGTGTAGGGGGAAGGGGGAATGCGGCCTTGGAGTGGCGATTACCTGCGGGCAGAGGACTTGACCGCGATTGGGTCGAAGGGGCAGATTGGACCCGGCCCAAACGTGAAGTGCTGGGAAGGAGATGCGCGCCCGCGGGACGGCGGATGGTGGGGGGACCTGGGTCGTGGCACTGCGGGCCGGGGTTGGCATGTGTGCTGCGTGTGGGAGGATGGGGTTGGGTATGCGGGTGGACATGGGAAGGTATGTAAAGGAATAGTGCGCGGCAGTCGGGGTCGATGAGATATGCAGTAGTACAGTACGGTGGAAGTGTAGTACAGCCAAGCGGGGAGGATGAAGCGCAAGTTGGGTTTCCGAGGGAGCGGCAGTCGCCCATAGCACGATGGCGACGGTGGAGGAGGTGGTGGCGCGGATGATGCCCGGCAGGGCGGGGGGCGAGGAAGGGCGGATGGCATGCTTGCATCAGTCCCCCGGGCTGCCCAGCTCACACCTGCCTCCCCCCTCCTTACCGGGCCGCCGTAGCCGGGGAGCCTCTTGGCCTCGTGGGTCATGACGGTGCAGCGAGGGTGGCTCTCTCTAGGGGCTTCGTGCAGGAGGTGTTCTGCTGCTGAGATGATTTTTAAATCCATCTATCTATATGGCATTTTGTTTCTTTATGCAATTTCCCGTTGTCCGCTGATAGACATGTGATTACTGTGGGACAGCCGGGCGTGCCGTACAATTTTGTGGACTGCTTCCTTCCCGCGGACTAGACTGGACTGGACTGGACTTCGGTCTGGGGTCGCTGACAGGCGCTGCGGCGGTGAGACAACCCGTGTCCTTGGGGCAGGGGGGGAAGGGGGAAGGGGCAGGTCAAATGGAGAGACGAGCGAGGGGGTGATAGGTGCGGATGACCCAGTGGCCCGGGAAGTCTAGGGTTGTATCGGCTTCCAGCTGAACCTGGGTGGTGACACCGCAGGGAGGGCGGGGGGGAGTCCTAAGTGGGGGCCAGAGCTGCGAAGAGGTATGCTAGGGTTGGGGCGGGGGGCGGGGGCAAACTGGGCTTGCTTCGTGGGGGAGCGGGCGTCGGGCTCGGTTGTTTGGTTGCTTGAGAGCAGTCGACCCGGCGGTGGTGGGAGTGCGGTGTGAGGTAGCCAGGCTGCTACATACGGGTGCAGCAGGTTAGCTGTGTGTACGATAAGGGATGCTGTCGCCGTCGGAGGACCTGAGGGGATGTCGGTGCCGGCCTGGCGCGGCCCTGGAAGGCGGGTGGACGGGCGGGAGGTCGGCAGCGGCAGCAGCGCCTGCAGGGAAAGGAAGGGGGGTTGCAGCGTCTGCCTGACGTAACTATGGTGCATGTGCTCGGAGTAGTGGTAAGGTCTCGATGACGGGATGTGGAGCCAGGGGGGGCTTATGCGCTTCCAGTGAGCCCCATCGGACGATAGCGCCTGGCTCGAGCGTTGCTGTTGTGCGACCGTACGGTGATGGTGATGAGGATGAGGATGATGTGCTGGTGGAGGCAGTGATGGTGGTGATGATGGCTGTGTGGTGGCTTGGTGGGGCCGTGGGGTGTAATTTTGGAACGAGCGGGATTGCAGCTGTTGCCTCAGCGAGCGACCCTGTCTGGTTCTGACGTGTAGATATCCTGGCGACTTGAACTTTGTACGGTATGGCATTTGTGCGCCGCTGTACCGCTGCTTTTGTTGGTGAACCCGAAGTTGCCTGTGCGTACGTACGTCGGCTCGGAGGTCGACATGAAAGGAGGGGAGAGAGAAAAAAGGAGAGGGCGAAGGAGTAGGAGAGTTCCCCCTTCCCAGCAGGATCTGGGTCCTGGAGGCGTCTGCCTGGCAAGGGAAATCGGCGTAGGTCACCGTCATGGCCATGTCCGATCGTTCGGTGTCCGATCCTCGGCGGAATCGTCATGCTGGTTCTTCTATGCGGTGCTGCTGTTTCCAAGATTCCCTAGGTCCCTCGCGCCATCTCGGACGTGGGGCTGTCGCATTGTGCGATCCCCGGGTTGTAGGTCGGGCCATTGTTGCCGGTCGTCGCGTGTGGCTGTGGCCCACACCCGCACCCGTACCTTCACCCGCAGCGGGCGGGTGGGTGGTTGCATGCATGTACGGTGTGTGCAGGACTCGTTGTGCGCTTGCGGTCGTCGTCTTGTCGATCATGCTCGGCAAGGCGGGGATGGGCGGGGCATGGTTCGTACGTTCATCGTCGTGACACCATGTCTGCTCCGCATGACCCTGGAGGCTTGCTGCCGTGGAACGCTGGTACATAAAGTACGAACGTTACCTTCAAGCCTCGGCACCCGCTTCCTATGATGGGCCAGCACATGCCAGCATGGACTGCGAGGGGTACCTGTAGTGCGGTGTGTTCGTGGGCGAGCTGTCGCCAAGTCCAGTCCGCTCGCGGGATTCAGAATTATTTCTCCCCCGAAGTAGCGTGGTGCGGCTGGGTGGCATGGTGTGGATTGGGGACAACGCCCACTCAAACGCACTGACTGTCAGTACCGAAAGGCACCACCAGCGTCGCCACCAGTTTTTTCAAGTTTTGCGTGCGTTAATCTATGTAAGTGCTTTGGTCTTTTAGCTATAGCATATGGTTGCCCTGAGAATGCAACGCAAGTAAAGCATTTGAAACCGCACTTCGACGGAATATTGAACCTTAACAACGCCTGTTTTTTCATTGGATCCAATGGCCACGTCTTCTATACAGCTTTCTACATATGTATAAGCCATACCGGGTTGTGCTGCGTGACGCTGGGGCGCTCAATTAGGTGAACATCGATCGTGTACGCCAGAAACAGAACAGAAAACGATGTATCAGGAAAACATTCACTACTAAATACTGTACGCAAACATATTGTAATACCCAGCACCCATAGTAATACCCAGCGTCCTACAGTGCAGCTTCTGAAGGGCACTCAAAAAGAACACCATCACTGCCCACGAGTATAATGATTATGGCAAACTTGTAACAAAGATCACTTTTTAACCAGTTCTGTTGAGAACCTCTGCCTCCTTGTGTTTTTCTGTGACTAGCTAGGACAATGTTAAGAGCCAACCGGCAGCGGCCCACCGAGCCACATCGAGCACAGGCAAGGACGCAAAGAATTATTATCCTGATCAGGACGAGATTTTAAGCGCCATTGTTCCCCCGATGTCTGATAGGCGGTGCTGCCCAATGCGGCCGTGGTATACGCCGTGACGCAACATGCGGAGGAGACATTTGAATACCTACGCTCGGAAGATCGACGTTCCTTACCAAGCGAAAACATCATGGTCGCGCTTGCGTCCGTTGGCCAGCTTTTGGGACTCGTCGAAGGCGATATTGGTAGGAATTGCACGTAAGGGCGCGAGGCCTATCCTGCCAGCATGATAAGGGTCACAAAATTGATTTGGTGGATTGGTCGTCTGCGGGCTTGCGGTGCGGGTCGCGCCGACTACTGCAGTGTAAAGACTACCACGAACGCGGTCCGCCTAGGTTCACATGGCCGAGGGTCGCGCAGTTGGGGTCCCACTGCCGTCTTGTCAGCACCTACCACGGTGTGCCAGTAACCGGTCTTCTTCTGGCGAACTTCAGGGCCCCGTGTTACACGCTTCGTGCCCCTCTTGCCTCCGCCCTCACCAGAGCGGCTACTCAACCTGGAGCAAAAAGAACACTCTTTCGTTCTCACCGGCATGTCGTACTCGGAGTTTGTGGATAACGTACGATGCCTTGCCGTGCTGCACGGGCACCTCGCGCTGGACGCCCTGCCGGCGCTGCAAGGTAGACCGCGGGCATCTACCCTACGGTGGGGGACAACAGTCCCCAAGGCCGCATCAGACACTGCCACCAGTACTGCCGCACGTCGCCGTGTCACTACATGCGAGGGCGGCCGGCGTCTTCCACTGTTGTCTCGTTATTGCCTGGGCGGCGATCCCCGGACACGGACACGGACACGGACACTGACACCCCTGCTGGCCCCTGCCCCACACCCCGCCCTTCCGCACCCTCCCGCCGGGCGCAGTGCCCGACCTGAGTCATGCACTGTACAAATCCTACGCGTCGTACAGCCAGGCGCTTCGGCCTCACGCCAGCGGCGCGATCTGTCGGTGCCGGCTGGTGGCCGGAGAGCCCCCTCCGCGCCTGTTCTGGGACAGCTTCCTCCGGCTGTGCCGGGACGCGGGTTTCGTCCAGCCGGAAGGTGTGGTGCGGTTTCCCCCAACGGACTGCGGCCGCGCTCCTGTGTGGCTCCAGGGAGGGCGGGGGCGAGGGAGGGGAGGAAGGAAAGGGAGGAAAGGAAGGGAAGGGAGGGGAGGGGAGGGAGCACGCGATCAGTCCCTTCCCGGCGGCCGCTGGCGACTCACCTGCACAGTGCGCTTTGCGCTGCTAATCGTCCGTTCCATTCCGATCCATTCCGTTCCATCGCGGGCCAACCTCGCTGAGCGCAGCGATGAGGGCCGCTCAGATGCAGCTGCAGTGCAGCTCGGGGTCGGGTCAGGCCTGCTCAGGTCGGGTCGGGTCGGGTCGGGTCGGGTCGGGTCGGGTGACCCTCATGCACTGCCCTGCACTGCCCTGCAGGTCCCCTGGCGACGGCCACCCTGGAGCGCATCTGGCGCCGCTCAGCCGCCGTGTGCGACAAGCAGCTGCCGGAGCACATGAACTTTGCGCAGGCGAGTACGGCACCGCGGTGGGGCCAGTCGGGTGTGGCAGGGTGGGGTGTGCCGGGGTGGGGTGCGGCCGTACCCTGGAGAGGAAGGGTTCTCCTCCTGTGTGTAAGAGAGAAAGAATGTCTTTAGGGGTGGGTTCGTAGGCAGGCAGAGCAGGAGTACGTGATATGCAAGGGGTGGGGTGGGGTGGGGACCAAACCGGCCCTGCCCCAGCCCATAAAGCGATGGGAAGGATGTGTAGTGAGGCTGAGGGCGAATGGCGGGCTGTGTAGGTCAGCACATGTCGGCAGGTTGTCGGAGTTTGGCAAAGCTGATGTCGTTGAGACTGCCAGACGGTGCGGGTCCGCTGCCCGGGCCACGCAGAAACACGCCACGATGCTGTGAGTGCGTGCGTGCGACACGGGCGACGCTTGTCGGAGTAGACCCACCTGCAAGCAAAACGCCGCACACGCTTTAGGTGTGTTAATAGAACTTTTAGGTGTGTGTTACAGATCTGACTGGAAGTCCAGGTACCGGCACGTGATTGCGCCGACTGCATCGATGTTCCCGGGCGGTGGTTTGGCGGTCCAGGTCCATCCCGCAGGCCCATACAGCACACAGACCCGTAGCGCTGAAGACCTGGGGCGGGCGCCATTCATGGACCGCCTCAAGTGGAACATATCTTCCCATCGCTCATCAACCTCCTGCCCTCCGGTTTTACCCCCCGCGCGGCCCCCTCCTGTCCTCCCCACCCAACCCCCCCGTGTGTGTATGTGCAGTTCCTTCGCGTGCTGGCGGTGCTGGCCGGTCAAATGAAGGCGGAGCCGTTCGTGTCTGTGGCCGCCCTGGGCATGACGCAGGAGGTACCGGCGCTGAGGCCCGTACCCAACACGTACCGACTGAAGCACGTGGGTCGCTGTCACTGCCCGGCCGGGTCGGGATGTGGGACTGAAGAGCTGGCGGGAGGCCTCCCCTCTGCTGTCGGAGCCCAGCTCGCATGTAGTACAGTGCCACGGCACTGGATCCGATTGACACGACAGGGCAGGGCAGGGAAGGACCGGATGTGGGGCGTCCGTCAGTAGCGATGACCCCCAGGTTATAGCGGCTTAGGTGAGGCGGGTGTCCCTCGATGTCCTCCACCCTTCCTCCCTCTTATCCGCTGTGCGGGCCTCCCCCTCCCCTCCCCCTGTCCCCCTCCGATCTGACCCCCCCCCCGGCAGTACAAGGAGGTGCCTCTGAACCTGGGCGGTGACTGGTCCCTGCCGCACCTCACCTTCGAGGCCCTCACGAAAGCCGTACAGGAGGGTCGCCAGTACGAGTACTCGCAGCTGCTGCATGACGCGCAGGAGACTGCGGCGCGGGATGACTCGCAGCAACGGCTCCTCCGCGGCGGCGGGGTGCTGACGGCAGCGGACCTGCTCGGCGGGGCCGCAGCCGCCCTCGAATCGCACAGAGCACGCAGGGCCGGGGGCAGCAGCACAGGGGCCAGCGGCATGGTGCGCCCCTGGAGCGCTGGTCTGACGGTGCTGTCCCCGCACCCGCGGCCATCGGGGACAGCCGAGGCGGGGACGCCGGGGACGGCGACGCCGCGGGCGGCTGCAACTTCGGCTGCGACCCGCCGCGCCGAGGTGGTCGATGCGATGTCAGGTGAGTCCTCCTTCCCGCCGTGGGTCCTCTGCTGGGAAGGTGCGGGCAGCGGGGAACGGGGGAAGGGGGGTTGCGAGAGCTGCTGCCTGGCTACCGGGTGCCAGGCATATGGGGTATATGGGGCGCGGCGCAGGGCGGGGCGGGATGCGGGCTGAGAAGCGCATCGCAGAGGTTTTGCGCTGGGCGGGCCGGCCGGCTTCGGCGGGGCGAGCAAACAGCCCCTTGCCGGTCTGGACTCGGTCATAGTCCTGGCGCCGCAGCCGTACCTTGAAGGATCCGAAGCCAGGGCCCCAATCCCACGCCCACCCCTGGCTGCACCCACCCACCTACCCACCCACCCACCTACCTACCTCGCGCACCACCGCAGGACACGTGGGCCCGGGTGCGATGGTGGCCGGTAGACACCGATCGGAGCCGGACAGCACCGCCGCGGCCGCCGCTGCAGCCGCCGCCGCGGCGGCCAGCAACACCAGCAACACCAGCGGCGGATCCCCCGGCCCCACCCGCCCCGCAATCCCGGTGCTCAGCGGCTGGCTGCTGGAGGACCCTGCCTCGAGTGGCCTGCCGCTCAGCTCGGTGCGCTACGCCGACCCCCACGCCTACACGCTGCCCTCCCCCACCTCGCATAGGGCCCTGGAGCGCAGCCGCAGCGCCGCCGCAGCGCCCGGCGCCGGCCGTACCTCCCCTCCCACTGAGGCCGGGGCCGTCGTCGGGGGCCATGGCGGCCGCGGTAGCCCCGACGGGGCGGCCCCGGGCGACCGAGACCGGGAGCGCCAGGTCGCGGGTCAGGGCGGCGCCCAAAGCCACGGCTCCGTCGGACAGCGAGTGGGGCCGGCCGCACCGCCGGGTATGGAGGGCGGTGGTCGGGTGTGCCTGGACGCGGCGCGACCCCGCGCCATCCACTCGACGTCCTTCTCGGCCAGCACCAGCCCCCGGGTGTCGCTGGTCGCATACCAAGCGGCGGCGACGGTTGGGCCCAGCGGCGGCAGCGCAGTCGCCGCTGCCGCCGCAGCCGGGGGCGGCTCGGAGAGCGGCGGCGCTGGGGGCCGCGTGCTGGGGCGGCCGCTGTCGCGGCGCAGCATCAGCAACGTGGAGGGGCCGCTGGCGGTGGGCGGCAGCTGCGGGGTGGCGCCCAGGTTGCCCACGAGCAGCGGTGAGGCGGGGCCGGCAGGGGAGCAGCTGGGGGCGGCGGGGCTGATGGTGCGAGAGCTGCGGCGGGACGTGGAGGGCAGACTGACGGCCCTTGAGGAGCAGGGCAGGTCGATGGTGCAGCTCCTGACGCAGCTGCAGTCGCAGATGGCGGTCCTTCTGACGCAGCCACAACATCAGCACCAGCAGCAGCTGCAGCAGCTGCCGCGGGAGGGCGCCACAGGCACAGTGTCGCCAGCAGATGGTGCCGCGGTGGGTGTTGTACGGCGGAGCGACTGTGGCGTTGTACCGTCGCTGACGCCACCGCCTGCGGCGCAGCCGCCGGACGGTCTTGGCGCGCGGTCGCCTGGATCACCGACGCCGCGGTCGAGGTCGCCGTCGAGGCCGTCCTCGGCAGCGGGCTCCCACGAGGGGTCCCGCGATACGGCACGGTACGGCGTCGTGGTTCGTACATCGGACCTGCCGGGTGCCGGTACGGATGCGGATGTCTTTCTAACCATATTCGGCACCAAGGGCGAC
The DNA here is from genome assembly GCA_003117195.1 of Eudorina sp. 2006-703-Eu-15. Lineage (NCBI taxonomy): Eukaryota > Viridiplantae > Chlorophyta > Chlorophyceae > Chlamydomonadales > Volvocaceae > Eudorina > Eudorina sp. 2006-703-Eu-15. Next base: position 271,962 of record BDSI01000027.1, on the reverse strand, counting down.
ACGGGGGATCGGCTGCTCAGCAACGGCACCTACAACTTCGAGCGGGGCCAGGTGGGGCCGGACTCTGGGAAGGACGCGACTTCACTAAGCTTAGCGCAGGCTGTGACACGGTACGGCGTTATACGGCATATCGCATTGTACGACGACGTGTTTTCGTTCTGCTCGGCATCTCACTTTCCTGACGGTACGGCACGTTGTATGCTATGGTTCTACTCGACGTTTTCCGGGCCCCTACCGGATACCAGACTTTCTTGTTCTTTCCCGTTTCCGGTTGTCCCGGTGCCGAGTTAACGACGTCGGAAAAGACCAGATGTTGTTGTTCGAGATATCTCGACACATTGACGCCCCTCATGTGGGTACCCGGGTGTGGTGCAGGTGAGCACTTTTGTCTTCACAGCCGCGGATGTCGGGGAGGTCCAGAGCGTCCGCGTGCGCATGCGGACCGACGGAACCCGGGCCATCGGCGGCTCCTTCGGCTCGGGGGGCAGCTTCTCGGGGACCACCCCCACCTCCGCGTCCTCCTCCTCGCCCTCCTGGCACCTGGACGCCATCCAGGTGGCCTCATCCGCCACCGGCACCCGCTACCGCTTCCCCCACTGCGGCTGGGTGGACAACGTGCTCGGACGCGAGTGCGTGCTGTACTGCAAGGGTACGGCACCTGACACGGACGAGGACCCGCCCGGCTGGCAGGTGCCGCCGCCGGGACTGACAGGTCCGCCCGGCGGCGGTCGGGTCGCGTCAGGGCTGCAGCAGCAGCAGCCGCAGCAGTTGCAACAGCCGCAGCAGCCGCAACAGCAGCCGCAGCCGCAACAGCAGCAGCAGCAGCAGTCACCGTTCGGGTCACCTCGACTGCAGAAGTCCCCGCCGCAATCCCCGCTGCGCCAGTCGCAGTCGCAGCAGCCGCACAACTCGCCGCCGGTGCAGCAGCACTCCCCCGGGGCAGGAGCCCCCGGGGCCGACAAGCAGGAGCTGCTGGCCCCCAGCCTGACTTTCACCCCCGAAGGCGTCGAGGGTGGCCGCCCCGACCTTTCCCGGCTCTCCAGTCCTGGACTGCCCAGCCCGCCGTCGGAGGCTGCGGCGTCGTCGCCGGTGGCGCCGCCGGGGTTCGTCCGAGGGGTGGTCGGGGACGCGACACCGCCAGCGCCCGGGGATCCCCCTTCCGCAGCGGCGGTCGGTCGCAGTGGCGGAGGCAATGAGGAGCTGTCTAAGGATGTCAAGCTGCTGGCGGCGAGGGTCGGGGAGCTGCAGCAGCGGGTGCGGACGTTGGAGGAGGAGCAGGCGCAGAGCGCGATGCGGGCGGCGACAGCCATCGCGGCGGCGGTGCTGGTGCGTGTGCCGCCGTCGTTGCTGGCGGCGGTTCGCGGGGCAGGCAAGCACGCATCCATGGCGGACGCCCACGCCACCGGCAGCGGCAGCGGCGGCGGCGGCGGCGAGGATAACGCGCTGACGCTGCTGGCTGACCTGCTGACGTACCTCCACCAGCAGACTGACAAGGGGCTGGCGGTGGCGACAGCGGCGGACACGCAGTCGTCGGCCGCGCTGGACGCCACCCGGCGGCAGCAAAGTCGCCTGGCCCAGATGCAGTTTGAGATCAGCGCCACTTCGCAGGCGGCGGAGCAGGCCGCCAAACGAGTGGCGCAGGTCGCTGGGTCGCTGGAGGCGACCGTACGTGCTGCCGTACAGCGAGAGGTGGGCGACGCATTGACGCAGAGGGGGTCGTCGCCGCCGCAGGGTTCCGACGCCGCGGGGGCTACTGCGGGGGAGCAGAGGAAAGGTCCGGAGGGTCATGGAACAGGCGGCGGCAAGGGCGATGCGTCGGCAGAGGAGGTCCGGCTGAGCAAGGCCGGGATGGAGGCCAAATCAATGGCTAAGAAACGAGTGTCCGCTGACCACGGAAACGCGGCGGCGGTGGCGAGCGAGCGGAATGTGAGGCTGGCGGAAACTCGGGAGTCGCTGCAGCAAGTGCAGGGGGTGTCGAGCAGCACGGGACGGGTCAGCCACGGGGCGATTTCTGAGGTGCGCAGTGACGGTGACGGCGGCGGTGACGGTGGCGGTGGCGGCGGCGGTGACGGTGGTGGCGGCGGTGGCGGTGGCGGGTCTGGGGGCCGCAGGTCGGCGAGCTTCGACGGGCAACTGCATGACGCCGAAGGGCAGGCGGGCGGCGTCAATGACGGCGATGATGTCGACAGCCTGCCCAGCATAAGCAGCTCCTCATCGGTGTGAGTGGCTCCGGCCGGGCCCTCGCACGTCGGGTGTGCTGAGAGAGTGGTGGCGAGATCAGGTCAGCGGACGGGGGGTCTGTGAGCCAGCGAGTGTCGGTTGCCAAGTACCTTGGAAGATATGCAACCGGGAAGAACCTTGAGGGTCATTTGGTGGGGTGCATAATTGTCGCTTCGTTTCCAGGACGGTGTGTGTGTGTGTGTGTGTGTGTGTGTGTGTGTGTGTGTGTGTGTGTGTGTGTGTGTGTGTGTGTGTGTAAAAGATAACTGAGCCGCGAGAAGCGGTGTGGGTGTGGGTGGGTGGAGAGTGTTCAGTGGTCATACTGGGGAAAGGTGACTTGCGGGCGGTGCGGGCGATCAAACGGCTGGCGCTGGCGTGAAGTGGATTCGTACGGCATTACTGTGTTTAGAGAAGGAACCCGCCGCTGTGTCCTGTGTGTGTGTGGAGAGGGCTGCAGCAGGCGCAGGAAGCATGATGGCCCCGCTGGTCGTACGAGGGCAGCGCGCCGCGAGAGGACACCTCTGCGACGTCTGGAAGCACGTCGTACTTCACCATCTTACTTTGGGCGTCGCACTGAGGTGGTCGTTGTGATGAAGATGCCGCCGGTTGGCGAGCGGGAGGTCCCCCCAGCAGCTGCCTGTGTGCGTATGACCGTGTCGGCAAGAGAGCTCCGGTCATGTGTGTCCTTGTGTGCCGGAATGCCGGTATTTGATGCTTTCTTCATCTGTGCGCGTGTGGTTCGGGTACTGAATACCAAGTTGAACAGCATTTCATTTTAGTACCGCTCTTAGAAGCGCAGCGAATGCACATGTAGCCACCGCGAGAGTGGAGGGTTGGGCCGTGGTCAGCGTCGCTTAAGCAGTGGATGGCACCATGCAACGGTGTGGCTGTACAGTGACTGGTTGATTAATTAATTAACCGTTGATGTCGTTGAATTGGAGCGGCGTCAGATTGCGCTGTTGTCAACCGTTTACCGTACCATCATGACGAGGTAGGGAGGGGATTCACTGTCCACTTGCGGATGTGCCGGATGCTCAGGGAGGTCGCTTTATTAGGATATGCCCCACGATTATCAGGATATGCTGGCGGCATGTACACGCAGGTTACACGTGTGACGGCTGCGTCGGTCAAGTGTTGTTGCACGACACACCTGCAAGTCGGCGCTCGTGGCCTCGTAACATGCACGCATTAAACACTGCTGTCCACACTGCTGTCCACAAGCACAGCGCGGCACCGTTGGGCCACGTAGCCATGGCGAACCAAACAGTGCGGCGTGTTCTACTTAGATACCCCTCAATAGAATACCAAACGCACACTTGCACGCCACTGGTCATCCCCACAACTTGGTCAAGAGAGGATCCAACAGGCACCCGAAGAAATACGGTGAGCTGCACCGTCAGGATCGATGGATCAGGACGTCAGCCCAAGTGCTGAGTGGGCGCTCGATGTGATGCCCATCACATTGGATGAGCCCGAGCTGTCAACCATGCCGCATCTTCAGTACCCTCTGCGCTCAACTACACCAACCCCAGTCGCAGTCGTCCCTATCCCCAGCCCGCCCCGTGCTCCTCTCCCGTGCTCGCCATGCCGTTCATTTGGGCTCGTACGGCTGCATTCCCAGCTCCCCAGTCCCCAGCTCTCCAGCAACATCCGACGGGCCCGGCGGGGATCCCGCCGCGCTGCTTCCTACAACGCCGTCAGCAGTAGCGCGCCGTTTGCTACCGCCGTGGGGCCCTGCTAGGAGGGACGCCGCCGCTGCCCCCTCCCTGCCCACCGAAGGCGCGTCATGCGCCGTCACCCGTCTCCGCCGCGGCACTGGCTTCACCACCGTACCGAGGGGCGTGGTCGCTGACACGGTGTACGTCTGGTGCGCGTCGCCATCAGCGTCCCCGCCCACGTCACCCTCCATGCCGCCCTGCGCCCCCGTCACGACGTCCTTTCCGCTCGCTCCAGGCCACGCAACCGGCATTCCGGCGTGCAGCGGCCGGTAGAACTCGCACGACATGGAGGCAGGCGGCGGTTGATGGTGCTGCTGGTAGGGCTGCTGTCCCAGGGCCCTGGCGTCGGCGGTTTGGTCCGACAGGTCGCTGCCGCCCTGGCCCCAGTCCTCAGGGTTGACCGCCTGCCAGGCGGGACCGGGGGCCTCGCCCCAGCTGCTGCGCACCATCGTGATGGGCACGTGCCGTGCGCGTCGCGCCGCGAGGTTGTAGGCCAACGGTCCGACGAAGTTGTTGGGTAGGGGCGCATCTGCAGGGTGGAGACGGGTTCGCGTCGGGTCAGTGGGTGTGTATGTTGCCGGGGTTGACAGCTGGGGGGTACCTAACGGGTCTGGATCTGTGTGTAGAAGTGTGGAGATTGGGGGCGAACGCTTCTACTGGCTGCCGTGCGTGTGGGGTGCCTCTACGGCTTTTGTACTCTGTAAGGTATGAATCTTCTGAAGAGCACAAAGCCCTTACCTGCAGGCCCGTGAGGGCCTCGCATCAGGCCGCGCTGCAAGGGTCCAATGGCTTTGATGCCACCAGCTGCACAGGCGTTGATCTCCCGCAATGGCGTAATCAGGTTCGCCGCCAAGTCCGCCGTTCCATGCCTGACCGCGGCAGGGCCCGCAGAGCCAGCGGCCTCCTCAGCGCTCACCGGCCGACTGCCCGTTGACGCCGACGTTGGCGCCCCTTCGCAACGCGACATACGGAACAACCAATGGTTGACGTTTGTCAGGCGTTCATCTGCTCATAGGATCAAACCTGGACCACCCGCCACGCAATTGACCGTTCCCGATTCGTTTGGCCAGTTCAGTTAGAACATCCGTTGTCCTGAAGCCCAAACACCTGGTCCGGCCCCGTCCCGCTGCACCCCTCACCTGGGTCCGAACAGGCGAATGGTCGCAGCTGCTGCCCGCCAGATGGTTGCGACTGCCCTTCGCTGCCGGCGCTGCTGCCATGGCGCCTGCCAGCCGTCAGCTCCAAGGGGCGCTCCGCAGCTGTCACCGCTAGGATCCCGCTGCCCTGGCTCGGCTTCGAGCCAGGCTCTTTGCCGCTAGGCGTGCCCTTCAGCGCGACAAGCACACGCTGTTCGAGCCCACCACCCGTTGCGCCCCCATACGTGGCTGCGCGGCTGCGCAGCTGGGCTTGCAACGGCATGAAATCCCGCTGCTGTTGCAGATGGCTCATCAGGGCGCCGACCGGGCCCTCTTGGGAGCCGGACTGCGAAGGTTGTTGGGGCTGCTGCTGCTGGGCCTGCGCCGCTGCGTTGTGGTGCATGGCATGCGGCCCTTCTTGCGCTTCGTGGCACAGCATCGGGCCTGGTCGAGCGGGCCGCGGGGGCATGCCTGCACAGCCGCCTGCCTCCTGTCCAGCGCCCCCCGCCGACACCCCGCGGCCTGCCAGACCGCCTCCGCTGCGCGCCCGCTTGGTGCTGAGGTCCCGCAGCGCGGCCGCCGCGGCATAGGACAGCGGGTTGAGATCGGCCCCTGATGAGCAGGTCGTGGCGGCGGCCGCGTGTGTGCCACGCGGCGCGGACATGGACCGCCGTGGACCCGAATCAACTGACGGCGCGCTGCTGCGGATTGAGGCGGAACCCCAAACCACGTGTTGACCCGCCGCGGCTGCCACCACCGACGCAGCCAGAATCGGGGAGCCCCTGGGCCCCTGCCCGTAGTTGTACCTATGGCTGTGCCCCAGCGCCTGCCCGCTGTCTCTCGAAACCTCGAGCGTCACTTCCGACCTTTCCGACCACACCGAGGATTGCTGCTGGTCCTCTGGGTCCCGGACTACCGCCTGGACCCGGGAGTCGGATCCTGCAGCCGGATCGACCGTGCCTGCGGCATCCGCCCGGACGGACGCGGCCGGGTCGGCGGGCCCTGATGTAGTGTTGACTGTCGCTGGCTTGGGCGCCGCCTCATCCTCGCAGGGGCCGCCGCCCTGCAGGTCCTTGGCCGGCGTGGTGTTGGGCGTGACGGTGGGGTTGGAGGATGAGGCGGTGTTGGCGTCGTGGAGCTGGTCGTGGGGCGTGCGCGGCGGGACGTCCCAGGAGCCTTGCGGCAGCATGACGGTCCGGTCGGCGGGCGCGAAGCGCTTCCCCATGCTGAACAGCGCCGGGTGCTCGTTACGGTCAACGATCGAGGGTATCGGAATGCTGAAAATGTCACCCGACCGGGAGCGCTTCTGGCCCAGGCTGATGGGGGCTGCTGCCGGCTGTTGAACTCCAGATCCGGCGCCGCCTCCGATGCCGCTGCTGCAGCCTCCGCCATCAGACCATGTACCGGCACCAGACTCGTTGCGCGGTACCTCATTAGGGGCGCCCCCACCGCTCCATGGCTGTTGGGGCTGCGGCAGCGACTTGCCCGCAGCATCGCTGCTCGGCGGCCAGCAACGCCCTGAGGTGAGTCCCCCGCGTGGCCGGAGGCCGAAAGCGGTGGCTGGCAACATCGGATCGGATGGCTGGCCCAACGCCGCGGCGGCATCAGCCTTCTTGGCATGGGCCGCGCTGGCCGCGGCCGCAGGTGCTTCGGCGTAGCTACGCTGGATGGGCGCTGTGGACAGGTGCTGGACCGGCTGCAGCGCGACCGTTGTAGCCGTTGTAACTGTCGCCGCGGTCGCAGGTTCGGCTGCGACTGATCCGCCATCGAGCAGTGCGGCCGCTGCGGCAGTGGACTTGCGGCGCAGCACCGCTGCGGCAGCAGCATCCGCGGCGATTTGTTTCTGCGCCAGCGACATGCGCGTCATCTGCATGCTGGCGTAGCCGCCCCTCCGCGCGGCAGCGCCCGCTGTAGCCGGCAGGACCACACTGAAGTTGCTGGTGTGAGGAGCCAAGGGCGAATCTCCCCCTGCTGGCAGTGCTTTATCTGAGCTGCTGGGGTCGGCTGGCTCGTCCGCACCATTGGCCTGCGGTTGCTGCTGGCGCGGGGCTGCAGGCCAGGATTCGGGAGCCGCGCCAAAGCCAGTGCTCTTGATGACGGGCTCGTTGCTCGCGGGGGGCCCAGTAGGCAGCAGTGACTGTGTGGCCGCCGCAGCGGAGGCAACCGCACCAGCACTAGCCTCCGTGTGCTCAGGCTCGGGCGATGTGGAAGATGCTGTTCGATTACTTGCATTCGACGGCCGCTCCTTGTCCCCAAGCAGCCGCTCCAGCTGCCGGATGGGCAGCTGCGGTGAGGGCGAGACGGCCTCCACCAGGGGCGGCAGCGAGGAGTGCTCCGCCAGCGCGCTGCGGGGGTAGGTGGCCGGTGCGGAGAAGCGCTTACGCACACAGGCATCACACAGCCACACGGATGTCCGCGCAAGGAGCTGACCCTCAGACAGCACTGGACTGGACATGATGGCTGCCAGTACGCGTATTAGCTTCGGTCACACGTTGGCCGGTGCCTGGCTCTATGTCCTGACACGCCCGCAGCAATCACTGTGTTCGCCGGGAGACCCACCCACCTGTGTTCATCTGGACTCCTGCTGTCGCTCAGCTCATGGTCGGCGCCTGGGGACATGAAGCCACCCGCCAGGCTCTCCACCAGCTTGACGTCGCCGGCACCAACCTCGGCCTCCCCTGGCGCAGTCGTGCTGGCGCCCAGCGGCGATGGCGAAGGGCTGCTGGGGCCGGCCGCGCCGCCGGGCAGTCGCGGCGTGCGAGCGGGCCGCAGTCGCGGGGTGAGGAGCGTCTTGATGCGGGCGGCAGGGCGGGTTGCGGTGGACAGCCGCACGCCGACCTTGCGGTTGCTGCCCGGCTCCGCCGCTGTGCTTGTACGCAGCTTGGACAGGTCCAGCTTGGGCGGCGCCGCGAACATCTTGGGACGATGGTGCGGGTAGGGCAGATGGCGCGACAGCAGCGGGGAAGTGCCCACGGCGTCCCTGCACGGCACGTAGCACATCACCCATCAAGGCCTATCATGCAGTCTCCGTGTGTGGGACGATGCCGTGCGGCTGACGACGCCGCGCGGACGATGCAACGTGGGCGTAAACAATGATAGACAGCGAGAGAGGAAATGGCCCCACCACGTCTGCTTACCCCATAGGCGGGAGGCCCTCTTCGGGGATGCGGGCTATACCAGCCAAAGCCGGCAGACCACTCCCAGCCGAAGGGCTCCGCCCTCCCGCCCGACTCCTCCGCGCCGCCGCGCCTGCACCGCCGTTGAGGTTTGTCTGCGCCATCGCGGCCTTGAGCAAATCCGAGGGCATGCTGAGCCGCAGCAGCGCCTCGCGACTGAACTGCTGCAGCCCTTGTGCCAGGGTCTGCTCAGCGGGCGAGGCGGATGGACTCTGAGCCGCAGCTGAAGCCGCCGCCGCCGCAGCAGCAGCGGCCAGACCGCCCAGTGGCCCCATGCCGGCGCCCGGCATTCCACGCAAGCCTCCTCCCACCGCAGGCACCTTGTTGATGGGCGTTGTCGTGGCGCTCGCTTCACGTAAAATGGTTGGGCGGCGCGGGGCATGGAGGGACGATGTCACATGAGCTCACAGGATCACATCAAAGCTCCTCGCTCGGTACGCGCGCATCGGGGGAAAAATCAATACGAGGACAATGTGCTGTGGCCATTTGAATAGACCCCCGCGGTGCTCTGAGTGTGTGCATGGACGGCCATACCTAACAGCTAGCAACCGCGGCAAAGGGAGCCGCACCTACCTGGCGCGAGCTTGGCGGGCATATGAGCGATGCTCTGCCGGACAGTGATATTGTGCTCGCGGATACGGTCGCGGGCGCCCTTCTCGGTGAGCAGTGCTTTCCGGTCGGCGGGACGCAGGCGGCTGAAGGCGCGCACGGCGTTGAGGATGCGCGCCTTGGGCCCCGGGTCGCTGGCGGGTGTAAGCCGGCTGATGGTGCGGGTGCCGTTTGCCGAAGGAGGGGTCTTTTCGGCCGCCGCCTTGGCCCTCGCCGCCTGCGGAACAGGCAATGAAGGCGCATACCACGTCAGCTGAACGATTCACTTCCACTGCTCAAATTCCTCGGGCCCAACGGCAACTGGAGTTTCTAATGCTGCTACAAGGGAATAGCAATCCCACCGACCGGGGCATCTTGAAGGGTATTAGATTGCCTACTGCACTAGGTTAGATTACCTAATACATACCCGTGCATCGAACTCGGCGTTCTCGGTGTGCGCCTTGGCCAGGTCAAGCGCAAAAGAACTTAGCACGAAAAAGAAGCGGGGCATGTCGGTTTTGTCGTTGTTGCCGTTATGGTAGGCGCGTATCTGGAGGAAACCGCTCTCGGCCTCCTTCGCGTCCGCCTCAACTCCATCTATCCTGCCCATAGTCTCGTCCAGGAACCCCAGCGCTGCGGCCTGCAGCAGCGTTCAAGACACGCCCACGTTATACCCCGGCGTCTGGCTGTGCCAGCGAATCCGGCATCAACTTTGACAACTCATCCGATCCGCTGATACCGACTGCCGATGTTCGACAATGGAAACCTGCGCCAACCTGAAAGGGTGTCGTGTGGCCTGCATCGTCGCAGCCCGCCGCGTGCAGGCTCTTGGCCAGCTCCTTGAGCTTGGCCCGCATGCCGCGGAGCTCCTCCAGCAGCGTCGCGGTGTTGAGCTTGCTGGCGGCTTGGCAGGAGCGCAGCTGCTCCACCAGAGACTCATCCGGGTACTGCCGCAGCTGCTGCCTGCAAGAAAGAAACCATTGGAGAAGCAGCCACAGCAGCACCACCACTATTCAACTTCGCCTCGCCTGATGCTCAGGCATGCGAGCCGTTCCGGACTGTCTACATACATCTATCTATACTTGCGCAGGTGGCACGTGCCAAGTGGGCCGCGCACCTGGCGACGAAATGCAGGAGCGTTTGCCCCCTGTTGTTTGTGGACTTGACATCGCGGAGGCGCAGCAGGGTCTCCAAGTGGAAGCCGATGGCGGCGCCCTGGGGTGACGAGGCGTTGAGGAAGTTTCCGATCTCCAGCGCCAGCTTCAGCAGGTGCTTCATGAGGCTGCTGCTGCGCACCTCAGCGCAGGCGTTCGACACCGTCGTGACATCCTGTGGGCAAGCAAAGGGTGAATGAGTTAAGCGGCAGCACATCGCATGGCGCGACAGGTACTTTTTCGCCGCGTGGACCATGTGCCTGCATGTGCGGGTTCGCGTCAGATGCGTGGCAAGGGCACTTGCGTGGGGCACACCTTGGCGAGGACGTCCAGACGACGCGGCGTTGAGGCCATTGCGATGCAGAGGCGCATCTTGGGAGCCAGGTCGACCGCCAGCGGCAGCAGCTGCAAGCAAACAGGTGGATTTCAGGGGCAATGGCAGAAGGACAGGGTCCCAGATCAGCTCAGGACTGGAAGCTGCGACGCATGCAAACACCTGGTTCATTCGTTGATGCACACAGGCGCCCCATGATTTTAGCACCGGCCTACCTCAATGAGGAAGTTGTCCGCCTCGTTGAGACACGCCCGTTCACCCTTGTACTCCGCCAGCCGCTTCCGCTCGTCCTGCACGGAAACGACAATCATGTGGCGCAGGTCGTCTGTTTGCCAGGCCGCACCCGACGGGTTGGTGGCCAGATCCGCCATGCTAAGCGGCCCGGGATTCAGCGCGAGCTCGCATTCATCTGCTTCGGCGCAGTGGGCCTTAAGGGTGACGTGCGCAGCTCGCACCTCGGAGGGCAGCATCTCCACGATGGCCTCCAGCTGCTCCTCGTCCATGAGGCGCTCGCCGGTGGTGGTGATATGGACCAGCTTCTGCACAATCTGTGACCAGGCCATGGGGACCCGGACCACAGCGGTGAACTGAGGCTTCACGAAGTGGAGGTGGACTGCCAGGCGGGGCCAGTGACCGACCATTTCCCTGGGACCCCAACTGGAGGTCAACATGGGTTAGCTCGTTCGGCGCACTGCACTGAAAGGCTGCCGGAGGGCGGCACAGCTAGGGTCTGTGTCACCCAGCCTATGTACGCCGCCCACTGTCCCGCTGGCTCCCACCTGTGCCGGCGACAGCGGCCGGAACTTGGACAGGCGGATGGCGATGTTTTGCGCCCTCTTGGGGTCAGTGATGCTGAACGTGGGGAGCTGGCGCCGGATGGTCGCACCGCCGGTCTGCCTGCCCTTGGCCGGATTTGCCACCACAGCAAAGTCGTTCTCCAAAGCAGCGAAGTCGACCTCGACCTGGCAGAGCCATCGCACATCAGCGTCAACGCTGCATCTGTGGTATCAGGCTTTGAGGCCGGACCCCACGCGCAGCTACCCACGGCCGTAGTAGATTATTGCAGCACCATGCCCCGAAAGTTGCATTGATGGATGACATGCCGTTGGGAATAGTTAAAGGATGTGACTGCAGATGCCCACTCACCTTCATCGGGGTCATCTCGGACCACACGCTGTTCTTGGCAGCATAGGTCGGCACCTTCGTCCAATGGAGCTTGCTGGTGGGCTTGCTTGGCAGGGGCTGATCAGGCGCAGAAGCAGGTGCAGCTGGTCCTGGCGCTTCTGGTTGCGCGGCAGCGCTGACACCTCGCGCACCACCAGGCGGCGGCGGCCCGGGAGGGGGCGGCGGTGGTGGAGGTGGTGGTGGCCCTCCGGAACGCATTCCGGCACCAGGCGGTGGCGGCGGTCCTGGCGGTGGCGGCGGTGGACCCCTGGGTTTGGCTGCGTGGACACCCATCGCCGGCGGCGGAGGTGGCCCTGGGGGCGGCGGCGGCGAAGCCCCAGGCCTGGATGCATGGACGCCGACAGCGGGTGGGGGCGGCGGTCCTGGCGGGGGCGGCGGCGGCGGTGCCGACAGGGATCTGGCTGCCGGCACTGACGTCAAAGAGTGCGTATCGTCGGTTTGCTGCGGTACAGATGCTACCCTTGACACTGGTGGTGGCGGCGGTGGAGGTCCAGGTGGCGGTGGCGGCGCTGCTACTGCCCTGGGGGCGCCCCCGAGGGGTGGCGGCGGCGGCGGTGGTGGACCGGGAGGCGGCGGTGGTGCGCGGCTAGTCGGCCTGTGCGCTGTGATAGCAGGTGGTGGCGGTGGCCCCGGTGGAGGCGGAGGCGCAGCTCTCACCAACGGAGCAAGCTGAGGTCCGACTGCTGCTGCTGCTGGCGGCGCCGTCTCAACTCCCGCGACGGCCTCATCGCCTGCAGGTTGGTCCGCACCCATCCGCCGGTAGCTGGCGCTTCCGTCAGCCGCGTCGCAGGCTGTTGATCCACTCACTGACGCCGTCGAGGCCGCGACGACGGACGGTCCCCGGTGGGTACTGAGACCAGCGGAGTATGCGTTGTACATGGTGGTGCTTCTGGCCGCGGTGCTGGCGGTCGCGTCGGTGTCCCCACCGCCCGTGCGCGGCGTGCTCTCCTCAGTAATGCACGGCAGGCCCGACTCGAGCGCCTCGGACTCCGCGGTTGAAGCCCGGGCTGCTGCGGCCGCGCTGCCGCGCAGGACAGCTGATGCTCCCGACGTGCGCTGCAGGTACTCCTGCATGGCCTCGGGGAGCGACATGGAGGGCAGCCTCGAGCGGATGCGCTGCGAGTTCGGGGTGTGCCCCAGCATCTTGTCAAGTGCGGAGATGGCGTACTTCCGCACGACTGTCAGCTCGTCCGCCTCGGCAGCCGCCTGCAAGCCCGCCGCGGCGGCGCCGGGCGCTTCAGGGGCGGCTGTCTCCGGCCCAGGGCTAATGGTGGTGGTGGTGGTGGCGGTGCGCGCACCGACTGGCTGACCACGTGAGCTGCCCACACTCGGGATGCGCCTGGAGCCGGCGCTTCTGCTGCTGCGTAGCCGCTGTTTCTGGTACTCAGCGCCTGCGCCAGAGCTGCACTCCGCGTCGTCCTCGTCCTCGCTGCCGCCGTGTTGACTGGTGCTTCCCCGTACAACCTCATCATCGTCCGTGTCGTACTGGGTAGTCGGGCTGCCAGTCGCCGCCCTTGTCCCCGCAGAGACTGGCAATGACGGCCGGGCGCCGTCGCACGCCGCAGCCAGGTTCGGCATCGGCCGAAGAGGGCTCACTTCACTGTTCGCGTGCACGCTGTCATCCTGGTGGCTGCGTGTCGAGTCGCATGTGTCAACAAGGCGCAGCAGGCGTGGCTGCACCACCGCCGCAGAACTGCCCGTGTCGTCCTCTTCCAACGGTGTCGCGAGGTTGCTCTCCGATACCTCCGGGATGGGCGTGTGGAGCTGCATGAACCTGCGCATGGAGCAGCCCGAACGTCGCTTGCCCGAGCCGAGCCCCAGGCCCAGCCGTGGGATGCCACTGGTGTTGCCGCCATCGTTGCCGCCATCGTTCACGGCGCCAGCGGCTGCGGCGAAGGCGCTTACCGGGACACCGCCGCCAGCTGCGGCGACAGGGCCTGCGGGGATTCCCGTCGTGCCGACCAAACGGCCGACGACCTGCGGTTCAACACCTGTCACCCCGACTGCGCCGTGGTGCGCTGCAGCTTTGGCCCCGAGCCCCATCAGTGACCTTGAAAAGGCGTCGGGATGCACCCGCGCGCGCGCCGGCCCCCCGGAAGGCACTGGGTAGCTCTGTCCCCGGACGAGCGGCTGGTACAGCTGCTGCTGCATCTGCTGCTGTAGCTGCTGCTGTTGCGCCTCGAACTGGGCTGCGGCGTGTGCGCGGGAGCTGGCCGTGTCAACCAGCCGCGGCTGGGGCTTCCAGCCCGCCTTGTCGCGCACCTCCGTCCGACTGGGCTCTGTGGTGGTGGTGATGGAGGACGTTGTCGGCTGCGGCTCGTACCGCGGCCGCCCGCCCATTGCCGGGCTGGTGTAGCGAACGTTCGCGGTCTGGAGCGGGGAGGGCAGCGGCGAGGTCACCCGGTACATGAGCGGTCCGCCGTTGAGCACGCGCATGAAGGGCGGGGGCGGCGAGTGCGCGCCTGCAGCGTCAGCGCTGACGCCGACAACTGGCACGGCCAAGTGCAAGCTGGGCTGCGGGCTGGGCACCAGGACGTCCAGCGTCCGCACGTCGTGCACCCCTGCTGAAGGAGAACCAGGAAAGGTCATTCAGTACAGAGGGCAGTTGCTCAATACGCGTAAGCATGCGGCTCGTCCATGAACATTGAATACAGGGGCCCATGAGGTTATTCAAGGTGAACATCGGTAATTGGCACATATTGCTGCGTGGCGGTATGTCCTGGTAGAGCTGGAGTGATGCTCGGCCCGGGCTCGTGCGACCCCAAAGGCTCGGGCTTTGCTGCTATACTCTTTTCCCTCAACCAATCCCAACACAGGTAGGCAAGGAACGAGCATGGCCTATGGACATGACCCTGCACGCGCCTGCAGCCGGCAGGTTCAGGTGGCCGACCAGAGTGATGCGCAGATATTGCATAAGGGGCATGTGCTGCGACCCCAGCAGGTAGGTCTGCTTCAGCCGGGGCTCCGAGTCGGCTGCCAGGGACACATCGCTGCCCAGCTGCTTGAATGGACCATTGTGGCCGGCCGAGTGAGAGAATCGGAGCAGATTTGGCAGGGACACCCGGTCCGTGAAGACGATCTGCGCAAAGCGGCAACGGTTTCGGGGATGGTATCGGCATGATGCAGCATAAGCCCCGACATCATACCGCTCCACTCATCATGGAAGTGGCGTCCAGACCTATGAAATAGGAACGAAATCCACCAGCTATGCACCGGCATGCAGGGATACAGGTTACCTGGACGGCGATTGAAGCATATGATTTGAGTTTTAGCTTCAGTGTGACCTCACTCTCCATGTTGCGGTTGTAGCTCCTGCACGGTGACCCACAGCTAATTAGAAGAACAAAGCGTTGCAGCGCAACATGCAGGGCTTGAGGGTGTGACGAGCAAGGACATGCAGACGGCCGGTGGAGGCAACAATGATGAACGGGTGTGCACGCCAGATCCCTGTTGCCTGACAGCTTGAGAGCAATTATCATACCTCGTCCGCCATGTCGTCACCGGCTTTACCGGGCCACGTCCTTTCGCGGCCGTGGATAAGCCTGAGCCAAGGGCGTCTGTGATGCCGTTCCCAGTTGCCTGAACCAGCTCCTTTATGGCTGAGCTGCCCGACACTGCGCCGTTGTACTTTGCAAGTACATGTGCAAGGGCGGGAGGTGGGCCTGGCAGCCCGCTCCGAGGCCCGCCGAACACAGTGGGCCCATCAACCCCGTCGGCCAACTTTAAGCTGGTGGCGCCAGTGGCTTGCGGTGTGGGAGGGGTGCCTGGCACGACGTTCTCCTGGTCTGTCTGAGTGGCGGC
Organism: Eudorina sp. 2006-703-Eu-15; assembly: GCA_003117195.1. Taxonomy (NCBI): domain Eukaryota; kingdom Viridiplantae; phylum Chlorophyta; class Chlorophyceae; order Chlamydomonadales; family Volvocaceae; genus Eudorina; species Eudorina sp. 2006-703-Eu-15. The sequence continues at coordinate 256,650 of BDSI01000027.1, read as the reverse complement.
TGTCGAAAGCGCTGATGTCGTGATGGAGAGTTTGCCTGATCCCGAGACTGGAAGCTGTGCGCCATTTGTGGAGCCGCTGGCCGTGCTGGTCGCGGGCCCGGTCAGGGAAAAGTCCAAGTCAGGCCGCTCACACTCCGACAGCTCAGCACCGGCATTGCCACCGGACCTGTTACCACTGGACTTGCTGTACCTAACAGCATAACTCCTGCATTCCGTAGCAAGCACGTCACACATTGCAGCAGATGGCAGGGCAACCAGGCTTCTATTCCTACCCTGTCTTCAAGCTGCGTTCTCCATTTCCCAAGGAGGCTTGCCGCTTGATAGGCCCTTGCTGTTTGGCAAGCTGCGTTGGACAGGACAGCAAGATGGTCCAAACGTCGGCAAGGTGGCCCGACAAAATCCAGTCAGTCCTGATATGTTGGTTTGCTTACGCTTGTCATTCTTCCGTATCATTCATCTGTGGCCGAACTCGGGCTTCAGTGGCATGGTTGAAGGAGGCTGCGTCAAGAAGGCCTAGCCAATTATAACCACAACGATAGGTTTGACCTCATCGCCATATAGTGTAGTGAAACACTGAAGTTCGTTGTTCGCTCAGCTCATGCCGCATAGCAGTCTGCGACCAGGGCGACCTGTCGTTCGGATTGTTTGAACGACCAGTACCGCAAGAACGGGAAAACACCTTTTGCTGCACTCTTTCCTTCGATTCATGACATAATTTCATATGGATGTATAATCCGCATGATTCGTTTTCTGTGCCGCGTTGCGAACTCGTCAGGACACTTAACAACCAAAATGCAACACGCATTAGGAACATCCAGTGCAGCAAGTCGAACGCATATATTTACAGCTGCACAATTGCTCCCTACATTGCCTTCGTTATGCCGTCCTCCGGCCCCACCAACAATAATGGTGTCGGGTATCCCGTTGGCGGCGCAGCACGCGCTTGTGCCCGCTCGGGGCTACGCAGCGTCAAAGAAGCGAATAAACAAGGTTCCCCGCTTGGAGGCCGTAGCCGTGGCCGCAGATCCTGCAACCTCTGGCGACAGCCACTTCTTCTCGAACACCCATAACAGTTTTGCTGGCCTAGAAGTATCCCCGGGGCTTCGGGATGCGCTCGAGGCTTCCGGATTCAGACGGCCCTCGAAAGTCCAGGTGGGGAACACTGGGGAGTCCTTCGGAGGGTACACGCACATACACACACGCGCTGCAGGCAAGCGCGCGGCATACGGGCTTGTTTCGGACTTAGGTATGGCACCTGCATGGTTCGCACTCCTGCCTTGCCTACCGAAGGACACACACGCGTTGCCGTGACCTGGGCATACAGCGCGCCCTGCCGTGACAACCGACGGCCATTCGCGTGCCCGTAGACACCGCCTTGTGGCTTCGCTTCGCATTGGCGGGCCGTTTCGGTTTGACGACGCTGCGACTCGCCGTGCAGCCTGTACGTTTCACACGCTCAGCGGCCCTTGAAGTCCGCCGATACTCCGTAACTAGTTGGCCGCTCATGTGCTATGTCCGCTTCCTCGCAGGAGCTCGCAGCTCCGCACATCCTGCGGGGCCGCAACGTGGTCATCACCGCGGAGACAGGCAGCGGGAAGACCCTGTCCTACCTGGTCCCCATTGCACACCTGATGCTGAAGCAGAGAGCGGCCATGCAGCAGCAACAGCAGCAGCAGCAAGAGGAGCAGCAACAGGCTGGCGAAGGAACAAATGGCAATTCCACTCGTAGCAGGTGCGACACGGCATTGCGATGCTCAGATGGTCCGCGAAAACCGAGTCAGGCGCCCGGCGGGCACGGGCTGTTCGTTGCCATCGTGGCTGTCGGGTCCACTGTCGGGTCGACTCACGCCTCTCCGGCATGTGAGCGCAGCTGATGCGGGATTCCTATGATTCCGAGGCGTTATCGTTGTTCACGCGGAACCAAACGTGGTCCTCCTGCGGGTCCCCATCAACGGGGGACCTCATCCCCGTGTGCAAGCTTGTACATGGATACACATGGGGTTTCACCGCGGGGCACATTGGTGACGACATCCGCGTCCGCCCCTCCAGGGCCGTCCCGCGGCGCTACCACGCACTGGTGCTGTGCCCGAACGTGGCGCTCTGCCAACAAATAGTCGCGGCCGTCAACGGGCTGCGTTCCCCTGATGGCGAGGAGCTGCTGACCGCGGCGCTCATCAATAGCGGCAACCCGCCGCCGTTCGACGCCCCGGATGTCATCGTGGCCACACCGGCGGGGTTGCTGACCATCATCAGCGATACGTCGGGGGCGTACGGGTGGCTGTGGACCGAAGAGGGGATGCAGGTGCGAGCCAGGGGGGAGGAGGACGTTGTGTGCGTCCGGTCCGGGCTGTGATGACCGCACGGAGGCTGTTCGCTTGTCCCTGGGTCGGGGAGGCACGGCGTCGTGAAAGAGTGTAATGCGTTGATGTGGGCGTGAACGGTCCGTCGGGGTATGAGACGGCGTGTCCTGCCTGCCAGGGCGGCATGCCGGGGAGGTTGAGGAATGGCGGTCGTGGTAGATACGGTAAGGCCGTGATGCGCCACGTGAGGTGCTGGAAGAACGAACGGGTGCACCGGTCCTTGCCTGTCTGCAGGCTCGGGTGCGGCATGTCATTGTGGACGAGGCGGACCTGCTGCTGGGCAATGGGTACATCAAGGCGACGGAGCAGATCCTCACGGTGAGCTCCCGCGGCAAAGCAGCCGCATGCGGCGTCGCAGACTTCCAATGGGTTTGCCTAGGGCTGGGGCGCTTGAAGCACATCGCTGGCACTTTCAGGGCCGGCAATCCTAAGCTTTACTGGACTCGTCACCGCATCGCCAAGGGTTACGAGGCCCTGCCTCCGGCCAGGCTGGCAGCGCTCCACCATTCTCGCGGATCTCGCGGTGGAGGACGGGTAAAAACACGGGGTGTGCTGGGAATGTGGCCGTGGTGTCGTGCCTTCGTCCACGGATCGGAAGGTGTCCCATCAGCCGACGCCATGCACCCCGGGGGAATGCACCTGCAGCTGTTCAAGGTGGCGGACCGGCGGCGGGTGGAGGCCAAGCTGCTGGAGGAGCTGGGCATGGCGGATAAGTCCGAGTTCGACCGATTGCCTCGGGACATCAAGGTGGCGGGCTGGAGAGGTACGAGAGGCGGCGTACTGCTGAGGGATGCCTCTAGGGTTTGTGTGGCTTTGCTCGCCTCAACCTAACTAAGAGTCTGGCCTTGAACTACAGCGGCAACCGTGGCCCGACGATGGAATCGCGGAGTCCATGCGCAATATGCCAATATGCTGATGGGTGGCAGGTGTGGCGTCAGTCACCACAAGCGAACGAGCGGCTTGTACTACCCGTCAAGTCACATCCCGGACCTTTCTCGTCACCCACTCCCGCGCAGGCGGTGTCACGGCCATGCTGGCGGAGGGCTACCGGCCCAAGCGCGCGCTGGACCCGAACGCCAAGTACGGCCCGTACTGGCGCCGGCAGTATATTTTCGCCGCGGCGACGATGCCCACCATCACCTACTCCGACGTTGGATCCCAAATCCAGAAATGGTACCCGGACGCCACCTGGGTGTCCACGGAGCTGCTGCATCTGAGCAAGCCGCAGGTGGCACACGCCTGGCACCAGGTAACGACACCTTTGGAGGCTAGGTGGGGGGCTGACGGGCTTTTTCACCCGGTTGGGATTTTGCCTTTATGAAATAGGGTATAGGTAAGGTTCGAAACGTTGTCTTAGGGGCCGTAACTTAGAATGTGGTTGGCAAGGAACCGAACATGCGCCGCGGGGAAGCGGTGGTATGTGCGGTCCGGCATGTGCTACACGAGCACTCCCACAGCAAGGGTTTCTGGCTTCCCGTCCCAAACGACATCTGGGGGGCCAGACGGCTGAGTCGGTTGTGTCTGGACACGTCGGTCACCATCGCCGCCTCCGCCTCCTCCTGCCGCCGCTGGCGGCCCCGTGGCGACCTGTGCGGCTGCAGGTGGACGACCCGTCGTTCGGTGTGACGCTGCTGGACGTGGTCCGCAGCGACCCGGACTACCAGGCCCGTCGCGGCAAGACCCTCATCTTCGCGGCGGACGCCTCCTCCGCGGACACCGTCTCGGAGCTGCTGTCGGGCGGGCACGTGCCGCACGTGGTGTACCACAAGAGCCGGCCCAAGCCGGAGCAGGCGACGGCGCTGCAGGCGCTCCGGGAGCAGGACGGCACGGTGATGGTGTGCACGGACGCGGCGGCGCGAGGGCTGGACGTGCAGGGCATCACGCACGTGGTGCAGGTGAGGACGGCGGTCATGTGTGGTGTGGCACGTGTGTGGTGTGGGGTGCGGGGTGTAGGGTGTGATGCGTGGTGTGGGGTGTGATGTGGGATTGTGTGGGGTTCACCCACCGTACGAGGTTGGGCGGCATTCCGCTACACACAGGACACGGCCTCGCAGGCTGCCTTCTTGGTTTTCGTCGTAAGAACGCACCCCTTCATCGGCCATGTGGCCTTTGTTTGCGTCGGGCCTGAGAAGTGCTCCGTGGTGCCCCGCCCCACACGTAGGCGGACTTTGCGCCCAACACGATCGACTTCCTGCACCGCATCGGCCGCACCGCCCGCGCCGGCAACAGCGGCCGCGTGACCTCCCTGTACCGGGACCACAACCGGCCGCTGGTGGAGGTGATCCGCAAGTACATCGCGGAGGGCGTGCCGCTGGAGGCGGCCTTCAGCCGGGCCAGGTCCTTCAGCAGGAAGCTCAAGCGCATGAAGGGCGTGTTCGTGCCGCGGGGAATGTCCGTGTCGGAGGTCAGAGGGGGGGACGGAGGGCAAGAGCGCGACAGTGGGAAGCCCGGGGCGGGGACAGCGGCTGCGGAGGCGGAGGGGTCACCGTAGGGGGCGTTGTGTTGGCAACACAGCCGTGCGTGTAGTCGTAGGGTTGAGGGAGTGGAAGGGGGTGCGAGTGTGTGTTAGTTATATGACTTGCTCAGTTGCTGGAATGACGTTGGTTGACTGTAGGTTGGAGCGGGTTGGAGTACAGAGCTACGTCTGCTGTGCCAAGGCGGTTGCAAGTGTAGATTGCAACTTGACTGTTCATTCGTCACCCGGCAGGTGTATAGGAGTATAGCACACCTAGGTGCCGCAAGCAACCAAGTAATCTTGGATAGCGGCACGATGACTCCGGCGCTGCCGCCGAAATGCTGCGGCGCCATAGATGATCTCCATTAGAATACCTCGAGTGGGCTGGATGTGAGTGCAGGTGTGCATGCCGTGGTGGCTATTACGTTCAAGACATTAAACAGGGTGGTGTTCATTTTTTTGACCCTGCGCACCTCTTTCAGGGACTCCAGGCGGGAGGACGTGATCTGACGAGATTTTCTTTCTCCGGGTGTAACATGCGCGGAAAGACGCTGGTCGGCATGACAGAGTACGGTACACACAGCGGGCCCGCTTTCACACACACGCGCCGTCCTCCTCTCGCGTACATACATAGGGTCCACACATTTGGATCCACACCACTGGATCGGGTTTGCCACAACGCGCGAGGTCTAGAAGAACACCGAAGCCTGGCCTGGACCACAGCCACCTCGTGTGACCCGGCTGCTACCAATACCCCGCCGTGTCACACCCGTCCTAGCTGCAGCCCCCGACACAACACGCATCCGCACCGCCCAAGGGCCCGCACTGTCCGGTGGGCGGAGACGACCCCCTCAGGGACCTGCCGGGACCTCGGGCAGCTGCGCGAGCGCCTGCCGTACGTCGCACAGCAGCGGCTCCCCCGAGGCGCCCAGTTGCGACAGCAGGTCGGCGAAGCTGCGCAGCGGCGCCGCCAGCGCCGCCACCCGCTCCCGAGCGCGCCGCACCTCCTCCTCCTCCTCCCCCCCGTACCCAACTGCGCCAGGGACGCCGCTCACGCGCACCGACAGCCCCACAGCCCTGGCCCCCGCCCCGTCAGAGGGGGCCCGCCACGGCCGTGACCCGCCATCGCCGCTGGTCGACACCGCCGCGGATCCTGCTTCGCCGCCGCTCACGGTCTCCTGACCAGCAGGCCGGTCGACGCCGCCAGCTGGGATGCTGTCGGACAGGCTCAGGCCCTCCAACAGACCCGCCAGCCCTCCGGCCGCTGCGGGCCCTCCCGGCGAAGACCCGCGCCCCGCGGACAGCCCGAACGGGTCCGCCGGCAGCTTCACCTGCAGGCCCGCGCGGCCCACCGGGCCCTCCCCACTGCCGGGGCCCCAGCCACTGCCCGCCCAGCTGCTCAGGTCGCCGGCTTCCCCGGCGCCGCCAGACCCGGACAGGAACTCGGCGCGGCCCTGCGCCCGGGCGGCCAGCGCGGCCCGCAGCGGCTGCGCCGCCTCCGCCAGCTGCTTGCGCAGGCAGCCGTGCAGGAACTCGGCGCGGCGGGCGAGCGCCTCCCGGGCCCGGCGCGCGTCGGCAGGCTGCGCGAGCGCCAGCAGGTGCAGCAGCGTCGCGCGCAGCTGCACCGACAGGCCCACCGTGTAGCGGAAGTTCGGAAAGCGCCCCTCGCCGCCGTCGCCATCGCCGTCCCCGTCGCCCGGCTCCGTCCCGACGCCCTCTCCGGCGCCGGCCGACTTACCCCCCGCGCCAGGCGCCGCGGCAGCGGCGGCGGCGGCGCCGTTGCTTATGCTCTCCAAAGCGCCCGCCACCACCAGCAATGCGTCCGGCAGGACATCGCCGTACGCCTGCCGGGTAGGCAGCGCCGCCAGCGCCGCCGCGGCGTGTGTGCGGATCTTGAAGTTGGCGCTCTCCCTCACCAGCATGACCAGCAGCAGCAGCAGCGGCGCCACCCGGGCCGCCACACGCGGGTGCGTCATCAGCGCCTGGTTCCGGAGCAGCCCGTGAGCCGCGTAGCAGGCGTTCCACTGCACCTTCATGCCGCCCGTCGTCAACGCGGACTGCAGGCACATCAACGAGGTGTCCAGCCAGCCGTCCAACTGGAACCCCGCGCCACCACCACTCTCAGCCCGGGCGGCCGCCGGCCTGGCATGCCCATCGCCGGGGGGCGCGGACCCCCACGCCGGGCTGCCGCCGCTGCCGGCGGCAGCAACAGCGGCGCCGCCGACAGCCGCCGCCAGCCCCGGTGCCATGTCCGGCGTGAGCATCGACAGCAGGTTTCCAACAGCGCGCACGCCGTTGGCCCGGACCTTATCAGCGTCCTGCAAGGAGGTGACTGCGGCACCGCACAGCGCCGCAAGCTGCCGGTAGTGGTGCGGCTGCAGCACCGCCGCCGCCGCCGCCGCCTTCAGCCCTGTTCCCCGCGGCGCCGTCGCCGTGGCCGCCGTGCCTCCCTCCCTCTGACCCGCCGACTGGGATGTCGACGCATGCGCGTGCGATTCCGCACGGACCGCCCGCCACCGGTCCTCTTCGGCTGCGGCGTCCGCCGCCGCCGCCTCGGCCGTGACGGCACTGGCAGCAGCGGTCTCTAGGTGGCGCCGGTAGGCGTCGCACAGGTTGGCGACGGCCCACCCCGCCGCGATGCGGACGGACAGAACCGAGTCGCGCTGGCAGGGCAGCAGCGCCGCCGTGACGCCGTCGCTCAGCGGCGGCTGCGCCAGCACCCCCGGGAAGGCGGCTGCGGCCCCCAACGCTTTGCATGCGGCGGCGCGCACCGCGGCGACCGCGTCCGCAGCGGCGGCGTCACTGAGCAGCCTCAGCAGCTGCTGCTGCACACGCGGCGGCAGGCTGGAGAACACCGGCTCCGGAACCTCACCCAGGCAGGCCAGGCTGGCGGACCGGACCTGGGACCGGGCGGGGTGGGGCGCCGCGGGTTGCAAGGCGATGAAAGGGGAGCACTCCGAGAAATGGGTTGCAGGGCCAAGGGGGCTGTGGGAATCTCCCTTGGCGTCAAAAGGAATGACAGAGCCTCCTCGTGGGCGCGGTCCGGGAGGAGCATGCGGTGCACCCAGTAGCGTGCTTGTGCGCCACCCGTCGGCGGTCAGTCCGTGGGCAGTGTCCAGCGTGCGGTGTGGTATCGCCCCCACGGTCAGGCACCCCCACCTAGTCCCCATCCTGCGGCCTGGCGCCCACCTCCCTGACGAAATCCCCCCGCCACCCGAGAATATTGGCGCACACGCACACACACACACACACACATACACACACACACGCCGTGCATGTCACGTTGTCACCCCTCAATACCAGCGCCGACCCATGGGTCACACCCACCATGTACGACGTATGCGAGGTGGCCCCCGGCACCAGTATATCCAGTGCGCCCTGCCACATGGCCGCCAGCCGCCTCACACCCTCCTCCCGCTCCTCCTCGCTCCGCACGCTCCCGGGCGAGAGGAGCTGCTGTGGGGACTGCTGCTGGTGGTGGGGGTGCAGTCGGGGCACCGCTGCGGCCAGCGGCACCACGCCCGGCGAGGGCGGCGGGCCGGGCAGGCCGCCCTCCCCATCGCCTGCCCCGGCGGCAGCGTCCGTACGACTGATGCCGTACTGCCGTGCAACCGCGCTTAGGTAATCCGACAGCAACTTGACGGACAGTTGGGCCGCCTTGTCCTCTGGGCTGGAGCTGGCACTGCAGCCGCCAGGAGCCGCCGCCGCCGCCGCCGCAGGCGGACCAGCAGCTTGGGGTGCTGCTGTCCCGCGAATACCCGAGCTGGGGGCGGGAGAGGCCCATGGGGCGTTGTGGCGATTGGCCGCTCGTCCACCGCCGCCGCGTTCGTCGAGCCGGGCAGAAGATCCATGGGTCGGGAACGAGCCGAGAGAGGACGACGAGGAGGAGCGCGAGGGCGGTCCCTCCTTGCCGCCCCGCGACCCAGATGCCGACGCGGGGCGCGGGGAGGCGCCGCAGGTGAGGCCCATCGCGGAGGTCGCCCGCAGGTCGTCCCACACATCTGCCACCACACAGCCACCCAGGCAGGCAGAGAGAAGAGGATCACAACCGAGCAGCAGCAGGGGGCAAGACACCTCCTGGATGGAGGCATCGCGCAAGCTCTGAAACCAACAAACACGCGCAGCTGTCCCGTCGTGGCAAGACGTGCCCGGCAGTGGTGTCGTCAGCCACCACTGCTGGGAGTGGGAGGAGATATGTCCGCGAGGGTCAAAATCCGGCACGCGAGCAGTCCGGGTTGAATCGGTCGGTTACTGCGACACCTCCTTGGTCCTTGGCCTGCAGTCCTACTCACCCCCACTTCCACATATCATCCCTTACTGCACAGGGCCTGTATCCCTTCCGTGCTCAGCACTCCCTTCCTCCTTGGCAGTATAAGCAGCTAAGCATTTGGTTGGTAGTTAGCCGTCAGCGCTTTGGTCGGCGCAGTGAGGCAGGCAGGGACGGAGACTCACCCGGCGGCAGCGCGGCCGTGTAGTGCGCCGCCAGCCCCTTGAGGGCCGCCAGAGCCTCGATCCGCAGCACGGCCGCAGCGGAGCCGTCGCGCCCCACAGCCAGCAGCTCGCGGACCAACTGACCCGTTGCCAGCGGGTCGCCACCACCACCTCCACCACCACCTCCGCCTCCGGTGCCAGCACATGTGCCCCCGTTCCGGGGTGCCGTACCACCCGGCAGCAGCAGCGGCTGCGGCTGCGGCTGCTGGTGTTGGCGGAGGAAGTCCGCGAGGCCCGCGATGGGGTGCTTTGTGGAGAAGCACTCGGCGACACAAGCCAGGTAGGCCGCCTGGATGGGGCCCAGCTCGCCCGCCGCACTGATGGCGGAGGTGGGCGGGGCGCCGGACAGCGCCGCCCAGCGCGTCCGCAGGACCTGGGCGCCGCGGGGCGGGGACCACCGGCAGCGCACAATCGATTGGGCATCCACAGACTGCCGGGCCGAAGCGCCTTCACGCTCCATCCTGCCAAATACCCCCCCCCCAACGCCGCCATCACACCCCCACCGGCAAGACCGCCCTCGTACCTTCAGTGTCTCCGGCAGCAGCTCTGGCGGCAGGCGGTCGTACGGCGACGCCGCCATCAGCACCACCAGCGCCCGCAGCACCCCGGACAGCACCAGCGCACTGCCCTCAGTGGCCACCGAGTGGAGCAGACCCGCGTGCGCCGCCAGCAGCAGCTGCCCCAGAGAGAGCGACAGCGTCAGGAAGCCGCGCACCGGCGCCCGGGCGCCCATGGACTTGGCCTCCGCCACCGCCAGGATGGAGCGCTGGGCGGGGCCGTCCAACAGGGAGGAGATGGTGGCGGCCGACAGAGCGCGCACCTGTCCGCGTGTCCGGGTCCGGGGGAGGAGGAGGAGGAGGAGGGCGTAGGACAGTGCGTGGAACCAGGGAGCCATGGCGGGGCGCTTCAGGATCATCACCCCGTTGCAATAAATATGTCAGGAAGGGTCCGTTTTGTTGAAGGCTGCGCGCGAGATCAGCGGAGGGACTGCGCTGATTGGGCAGATCGGCGGGTCGCGTGTCTGAAAGTGACTAAGGGTGTTGGACTAGCGGGGTTGTACGATACATTGTAAGCATCCCTGGGACGATATGGGCACGAGGCTGGGTGAGGGAGCCCCAGTGCGGCTCATGCGGATGCCTATGCCGTACCTTGATGAGAGGGTCGTACAGCAGTACCGTGACCAGGTGTGGCGTCAGCGGCCGCTGCTGCAGCGGCGCGTGCAGCGGCAGCAGCGCCGACCAGTGAGCGTGCATGGCCCGTGGGTCGCTCTTCGCCATCGCCTGGATGCACGACAGCACCGCCAGCCGTACGCGCGAGCTCCGGAACCTGTCCACCACCGCCGACTGACCCGCTCCGGATCCACCCGCGCCCTGCCCCCCCGCGGGCTCCGAGTCGCTCACGTCGCTGTCACTCCAGCCGGCGCCCCCGTCCGTTTGCGACTCCCGCCGGCGCAGATGCGGCGGCCGGTACCGGCTTCCGCCGCCACCACCCGCGTCCGCGGCCGCCGCCGCCGCCCCCGGCGCGGCCTGCTGCTGCCCGTTGGCTGCTACTGCCGCCGCCGCCGCCAGCGACGCCTGCACGCCGTAGGTTAAGAAGCGCTGCAGCCCCTCCACCAGCATCGCCGCCCGGGACACCCAACCCTGGCGCGCCTCCCCCACGGCCGCCTGCACGGCCCGCACCAGCGCCGCGTACAGCCGCGAGTGCGCCGCGTCCTCCACCGGCCGGGCGCGTGACGTGCAGGACTGCAGCAGCGACGCCGCCGCGGACAGAAAGGACATCGCCTCGTCAGCTGTCAGGCCCGACGACGAGGCGACGGCGGCGGCGGCGGCGCCACTGCCGCCTGTGGTGGGTGCGCCCCGACCGCAGCAGGCGGCCAGGGCTGTCAGCGCCAGGGTCTGCAGCTCCGGGAGGTCCGCGGCGCCCCGGCCCTGCGGTATCCGGAGGAGGACGATGCGATGAGAGGAGCGGGGGAGGGTCACAGGACCACATGGATCAGGGCTCGAGCCGTCCCAAGGACCGTATCCGATGTTGTGTCGGGGCACATGCCCTCATATGCCTGATCCTGTGTGTGCTCCGGAGCGCCTTCCCCGTGGTGCTTTCCGCGCGTCACGGCAGGTCGCAAGTCGTGACGCTGCGGGACCACCCCGGCCGCCCCTCCAGGATCCGCATCCCGTGTATGACCGTGTATTTCGAGAGGATGTATACCCGGTTACCCGCCCGTGCAACCCTCCCTGAAGGGATGTCACTCCCCCCCGGTAGGGTGTCGTCGCCGCGCGTCCCTGCCATGCGGTGCAGCCGCACACGCACACGCACCTGCGCAGGCAGCGGCTGCGGCCCGAGCAGCGCCATCAGGGCCGCCAGCTGCATCGCCCGTTCGTGCTCCGACAGCGAGGCCAGATGGTCGGGCAGCAGGGCCGCCAGCGCGGTCATCGCCTCCAGCGGAAGCGGGGTCGCGGGTGGTGGTGCGGTGGCGCTGTCCGCAGCGGGGGGCCCGGTGTCGCCGAAGCTGCTGCGGCCGCCAGCGGGTGCACTGGAGACGGCCGCGGCGGCGCCGCTGCCTTGCTGCCGATCGGCTGAAGGTGGGTGGCCGCCATCCTGCCCTCCGTCCGACCACTGCCGCAGGGCGCTGAGGATGAGGTTCGCGGCGGGGCCGTGGAGGATGACCGAGCGACAGGAGGTCAGGGAGGTCAGCAGGCGGCAGAGCGCCGCCTGCAGTGCGGTGTCCCTGCGACCGTATTGCGACGTAGCATGGGCGCATAGGTTTTGAATTGTCACTCGAATAACAATCAGATAATTTACATGCAATGTATGGCATGTGGGGGTAATTTCAGGGCTTCGCGTCTTGAGGGGCATGGAAGGGTTGGTGGCGGGGTACTGCGGACAACAGGGTCAATTCGCCGTGATCGTGCCGAAAGCGGAGCGGGAGACTGTCCTTCCTCTGAGCCCGTACCTGAAAGTCCCCGAAGCTGATGGCTGCTGTCCGATCAGCTGCTGGACAAGGAAGGAGAGGTCCTCGACCAACTGCACGCATGTCGGCACGGCAGATGTTTCAGTTTCAGGGTCGACACATCATCGATCACAACCGTAAAGGACAATCTTATACCTCATGATCCTGAACATCAGAAACAGCAGTCCGCAGTTGTTCCAAAGCAGCTTGCAAGCTCGGCCGCGTAACTATCCCGTTGGTCAAAACCTCCTGTAATTATACGATCGACTAAATTAATCTAAGTTATCATCGTCACGTAAACCATTTGCAGACTCGACCTGTCGGAGTGGAGCGAGACATTGGCGCCAAGCGCTAGAGCTAGAGCTGTTAGCTCTTGACCTCCACGACATTATAGGTTCAAGTAGTGCTGTGTTTGCATGATGAATCGCACGAGCAAAACGTGGTGGACCCAAAGGTCGCACGTCTATACATCACTGGTTTGATGCCCACGGGCATGGACGTGGCATGGCAACGCAAGTTCTTAAGAAATTGCTCTGGTTAGCCCTGGAGAAGGACCTAGAGCACAAGGCCGTACAGGCACCGTACATTGACTGCACCTGAACACGATCTACATTTGGCAAATAATGTACACCGTGGATGGATCTCCGCGGTATCGGACGATGGGCTGCGAATTAAACATCGTCCGGTTGCGACTTTAATCCTCCGGGGACAGGGAAAGACGGGGAGCTGCGCAGAGCTGTGTGCAGGTGCACGCGTTGGGTTTTGCGCATCGTGCAAATTCTTAGCCTCTGTACACAAATTTGTTGCGTGTCCAGTATTTACAGGGGCATATCTATAAGAAGCCAAACCTAGAGCCCTGCCAGTGCTTTAACCGACAACACGCATGAACCACTTCTCTCTTTGAAAGGCCCTTCCAGGGACGATCTGACCACTTGCCCCCCAATGCAAGGCCAGGTAAGCGCCAGCTCCACATCCGGAGCGACAACGGCAAAGCGAGCCACAGTGCCGCACGGCACTGCGACGACCAAGCGCCAGCTCCAATGCAATCTGCACATGCCAACACACCTTCAGCCTCCGCACACACACACACACACACACACACACACACACACACACACACACACACACACACACACACACACACACACACACACACACACACACACACACACACACACACACACACACACTCTTTCAGGTTCCATGACAGGTGAGCTGCAGAGAGGGCCAACGCGGAGGGTGCTGTCCACGAAATGAGCAATTCACAAGGCGCCAGCGAGGGGTGGCAATACCCCTCAATAACGCACACTGCAGTACACAGAATCCAAAATGTCCTGGAACATCCAGCTGTCAGCACTCGGTACCACAGTGAAATGCACTTCGTAAATGAAAGCGCAGTGTCACAACATCTGGCTGCTCGATGGGCTGCGACCACCTCTCACCTCCCTCGGCCACACGCGGGTCCACGCCGGTCGTTAGGCTTGGTTGTCCAACGACTTGCCTGCAGCCCCTACTGCGTCTTCACATATACATCCATTGCGTGCTCGGGCGGAGCCGTACAGCAAAAGCAGTCACCTTCCATACGCTCACCAGCGAGACAGACTTGCTAACACACCGCGACGGCTACAGGAAGACGATGCGCATCCCTTCCTTGGGAAAGGCGAGGGGCGGAAGGGGTTCAAGGCTTATCGGCAAATCGAGAGCTACAACGTGTAATGTACATGACCGATCTACCGGCGGGGTGCGACCTCTTGTTCAACGTGCTTTCCCCGACACCGCTCATCAACCCAACCGCGCTCCTTCAATGCTCCATACATCGCTCCCCCAAACGCTGTCAGAAAGGACGTTCACCGCCCCTGTACGCCCCCCCTTCAGTAGCAATGACATCTCCAGCACTCAGCTCTCAACTCCCGCTCATCCTTTCAGTGTAAGCCCCCAGGGGTCCCCACCACCAACGGCGCGTGGGAGCCACGGCTACGACGCGCATCCGCATCATGTCAGCAGACAGCCCGATATCCCGATCTGTACGGCAGCTTCAGATCCAGATGTCGCTGCTGCAGTCGCCGCCCGGGTAGCGGATCTCGTGGGCCAGCGCCGGACCCTCTGGGTCGTTGCCAAAGTCCACGATCCAGTCGGTGTCCAGCTTCATGCCGCCGTTCTCGGTGTCAATGTCGATCTGAATGCGTCGAAAGAGGTGGCGCAACGACACATAGTTGAGGCGCACAGGGTTATGGCCGGGGGGCGGAAACCAGGCACCTCACTCCTGCACGACGGCCCTGTCTCCCATGACAATCATCAGACGGCGGTGTCTCAACCGCCAGGACACCGAAGTACGTGTCGCACTGGGGTCAGTGTCCGAACATTGTAATGGGTGCCACGTCACAGGGGCGGATTACGATGGGCGCATCGACGGCGCCGGTGAGCGGACTGCAGAGTGGGATACGGGTCCACCTTGTAACGGATACAAAATAGAGTCGTGGAGTTTGCCCGGGGCGGAGCAAGGTACGCCCCGCCCCGCACACGCTCCCCGAGCAATATCATGGCAGCCGTTTAACAGGGGCTACCATGCACGTGCGTTGCAGAGACAGACGGCTGCTCGCCCGGCCTCAAGCCCGCCTCAGGATCGCGAGGTCAGGGCTCATCAACCGGTGTGGCTGCCGGGATACCCCACACACATACGCTCATACGGTCATTTTGCTGAGCACACGCTTTCCTTGCCAGCCACACACCCGGGACGATTCCTCGCTGGATACACACCACACGGGCGGGTTGCAGTTCTAAACACACGACACGCTGAACACACATACACAAACGCCGCTGCACGGCTCTCAGTTTCCTTGTGTACACATGCGCACTGCCCACCGGAGGACGCGAGGCGCAGGGAACGGACACGACACCCCGGCAGCTCCCTTTTCCCCCCGGGCCCCGCCTCACCTTGAGCAAGTGGCTGCCGCGCTCAACCAGCGACGGGTAGAACTGCGCGGCGCCAGGCGGGGTCGGGGCGTCATGAACGGCGGCATGATGGGGCACAGGGACAGGATGAGCACGTGCCGGCGCCGCGGCGGCTGCCGGGCTTCCCCTCCCCCTTCCCCGACGCACTTCACCCGGCCGACCGACCCGGATCCCGGCGGCTCATCTGGCAGCCTCGAGGGCCCACGTGTCAGGGGCCGGTAAAGTGCACTTCGCCTGTAGGGTCTGCATCTCGCAGTCCCTCTGTTTGTGGTGCTGCCGCTCGGTCAAGTAATGCGAAGCGCGGCCGCGCCTTCACAGCCATACTTCCTAACTGTGCATCGTACATGCTGTCGTTGCTCAGCACCATGTGCTGGGCTCTCGTCCGGTAGGGCCCCACGTGGCCCCAGCGTCCGATCCCGACCGCAACGACATCGTCCTCTTGGCCGTGGCGTAAGCGGGGACCAGCCGGACTACCATATTCCGCGGTGTGGCCCTACCCTACCTACCCTAACGCGTCCCTCCCCGTGCCGCCACAGACCCCGCAGTAGCCGCCGCCGCCGCCGTCGCCGAAGCAGCAGCCGCTCCACAGCTTAATCGCGGCTTCCCGCCTCACGCACTGCCCCCAGCCCCACACACTGCCCGCAGCGGTATGGCGGCACCCGGTGCGCACCTGCTTGTCCCACGGGCTGTAGAGGCTGTTGGTGATGTAGAGGCGCTTGCCGTCCAGCGACAGCTGCATCATCTGCGGCCCCCCGCGCAGCTCCACACCCGCCACCGAGGGCACCTCGGGTGGCTCCGGGGTGTCCTCGGGCAGGCCGCCCAGCACCTTGAGCGGACCGCCCTTGCGGATCAGGCCGCCCAGCCACACCCGGCCCGCCAGCTTCGGCTCTGCCGGGTTGGAGATGTCGTACTGTACGAGATCTCCACGCAGCCAATTGGAGATATAGAGGAACCGGTCGTCCAGGGAGATGAGGATGTCGGTGACGCAGGGGGGCAGCTCGGGCAGCACCCATCCCTCCACCTGAGAGGGACATGGCGACAGGAGGGGGCAGGGCAGGGCAGCAAGGGAGGGTATAGGAAACTGGTAGACATGTCAAACTGTGCTGCTGCCACAGCGAGCAAGAGAGGGGTTCAGTAGAACACTTCTCAGGTGGTCCCCCGCGGATCGGTGCGCACCGCCAGGCTTGCTCAAACATGCAACCGCGGCAGCGCGTTTGCCGTTATCGCCGACCGTTACAGCCGTCGCCGTTACCGTGACCAGGGAAGGTGTGCGGACATGCTTTTGAGCAGGCAAGCAAACCCGGCGACCCACCTTGGTCCAGGGCTGCTCGACGACCACATTGGCGACCCACGGGTCGTCGTCGGACGCGCGCGTGAAGTGGATGATGGTGGAGGACAGCGCGGCGCCCACGAAGCCGTGCGGCGACGACGGGTCGTGCAGGAAGCGGACCTGGTCCAGGTGTAGCGGCGCGGAGAGGGGGTCAGGGGGCGTCACGCGACAACGGCGGCGCTCAACAGCCGCTGGGCGCCGAGTTGCCCCCTAAGTCCCCCATACAGCGCCCGATATACCCGCCCATGGAGGAGCCGGACCGAGCCGGTACCACATACACGGCGTTTGCCACCAGCTGCGCACTCGGAACGGGGTCCCAACGACGGCGCAGAGCACCGGCGAAGAGGCCAGCACACGGGGGGCCACAGCGACTTCCCCAGACCTGCATATACACACACCGCGTCCTCCCGAACATAAACCAACAAGGCGGCCGCCGCATAGCCCCCGCACCGCACCACACCGCACGGAGCCCCACCCATAAACCGACACGACGGCCGCCGCCCGAGGACACGGGCCGCACCGCCGCTCCCTCACCTCCAGGGGCAGCAGGCCCTTGGGACCCAGGTCGATCTTCTGCTTCAGGGTGTGGTCCTTCCAGTCCCAAACGTACAGCGTGTTGCCGTACTTGTCCGGGACCTCAGCGGGGTTGAAGCCCTGGAGGGCGAGCGACGGAGATACCTCGATGTCCACCGCGCCTCGGGGTCCCAGTGCGTGGAACCCTACCCTGGTCGGCCCTGCCAGGCATGTCTGCGGATGACGGCTACCCTCTCCCCGCCTCCCGAACAGCACAGCACCGCACAGCACATCGGCGAGCGTTTTCTCCATGACACGGTCAGGGTAGCAGCCGGCGACCAGCTACCCAATCCCATCCGAAGGGACGTCCTGGAAAATACCAGGCGAGTCATCCCACGCCGTTCACCCACCTTGCTGAAGGCCTTCGGAGCGCCCCAGGCGCTGCTGAACATGACGTTCAGGCGCGGCTGGTACCAGTAGTCGTACCCGTACGGCACATCCTCCGGGCTCCACACGCCATTGATGCTGCAACGAGCAACAAACGCCGCCACCCGATGGCGGGGTGGGGTGCGGGAATTTGAAGAGCTGGCCCCAAGCTCTGCCCTGATAGGATAGTTGGCCATGTGCGCTCGCGTGGTGCGGGGGAAGCAGATGTAGACTTCCGCCACACCTGCCGTGCCCGGGAGGTGCTTTCCGAATGATGCCACCTGGGCGGGCGGCCCTGGGTGGTGCAGGGCCGCCCCTGCGGTGCAGTCCCCCGCCCCGAACACACCCCAGACCCACAACCTCCCACCCTCCCTGATGTTCGCCTTGCCGGAAATTCGACCTTTCCCTGATATTCGAGCCAGGCCTGACAGTCCCCCACCTGAGGTCCTGGTTGAGCAGCAGGAACCCGCCGCGCGGTTCGCCCTCCGCGTCGCCCATCGCACTCACCTGCGCACTCCGATACAGCGGTGACGGCAGGGGTCAGTGGGGGACGTAAGATGAATGGCAACCAGACAGGCAGACAGACAGACAGACAGACAGACAGACAGGCAGACAGACAGACAGACAGACAGACAGACAGACAGACAGACAGACAGACAGACAGACAGACAGACAGACAGACAGACAGACAGACAGACAGACAGACAGACAGACAGACAGACAGACAGACAGACAGACAGACAGACAGACAGACAGACAGACAGACAGACAGACAGACAGACAGACAGACAGACAGACAGACAGACAGACAGACAGACAGACAGACAGACAGACAGACAGACAGACAGACAGACAGACAGACAGACAGACAGACAGACAGACAGACAGACCGACAGACCGACAGACCGACAGACCGACAGACCGACAGACCGACAGACCGACAGACCGACAGACCGACAGACCGACAGACCGACAGACCGACAGACCGACAGACCGACAGACCGACAGACCGACAGACCGACAGACCGACAGACCGACAGACGACAGACCGACAGACCGACAGACCGACAGACCGACAGACCGACAGACCGACAGACCGACAGACCGACAGACCGACAGACCGACAGACGACAGACCGACAGACCGACAGACCGACAGACCGACAGACCGACAGACCGACAGACCGACAGACCGACAGACCGACAGACCGACAGACCGACAGACCGACAGACCGACAGACCGACAGACCGACCGACCGACCGACCGACCGACCGACCGACCGACCGACGACCGACCGACCGACCGACCGACCGACCGACCGACCGACCGACCGACCGACCGACCGACCGACCGACCGACCGACCGACCGACCGACCGACCGACCGACCGACCGACAGACAGACACGACCCAACGGAGCAGTGTCAGGCACTGAAACGGACTTGGGCATTGCCCCGCCATATGGCCTCACGACCCTGGACTGCGGAGAAACGGTTGTCGCGCAGTCGTCGTCCTCGGCAGTCTTTCAGACCCTCCTGGCTCGCACAGCGTGCAGGCGCTCCTATTCCTGCTGCTGCTGCTGCTGCTGCTGCTGCTGCTGCTGCTGCGCACCCCGACCCTTTTCCGCGTCCCGGTGGTGCAATCCGCTCACCATGATGTTACCCGTCGGCAAGCCTGCGACGGGGAACCCCGGCAACCAGCACACACACACACACACACACACACACATGTAGAAGCACACATACATAGCAGCACACAACATCCCGTCTCAAAAGCGTTGGAACCAGTTCTGGAGATAGGGTTTGGGACAACAAGGATGCCAACAAATTCCCGACAACGGTCATACCGTCCCCCCCCCCCCTGGTCCATACTCGAACCGTCTTACCCCCTGACTGAGCATCAAGAACTTGTCATCGCCTGCACCGCCACCGCTACCGCCACCGTTACCGCCGGGACACGTGACAACCGCCCCGAGCCGCCCTACCCTACCGTATCACTCTGTCTACCTGTCCCTCTGTCAGTCAGCGAGTCTGTCCATCCCGAGTGCCCGAACTCACAATGGCTTGTGTGGAGGAAGCTGAGGCCGGCGGTTTCCCGGATGTCCTTGGCCTCCGTCACGGCCGCCAGCTTGGGCGCGCGGGGATCGCTGGCAACATCCACGCCTGAGAAGACCCGGCGGAGGGCGGGCGGGGGGCGGGGCGGGGCGGGACGGGTCAGCCAGCGCGGCACCCACACATCATCATGGTGAGGATAGGATGATTGGTGGGCATATTAATACTGCACCGTTACTAGGGCAAAGGTCCGGTGAAGAATCGAAGACGAAGAATCGGAGGGAGGGTATGGATTGGGGAACCGATACGTGGCACAGGAGTCAATACGGAGGGAGGGAGGGGGGGCAATTGGTCATTATACCCTTTCACAATACCCTTTCACGAATGTACTTAATCATTTCGGCTGGATTTCGGTGAAGGCCTCCGGCGTGGTAAACAGCCGAACTCCGCCCCTGCCTCCACAAACCAGCCTTTGTATCACGTACCGTACACACGGCCGCTGCCCAGGCTGGGCAAGACCAGGAGTCGGCGGGCCGGCGCAGTAGGATCCTTGTAGCAAGAGGAGCAGGAGTTCCAGCCTGTGGCGAGCCATTGAAAAATGATTTGGGCAACGTGACGGGTGGAGGCGGTTAGGCCCCCGGGCAGGCCACCCGGCTCGGAAATGGTCAAACACTGCACAAACCGAGAGTGGGGGCACTAATGGCGCACTGCAAGGCGCCTTTCCAATACGCGGTTCAACACCCCGCACCGCACCGCACCGCACCACACCTGAGTGGTGCAGCTCGTCGCCCAGATTGGGCATCGGCAGGCGATGGATGATCTGCAGTGTGGGTGGAGAAGTGGATGGGGCCGGATGGCGCTGTGTGCCTTAACCGGGCAGACGACTGCCGTCTGCAGAGGTATCATGCAATTGAAGTCCCAAGGAGCGGGACGGCATCCCCACGGCGAACGTTCCGTGAAGGATTGCGCGAGGTGCGTGTGAGCTTATGCCAACCGCATCGGTTAGGACGCATAACCCGTCGCGCGCACGCTTGATTCGTCTCGGCACTGGAGATAAGTTGCTTTCGTTATTTTTCCTCAAGGACTCCACCCGCGCATCTCACCTGCTTGTAGGTCGCTGACTCAGGGTCGACGTCGACGGTGGCAAGGAAATCGGGTCGACTGTGGTCCGGGACCACGCACGTGATGTAAAGCAGTTTCTCCCTTGGTCCGTTACGATAAGCGTCCTACAGACAGACCAAGGAAGGTTCGTCCAGGCAGACAGGCACCCAGCTACCCACGTCAGGATCAACTGACGATATACAAAAACTTGCAAGCCGTGCTCTTGTGCTCAGTCTAACAAGCTGCATCTTCGCTAAAATTCGTTAATGGCGGTTCGGCTTGCATATCGCAACTCCAGTACTTGCCAGTGGGGATGCGTATCCCGGGCCTCGCGCGCAGCAGGTCGAAGTCGCCATCTCTGCAAATCGAGGCTACAGTGGTATGGGTTAGCAATAGGCACGACGATGCGGATGGCTTGGGTTAGCAATAGGCACAACGATGTGGATGGCTTGTGTAATTGTTTTTTTACTGCTTTCGGTTGAGCGCTGTACGATTAAAAAACCACGAGAGTCGGAAGGTCGTCTCATCTACGAGCGAGCGCACACAGAACACTAATGCTTTGTTCGCCTTCGCACACTCGCTTCAATCGGTAAATGCTTTCAAGCTTTTCAGATTGGCTTGGCCTCACGGCCTCGCGGCCGTGGCGTTATGCTATGCCATGCCACAACGATTATGCAATATCGTGATATATTGCAGATTGAGGCTATGAGCGCTTACATGACTCGCACAGGTGGTGTGCCGTTCAAGTCCTAGGCTTTGACACTGCTCGTTACCCACCGCGCACCTTAGTCACACCAGAAGTTAACTTGAGATGCGACTGATCGTGCAAGTTGCAACTTTTGATAGGTGCAACGGACTCCGTATGAAGGGCAGGTTTAAGCAGTTTCAAGTGCAAGTGCGAGTAGGAAAGAACTTCCTAAAATACATTATTAAGCCGTCCGGGGTCCGGCCCTAAGTGTTCGATCAAGGGGCACTACTAGTCCTTGCAATTGGGGGGAGGATTTGTTTCAAGGTCTTGTACAGTTCTCGAGACACAAGCCGCGCGACTGACTCGGACTTCAACGAGTTTATAGGTTGGCGCCAGCTGACGATCGTCGAAAAGAATTGCTGGCTCCAGTAGCCCAGGCCTCGTTGACCTGATCAACCGCCGCGAGGCGCAGCGTCCCCCCAACTGCCTATGGTTGGCTGCGGCCTATCGGAAACGAACACCCGGCCTGTCTGCCCTCACACGCGACCCGCGGCCCTGCCAACATGTAGGAAATGCCGGCAGGGCCGCCAGTGGCCTATCCAGCCCGTTGCAGCGGCCACCCCTGGGTAGGTCCGGGGACTCATACACAGCGGTGATCCGAGGTCATAGCCTCCTGTTGAATTCTAGCGCTCCCTTGATCTGAAGGCGAAACGCAATCAGCGAGGTGGGGTTTCGACGGCCTCGGCCACCTCGATATCCCGGTGTACAGTAACCCCACTCACGACGGGCGCTGCCGTGCCCCTTGCCTCGTTGGCGGGGTTGCCCCGCTGTATGCGCCTGCGTGTATTGAGTGGTTGCCACGTCGGTACGGGTCCTGGTCCCCCCAGCCCTGCTAAGCGTCGAGATGGCGGCGCGCCTACGGTATCTGCTGTGTCAGCAGGGTTTTCCCCCCTGGCAGAGTAGGCACCCTCCGATTCCTTTGCGGGATGCCACTGCGACATTCATTCCGCTGCCGCCTCACATACGTCGCACCACAACTGCAGTGCACACCCGAAGCCACGACACGCCTTAAAAGCCAGAACGGCCTGCTCGTAATCAAGGGAACACAACGAACGAATTGGGCCACCCTGCCTAACCAGCAACCCACCAGTCGCACTGTATACACCCCACCTCGCCACCAACACGCCATCTACATCACATCAACAATCAATCAAATGACTTGAGGCATTCATATGCCCCAAGGGCCAAGAGTAACAGCACAGCCCCCCACCCACCAACCCGACATCACCACGCCCGACTGGAAACAGGAGACGGTGTCGCGCCGCCGCTGCAAGCAAGGCCACGTGCCTGTACGGCACCGACCACAACACCTCCACCGCCACCTCGCCACCGAACATGCGATTGCGATTACCCGGCCTGCATGCGGCTGCTCGGAATGGTGCGAACCAAGGAAGGAAGATCCAACAGAACAAAGGCGCCCAAGCCGTGGACCTCACATGAACATTGGCAACCAACAGCAAGCGTACAGCCCCCTGGATCTAACCTCGGGGCTTCCTCGCCTGGCGCCCCCTGGACCGATCCCATCTCTGTTTCTGTCCGCCTGCTTCCTGCGGGGTCGGCCTGTGCGTCCACCTGTCGGTAGGACATCCGGAACGTCCCCGACCCGGGCCCCCTGCATGGACCCACCATCCACAACCAACGGTCCCTTATTCGCCTGCCTGCCTGCCTGGCTGGCTGGCTGGACTAGCCAGGCGTCCCTCTACGGGTAGGCCCTACCATTGCTCTGAGCCCGAGTGCCCAACCCTACCACGTACCTGCGCATCTAGATGTGTATGTGGAGTGGTGCCCTGTGCCGAATCGAGCAGTACGGCAATCTCGCGCCACTGCAGCACTGCTGCTCACCTCCGCCCCCCCGCCCCACCCGCCCACGCGTGCACCCGCCCCACTCCACCGCCCCACCCCACCACCAAACCCCAACCAACACCACTGCGCCCACCCACCCACCCAGTGACCTCATCCGCCTGCTGCTTCAGTACCGCACCTCCGAGCCAGCCCGAGGTTGCCCCCCCCCGCCTCCTCTCTAAGCCTGCGGCGCCTTCTTCTTCTTCTTGCCCCCCCGGCCGCGCTTCTTCCGTCCGCTGCCGCCCGTAGGGGTGCTGCTGGACGGGCCCGAGGCGGCCAAGGGCTCCTCGTCGCCCTCGCCACCGTCGTCGTCGCCCGCGGCGTCTTCAGCCGAAGGCGTGGCGGCAGCCGACGGGACCGCGCCCTGACCCGACGGATCACCGCTGGACGTCACGGCGGTTGGCTCAGGCGGTGGGGGTTGAGCGCCCGCGGCGGCTGTCCCGGGGTCCGGCTTGACGGACGGGGTTTCGGACTCCGCTGTGTGCGTGCTGACCGCCGCGGGCTCAGCCGTTGGCGAGGCCTCCGCAACAGACGCTTGCGGCGGTGGCGGCGTAGTGGGAGATGCGGGCGCCGAGTCCTGTGCGACCTGTGCGACAGCTGCTGTAGCGGCCGCGGCGGAAGAAGGCGCTCCTGGGGTGGCGACCTCAGCAGCGCCGCCTGGCTGCTTCGCCGCCGGCGGTGGACCCGACGGCTTCCCTTCGTCCATGGCCAGATGAGCGTCTATCTGCTGGGTCGCAGCCGGCCCAGCCGGAACTTGGGATGCGGCAGCTGCCACTTCGGGAGGTGGGGGCACCGTCGCGGAGGCCGGGCCCCTCCCGGGCTGCTTGACGACCAGCGCGGGATGCTGGGGGGAGGCGCTGCGGCGCGGGACCCCTCCGGCGGAAGTCCGTGACGGGGACCAGCCCCGCTCTGCTGCAGCGGGGGTTGGGGCGGTAATCGTGGCGCCGGAGGCGCCGCTTTGTGATAGCGGCGCCAGCGGCATGCACGCACCCTCGGGCGCGCCGCTGCCGCCACCATTGCCAGGGGTAGCAACGGGCGCTGCTTCAGGCGGACTGAGTTTCGGAGCGGCTGCGGTGGCTGCAGCGGGGATGACTGGTGCAGCAGCTGCGGCGATCACCAACTGCTCGACGCCGGGTGCAGCCACAGACGCAGCCAAAGCGGCTCCAACAACTGCCACAGCTTCGGGCGCCCGTTCCAAGAGGTCAGCTGGCGCCACTGGTGCCATCGATGGTTCTGGGGACGCAGTTTGTGGAGCTGATTGCACCAACCCGCTAGTCTCACTAGGCGCATCCCTTGGCACGGATGTGGTCACGGGTGCTGCACTTCCTGCGCCAGCTCCCGACGCAGGCGCGCTTCCAGAGAAGGGAACAGCAACAGTAACTGCAGGCCTGTCATGTTCCGGTGGTTCCTGGACAACAGGCGCGCGAGCCGGATGCTCGTCCCGCTCCGACAAGAGCGGTTCATTTTTTCCGCTTTCCTCATCTGGACCACGGAATTGCGGACAGCAAAGGCCTGCAGACGATTTGCGAAGTTCATAAAAGAAGGTGAATTAGAGACATATTCTTGGACCTCTGATGCCACGAGGACAGGTCAGGATCAGCATCAAACTTACTCAAAACGTTTCCCATGTAATACTTTCTGATTGGATGTAAACTTGCTCAACGAGCTGTAGGTTGCCGGCGTGCCAGCGTCGAAACGGTTTGCGAAAGCCGCTACAATTGGTGACCAAGCTTGTCAAAGATTGAATATATTGCTCAAAAATATACAAACTGACTGATCCTGGCCGTAATTTTCATACAGTATCACGCAGCATCGTATTTGTCACGGACAGCACGATCGTGCCATATGGCACCGTAAGACACCGGCGCGGGAACTCGTCACACTTTGTCCTCGCGCATCACTTCTCCAACAGTGCGCTCACGCCTACCCCGTCCGCGCCCGGCGCACGTATTGTACGGCATTCCGTACAGACAAACCCCCATCTCGCTTCCTTGCCCAATCCACTGCGTAAGCGACGTCGTCATCGCTAAGCTTCGCTGCGTCTTCTCCCGCCACACGGCGCAGGGTCTCCCCAAAGTGCTCCTCCGTCATCTCGTTGGTGGTCAGGACGAGGCCGAAGCGGCTGACCACCGGGTCCATTGACACCCTTGACGTACTGTTCGCGCCCATGTACTGCAATTCCAGGTGACACACAAAAGGAGGTATACAACATAGATAAAGGCATGCCATTTCCGCAAAAGACCTGGCCGCTGACCTTCGCCCTCATCCATAGCATCTAATGCTGCCCTACGAGCTACGACATGCACCCGACTAGGGCACGATCGGCAGCGTGATTGCCTGGTTCAGTTACACCGCTGGTTGCTGCACACCTCGTCCCAGCCCGCTCCCTCGCCCCCGCAATCCCAATTGCTAACCCCCCCGTCCTCCTCGCAAGGCCCCGCTCCTCTCACCAGCAGTGTGTTGCTGGGCCAGCCGCTGGGCCCCGACCCCGCAAGGCCGCTCAAGAGGTCCGCCGCCACCGGCCCCCTCAGCGGGAACTCCACGTGGTCGGCCACCAGCACGAAGCGCAGGCGCGGGTAGCGGCCGCAGCCCCGGGCGGCCTCCAGCAGGTTGCCCACCTCGGCCCCGCTGAGGTCCACAACGCGGAGGCCCTTGTCGCGGCCTGGGGGGAAAGGGATGGCAGACATTACAAACCCTAGAACAATACACACAGGCGTACAGGTATCGCATCTGGGGACCCGGAGCGCGTCGCACGCAAGCGCACACCGTTCACGCGGGTATTCCGCTCAACACACGCACACACACACACGCGGGGGCGGGTCTCTTACCAAAACACACACGCGACTGTTGGGCAACTGTTGCGGACCGCTGCGCCCCTTGCATATCACTCACGTCGTCACGTGTGCCTTTGCCTGCCTACGCACACATGCACGCACGCACACACGCACGCACCGGCCGCCAGTGTGTAGTCCCACAGCAGTGCGCTCTTGCCGCTGCCGGTGGGCCCCGCGACCAGCACGTGGTGCGCCGGCTGGCCCTCGCAGTGGCGCAGCGTGTTGGCGTCCAGGGTGGCGCGCTGGGGCTCCAGGGAGGGCAGCGGCGGCAGCGAGGCGTCGGCGCTGCCGTCGGCACCCTCCTCAAAGGCGCCCTTGGTCCACCTGGGGGACGTGGGTGCGGATGTGGGATGTGGATTTGGATGGGCTCAAGGGCTGGCGGGGCGGGTTGAGGTCTGGCAGCAATCCCTGGAGAGCCCTTAGGGCCAGTCCCTCCCCCACCCACACGCACTTGCAGCAGCTCGCTCGCACGGCCAGGGCGTGAAAACTTGGAATGGCCCGTGCGACAGCGATGAACCCTCCGCCATCGCCCTTTCAGTGCGAGCAGCGCGCGAAGGGATGAAGGAGCGTGTTCATACTGACTTGAAACGTGGCGACCGCCATTCCGCCCAGCGCTGAACGGGCTGCGCCGGAGGGCCGGGTTGTCCGCCTTCCGCGGACAGCTATGCGCCCCCTCCCCCGGCCCCCTTCACCCTTTTTGCCAATGATGACAGCGAAATCGCGGCCCCCTCCCCCCGCCCCGCCCCGCCCACCTGAGGGTGGAGTTCCGGGAGGTGATGCCGAACCCGTGGACGTGATAGTACTGTCGCAGCAGCTGCACCGCCTCACCCCAGGCCTCCTTGCCGCTGATGGCGGCCTTCCAGGCGGCCAGCTCCGCATCACTCGGAGGCCGACCGATGTACGGCGACCGCGAGTGCGGGTCGATGGCGGCCACAGCAGCGGCCCCGCCAGCGCCCTTGGGCCGTTGCTTGGCCTTGATGGAAACCGAGGAGGCTGCGCGGGACGAGCAGGCCAGCAAGCGGACATGTTGGTTCCGTTGTTCCGCCTGCTGGTTGGGTTCCCAGGCTCGGGAGGTCAAGGGCCCGACGCCGAACTCACCCCCCCGCCGCTGGGGTTGAGCTAGAATGCTGGAGCGAGCAGCCAGCACCCATCCCCGACACTTGGAAAGGCACAGCAAGCCATCAAACTCCTCAGTGCAGTGCAGTGCAGTACAGTGCTGTACAGGGCGGCGAGAGCGCCGCCAGCACGTGCGGGAGGATCCTCGTGAGGGTGAGGGTGAGCGTGGGTCGCACCGGCTCTGCACGCGCGGGCAGTGCCACTGCCGCCACCACAGCAGACAGCGTGTATGGTGAGGAAGCTATGCCTGTCAACGATGACCCGCGGGGTCCACTGTAACATCCTTAACAATAAGGCAGCGCTGCCAGGGCCCCTGCTGTACGGTCACGGTCACTGACCTGCCTCCAGCCAATACTGGCCCCCGATGGGCGCCGCGTCGGCGATGAGCTCCGCCACCTGGGGTTTGTTAGAGGCGAGGGCGGGGCCGGGGGCGGGGGCGGGGGCGGGGGCGGGAGATGATCCCGGGGGGTGGGCGACCGGTGCCGATGGTGGGAGGTGAGGGAGTTAATTTCAGAAAACAGCCCGGGTGAGGGAGGCTGCATGGATCGGGCGGACCGCACAGGTCGGGCTGACTACTGCATTTGTGTTCGAGTGAACGTTCGGTCTCGACGGACCACCACAACACTCACCGGACCCCTGCACGCACCATCATCACCACCACCACCACACACACACCCCAAACACGAGATCCCACCGGAGGTCGCCTCTGGGCTCCGCATGCGGCCCCCCTCACCCACCGGGCCCATGAGAGGACCCCGGACCCGGGCTGTGCGCCGATGGACAGACCGCACCCCGGATGGGCTTCAGCGGCCCACAGCCGGACCCGCCTCTGCCCGGCTAGCTTCACGACCTGGCCCCTCTGGCTCATCCCGGGACCCCGCGTGACTCGCCTGCGGCAGCGGCAGCGCTATTTCCTGCAGGACGTCCATGTCGTACGCCACGGCACGCAGTACGGGCGCGTCGTCGTCCAGCGTGCCTTGCGCAGCCGCCCGCGCGAAGGCGTTGTCCCGCCCCAGCAGAATCTGAGCGGACGGGGAAACAGCAAAGCGTGAGAACCCAGCCATCGACCTCGCCGGAGGAGAACTCATGTACTGCTGTATCCTGTACTGCGCACCTGGTCCAGGACGTAGTCCTGCCAGCTGTCGTACCCAGAGGTCAGCAGCAGGTTATAGAAGCGCGCGTACGCCCCCAGTACCTCCTTGTTGCTGGCCTGTGGGGCAAAGCCACAGGGACGCAGCGGGTGGGAGCGGTCTTTCAGGGCGTCTCGCGCGGGCGGGTCATGGCGGATGTGGCCAGGAGCGTCCGTCTGGCTAAACGTGGACGTGGCGGTGTCGGGGGCCTGTCGGGGGAGTCTTTCGGGGGAGTCTTTCGGGGGAGTCAATGGCAGGCTCGCCTATCGCGTGATACCGAGTGAGGAGAGGAGAGGAGACGCGCCATTGAAAGGCCCCACCGGGGTTCCAGGGTCGATTCAGACAAGGCGGCGCTGGCAGAAGCGTTCCTGAGCGCATGCGATGGTTCGCTCCTGCCAACGCTTCCCCCTGTCCGTAGACAAGACGCACGTAGGCGGGCGGGCAGCGCCGCACATCCACTTATGCAGGCAGGTACCGAAACGCGATGCCACAAGCCCCACGGTGCGGGAGGGGTGCGCAGTCCACAACAGCGCGCGGTCGAGGAGGTGCGGCCGTTCCCGGTCCCTCGAGCTGCTCGCCTACCTACCTGGTATTTTTGGGTGATGGCCAGCGCCTGCAGGTAGGCCTCCCCGACTGCGCCCTTGACCACATGGCCGTACACAAGCAGCGAGGCGGCCAACGTCCCCACGCTGTTGATCTTGCTGGAGCGCTTGGTGGTTGCCGCTGCATCCGCACCGCGATGGCCAGGGGGGGGGCGGTTTGAGGGTTGAACCAAAGAGGAAAGGAGGAGGCGAAATGCGGGAACACTTTTGTGGTCTCGCCGGTGATGTACCGGGGTCAGGATGCGACGGACACACGCACGCTTCGGCCTGCATGGGGCCGATGCAGTGGTGGAGAGCAAGCTTGCAGGCGGCCCCAGCGTTAGGGGCGATTTCAGGGGAGCGGTGAATGGTTGCGCTTGCCCCTCGACAACTGCCGTACTACAGACGGCTATTCGTTCGGAGTGACGCACCCTTAGGAGACCTGCTGTCGTCATCACCGAAATCAAATCCAATCGCTTTGACCTGTAGCGAGCGGCGCCGTGCGACAACAGTCCTTACTACGTTGCCTGGTCGTGTTCGCGATGGTGCAGATTTCTGGGAAACTACATGACGCATGGTTGAACCAGATGGCAATGGATATCGTAGAACAGCCGATATCGTAGAGGCAGCCAAGAATTGAAACTTGTTCCGACTCCTGACAAATGAGGCCGAATTGATCAGGCTAACACTCGCAGCGCTCTTTAATTTAAACTAAATCCTTTACCACCTGCAAGACAGCAAACGTTCTAGCTAATGAAATGAGTATCGATTCACCAAGCGGAAAGTTATTCGTACCGTACATGAGGCTTACGATACACGGCTGGATTGATGCGTTCACCCCAAGCCGTGCGTGCGCTGACTCCTCGGCGTTTACAGTACACATGTCTCCCTAGCGAGGCCTACAGCTATGACAGTGTACTAGCAAACCGTCCGGTGAGGTGGCATTCCCATGATCATGCTGTGTTCATGACATTCAACAGCATGGCCGCTGGCGGTCCCATGCAGTGTTTGCATATTCGCTGTCAGCGGTAAAGGCTCGTTTCCGGGTGGTCGAAGCCATATAGCGGCGTAAGGGGGTTATCGCGCCCTCCGGGGCCCGGGGAGGGACCCGAGGGGGATCGGACCGCGGGACGGCCTTCGCGAGACTGGGCGAGCGGGAGAGGGCGCTGCGCTCTGGGCCTTGAGGGGGGGCGCGAAGTTCCGCGTCGCGCGCAGGCTCCTTTGGTGTCTCGGACTTTTTCCACTTCCTGTTCACCTCCCGGGTTGTCACGGTGGCGATTGCCGGTGGGTAGGTAATTACGCCTCCCTTTCCTGGGGGGGAGGGGAAGGCGCTGGCTAGCAGGTTGGTTCGCGCTTTTGGTACTACTAAAAGGCCACTACGCCGACTACATAACTAGTCGGCGTAGTGGCCTTTTAGTAGTAATGCACAGACATTTGGTAGGTGTCCAACTGGTGTGTTAAGCGTTGGTGACAGGCTCCAGACTGGTGTGTCGTGGCAGGATCAAACCGTGTGACCGGGGACTGGCCTTCTCAGTGTGGAAGGTGCGGGGTTGTACCCGCGCGGCGTCGGACGACCAGATAGAGCAGCCTATGTTACTTGTTGGAAGCGCGCCTAGCCGCCGCTGATCCGCGACCGCACTGCCTCTCCTATGTTGCTCCGGTGCGGTTTCCTTCACATTTAAGCAAGCACCGGTGAGCCTTTCGCTGGTACGGCCCCGGTCCGCGGCCCTGGCCCCTGGGGTCCGGCGGCACGACGGTGGGCGCCCGGGCTGCCGGGTCTGCCTCGGGCGGCGATCTCGACTGGACACGTGGACGGACCAGCTCACCCACCTGGCCCCGCTGGTGGAGCTGCTGGTGGAGCTGCTGGTGGAGCTGCTGGACACGCAGTCCTACCTGCTGGCGCCCGCAGGCCAGGGGAGGCGCCGGGGGCCTTCAAGCGGGCTGGGGTGGAGAAGGCTTATGCGTGCCCGGGCTGGGGCGGCTTGGGCTGGCTTGGGGAGGAAGACTATGCGTGGCCGGGTAGGGGCGGGCTATGGAGGAGGCCTACGCGTGGCCGAGTAGGGAAGGAGATCGGACATGGCCGCGCACAGTCGGAAACGCCAGCAGTTGCTGGCAGTACTCTCAACAAGCAACTCTTCACGCGTGCGTGCATTTCCGACGCGTTGATGCTTTGCGATTGCCCGCGGTGCCTGGACCCTTACTGTTGTCGACGTACCCTTGCTTCTGTGCGACAGCAAGGCAGCGAGCGCGCTTATTTCTGGTTAAAATCCCAACGTTCTTGTGGGCCCCAGCGATAACCCGGAGCCCTAAAGTAAGCAAACTGAAGGACCACATAAGTAAGCACAACATCATTAACAACACTCTTGACAAAACAGCACGAACTTATTGATGATGCCTGCCTTCATGGTTCATGGCTTCATGGTTCATGCAGACTGAATCATTGCCGTAGACGATGCCAACCGCTTTGGCCGTTTGGCGGTTGCCTGTCCATCGCCTTTCGCCCCTACTGTTTTCAGTCATCCAAATAACTGCAAATGGGTTTCCACACACATGATTGCTGGCGAATGAAACGGCGTCGCAAGTGGAGTTAAGCTGCATATCCAGCGTTGCCGTGAAAGAGAACTTTTATAGGCAAATTACTTTACGACATCATACTGTGACTATTAATGGAAAGTTTAGGTGATGGTGGCAGCTCAGCACAGTTTGGTGATGGAGAGCAAACCAGCATTCTCGCCAGCGACAGTGTTCCCAACGAATCCATCATGACACTTTCTGAAGGAGATGAAGCCGCCCAAACAATTCGTGATGCATTGGCTGTGGCAATTGATGGCGCTTCGCCTGCGGTGCGGCAGTTCCAGGTGTGCTACGAAATGCGACCTGAGGGCGCATCCATTTGTTACATATCTGAGTAATGCAATATCACTGCAGCCGTCAAATGGGTATGCGCTCGCCAGTGAGAAATCGGAACTGCGGAAGTGTTGCTCCGCAACACTGCAAAAAGAGCATGTACAGTAGCGAACACAACATCCACAGTTGAACCTCTGAACACTCTGTGTTTCGGTGTTCGGGCCAGTCCTTGATTCCTCGGTGTCGATTCCAGAGAATCCCGTGTCTCGTTCTCCAGATTTGACTTCTTGTCTGGCTCTCCGTGCATGTAGCACTGCACATGTTGGAAACGCTGCCCGTTCCAGGGGCGTTGACTACTGCCGTAAGGTCGCCTGATTCCCTGTCGAAAACCCCGATGGCAGGCAGGGATGGCAGACAACCCTCGGTCCAACCCTCCTGTCCTGCCCCCTGTCCTTCAGGCGGAGCTTTGTGACAGTGGCGCCCTCAGGCAGCTTTTCAACCTCGCCGTGGCACGGCGGCCGTTGGCTTTCGAGGCGCTGCGGCTGCTGGCGTACCGCAACCGCATCGTGGTTCAGCAGCTAGCCAACATGGGCGCAATCGAGCTGCTGGAGCAGGTGCGAGCACTGCTCAGACGGCTGCACTTCCTGCAAATCCAGTGCGGCTCTCCGGACAGCTCGCCGTTAAGCTAACCCCGCGCGCGGTTTTCCTCTCCCGAGGGCATGCATGCGCGCAGTACTTTTGGCGCTGCCACGATTTCTATAGTCCCAACAACGCTCGCCACGGCTCGCCCGCAACCTACCGGACCCAGCCGCCGATGGATCCGGAAGAACCCTCCCGCGCAATGCGGCATCCCTGGTGCCGCGCCCGTCCGTCTGCGGCTTGGCATAGCCGCTCGCACTGCTGGGTGCAGCCTCTCCTAACCCTATGAGGTTGCCCTCTGTACGGCGGGGTACCTGTCCGCATCTGCAGGTGCTGGTCCGGGACGCTCGCAGCGGCGCCGCCGGCGATGAGGTTCAGGCCGCCGCGCTGCAGCTGCTGACCAGCCTGCTGGCCTTCAACCTGGAGATCCACTCGCTGGTGATGCGGACCAAACTGGTCAAGCGGTTGGTGCAGCTGTGCAGGTGGGTACGGCGATAGCCTGCAATGTCCCATCAGTCCAGGGGGGGCCGGCGGGCTGCAGTTGGACGGTCATAGGGACAGCCCGAGCCGCAGGTCGCAGCTCCTGTCCTGCCCTTTGCACCGGCCCCCCGCCGGCGGCCTGTTGCCAGTTCCTTGGACGCAGATACGGCAGCCACATGCTCAACGACACGGACTTCAGCATGCTTCCCGGGGTTCCGTTGCCCGACCTCGTCTTCCCCCCCCTTTGGTGTGACGGTTGCTGCACGTGGCCCCCGGTGGTGGTGGACCGTAGGCCAGGGGTCAGCGGACTGGCGGGCCAGCAGCCGCCGCAACAGCCGCAGGCCAATGGGCACGCGCACGATCCTCCTGGGCATCCACACGGCCAGCCAGCAGAGGGCAGCGGTCGGTGCAACGGGAGCAACGGCGCGTCAGCTGCGGGGAACGGTGCGCGGCTGAACGGTGCCGAGTCACCCGGCCCGCAGGGCCCAGGTGGGCCGCAGGGCCCGCGCACGGCAGCCTCAGGCGATGGCTCCTCTGCCGCAGAGACATGCTCCGGGGCTGTGGCGGGACGGAGTGGTCCCGGGTCGGAGCTGCAGGCCAGCCCCAGGGGACCCGGCGCCACCTCCCCGGTGGGGCCCACCCACCCGGACGCCCCGGTGATCCTGTCGGAGGAGCAGCAGTCCATGGCGGCCTGCGCGGCGGTGGCGCTCCGAAACCTGTGTCACCAGGTGGGGTCGTGTGTGCGAGCGTGCTGGGGGTGCGTGACGACATGTCGGTACGGAGCTGCGGGAGCACTGGCTGGCCGGAGGTGGTTGGGTGGTTAGGTGGTTGGGTGGTTGGGTTGAGGGTTCACGCCTTGGACAGAGGTGCGCGTGTGGCACAGCAGCAGTACAAATTGGGAAGGCAGGCTGCTGTTGCGGTGCCATAATGGGTGTCCGACGCATTCGCAACCAGACAGGAAAGCGGTACCTGGCCAAGGCCCTCAGGACTCGGCCTGGAGGCACAGGCGGCTCAGACTAGGAGGCGGACCCCTCCTCCCCGCCCCCCAGCCGCGACACGGTGCACCACGTTGCATCGATTTGCTGCCCTGCCGGCTGCCACCGCCGCGGGTATCCGGTCCCTTTCACCCGCCGGGTCGCCAGTTCGCCTGCCCCAGGAGGGACTCCACATCGGGCCCTTATTCCCACTGGCCCCACCCCGGATCTTTGCTCTGGTAGCCCTCGCAGTTGACACGTGTGTATCTACAGTGCACCGCACTCACGCCCCACCCCGTCTGGCCCGGGCCCCGCTCCCGGGGTCGTCCCTGTCTCCCCCTTCGTCGACCAATACATCTACCAATCCCCCCTCGCGTGCCCCGCCCCTTCCAGATCGCCAACCACCCGGGCCTGCTGGCCGCGGGGGCGGCCCTGGAGCTGGCGGCGGTGATGCAGCGCGAGCCCGACCCCTACCGCCGCATCAACGCCACCATGGCGGTGGCGCTGCTGGTGGGGCACGAGGAGCAGCACCCGCTGATGCGGATGGACGAGGCGGGTATCCGGGAGATGCTGATGGTGCTGGCCTGCTCGAGGGCCAAGGTCATGTGCCACGGGTACTTCTGGACCTGCTGGAAGGTGGGGGCGGGGGTTGACCGACGCATTGGGGAGGGGGGGAGACTGAGACGCGGATGGGGATGAGGTGGCGGTGTGGGGCCGAGAGGTGAGGACGGGTGGAGACACAAGGGTGTTATGGTAGGGCGGATCCGGCCGCGGTGGGTGGGGGTGGGAGGGGGTGACCTGCTCTCAGCTGCGGGGTGGTGCGGGAGTGGGCGGGTGGGCGCCCTGGGCGGTCACGAGGTGGTGGGCTGGACGGCGCTCTCACCGCACCGCACCTCACCTCACTGGACCCCGCAGGTGTGTCAGGCGTTGGCGCGGCTGAGCGCCAATGAGGACAACAAGCTGGTGCTGACCCGGGAGGGCGGGGTGGAGGTGCTGGCGGACGTGCTGCTCAGCGAGGAGCACAGCCGCAAGGCCATCACCGTCAAGTACTGCGTGGAGGCGCTGTGGAACCTGGTGGGCTGCTGTACGGGGGAGGAAGGGGTCGGCGGGGGCGGAGGTAGAGGGCCGCGGACGGGCAGGCGCGCCAGGGGCCTCTGGGGTTGGGAGGATCAGGTCTCTGTGGGTGGGTGGGTGGGGGGCCTCGGCCACCATTTGGGTCGTGGTAAGGTCATGAGGAGGGCGGCCATACGCAGCTTAGCAGCAGCTTAGCAGCAGCAGCAGCCGGGTGGTCATGGGCCGCATGCCCGGTGGGGACCTTGGCGGCTTTTCACGCGATTGCTTCCTTCCCTTGGTCCGGGTTGCTCCGACAGGCTTTCTACGAGCCGGCGCGACAGCAGATCCTGGCGAACACAGGTGAGACGTCCTCCGGCGCCGCGACTCCGTCCCGCATGCGGCACGACGCCGAAGAAGTGAGACGTCGCAAAGTCCCAAAGGCTTCAGTGAAGTGCGGCTGCCCCAGCAGGAAGCGCCGTACTGCGGGACTACGGGACCAGCAGCAGCAGGGGGGAATATGTACCTGGCAGGTCACCCCCCTCCCCCTCCCCCTCCACCTCCACCTCCCCCTCCCCCGACTGCCGCTGCACCGGCGGCAGCGCGGCCGCGCCGCCACGCGCCCGCGCGCGGTCTCTGTCTTTCCCTTGCTATTGCAGGTACCGCACCACGTAAGTATACTGCGTTATGTTGGGTGTGCCCGGGTTCGTTCTTCGGGTTTATTTCCTTTTTCAATTTAACCCTCCCCCGACTCTTCCCGTCGCTCAGCCCCCCTTGACTCGCCCCTGATTGTTCCCTTCCCCCTCCCCCCCGGGGGGTGTTGAATATGTCTACCAATTTCCTATTATCCCCCTTTCCCCCCCCCCTCCCCCCGGCGGTGCGGCGCGGTGCCGCAGCGCTGATGGGCGCCATCCGCACCGCCCGGCAGTCCGGTCTGGACCTGGTCCGTGAGGTGGCCCGGGGCTGCCTCTTCACCCTGGGCTACACCGACACGGGGATGCTGCGGAAGGGGGGCGCGCCGCGCAGCTGGGACAGCGACGACCCCCCGCCCGACGACCCCCCGCTCTGCAGCGGGCCGGAGGGCGCGGGCGAGGCGGGGGCCGGACAGGGCCCTCACCCCCACTACCCTCCTCCTCACTCCCAGGAGCCCCATCCCTGGAGGGGCGAGCTGCCGGACCCGGACCCGGCGGACCGGAGGCGGCTCCTGGACGGGCCCCTGCCACCCAGGTCGTACGACCGCCTGGCAGCCGCGTCGTCAGTGCCGCTGCTGCACTCGGCGTCGGCGGTGCACCTCCCCGGCCGAGCTGACGGCGGCGGCGGCGGTGACGGGGCTGGCGACGGCGGCGGCGGCGGGGAGGGGATTGTGCTGCCCGTCAGCGTTAGCCACGGCCCACATCACCACCCCCACCCCCACCCCGCGGCTTCCGTGTCGTCGTCGGGGGGCCAGCCGGTGATGCGCAGGGGGACCTGTCCGATGGACAGAACCTGCGGCTCGGGTCCGGCCGGGCCCGGGTGGCACGCGCCGCCGGGGGCGCCCGCCTCGCCGCGGCAGCTGCAGCCCGCAGCCGCGTCGGAGACGGCTGTGCCGGCCGGCCCGGGGCCCGACGGCTATCCGCAGCGGCCTCTCCACCCCCTCGCCAGCCACCCACACCACCCCCCGGCGGGGGACCGAACCCCAGCGGGCATCCTGCACCGCTGCAACTCGTGCGCCTCGGCACCCATTCGGGTCGGCGGGCCCCCTGGCGCGCCGTCGCAACCGCATCCGCAGCACGCGCAGCAGCACCACCATGCCAACCTCCTCCACCCGAATCAAGGAGCCCCGGATTCCCCCGGCATCTATAGCCAAAGCCATGGACACGGCCACGGCCCGGCTCACGGACCCGGACCCGGACACGCGCGGGTGCACTGGCAGGGGCATCAGGGGCAGGGGCAGGGCCCCGGGACCAGGCAGCGCGTCTCCCAGACGGGTTACTGCCACGGCCCGGGCCCGCAGGGGGTCGCCCCGCCGGTCAGGGGCAGCACCAGCGCCGGCCCCAGCGCCATGGATTTGGGGCCCCACGCGGTTGGGAACCCAGATGGGGGCGGCGGCGGGGGGGTTGAGTGCGGCCACATCATGATCAGCTACGAGTGGGGCAGTCAGCAGAAGGCGCTGATGATCAAGGAGGCGCTGGAGCTGAGGGGGCTGCGGACCTGGATGGATGTGGAGAAGGTGCGGTGGGGGGGGCCGCGCTGGGCGGACGCGGGTGGACAGCGGCGGGGTTGAAGTGGACAGCAGTTCTGCCTGCGTGCCTGGTGCCGGGGTGAAGTGGCCCTCGCGACCCCTCTTGAGCGCCTGGACTTGAAGGGGGTCATGGGGCGGTTGGCCCGGCTCGTTTGATCTGGGTCCGCGAGCTCGGGGCCGATGTCGCGAAGACGAGACGGCGGCGCGGGTAGTGGCGCACGCCGGGTGCCGCACGGGACGCCGTTGCTGGTTCCGCCCGGACTGCTGAGAGGGCTGGGGACTGAAGGCCGGGAAGGAAGAGGCCTCCTTGCTGGGCTGCGTGCGTGGTGACACCGCTGACCCGCCCCCGCCCCCGGCCCCGGCCCCCTCCCTCCTGTCCGGCTACGAAACTTCATCCATCAACCCGCCGTGCTTGCTCCGCACAGATGTCAGGTAAGGGTCGGGGTGGGGCTTGGCGCTGGGTCCAGGGTTGCGAAGTGAGCGGAGTCCGGCCGGGCCGGTATGGATGGCACCCGGCACGTCCCTTTCCCAGTTCGGGAGTTATCCTGGAGCGGTCCTCGGGACTGGGTGTGTGCGTTGGGGGAGGAGTGAGCGATGAGGCTGTGTGCGGGCTCCAGGAACCCGTACGAAGCCGTTGAATCCGGCGGCATCCCGGCCACGTGGCCAGGTGGTGGTGCGGTTCCGACACCCTGGCTGCCTTGGCCTGCCTTGGCCCGGGGGCCAGATGTCGGCTGCAGCAGGAACCCGCGCGGGCGGGTGGATCCTGGATCCTGGGTCCGTGTGTGGGGCGCGTGCTGGTGTGATCACGGACCCTTGGTGGTTTCGGAGGGGCGCGATCCAAGTGGGTCAGCGCGCCGGTGACTGTCGCCGTGACGTCAACGCATAGCAGTGCGGGGCTAGCGAGTGCCGGAGGGCAGCCGGCACGAGCACAGGGGACCAACGCGGCTGTAGCGCCCTGTGCGGATAGCCGGATACGGTACAGCCGGTGTGTGTTGCGGCCGCAGCGCTCCACATGCACTTGCGGACTTGGCTGAACTGAGCTTCGCCTCACCCAGCTCCCGGCCCCCAGCACCCAGCTCCCAGCCCCGGGCTCTCTCTCTCTGTCTTCCTCACCTGTGCGCAGGCTCCACCCTGGAGGCGATGGCTCTGGCGGTGGAGGGCGCCGCCGCTGTGCTGCTCTGCATCACCAAGCACTACAAGGAGAGCCAGGCCTGCCGGGCGGAGGCCGAGTGAGTGCCTCTGTCAGCTCAAAGGGCAAGGGGGGTGCGGAGGGCGGGGGGTGCGGTGGGCGGGGGGGCGGGTGCTGAGGGCGGGGGGGGGGTGCGGAGGGCGGGGGGGGGTGCGGAGGGCGGGGGGGTTGCGGGGGGGGTGCTGAGGGCGGGGGGGGGTGCGGAGGGCGGGGGGGGGGTGCGGAGGGCGCGGGGTGCGGGGTGCGGGGGGGGGGTGCGGGGTGCGGGGGGGGGTGCGGAGGGCGGGGGGGTGGCGGAGGGCGGGCGGTCTCCGACCTGCCGCACTGACGGGGGCGAGTTGTTGGGTACGGGGTCTCCACACAGGAGGGGGAGGGGGAGGTGGTGC
This sequence comes from Eudorina sp. 2006-703-Eu-15, assembly GCA_003117195.1. Classification (NCBI taxonomy): domain Eukaryota; kingdom Viridiplantae; phylum Chlorophyta; class Chlorophyceae; order Chlamydomonadales; family Volvocaceae; genus Eudorina; species Eudorina sp. 2006-703-Eu-15. The sequence goes on along the minus strand of BDSI01000027.1, from coordinate 217,989 downwards.
GCGGCTGCGGCTGCGGTGGCGCGCTGCTGCCTCATCATCATCCGGAGGCAGCCCCCCCTCCCCGCCATGCCGGGTTTCGCTTCGATTGCGCGGCCTGCGTGGATCCATTCTGGAGCCACCCCCCACCCCTCTCCAACTCCCCGGGCCAACTCCCCGGGCCAACTCCCCGCGCCAACTCCCCCCTCCCCCCCCCGGCAGGTACGCCTTCCAGCAGCGCAAGCGGATCATCCCCATCATGATGGAGCGGGGGTACAGGTACGACGACACACCGGCCGTGCTTGTGGACCGCTTCCCGAAAACCCCGCGCGAGTGACACTCTCCCCCTTGGCGGGCCGGCGCGCAGCTGGAGTCTGCGGCTTACTGGCTGCGATGGCGGGAACTCGGGCATCCGTTACCTGGCTGGGGTGCGGCACCCCATATACCTGTACACCTACCCATACGAGCCGTAGGCTCAAGGGCACGCGAAGAACGCCTAGAAGCACGCACATGACGATGCACAAGCGGGGAAAAGCATACTACTACCGTCCAAAGGTGACGATTGAGGCCCACATGCGGTCCAAGAGCCTTGCGAACCAAGCCGGTTTCAGGTCATGGCTTCCAGCATGGTAGTGTGGATAACCTGCCCTGCCCTGCCCTGCCCTGTCCTGTCCTGCCCTGTCCTGCACCGCCAGCCACCCCACCGGCGACCTCGCTCTCCATTGCGCCCTGCACCGCTCACGAATCATGGCAGCCCCGCCCCGCCCCTCCCCCCGTCCTCTTGGTCCCGGTCTCCGTCGCGCTCCCCCTCGCCCCGCCAGGCCCACCGGCTGGCTGGGCATCCTCGTGGGCACCAAGCTCTACTTTGACTTCTCGGAGCGGCGCCTCATCACCGAGAGGGTGGCCGCCCTGGAGCGGGAGCTGGGGCCCCTGGCGCGGCAGTGCAGGCGGCCCGCCAGCACCACCGCCCTGCACCGCTCCAGGCCCTCGTCGTCCACCCTGCTGGTGGCGGCGCCCTCGCCCACACCCTCCCTGATCAGCCACCACCACAACCAGCAGCACAACCAGCACCAGCAGCTACATCCGCACCAACACCAGCAACAGCTGCAGTACGGCAGCAGTAGTCATCATGGCAGCAGCCAGTACGGCAGCAGCGGTCATTACGGCAGCAGCCAACACATGCAGGTGTACGGCGGTGGCCAGGGGCACGGGCACCACAGGCGTAGATCGAACGCGGAGGGACAGGCCGGCGGCGGCGGTGGCGGCGGCGGTGGCGGCGGTGGCGGCGGGCCTGGGCGTACGGCAGCCACGGCAACCGCCACTGAGCAGCGCTCCGAGCTGCCGTCCCCCGCCCCCAGTTGGCAGCACCGCCATTCCCACCGATCGCGCCGCGGCAGCGGCGCGTCGTACGTGCTGCCGGAGGTTCCGTACGATATCACTGCGCCGCTGCTGTCCTGCGGCAGCATGAAGAGCAGGGACAGCATGGGCGGCGGCGGCGTCAACGGCGGCGGCAGCGTGCTGAGCAGTGCCGAGGAGGCAGGCGACGGACCGGGGTTGCACGGCAGCGACGGGAGGGGGCCCAGCGGCGGCGCCGGCAGCCGCAACAACAGCGGCGGCGGAGGCACCGGAGGCGGAGGCGGTGTGTCGCCCACGCGGCGTCTGATGTCCATGCTCCTGGAGTCTCCCCCCGGCCGGGCCCCGGAGTCCCCCGAACCCCAGCAGCAGCAGCAGCAGCAGCCGCCGCAGCAGCCCGAGGAACCGGCGGAGGCCTTCGGGGAGCTGTCCCTGGTGCTCCGACCCGAGGGACTGCCGGACGGACTGGCCGCAGCGCCGCCGCTGCCGCCGGATCCCGGTCCGCTGCCGCCTCTGCCGCCGTTGCCGCCCCAGCCCTGCCGACGCTCCCTGGACCGCGGCCGCAACGCGCAGCAGCATGCCACCTCCGCCTCCGGAGGTGGCGACGGCGGCGGCGGCAGCGGTCTGTCTGGGGCCGGCGGGAGGTGCCTGCTGCAGCCACCTCGGTGGCCAGAGGTGTCTGGGGCTCACGAGGGGGGGGACGGAGTGGCGGCGGCGGCGGCGGCGGCGCAGCCGGGGGCGGAATTCCCGCGAGTCACTGCGCACGAGGCAGCGTCCATCCACATGCCGTACCCCCACTCCCACACCCATCCCCCGGGGAGCCCCCGCACCTCCCCACGCGGCGGCTGCCCCCCGGCGCTCCCCGCCTCGTCGTCGGCGCCGCCGCCGCAGCGGCCAGATGGCCCCAGGGCGTCGGCGGTCGCGGCAGCCGCGTCGGCGCCCGGCGGCGGCGACGGCGGCGGAGGTGCCGGGGCCGGGGCCGGGGACAGCGGGCTGGGCGACGGCGGGGATGGCGCCCTCGGCGCCTTGCTGGGCGACGACTTGCTGATGCTGCGGATGCCGCCGCCGATTGCGGTGCGGCAGCTGCAGTGCGGCGGCCGGAAGGGCGCGGGCGGCCAGGCGCTGCGGGACGACTCCCCCTTCGGCGAGTCGGGCACCCCGCAGAAGGTCGACCCCATGCAGCAGCAGCCCGTGGGGCCCTTCGGCCCGGGCCACGGCGGCGGCAGCGGCGGCCGCCACACCCACCACCACCACAACCAGCACCATCATCACAGTCACAGTCACCACCACCACAACAACAACAACCACAACCATCACTACCAACACCATCACGAACACCACGAAGGACACAGCAATCATAACCGCCATCAGGGCAGTCAACAGGGCGGCGATGGCAGCAACGGAGATGATCAGCAGCAGAAGCAGCGGCTGCAGAACGGGCGGGCCTCGCCACCGCTTCCCCCGCTTCCGCCGGGGCCGCCGCTTCCGGACTCGGCGCGGCAGCGGCGAATGGGGTCCCAGGTCGCTGCTGCGGCCGCCGGACCCGACGAGGAGGACGGCGGCGAGCCCGACCTGGCGTCCTGCCTGGTCGACACCCCGGCCGTGTCGATGTCCGCCGACGACGCCGACGCGTCCTCGTCCGTGCAGCTGTCCTCCTCCACAGCCGCCGTCATTCCCGACCCACGGGTCGGCGGCGGAGGCGCCCGCCGGCTCGGTCCGGCGGCGGTGGCGACGCCAACGCAGTCCCCAGCGCCCCGCTCCACGCCGACACTCGACAGACTGATCCTCCGGGACAACACGTCCACGTCCCTGGGCCTCGCCAGCGAGTACGCGCCCAGTCTGGTGGGGGGGGCCGCGGGTGCGCCCAGCGAGCAGGACTCCGGGGTCGAGCCGACGGCCGTAGACAGGGAGCTGGCCTCCGTGCCGGCGTCGCCGTCGCCGCAGGCTACGGCAGCGGCGGCGGCGGCGGCGGTTGCGCCTTGGGATACCCTCCCGTTCGGTGCTGCGGTCACGCACGGGCAGGGCGTGAGGGACGCGAGGGGCGCTTCACTGGAGGAGCAGCGGCGCACGACGGCGGCGGCGGCGCGGGGTCGGCAGGATCCGATGGATGTGGAGCAGGCGGAGATGCAGGCGGGAGTCTGGGCGGCGGCGGCGGCGGCGGCGGTAGCGGCGTCGCCGCGGCGCTCCGCCGGTCCGCCGGCGACCCACCGCAGCTTGAGGCGGCGGGGCAGCGGCGGGACGGGTCGGCCGCTGCTGCTGCAGAGCGTCAGTGGGGGGCTGCTGGAGAGTGTTGACGAGGCGGAGGCGGGCAGTACGGACGGCCAGAGCAGCGCTGCCACGGCTCAGGGCGGCAGCACGGGGGACCTGCTGGGACTGCCGGGGGGCTCCAACGCGGCGGAGCAGTTCATGCAGGCGCTGCAGCCGGGGGTCAAGGCGGCGGGCGACACCGCCACTGCCGGGGCGGGGCCAGGGGCGGGGCCCGCCGCCCCAGGCGCGGGCGAGATCCTGGAGCCGCGCGGGGAGCTGGGTGCGGCCCGCGGCGGTCCGATGGGTCACGTGAGTACGGAGGCGGCGGCGGCGGCTGCGCAGCGCGGGATGCAGGTGCTGGCGGGGCGCCAGGGACGGCAGCAGCAGCAGCAGCAGGCCAGCAGCCAGCAGGAGGAGCGGCATCCGGACAAGGGGCAGGGGCAGGGACCGGGGCATGGCCTGGAGCAGGAGGAGCGGCTAGATGACGGGCACGCCGCCGCCGGCGCAATCGCCCAACCCGGCCCAGGCGGCGGTTCCCTGGCTGCTGCTGCTGAACCTGTGCAATCCCAACAGCAGCCGCAGCCACAGCTGCAACAGCAACCAGAGCAGTCCCAGGAACAGCAGCAGCAGCAGCAACAACAGCAACAGCAAAAGCAACAAAAACACCAGCAACAGCAGCAGCAGCCGCAAGCGGCCGCAGCCCCCTCGGCCGCCGCGGCAGGGCCCCTGTCCCTCGCAGCCGCAGCCAGCCGCAGCCCCTTCCTGACGCTGCTGCGGCCCGTCACCGCCGCGCTCGTGTCGGCGGCGGTGGCGCTGGCGCCGCCGTCCGCCGCCTCGCGGGGCAGCGGGCGGGGCAGCGTGCTGGCGCGGACCGACACCGTCACCGCCATCCCCGCCCCCTTCAGCAAGGGGGTCCAGGGCGGGCCGCCGGACGACGGCCTAAGCACCACGAGCGCGCACAGCCTGACCGCGGCCTTGAGCGGGTTCGGCAGCCTTCAGGCCCAAGCCTCGCCGCCACCCTCGGCGCTGCCCGCCGGCGCGGCCGGCGCGCAGGCGCTGCCCCAGCCGCCGACGCCGCCGGAGCCGCCACCCGGCGCCCCCGACCGCTCCGACCGCCCTTCGACGTCGACGACGCTGCTGACGGCGACGTCGGGGGAGGCCGGGCGCGAGAGCAGCGGCAGCAGCGCCGGCAACCAGCGACCCGGCGCCGACGGCGCCGGCGGCACAGGCGGCGGGCTGTGGGCCCTTCGGCAGAAGGCCCTACAGTGGACCTCGCGGCGTAACAGCGCAGTGGCTGACACCACCACCACCAACAACAACAACAACAACAACAACAACAACACCAACACCAACACCAACAACAACAACAACAACAACAACAACAACAACAACAACAACAACAACAACAACAACAACAACAGCAGCAGCAACAGCGCGGCGCCGTCGGTCGGCCCGCCGGTCACCGGCGGAGGCGGAGGCGGGGGCAGCGGCGGCGGCGGCGCCCCCGAGCCCCCGGCGCCGAGGTTGTCGGTGGCGTCGGGTGTCGAGGGCGACGCGGACGACCTGGTGGGCGAGAGGCTGGCCATGGTCCTGGACGGCGGCTCTCGGCGGGCGCGTGCGAGCATTGACGAGACCTTCGCCCGGGCCGCCGCCGCCGCCGCCGCCGCCGCGGAGCGCCGCACGTCCATGTCTCTGTCCCGGGGCGCCGGACACGCGGCCAACGGACACGTGGCGTCGCTGCGCAGTCCGCTGAGCCGGGAGGATGAGGGGACGCGGGGGCCCGGCCGGCAGCTTGGCGGTGGCGGCGGCGACGGCCGGGGCGGCACCCGCGCCGGCGGCGCGGGAAGCGAGGGGGGCCTGTCGGCGGGTCAGGATGGCGAGGGCAGCGAGGCGGCGTTCTTGGGCGGACCCATGGGTCGGGGCGGCAGTGCCAGCACCGGCGGCGCGCCGGGGCTGCCGCCACAGGGGCTGCAGCTGTCCCGTCTGAGTTCCCGCCGCTCAATGATGACTGCTGGGGGCGAGGGCGGTGGCGGCAGCTTCGGCAGCGCGGGTCATCCCGGCAGCAGAGTGTACGGGGGCGGCGGCGGTGTCGACAACGGCAACGACGACGACGGGGGTGGCGGCGAGGGGCTGTTACTGTTCCGCGACGGCTCGACGTCGATGCAGCGCTCTCAGCAGCGGCCGCACCGCCACTACCCGGGCGGGGCGGAGGCGCAGCTCGGCGCTGTCGTCGGCGGCAGCGGGGAGGAGCGAGAGGGGACCGCGGCGGCAGACGAGGAGGACGTCAGCAGCGACCACTTCGTGAGCCAGTCGTCCGTGGATCTGCTGTTGGATGGGGCGCTGGGCGGGGCGGAGGGGCCTCAGGGCATGGGAGTGGGCATGGGTATGGGCATGGCAGTCGGCATGGATATGGGCATGGATGTGGGCATGGCAATGGGCATGGACGTCGGCTTGCCAATGGGCATGGGCGTGGGAATGGAGATGGTGGAGCATGAGGAGGGCGAGGTGGCAGTGCCCGCCACCAGCACCAGCCAGCTCGTGGAGCGGTGGAAGGCGTCCCAGGTGGGTGTGCGTGGGTGTTGGTGTGGGGGCGTTGCGGGAGGGGCGACGGGACCGTGGCCGAGTGGTCGACAATATCTCGGGTTGGGGCCCAGTTGGATGGCAGGGCGCGGTGTGGTGTGGGTAGGGGCTGCATTCCGCGCAGCGCCCCCCCTGGACGCCGGTGGCGCGCGTCCACCTCCTCACACGCGGCGATAGTTGGTTGCCTCGTCATGCTGCTGACCTTGCCCTGCCTGCTGTGTGAGTTGTTTCTCATCCTTTTCATGAATGGAGGAAGGGAGCAGACGCGACGAGTTGCGGGGCCCCCCCACCCCAATTGGACCATTGCTCTGGCAGCAGCGCAGCTTTAAAATGTCTGCCCATTTGCTGCACCCCACCCCGAAGCTTCCGCACTCCTTGACCCGGCCCTCGGCCCATCGCTGCCGCCGCAGGTTCGGGACTGGCTGGTGCGCATCGGCCACGGCGGGCTGGCGGACAAGTTCGAGGAGATGGGCATCACAGGTGGGAGCCAGGGGTAGCGCGCTTGGCCGCGGGTGGACTGGTATGAAGTGTGACGTGTTTTGTTGTTGTTGTTGTGACGTGGTGTTTGAGATCCGTCGGAGCCTGCGCGGGAGGTGCGCGGGATGCGTTGCTGCAGGGACAAAACAGCTCTCGACTGCCACGACCATCAAATCGCCGCAGCCATATGCCACTGGAGCTCTTGTGCCCTGGAGCTAAACGTTTGGCCGTTTGGAAATGAGCTCCCTCCCTCCACCTGGTCATAATAGCTTGTACGCTTCTCGATCTGCGCTCCGGTCGTTACCGGGTACCCTACCGTACCTCCACAGAACACACAGAAAGCGCGGGGCAGTTACCGTAATCGCACTCCGAGGCAGACCGATTCTGCGTTTCTTGTGCGCCCGTGAGCCCTCGGGCACCCGGGCACTGGTGCGTAGGGCTTGCTCCTGCGGACTGACGGCGCTGTCCGGGTGCCCCTATCTGCTGTCACTTCTTCTTTGTGTGGCGGCGGCGGCTGCGCAGGTCGCGCGCTGTGCGGGTTGATGCGGGTGATGCGCGGCGGGGGCGGCGCCGCTGTGGTCCGCGACATGCTCCGCGACGAGCTGCACGTCACCGGTCTGGCCGCCCAGCTGGAGCTGCTGGAGGAGCTACACCGCCTGTTCGACTGACGGGGCGGCCCTAGTCTCTGCTTCCCTTCGCCCCCTGCCTGCCCTGTATACATTTGTCTTCCAATTCCTGTACTCCTTACCCCCCCTGCCAATCCGTTTCTTGGCAGCGGAGGGAGTGTCGCGGGAGTCCGAGTCTGTAGCCACGAATGTACCTTGATTGCGGGAATTGAGGGCCCGGGGGTCCGCATACTGGGGGGGGGAGGGAGGTAGACGAGGTCGGTTCGGGCGGAACCCCCCCTGGGGGGTCCGCACCCATACTAGGCAAACGATATGAGGAGCGCTGACGCTGGTGGTGGTGGTGGTGGTGGTGGTGGTGGTGGTGGTGGTGGAGGAGGAGGAGGAGGAGGAGGAGCATATGGCATGGGGGGTTGGGCGTGCTGATGGTGTCGGTGGGGAACCTGAGGGGGGGAATGCAAGTGGGGGAATGTGAGTGCAGTGCAAGTAGGGGCGACCGTCCCACGGGTCCAAGAAGAACTGGGTGGGTCCACAGAGGTCCACATGGGGGCCCCCTGGCAGGGGCCGAAGCATAATGAAGATTGCATGGCGGCTGGCACCGCTAGGGGGCCTTGAAGGTGCAGGCGCATTGCCGGAAGTCGCATTTGGATAAGGTCAGGCTTTTGGGGGGTGGAGGTTGTAGCCGCAGCCGCAGCCGCAGCCGTAGCCGTAGCGCTCGACGCGCTTCGATGGCCGAACTGGAGCATCCAGGATGGACGTGCTCGGTTGCTGTTTGGGGGAGATAGCGGTGATGTGCGCAGGTGCGCACGACAAACGGTCTGTCGAGGAGAGCTGGACATACGGCCCCTCGCGCGCTGAGAGGATGTCCGCGAGGGCCCACCCAAACACTGGGCCGGCTAGGCCCCTGCCGCGGATGGAGAGAAAGAGAGCGACCTATCCCATATTGAATGTTTTTTGACGCGAACGCCATAATAGCTGCGGACGATTCATTTTGTTTGTTCACCTTTGCTGCTTGCATGTGTATGTTTAGTCTTGCTCAGGTTTCGTGCGTGGAATTCCAAATGATGGTTGAAGTAGCAGCAGGTGGGGCGGCTCTGCCCGGGCCGGCTGTGTGCAAGCGGCGGCAGGGCCGCGACGCGCGCACGCGGCGCGAGGCTGGCTCGCTTGATGGCGTCGAGACATCTTGGATCGACGTTCTTGATGCTTTCATAAGTGTATTCGTGCCGGCAACCGGCGGTGCGGTTCAGAACACCAACGAGTCGTTCTCGAGAGAGATGCCGTGTATGAGAGCCTGTTTCAGTGCAGCGGTTGACTGTAGGGGTGCTTTCTCCATCCCTCGGAACGGCCGAGTGGATACGGTAGGAACACGGTTGGAACTTCGGCCATCCTGCCCCGGTGGGGTGGCCGTAGCTCGTAGGTCGCACAGCTTCAGGTGTGGCACCGCATGGTGCTGTTGTGGTGATTCAGTCAATAGCAAGGCATACTTGTATCTACGTGTTTGGTGATAAGGCCTGGGGCGGCACGAAAGTACTCGGGGGGGGGGGGGGTGTCATATTGTCAAATCATGTCCCCCCGCGCACCTGGGACCTGTGTACGGCGGTCAATGTACGGCAGGTTAGGGGCTGTAGGGTCGTATGCCGTATGTTGCAGCCCGGGAAGTGGCGGCTGAGGTGCATGTGCACTGCGCAACCGGTCCTGGACCGCTTTCTTTGTCCCCCTGCCTGTGCCGTGGTGAAGGGGCTTGCTGATCATATCCGTGTTCTCATGGCTTGTGAGAACTCGCCGAGTCCTTTCATGTGTTCACCTGGCGGCCTTGTCCGACTGCCACTACAGCGCAGCGGCGTGCGGCGCCGGGCAGTTAGCTGACGCGGCCGACGTGGACTGGAACCTCGCAGGTCGCTTTGCGTCCGGCCGCCACAACCGAACTTCGGTGGTCCGACTGAATGAACTGGATCGATGATATCGCCACGGCAGCAACCTCGCTTTCGACCAATGGTCTGAGACCATCTTTGCAGCAGCTTCACAAAGGCCGCGGGCCGCGCGCCCTTCGAGCCAAGCCGAGAATGAACACGGAGCCAATCACAACATCCCCCGGGCCAAAGTTGCCACGAGGATACTCGACATTCGGCACTGGCTGCCGATGCCGGCAGCTTCCGAAGTTGCGTGCTGCCGCAACCAGATGCAAGCAAACGCGCCTCCTCCTCCTCCTCCTCCTCGCCCCCCTCCTCCTCCTCCTCCTCCTCCTCTCCCCCCCTCCTCCTCCTCCTCAAGGCCGTCCGGAGTGCAGCGCCGCGAAACGAAACCCTACAACGAAGACCCCGGGACCAACCCGAGAGGGCCCTCCCCTCCCTCGAGCCTCACGGCGCCGGATATGCCTCTCCGCTCAACAGGCGGCGCATCCGTTGCAGCATCGCCAACCCCAGCAAGCAAACGTGATGGCCGCCGTGAAGCACACACGGTGTGCCTCCGTGCCATCCGTCGTCATCGTCAACATCACAGCCATCGACTCCACAGAAACATGCACACTCGCCGTACAATTGCGCAAGCTGCCGTGTACTTGCAACCCGAATCGCACATTCAATTCGTCCGTTTCCAATCTGGTCCGCTCATTCACTGGCAGTCTGTACAGCGGTCTGGTGTCGGGGGTGACGCCGCGGCCCACACGTCATATTAACCCACCTCCCGTCCCTCCCCGGCCCACACCTACCCCAACCCTACCCACATGCCGTGCACGATCTATAGACCTAACCCACCTGTACGGCCTCATATGTACGACAGGACTGTCTGCATTACGCAAACGCTACGCTGACCTACGTATGCAATGCTGCCCAGGTTCGCCCTGTTCCCACAGGTCCCGCTTCCCACGGCAAAGCCGTCCCCCACACCCCACCCCACCCCACCCCATCATTGCGACTGGTTCTGGCTCGTGTGGGTTTCCCCGCTCACCGCAGCCCACCACCCCCGGGCCCGCGCCGCGATCCGAGTGCCCCGGCCCGGGCGGGCCGCACCCAGGTACCGCTGATAGCGCGCGGCGTACGGCAAGCCTCTGGGGGCCCCCTAAGGGCTCCTGGCGCCCGTGACCCCCTCCCCCATCTATACCCCCTCCCCCACCTATACCCCCTCCCCCACCTATACCCCCTCCCCCACCTATACCCCCTCCCCCATCTATACCCCCTCCCCCACCTATACCCCCTCCCCCACCGCGTGTGTCCCGCTGTCCCCCCTCCCCGGGGCGCCCGCTCCCGCAGCCCCACACAGCGCCTGTCCCCGCAGCCCCACACAGCGCCTGTCCCCGCAGCCCCACACAGCGCCTGTCCCCGCAGCCCCACACAGCCAGACGACTGACGACGTCGCGACCGCCCCAGACTCCCCGGCGCCGTCCCCGCCCGGCGCCTCATTGTACTCGCACATACCCATCGGGGTTAAGTACATTGGTATCTGGTCTAGGTCGGGGACAACCAACACCAACAGGGGATGCGGCGCTGTGTGCCCGTCCCAGCTCATACAGGCAGGGCGCCCCTTGTCGGTCCGCGGTCCTCCCGCGCGCTATGGCACGGCCCTCACTCATACTCCCCTGGTGTGGTGTGGTGTGCCTCGTTAGTAAGCCACGCCGCGGCAAGCCTCCGCAGCTGGTCGGTCCGCTCCCGTCCCAGCCCGCCTCGGCTGAGAGCCCCCGTCCCCGCTGCCTCCCATCACACCGCTACGATGTGTGTCGGGCCTACACGAGGCGCCTCCTCCCCCCCCCTCACGACCGTGTCTGGGTGCGCTCCGCTTGAACCCCTCAGCACTGCCTCCCCTGGATCGGCCGACGGGCTGCCCACTCTACACCCTCGCCCGCAAGTCCCTGCCGCCCGGCATCTTCTTCTTTTTCTTCTTCTGCTCCTCCTCCTCCTCCTCCTCCTCCTCCTCCTCACTGCACGCTGCAGCCTGTGCACGCCGCGTCCTTCTCGAAGTGCTGGTGCTTGGGCAGCCGGGACAGCTGCGCCTCCAGCCGCTGGATGATCTCCTCAAAGGTGGGCCGCTTCTCCGCGTCGGCCGCCCAGCAGTCCTCAATCAGCCGCCGCATAGCCTGGTGGGAGGGAGGGGAAGAGGGGGGGGCCCGGACGCGCGCCGCGTGCAGTGCAGCGGGGTCGGTCGGGGGTATTTCGGGGAGCGCGCGAACCTGCCAGACGCTGCTGATCGGAGGAAACAGGGTACAGTAACGAACGCGCTGCCGCGGCTGGGTCACTGTCCTCAGCGCCGCGCTCAATCAGAGCGCATTCTCCTTTGCGGGCTGTTGCAGCAGCTGCTGCTACAGGACCATGGCTGCCGAGAAAACGCCGGCGGTAAGTCCCCGACCCTGCAAGCTGAGGGGTGCCGCTGGGCTGCAATGGACTACGCGAGCTCCCCCATGCAGCCTAGCCTACGGGCCGGCGTCCGTCCGTCCGTCCAGGTGTGCGCTCACCGCCTCCGTCTCGGACAGCTTGTTGCGGGGCGGGAAGCCGGGCCGCGCGCTGAGCATGGCCGCGTTGCGGGCCGCCTCCACAGGGTCGTGGCCCGCGAAGGGCTGCGTCGCCTCAAACAGCTGGAAGATGATCATCGCGAAGCTGCGGAGGGGCGGAAGCGGGGGGCGGAAGCGGGGGGCGGAAGCGGGGGGCGGCCAGCGATCGGGGCAGGGGAACCCGGGGGGTGGGGGTGGGGGTGGTGGTGGGGGTGGTGGTGGGGGTGGTGGTGGGGGTGGTGGTGGGGGTGGGGTGGTGGTGGTGGTGGGGTGGTGGTGGTGGTGGTGGTGGTGGTGGTGGTGGTGGTGGGGTGGTGGTGGTGGGGTGGGGGTGGGGGTGGGGGTGGGGGGGGTGGGGGGTGGGGGTGGCGCGCTCGGTGATGGGAGGGTGCCCTCCAGCGACAGGGCGGCGGCCCGCAAGTGGGACCGTGCTGTGTGCTGAGGGTTTGCAGTCCCAGGCATTAAGAGGTTTGGAGGGTGTTTAAACGCTTCAAGCTGAAGGCGGCGTGCGCAGTGAGGCGCCGGGCCTTTGGAACGTGCACTGCGGACGGGCAGTCCCGTGCTGCAGCGCGCACAAACTTGAACCCCACCTCCTGGGCGAAGTCCCGCACCCGCGGCCCCATCTCTTAACGGCCCCGACATCTACCCCCCCTGCCTGAGTTCGTTCTTCGGGTTTATTTCCTTTTTCAATATAACCCCCGCGTACACACCTGTACACGTCCACCTTGAGGTTGTACGGCTCGTGCCGGAAGCACTCTGTCGCACAAGAGAGGGAGCACGACACCGAGATGGGACATCCACCGGACCCAATCGGTGGTCAGGTCAGGTCAGGTCAGGCGCACCAAGGACCAAGGCGGTGCGGCGAGGGTGGATCCATCACAGCCCTCGTGCTGCTGCAGGAACGCAGCCGCCAACGAGGGCCCCAGGGGCAGCCCTGGTGGCCACGTGTATATAGAAAGCTGAGCCGCGAGAAGCCAAGTCGAACGTCACTTGCGTGTTTAGAATTGCAACCCGCCCAACCCATGTGTGTATGTGTGTGTATGTGTGTGGATACGAGGGTGTTATGGCTGTCGGGTTCTCAGGACGGTGTGCACTCGAGGGCCCGCTGCAGCTGACCGGGGGCCCCACCCGGTTCTTCCCCGCACTGCGGCCCTTGCTTTGCCGACAGCGGCCTCGGGAGGTTCCTCGAAGCATCCCCACGTAGTGAGGACTGACGCGGTCCTGCGGTCCTGTGTTGTGAGTATACTTGCAGGCTGCAGCCGGAGGGGAAAAGGGGGTTGTTCCGGGTTCGTTTCTTCTGCCCGGTAGATCCCCCTCCCCGTCCCTCTCCACGCCCCCGCCCTCCGGGGCCCTACCCGGCGCCATGTAGCGGTAGGATCCCGTCTCCCCGGTCAGCTTGTACGTCACGTTGATGTCCAGCGCCCCCGCCAGGCCCCCGTGCCGCTCCACGGGCACCAGCGACTTGGACAGACCTGCGGACACACCCCGGCGTGGCAGGGGGAGCGGCGAGGGGGGGGGGCCGAGGAAGCGGGGAAGGGGGCGAGAGCGGGGAGGGGGTGGGCGGGGAGGTAGGGAAGGACGGACAGGCGGTCGGCCGCTTGGGCGGGCGGCGTACAGGACATTGGTAGACGTTTTGAAACTGCGCTGCTGCTGCTGCTGCCAGAGCGACGGTAGTACTGGTTAACGGTACGGGCGGGCGGGCGGGGTTTCACGCCCGCCAGACGGGATCGCGGGCTGGAGGGCGGGAGAGGTGCCAGGGGGGGTTCGCAGCCAAAGCATACAACGTTGCAACCGCAACCGTCTGGGCAGCATTACCGCCGCCCTCGGCGTTTCGCGCCTGCCGGTCGTTCGCTCCCCCTCTCCCCAAGGCCGCCCCACCCCAGTGGTGTCGCTGCGCCTGCAGCTCATGCGGCGCCTTTCTGCTCCCTGATTGCAGCCTCAGCCTCCGCAGCCTCAGCCCCAGCAGCAGCTGCTGCCCAGTCCCTGCGCCGCTCACCGAAATCCGCCACCTTTATGATGCCGCTGTCCAGGTAGAGCTGCTCCGTGTCGGCATGCAGGTTGCCCGCGATCATCAGGTTGGCGGGCTTCAGGTCGCGGTGCACGATGGGCTGCCGCCGGCTATGCAGGTACGCCATGCCGCGCGCAAAGTCCAGGGCGATCTCCACCTGGCGCCGCACGGAGGGCGTGTAGAAGGTCCGCTGGAAGGCGTCCGCCAGGCTGCAGGCCATGAGCTCCGTGATGACGATGTAGGGCTTCTGCTTGGTGCAGGCGCCCAGGAACTGCGTGCAGTTGGGGTGGTGGATCTTGCGCAGGATGGCGATCTCCGTACGGAAGTCCCCGATGGCGATCTCGTCCGAGCGCTTGAGCAGCTTGGCCGCCACGTAGCTGCCGTGCCACTTGGCCTTGTACACGTCACCGAACTCGCCGCTGCCTGGGGGGCGGGGGTGGGGCAAGGTAGGTTGACGGGGGGTGTATGTCGGTGGTGACTGCGGGTGTGTGTGTGTGTGTGTGCGTGTGTGTGTGTGTGTGTGTGTGGGAGCACACGGCATGTCCGTGCGTGCATGCAGCCGGCTGCCCGGCAGCGACCCCCGGCGCCTCTCTAACGGGTCGGACGCCGACCTCCCGACCCCTTGTTTCGAGCCCCCCAACGCCCCGACGGGTCAAGGTACCGCCCTGACCGGCGGACCCGGGCGTCCTCCTCCCAACCTCCCCCTCCCGCACGCTCGCCCTCCCTTTCTCTCAAACCCCCTTTCCCCGCCCTCCCTCCCCCCCCCTGCCCGTCCCTCACCGATCCGCTCCACAAGCTGCAGCTCCTTGGGGTTCACCTCCCACTCGGGCTCCCAGCCCAGCTCCGTCATCATCATGCGCCGGGTGTTGACGATGCCGCGCAGCTTGGACTTGTCCAGGGCCACCAGCTGGAGGGCGGGGTGCGGGGGTGCGCGGAACCAGCCCCGGGGGAAGGGCCGGAAGGGCAGAGGGCAGGGGGAGGTGCGAGGGAGGTGAGAGGCGAGACCCGGGCTGTTGCATGCACGGCCACGGGACCACGGGGGGCTGTTCAGGCGGCGCCGGAAACGGCCGCCCCATTCCAGCACGCGCATGGCAACCCAACGCCATCACCGGCCGAGCTGCTGCTGCTGCCTGTTGTGGGTCCATGCAGGGCGCCTGCACACCCGGGCTGCAGGCCCTGCCGTCGCCTGCGCTGGTATACCGTACGTGAGGACGGGCCGCTGTGACCCAGGCGCCCGCCCCCTTATCCAAGCCCCCGGGCGCGGGTGGTCCCGGGGGAGGGAGCACTGCCGGCACACACGTCCATGTCCGCTGCCGGTGCCCCTCCTTCAACTGCGGCTGCCTTTCCCCCCTTTGACCAGCGGTGGCGATGCCGTGTTTGCACCTGCATCCCTGGGAATCCCCCCGAACGGCCCCTTGGACACCCGGATCTGGCCCCACCCCGGGAGCGGTAACCCCCTCCCCCCTTCGACAGAGGAGGAACTGGGGACCCCTGGACAGGCATCCCCGACAGGTTTGCTGCAACCTCCAGGGAGCGCTGCTCCCCGCCCCGCCCCGCCTCATCCTGTCCCATGTTCCGGTGTCCTGTTCCGGTCCCAGGGATCGCCCTTGGGCAGCCGCGCCACAGCATCGCGGCACCCCGGGCGACGCGCGGGTTCAGCACCGGTCGGCGGGGCGGAGTGCACAGTGGGTCCTGGAACAGCAGGACGTCCGGCTGCCCCGCGGCGGCCGCGGGGCAAGGACGCCTCGCCACCGCACTGGGGGCGATGGGCGCTGCGCTGCTGCTGCTGCTCGCCGGGGGCGCTGCCCGCACATGCGGACTGCGATCTGTCGTCTTCCGGGTTGCCCCATCCGGCGAATCCCTACCGGTGAGCGCTCAGCTACGTGACCCAGATCAGATCAGGTAAGATCAGATCCGCGGCACCAAGCCCACACGGGCTCTGCTCGTCGCTCTCCCGCTTCCCTGCCGCCCACTGCGGAGCGGCCCGCTCACCACCGGCCCTCGGAGTCCCGATCCACACTCTTAGGGTACGACAGCGCCCCGACTCGGAACCGACCCTCAACTCCCGGGCGCCGCCGTTTGAGGAATTGGGGCTTCGAGGAATATTTTGTTGATCGGCCGACCGACCGATAGGGGGCACCCATAGCCCGTGCTCACGACGGGCCACCCAAAGCCGATGGAGCCGCCCCAAGCCCCCACCTTGTTGTCCTCAAACACGTTGGCCCCGAACTGGATCAGCAGCCGGACCACCTCCCCGTGGTCGTTGCGGGCCGCCTCCTCCAGCGGGGTGCGACCGTGCCGATCGATGGCGTTCACGTCCGCGCCCTCCTGCACCACCCACTCCACCACACTGTACGCGCCCTCCGCAGCCGCCACGTGGCTGTGTCATTGAGGGGCCAAACAGGGACCCGCCGCGATAAGGGCAGCGATAAGGGGACGAGGGGGGACATCTGCGGTTGGAGTGAAGCAATAGTTGTTCGCCAGGGAGGCGCGCGCCCCATCACTTCGGGCAGTGAGGGCAGCTGACTGGGCAGCTGTACGGAACGTGCCGCTCTCGTCGCGGCCGCCGCTGCGTTTAGCTCCCATCTGATTTCGTTGACGGGTTCAGAAGGACGGTGGTTGCGATCGGGCCGCGTGCAGGTCATGTGCTACGGTGAGTGAAACCCACATGGCAGGCCCGCTGAAAGGGCCAACAACGGCAGATCCAACGGCATAATGAACTCGCAAGTTCAAGCCGCGAGCAAGGCGGGGGAGGGGGAGTTCGTGGAGTACCCGGACGGCGGGGCGGACATAGACTCACAGTGGTGTACGGCGGTCGTAGTCCATGACCGCAGGCTCCTTGACCTGCGGTCATTTTAAAATGGGTCGTTGGCCCCTGACACCACGCTTGCTCTTCTAGGCGCTAGAGCTCTGTTGAACATGAGGGTGGTAGGGTCGCAGGGCAGCTGCGCGGAGCCACGCCGGCCACGTGCAAGACAGCCTGGCAAGAGTGACACCTGTCGTTGCCCACCTTTATGTTCCAGGTCATGGCTATTTGCCGACATCGTCTGAGATCGTTGACGCCAGCGAAAAAAATGAGTTCGGCAATCGCGCGTCGTCGAGCGGCCTGTGTCGTCGGGCGAGGAAGACCGATTGTCAGTTGCAACACAGGCCCGTTGTTTGACGTCAACACGCACGCACCTGCTCGCCATGAATCGAGTACATGTCCCTAGGGGTTTGTTGGCTGCCGGGTTGCCCAGAATTGCCAGCCGCTTTCCGCTCGTCGGCACCGTTGACGGCGCTCAACCCACTGATCTCCGAGGGCGCCTCCGAAAGCTGAACAGCATTCGATGACACTTGAGAGCCAGGTGATATGGGGCGCGGTTGTGTGCCATTCATTTTACACAATCAACGCTTTCGGTGCCAACTGGAAAACTTCTCACAAATCTACAACATTTGGCATCGAGAGTTTAAATATACAAAAGTTGTTGTGATATTTCCAAAAAGTCTTCAGCATGTCAACAAGTTCCGCCAGTGTTCTAGCTGGAATAATCCCACTGTGTAGCATAACGCAATAGACGTCTTCTTCTACAATATGAATGCCAACAGAGTTCCTACAGTGACCACTGTCCCTCTACCTATATAAAATTGGGCACTTTCCTCTCCAGTACGGCACGACAGACCGACTTCGTCCAACCTCGTCGCAAGTGGGTCTGCGAATGCTAGTAGGTCCCGTGTTAAATTACTTATGAAATCGTAATTGACGTAAAGAGCGAAGAACCTGTACCCCTCTGCCTTCGAGGAAGTTTTCTTCCTATCGTAATTGTGAATCATTTTGCAATGAGGCTTTCCTGACAAAATATTATCGAGCATGGATAGCATGTCGACTCCTAACGGCCCGGCGGTGGACTTGGACAAAGTCATCTCTTTGTTTACTGGGCCAAACTCCGCGGACCTTTTTGAAAGACATGTAGCTGCCATAACTCGACTATGTCGCGCGAATCCAAACGGCATTGCCATCAGAGATTTGCCAAAGGTTCAGCAAGTGCTGGAGTTGAGCGTGGCTCTGCTAAGGCGCGGCACTACTTTGTTTCTTGAGCCTCTATGCGAACTGGTTAGGTAAGACCGTGTGTTTGTGTGTTTATGTGACTGTTATGGACCAGGACCACCGGGTACGCCCGCGGCACATGCGCTGTGCCCCCTGACATTTGGCGCCTGCCGGCGCAGTTTGCTGGGGAAGCCATTCATACGCCGCACTGCCACGGACGAGTTCAAAATGTTGAACCACATTACGAACATCCTGGCAGCAGTCGGCCGTATTTTGCGGAGTACGGGGCTGCCGATCCAGCTGCAAGTGGTCGCCGCCCAGGTAACGGCCCGCCAGGGAGCGGGCGCCATGCGGACCTTGACCACCGACAACACCCGTGACCCCCGCTTGCTACGGCCCGATTCCTCTCTCTCTCCCTCTTTCTCTTTCTAGAGGGGGGTTAGGAGGACACACGGGCCGAAGATTTCTTGTGCGCTCGACCGCCACTGAGGCTGTGGGCCCTGTCGTACACCGCAGATGCTCACGACGTTTGCCAACGCGTACGGCAACAGGCCCAACGTGCTGGAACTGTCGCACCAGCAGGCAGACGTGGAGGGAACGCAGCGGCAGTACCACACGAACCAGAGGTGAGGCCGGGAGCTGGCGTGCCGGCCCGTGGGTGGGTCCGCGCTCTGCGACACAGCAGCACCTGCTCCTCACGCGTGTTGCACCCACCATTGACAGCGCTCCCAACTGCGACGGACTCCTGCCACCCAGCTCCCCTGGGTGCCATGCAACTAACCGGTCGCACGTCGTCGCACCTGGTTCGATGGCCCTGAGGACCTCCCATGCAGCCGCATCAACCACAATACCTGCTTTTCATCAAATGGATAAACCGAAACAACCGCACAAACCGCGTCATGTGTACGCATGAGCAGAGAGAAACACCAAAATACGACACACGGTAGTGTAACGCCAAGTCGCACGGGGGCCCCTTTCCCGGCAGCCTTCTGAACAAGAGCGGTGTCGTGGCGGACTTGATCACGGCGCTGGCCCGCGCGCTGCTGGCCGACCCCGACAGCGCCGATGCCGCGCTGGCGGCGCCGCTCACGGCCGCCCTCCTGGCGCTGTCGTACATCCCCGACAACTGCACCCGCATGCTGGAGACGGGCGCGCTGCAGTGCCTGGCGGCGCTGCTGGCGCGGGGTGCGCGCTCCGAAACCACGTGCATGGCGGCGGAGCTGACGTGGAACCTGGTGGAGAACTCGCCGCTGGCGCGGAGCCTCCTCACGCAGCCGCTGCCGTCGCTGCAGCGGCTGGCCCGGGGCGCCAGTGCCGGCGGCGGCGACAGCGCCGATGCGGCCACGGACACCGGCGGGGGCGAAGCCACGGCGGGCCCCGGCCCCGGCAGCAGCAGCCAGCTCCCGGGGGCCACCCTGGAGCCGGGCACCTCGTTCCGGGGCGCCTCGGGGCGGCCCAACGGCTCCGCCACCAACGGATATGAAGGCGGGGGTGCGGGCGGCCTTCCGCCGAGGAGCAGCGGCGGCGTGGGCGGGTGGGGGTTCAGCCCCGAGGGGGGCGGGCTGGGTGGCGGCCCCGGGGGGCCCGACGACGACTGGGCGACCACCACCGGGTCCAGGTCGGAGGAGGACGCCCTGAGCTTCGGCCGCGGCGGCGGCACCGCCAACGGCAACGGCAACGGTACGCACAAGTACGGCGAATTCGGCGACACGCCCGACCTACGGGTACCTGACGGGTCGGTGTCGCCAGCCGCCGGCGGTGACGGCGACGCGGAGGGCGGCGGCGCCGTCGTTGATGGCGGCGGCGGCGACGCCGACGCCGACGCCGACGCCGATGTCGCCGAAGCGCCCATCGTGCAGCCCCTCGCCGAGGCGCTGACGGCGCTGCTGCGGTGGCTGTTGATCAACGGGTTCAGCAAGGCGGATAAGGAGCTCCGAAACGACGTCCTGGTGGTCATGAACCTGCTGCTGGAGGCGCCCGACTTCCGGGCCGCGGCGGCGGCCGCCGGCGCCTTCGAGCCCCTCCTCGCCGCGGCGACCTCCCCCGAGCTGGGCGCCCGACCCGACCTGGTCGCGGGGTACGCCCTCACCACCGACGCGCTTGACCAGGAGCTGAGGCTGTTGGTCTGGGCGTCTGTCGTACACGGCTGCCTGCTGCCCGAGGTCCTGGAGGTGGCGGTGGCGGGGGGGCTTATGCGGGTGCTGCTGCTGTACGTCAACATCGGTGAGGGGCACCCCGCGGTGCGGCGGTGGAACCCCGACCAGCTCGCCACGCTGCGCGCGGCGGCGCTGTCCAAGCTGCACACGCTGTCGCCGCTGTGCCCCGACGAGTACGAGCGCGCCGGCGGCCCCGCCACGCTGTTGGGGTTCGTATCCTCCTCCGCCTCGGGTCCCTCACACCTGGAGGCGGCGCTGCGGCACCTGCACCACCTCTTCACGCTGGTTCCGGAGACGCGCGACGGTTTCGGGGCCGCGGGCGTCATCCCCCTCTTGCTCGACATCATCAGCGACGCCGTCGGCAGCGGCGGCGCCGCCGCCGCCGCCACGGCCAACAGCCGGGAGGGCGGCGGCGCCGCCTCCTCCTCCGGGCAGCCGGAGCCCGTCCGTCACTTTGCGCTGATGTGCATATCCTCGCTGTGCACCGTCCACGCGGAGAACCAGCGGCGGGTGCGCAAGGCCGGGGGCGTGGGGGTGCTGCTGGCGGCGCTGTCCAAGCTGCGGGGTCTGGACCCGCTGCTGCCCGCGCCCTACGCGGTGGCGGTGATGGACTGCATCTGGGCCTCCATCGTCCCCGACCGCAAGTCCACCGCCAAGTTCCTGGTGGAGCTGGGCCTGGACCACGTGCTCAACCACCTGGAGACGGGGAACAAGGGACACAGGCGAGGGGGGCAAGGGGGGAGGGACCCATGGGCCGTTTCGGGATGGGGCGGGGCGAGGCGGGGCGGTGGGAGGATGTCGTTGCGCAGGTTCCCCGGGTGTAAGGGGCGGGGGCGCTTCGGGGCGTGAAGAGGGGGAGGGAGGAGATCGGCGGGGAGGGTGGCGGGGGAGGGTTGTTGGAAGGGGGGTGGGGTAAGATGGGAGTCGCGACGGGGAGGTTGGCGGGGCCCTCGCTTGAGCGGGAGGCAAGAGGCAAGGAGGGAGGGAGACGGGTCGGGAGCCAGCGACTGGGTTCCCACTCCATGATGAAGGAAGAGCCTGTCGCGGCGAGCAGGTACGCGGCGGTATCCTGGCAAGACGCGCCCCCGCCCTCTCCCTCCTCCCAGCTCCCCCCACGCCCGCCCGTGGGACCCCTGCCTGCCTGCCTGCATCCGCCTGCTCCCCGTCGTTGACTCGCCGTGTCACCGACCACCTGTCGCCGCCCCCTTCACCCCTCGCCCCCTTCCCACTCCGCCCTCACCCACCCCCCACACACTCACCCCCACAGGCCGGTGGCCCTGCGGCTGCTGTCCGACTTGCTGGAGAACCCCCGCGCCCACACCTTCTTCCACGAGTGGCGGTCAGACGTCAACAAGCAGACGGCGGCGCACCTGCTGCTGTCCATCTGGAGGGTGGGTAAGGGTCGGGAGGGAGGATGGATGTGGGGGCGATTGGACGAAGGAACGACGATCGATGGCGGGTCGTGGGTTGTAGGTTGTGGGGGCTGCGTTGCCGGTTGGTTGATTGATTGGGTTGGTTAAGTTGGTTGGCAGGCCTCTGGCCCCACGGGGTGACGGCCGGTGATGGCGGTGGGGCTTGGCGGACTCGGCGGCGTTTGGCGATCCGGCGACGGGCCTCTGTCGTATGTCCGGGCAGGACAGGAGAGCACAGCACAGCACAAGAGCGGCCCCCTCCCCGGGTAGCCCAGTGACCCGCCCTGTACAGCATCGCGCTGGCGTCGGCACTTTATTGTACTGCTCCTTGCTGTACTGCACTTTGTTGTACTGCACGGCACCTGACTGACTCCGCTGGCTTGCTGCGGTGCACTCGCACTCTCAGGAGGAAGACGCGCTGCGGGGCATGACGGGCCCCGACGGCCTGCTGGCCAACGCCGCCAACCCGCTGGCGGGGCTGGACAAGCGCACCCGCTGGATGCCGCCGGAGAACGTGGCGTACGGCAACATGAGCCCGGCCAAGAAGGAGGTCGTCTCGGTGAGCAATGGGCCCGCGAGGGGGGGGCCCAACCGGGAGGGATTCGCGCCGGCTTGCCCGGATCCGAAGGGTGGCTCGTCAGGGACCGGCCGTCCCACTGCCCCGCTGCTAATGGGTGCTGGGATTCTTTCTCCAATTTAAACTGGGAATAAACAATAGTCGACTACTTGATTGATGGTTGCTGTCTTTGGCGCGTTGTGGTCTGCAACACCATAAAGTCCCCTTCCCCGCCTCCTCCCCTTCCCCTTCCCCTCCCCCGCCTCCTCCCCTTCCCCTTCCCCTCCCCCGCTTCCTCCCCTTCCCCTTCAGCTCATGATGGACTCGCTGAACGGCGAGGTGGTGCTGGCCAAGATCTACGGCATCTTCAAGCTCATCGGCTTCGGGTCGTGCGCCTACCTGGACCCGCGCGACCACGCCGTGCTGGCGGCCGTCGAGAAGTACGCCAAGTTCCGTCAAGGGGACGTCTGGCGGTCCATTCAGGCGGACTTCGACGCCAGCGGCATGCAACCCACCGCCCCCGACAGGTGCGACGCACCCGCAACGGCTGCTGACAGGCACCCGGCGGCCAGCGCGCTCTGCCCTGAGCCTCTTCTCCACAGCGTTCCGTATATCCCCCCGGCCTGTCTGTCTGCTTGCCCGCCTGTCTGTCTGCGTCTGGTTGGTGACCCAACCGGCTTGTGAATGAATGAACCTTACAGCGGACCCCAAAGGGATCAACGGTGTATACCAGGGCAAGCCCCAGCAGGCCCCACCGCCAAGGCTTGTGTAAGCCGCACGCCCCCCTCGTTCTCTGCCGCTCGCCACCCGACCGCACGACATGGCCCCGGCGGGCTCCCACCCATCCTCCTCCTCGCCTCCTCCTTCGCCCAACCTCCACCGCCGCCGTGCGCACCCGCTCCTCCGCCGCCTCCCCCTCCGCCTCAACCTGTTGCTACTGCTACTGCTGCCTCTGCCTCTGCCTCCGCCTCAACCCGCTGCCGCTGCCTCAGGCTGCGCCTCGATTCCGGCATCGAGCTGTCCGAGAGCCTGGCCATGGCGGTGCGGGAGGCGCAGGCGCGGCTGCTGGGCAAGGCGCAGGACGGGTTGCGGGCGGCGGAGGCGCGGCTGTTCGACGGCATGCGGGCCCAGGCCAAGCTGGAGGCGGAGTACCGGTTCATCCAGCTGCAGGAGCGCACACCGCTCACCCTGGCGGAGATGCGGAGGGCCAAGGAGCAGAAGGCCACCATGCTCAAGAACAGCCTGCAGAGCTTCCAGTTCCAACACGTGGCGGACGACTGAGAGAGGCGCGGAGGACCCGGGATGGCGCAAGGGGGGGGGGAGGGGGCATAATCGGGAGGGAAGCCGGGGGGGCAGCCGGGGGAGGAAAGGGGGAAGCGGGTCGGATGACTGCGGCAGGGCTCGGTAATTGTGGGACGAGGGTCAGACGGGAGGGTTGGTGTGCGTGATGGGTTTGTTTCGTCGGACCCTGGGATGGCATCGTCGAGGAATCGAGGACCGGTCGGGTTGCGAGGCTGCGGTCCTGGGGTTTGATGGAGCGGGCTCGCGGCTCGTGACATTCTCGAGTACTGAGGGGACATCGGTGATGGACCTGGCTGGCAGGGGGTGGCCGCCTGTGGCTGGCTGGCTGGCTGGCTGGCTGGCAGCCTTGAAGCACCGGGTGCTCTAGGCTGAGCAAACGGGTGGGTGTGGCAGCTGTGCACCGCACGCACATACCCACATACCCACATACATACGTATAGACATGAGTGTTGACTGCCCTGCCCTGCGCATCGGATAACTCGCGCTTGCGCGGGTGTCGTCAAGCCGCCAGGGGTGCAGACCGCGGAGGGCTGAGAGACGCCGACACCGTCGGCACCGCGGATCGTCTGTTTGTCGCCGCTGCCCGCGCCCGTATTCCGTACAGGAGGCAGCGCGCGTGCTCACCACGGAGACTGATATGACCCCGCAGCGGGGGCGCTGCCAGTAGCAGGCTGTGGTTGTGTCGAGGCCATCGGAGGCACAGCGGTCCCGTCCCTGTGTGCATTCGGACGCCGGTAGGTGTGGGGAGGCCCTAGACCGCGGGGGGTTGGTGGTCCGCCGCACTGAAGAAAGAGGGCGCACACCTTCCGGCGCTGTCCCGAGTGTACGACAGGGAGTCACGAGGGCCTTGCGGAGGGCCTTGCGCGTGGAGAGCTGGATGGGCCCATGGGGGAGAGGGCGCGAGGGGCCAAACGGATGGCCTGACGTGGTGCACAGCGAATCTCGTCGAAGGACCGCCCTGATGCCGTACAGACACAAAACGCGTACGACGGGCCAGGGGCCCCTCACACACACTCTTCATGTTGAGGCTTGAGGTACGGTGTCGCCAGGTTTCTGGTGGTGTGTTAGAAAGGGCAGACTTACAACGCCCAGTCTGCAGTCTCTCGAAGGTACGATTGCCGTACTGAGGTCGTACCTCGTACGACGGAGGTTCCCAGCTGTGCGCCTTCCGGTCGCGCACACTCGGCCCTCCCCCCGACCACCTCTGGGAGCGGCGGCACACAATCAACTGGGTATAGATACCAATCCTGTCAACGGCAATGCGGAGACATGATCCCCGTCCGTGCTCGGTGCGTCGCGGAGCCATCGATCAACCTGCTGACCGCCATCAACCCCCCTCCGCTCAGACCACGACCCTGCCGCCATGTGCGGCCATCCGCACCCCACAACCCCCCAAAGGCGAGTACGTGCCTGGGGGCTGAATGCCTGGATAGGGGGTACATCAACACCGGCAACCAAGCGAATGGCGGCCATAATCACATCATTAGGACATCTTGGGCCGCAGCGGTGGCCAGTCAAGCGGTCCACACGTGCTACTCGGCGTTTTCCTCCGCCGCCTGCTGCCCCTCCCGCTCCCCCTCGCGCTCGGGCTCCGGCTCCTTCTTCTGCTCGGGCAGGTGCCGATAGCCCACGCTGCCCAGCTGGCCCTGCGAGGGGAGCCGGGGCCGGTGCAGCACGGTGCGACCTACTCACAAACCCCAGCAGTTCCCCAAGGCAGAGGGACTCCAGGGGGGGCGGCAAGCTCTGGGGACATACGCAAGCACATTTATGCTATGTTGCTATCCCAGGTAGCTCCCTCGCCAGTATGGTGATGATGGAGGCGCCGCGCGGCCCCGACCCTTCCCCCCTGTTCCCCCCTCCCGCCCCCGGCCCCGCCCCACCTTGCGGATGTTCCCTCCGATGGTCCCTCCGACGCTCATCCGGTCCTGAGGGTCCCTGAGCTCACTGAACTTGCACCCGAACTTCTCCATGGACACCCTGAGGGGGTTGTGATCGGGAGGTCAGCAGGGCGTGTCGGGGAGGGAGGGGAAGTTAGGGAAGGGAAGGGAAGGCACCTAGGGGCCGCGAGGTGCGGGAGGAAGGAGGGAGGAG
Organism: Eudorina sp. 2006-703-Eu-15; assembly: GCA_003117195.1. NCBI lineage: Eukaryota > Viridiplantae > Chlorophyta > Chlorophyceae > Chlamydomonadales > Volvocaceae > Eudorina > Eudorina sp. 2006-703-Eu-15. Next base: position 192,701 of record BDSI01000027.1, on the reverse strand, counting down.
GGAGCCGTCCCTCGAGGCTCGAGACGGATGCCGTGATGCGGACGGCCCACACGCCCCGGGTGGGGGCCGGGCCCGCCGTGCGCCGCTTCCTTCCCTATTCCATGCAAGGTCGGTCACTGTGGCTGCAGCTGCCGGTGATCACCATCATCATCATCATCGCTTCCACGCTCCTCTTTTCTGACGCTGGGCAGCTGTCGGGGCACCGAGGACGAGTCGCCAGCGTGACGCGGCGAACATACACAGGAGTCGGGACATCCGCGTCTCGCCCTCTGGCGGTGGAGTCGCACCGCCGATCCGCGGCGGGGCCCTGGGGCTGAACTTCACAACGTGCCAACTCTGGCTAGCTAATCGCCCCAGGGGGCACACGACAGTTGAGGCAAGGCAGGGGCTGCCGCGGCTCGGGCCCTCCGCTGCGCGACGGTGACGTCATCGCACCAGAGGGCAGCCGGTCGAGCGACGCGGCGGGCTATAGCGGTGCGGCAGTGCTGCCGGCCCCCATCAAGCCCCCCACCGCCTACTTGTCCTTGACCTCCTCGGGGACGCCCATGTCTTCAAGTGATTCTCAGCGGCAGGTTCAAGAGGCGGACAGACAGTCGCTGACGGCGGGGCGGGTGCTTCCCGAGAGGCAAGTGCACCTCAAGGACAAGAGGACAGGAAAGGCTGTACACGGGCGGCGAAACCAATTGTCCTGACGAGTCGATTTTACGGGATGCAAAAAAGTGCAAAGCTGGTTGGTTTTTGGACAAAGAGTGTTGGAACCGGTCCGCCAGGGCCTTGATGGATCGGATCCGACCCATGGGTCGCCACGGAGGGACGCGCGTCATGCCAAGTGACGGCAGACCCTTTTGCCCCGCCCACGATCAAGTATAGACGTGCCTAGTCCGGAGCGTTAGGCTGTCTTGGAAATCGCATTAGCATTCTAAGGGGAAGAGCTGTAAGCACTGGGGCTGAGGGTTCGGCGCTTCGGCCCGGCGAGGAACGGAGACATGCCCTGCGGCCTGCGCCCGCCGCAGCTTCCATGAAACATGTGCGCGCGTCAAGAGACGTGTTCGCTTCGTAGCTCTCTTTACGCTGCCGTTGCGCACCACCTGATGCCTGTCGTTCAAAATTTTCTGCTGCCGCCAAATAGCACGCCGTGCCTCTTCCTGATGACGCCCGTGCGACTGCGTTTCTGGGGATTCGATCCAGCGACGCCCTCCCCGGCGGCCGTCTGGCAGGCAGGAGCTTTTCATCATCAACAAGCGCCGAAAGGCAGGCGGTCGGTTGCATGGACTTCTCCCCCAGCAGCAGTCGGCACCGTCACCGAGAGGTGATCGTACCAATCCAGCGCAACACACCGCAAGCTGGGAGGTCAACTCGTGGGGCTCGTTCCGTCCGACCAGCCAAACCCGCGCTTTCGCACCGTGGCAGTACGGCAGCCAGGGCAACTTCCCCTTAACAATCAACAACCAACAATCGACGACGCGGGCACACGCGGGGCACACACGTTGGGGCCGTCAGGGCATCCCCCCCCCCTGGCCCGTTCGCACAGGGCACAGGGCACAGGGGGGATGTCGTTCGGGTCCGCGGCAATCCAGGTCCTCCAGGGCACCCCATGGGGCTGTGGAGGTCAGCGCCGCTGCCGTTCTGCACCGCACCGCACCGCACCGCACCGGAACGCCGGTGGGGTTTCCCACTAAGTATACACTTGCGCGTGCAATTCGTACAAAATATCGTATGATGTACGGCAGGCTCTTCCCCCGCCCCGCCATCATTTACGGCTTTCGCTCCTCCTCGTCCTCCTCCTCGTCCTCGTCCTGAACCTGATCCTCTCCAGCCGCCGCCACGTCCTCATAATCCTCGTCATCGACCACCTCCTCCTCCTCCTGCTCCTGCTCCTGCTGCTGCTTCTCGGCCAGGTCCTCGTGCGTCTGCTGCCCCTCCTCTCCGGCCTGGCCTTCCCCTTCGTCGGTGCGCTTGTTGGTGAGCGCCGCCTGCACAGACAGGGTGGGGTGGGGCGGGGTGACACGTGGGAGTGAATGAACGACAGCGCGTTCGCCACTTGGTGCACCGAAACAGCAGCAGCAGCAGCAGCAGCAGCAGGCCCGCGGATAGGCACGCACGCCGCAGGCTTCCCCCGGGCGTGTGGGTCCATGGGGGGTTGGGTTAGCCCACGCAATCCATGACAGCTGAGGGACAGGAATGCAAGCTCTCCCGATGTCAGACCCGTACTTGTCGTAATGCGTGACGTCGATACGATACGCTTCTAATTGCGGGTACCGAATCCGCACGCACGATGCCATCCCCGCTCAGTTCCCCTCCCGGGGGCGCTGCGAGGGAGGAGCTGCTGCCCATGCGTTATGCGTATGGTATGCTATACATCAGGCTACATCCAGCTCCCGTCCCCTCGCCCCTCTCGCTTTCCCCGCGCGCCGCGTGAAACCCCGCGCGCTGTCGCCGCGCTGCCCCGACCCTTCCCCCCTGTTCCCTCCTCCCGCCCCCGCCCTCACCCCACCTTGCGCATGTTCCCTCCGATGGTCCCTCCGACGCTCATCCGGTCCTGAGGGTCCTTGAGCTCACTGAACTTGCACCCGAACTTCTCCATGGACACCCTGGGGGGGGGGGACGGAGGCGAATCCAGGGGAGGCACGCACCCGCGGGGCACCTGAGGGGCTGGAGGACGAAAGCGATGAGCGAAGGGGCTAGGGCTTCAGGCAACAACGTACAGAAGGTAGGTCTTTGGGACAGCTATAGGGCCATCTCTGGCTACAGGGACAGCACAGATACCAGGTGGCGGCGGCGGCTGCAGCCACGGTGGCTTCGGTGTGTCGACTTGGCTGCTACCATTGTACTCTTTGAAGGTTGGCGCCGACCGACCGACGCGCGGTCTCAGAGAAAGAAAGCAAGTGCTGTAAGCGGGGCCCCACGCACAAAAGCGCGGCTGCGCCTCGCTGAATTGTGACGGCGAAAAAAAAACTGCGGACACAACAACAGGAAGGGGAAGCCACAAGCTGAAGCCTCGCTAGATTGCAGCGGTCCCGTCACTGACGAACAGTGACGGCGGGAAAAATGCGCCGAGACGAACATGCTTGCCGGGGTCGTGAGGAATGAGGCGCTGGTTCCTCGCGCTGCAACATGGCCATGCTGGGACGGCAGCCGCGGCGCAGGAAGGGACCTGCTGCCGCGCACAGCCGCCACTGCAAACGGAGGCCACCGAGGCCGCCTCAGCGCAGGCCGCACCTGTCCTTCTCCTCCTCAGAGGCGCCCATTCTTGTATATTATTATATTGTGGCAAAAAGGAGGAGATGAACGGTTTTGTGAGTTGCCAACAAACTGTGTGTGCGTTGATTGGCAATCGATGACAAGGGCCGGGAGGGGCCGGGTGGCTACTGATTGCGTCAGGAAGTACGGGAAATTCCCCTTTGCCTGACCCTAATGTAACTTTGACATACAGCAAAATCATTCCTAGTACAAATTGGTTGCTTTTAGTACGCGTTGGTTGCCTGAGCGCTCTCGCGCTTGCGTGCTAAAGCAGGCTCGACCCACGACATGCCGACATCGACCCACGGGTCACGTCCAGCTTTGTCACCCGTTTCGTCGTCAGACATGTCACGACATGTCACGAAATGTTCAGTGGTTATTATTTTTACGCAAGTTCAGCCTCTCATTTACCCCCACGAAGCTATGGCCGACGGAGGGGATGAATGTTAGTTCCCTGTAGCAATCGTCCTGTAGGAAAACGGCCTGGACTTTCATTGCTTAATTTATTACTTTGTGCGCTTCAAAGTGCGAGCCTATTTCAATGGCAGGACCGTCAGGCCATCCTCGTGCTTCCTGTGCCGTGCGGACTTGAAGGATCCAAAGGGATGTAACACATTCTTACAGCATGTGTAGCACAAGCCAACCGATTTGCCTTGGTTGGGGTTTTGCGGTACTCGTTTGGAAGCGGCACTGTAATGCGCGCGGAGTAAACACCTCTGAACGCCCAAGTAAGGCAGCAGTCTCTGAGCGTACGGGTGTTCAGATACTTGATCAGGTCCCATCCTTGGGATGTCAACCCCGCAAAGTCATGGCGGAAGTAATGCCACCAGGCCATGGGAAAGGAAACGAGAGGAGAGGGGGTGGGTGCGACGGCGCTCGAGTGCGCGAAACCCAATCCAGCACGCCCTCCAGCAGCCCAGCCGCAGATGTGCTCATGGGCATCAGCCCGCCGGTTCCGATTTGCGGCGAACGCGATCCACGCCGTATGCGTTACAAGGCAGAGATGGCTTTCTCACATGTCGTTCAGCGGTCCAGGAATGCCATACACTCACAACTGCATGTAGCTAAAAGCTACTATACCGATGTCAAGGGCGTCGCCAGGTGTGTGGCAGGCTGCTCAGCCAACCTCCACTTCCCCCTGTAGACGCGCCGCCCCTCAGCCAGCTGCTACCATTCCAGGTCCGCAGATCTCGCCGCCACCCCGCCTCGCCCCCTACCTAGGTCCCCGCCACAGGTAATACCCATCTGCACGTTTCGCTTACAGCCTGTACGTCCTCGCCTTGCCTCGTTGCCTCACAAGTCCAACGGAATGAACCGTGTCGAGTACAGCCCTCTCTCTCGGCAATGCCAACTGCAACCGTCCAATGCTCCAACACCGCCGCAGCATTCGTCCTACGGGGGCCCACACCAACGCTCCTACGGCACAGTACCGTTATCTGCGTTCACACTCATCGTACAACATCGCGGCGCCCCCGTCCGCACGGCGGGTAGGCCAGCAGCGAGCACTCCGCGACGGCGCCGTCCTCCCGGCGCGCACTGCTCTACTCGGAGGATTCCTGGGCCTTACGATCCTCCGCCTGCTCGTGGACGGTCTGCGGGGTGCGGATCGGGGAGGGGGGGGCGCGAGGGAGGGATGGAGGATGGGGGTTGGCTAGGCACACAACAGCGGCATCTGTGGCATGGCACACGGTACGTACCGGGTACGGTATATAACCTGGATCGCCAGCAGGTCGCCGGATAGTCGCGACGCGGAAGTTGTAGTCAGTTGTTATGTATGGATTATTATGAATGTTGAAACAGCGGCACAGCGGCGGATCACCGTTGACCGCGTCCATGGAGGTCACGGAGGTATACACGACGCCGTACAGCAGAGACGTACGGGGCGTGCAGCTAGCCCGGTGGGCGACTGGGCCTCTCCGAGGAGCCGACCAGCACCCGGGTCCGCAGCAAGGGCTGTCGTGCAGCCGTACCCATCCTTGCGCTTCACACCGTACCTGGCCTCCCTGGTGGCCCATCTCCTTGTAGCCCTCGGTGCCCAGCTGCTCCTGGGGGGAAGGAGCGGTCCAGGGAGGGCGGGAGGGAACGGTTCAGGGTGGAGGGCGCGTGCCGACACACAAGACGACGCGGGTCATGGGGCGCTCCCACGGACGGGGCGAGGCGCGGTCAGCGACAGCATGTGAACACACAGGGTGGTCGCGGAGCGCATCACCCGGCACCCGCCCATGCGGGGATGTGATGTGGGTCGCAGGGGGGTTCCAGGGAAGTCCATGTCAATGGCGCTCGGTGACCCATGGGTCGGACGGGTCACCACCGTTGCGTTGTTCCGAAACCCCGGCGGCTTGGCATGAGCGCTGCACAGATGCACCACTTCCACCGTATGGAGACGACCCGTGGGCCGGCGACGTCGTCAAGACCTTTCACCCCGACCTGGTGCTTGTCGTACTTGTCGTACTGGCAGCAAGCGATTCGAAAGCATGGGACTGCTGACTGGTCGCGGCGCGCCAACACGGAGCGGCCAGAGCCAAACGGATGAGAGATCCTTCCACATCCCGAAGCCCATCAAGCATTCCGTCTTGGTCCATCGTCTTGGTGCTCCCCAGGCCCCACCGAACCGCACAGCCCCACCCCCCCGCACAGCCCCACCCCCCCCTCGCCTCACCTTGCGGATATTGCCGCCGATGGTCCCTCCGACGCTCTGCCGCTCCTTGCCGCTCAGCTCGTCAAAGTCCTTGCCGTACTTCTCCTGAGCCACCCTGCGGGGGGCGGGGGCGAGGTTTTCACAGTTGACGTAAGGGCGCAACGCGGGAGCGAAAGACCCGTGGGACTGCGAGCAGGACCGGGGGCCGCCGACCCACCGACCCGCCGATCCACCGTCCCGCCGGCACGCTGCAGCGCTGAGCTGGTGTGTGTGTGCCCGTGCCCGTGTACGGCGGTGGTGTCACCCGCGGGCGGGCGACAGTCCCCCCTCCCCCCCGCGCACAAACAAATGGCAGCTTGCTTCCCTGGCAGCGTCTGGCAGGGCCCTGGCACAGTCCGCTGACCGTTGGACGAACTGTCAAGTTCGTTGCTGTAACTGCCGCGCCCGGTGGGGACCCCGGAGCCCGGACATGGATAGAACGGACAGGATGGGGTCCAGGTTCCGACAGGTAGGGGCGCAGTGACGCGCACGCTGACGCACAGACCCCGCCCGTCGCGCGCGACTAGGACACCCAGCGCGTCTGTCTTATTCTGTTCTGCTGCAGCCTCAAGACCTCGGAGCAGGACTTACTCGTTCTTCTGTTCCATGCTGGCCATGTTGGCGAGAGGACGGCGGAGCGACGAGTGCTGAAAGCGGACGACGCGAGAGTCGGGGTGCTTGATCAAGTCGTAGGAGGTGCTTGGTTTGGAAGAAAGATGCTGGATTGGGATTACGCAGTAGTGCTGTCTTTGGCTGCAGAGCCCATATAGGCCGGCTTCACAGCGCGAGGCCGTACGATCGGGTGCCTCTGTGACGTCATTTTTTGTAAATTTGCGACGTGGGGTGGGTCATCGTGCGCGGCAGTGCGCGGCAGCGCCTTCGGGGCGCGGTGGCCTCAAATCAATCGGGACGTACTAATTTAAAAGACGCCTATGCAGTATATGGTGAAGAAGCTTCGGCTGTCACCGACCAATGACCCGCGGGGTCCGCTGTAACATCCTCAATAATAAAGATGCGGGCAGCTCATCAGTGAGACTGCAGCGCGCACGAAAGAAAAAATGAAGCAATGAATGCGGGAGGACGCGCAGCGGCTGTGCTTTTCCCTTTTTTGAGGGAAGCACCAGACTGCGGCCGCAGCGGCGGTGCGATCGCGTAATGCCCATCCAGAAGACGCGAACCCAAAACCCTGAGGCGGTGAAGGCGCTGACGGCTGGTCGTGTCCAGGGCAAATGGCAAGTTCGCAATCCACCCAGAATCGGTACCTTATGTCACCGGCAGCAGCGCACGGGCGTGGCTGCGGGCCACGCACGACGCAACGCGCTTCTCGCGCGAGTAAAACCGAAACTGGGGTATGAAATCGTTTATTTTCAGCATAACTGACATGACATGTCATAGCAAGAAGAGGGCAGGTGCGGCGTGGTGGGCCGTGCGTTGAGTCCTGTCGCGCCGTTTGACAGCCACACCTCAACCCAGCCACCCCGCAGCCGACTGATGCCACGGACGGATCGCCCCTCAAACCGCCCACGACCTGTCAAACGGCTGCCGGCAAATCCGCACCACACCGCAGCGGCCCCCACTCCCTATATTTGGCCACGAGCCCAGCCTACTGACCACCGCAGTCTCACCATCCCAGCCCTACGCATTCCTACCTCCTTCCACCTGCAATCCGGGATCTCCGGGTCCCCATCTACAGCCCCCGGCGGGCGTGTAACACCGTCACATCATAGACGTGCTGTACATAGCTCCGAGCCGCAAGCAAGGGTCGAGTTGCATAGTCCGTCCCCCATTCGGCTGTAGCACAGTAGCGGACGCGGCAGTAGCAGTTCCAACAGATCAACGGGCCGTACCGCCGCCCTCGGGCCGCAGCCACTAGAGGAGGGCCCTTCGCCGCCGCCGCCGCCGCCTCCCCGTGGGGCAGCTCTTCCGGGAAGGCAGTAAAGGTCTCTTCCCGGCCCCCCCAGCTAGCTCCAACAGCCATGGCCGCAGCCGCCGCCGCTCCACCACCGCGGAGGCAGCGAGGCCGCAAGCCGCAGCGCGCCGCCCCGCCGTCCTCCGCCGCCTCCCTCAAGACAGTCTTCGGCTGGAGGGGCGCAGCCGGGGCGGTGCTGTTGGCCCTCCTCGCGTCCAGCGCCCTAGGGGCCTGGGCGCAGTTCAGCGCGGCCCCGGGGGCCCCCGCCGCGCCCGCAGCTGCCAAGCCGGCCGCAGGCAAGGAGGCGCCGGCGCCGGCACCGGCGCCGGCACCGGCCGGGAAGCCCGCGTCAGGAGCTGCTGCTGCCCCTGCCCCTGCACCTGCTAACTTGATGGCCGACCCAGAACCTGCGGCGACTCAGCCCAGCGGCGCTCCGGTGGGTGCCATCGGGGAGCTGACGGGGGAGTGGGCGGGGCGTGTGGGCGGATGGAGGGCTGCAGGGAAGGGGGGGGCCGGGGGATGCCGCAGCTGCCGCGGGTCGTGTGCCGGCTGGCGGGGGACCTCGGAGGGGTCGAGCGCGGCCTCGCCTGCCCGCCTGCCTGCCCGCCTGCCTGTCCGCTCCGACACCCGCTCTTACGCCCCTGTTCCGCTCCTCTCCCTCACCCCAACGCCGTGGCTTGTGTCCCTCCCGCTACAACCCCCCTCCCTCCCCCCTTTCCTCCCAACCACGCTCAGGCCCCCGCCCCCATGCCCAAGCCCGTGGGCCCCAGCGCCGACGACACCTCCGATGCGTCCGCCGCCGGCGACGACGACGACGACGACGAGGACGCCCCCAAGCTCTGCCAGGGCAAGACCCCCGCCAAGGTCATCATCGACCGCGTCGTGCCGTACCCCGCCTCCGGCGCGCTGCCGCTGATCGTGCTTCGCAACGTGGGCGGCCAGACCGCCAACCTGAGCGGCTGGCGGCTCACAGACAGCGACACCCGCGCCGTGCCCGCGGCCCTCAACCTGGTGATGGGCGCGCCGCCCTGCGACGGTCCCGGCAACTACACCATCGACCCCTCGCGCACGCTGGTGCTCAAGCCCAAGAACGACAGCGAGCCCTGCGGCTTCCCCTTCAGCCTGAGCTTCAGGTGAGGTGCAGGGAGGGGGCCAGGGAGGGGAGGGGAGGTACCGAGGGGTGTGGGGGGCCAGTGGGGGATTTGCACACACGCTTGTACCGGGTGCGCTGATGTGAGGTCGGGTCGGCGGGGTGGCTAACAGTAAGGGCAAGCCCCGGTTGGGCCCGCTTGCTTGTTTCATGTGCCGGGTCGGGTCGGGTCGGGTCGGGTCGGGTCGGGTCAGGTCGGGTCAGGCCTTCGCTTGCAGTTGAGCACAGGCGCGCGGAGGGGCTCCCGTGGTGGCATATCCCTCACGCGACCCATGGGTCACGTCCTCACATTGCACGGCCGCTGTCAGCCGCAACCCCGCTGCCGACCGCTCCCTGACTCCCAGCCCCTACCCCCTCCCTGCCCCGCCCTTCCTCCGCCCCCCCCAGGGACGAGGTGAACCTGTTCAACCCCAACGGCTCCCTCACCGCCACCGCCAAGTGGACCGACGCCGCCATGGGCAGCGCGCTGCACCTCACCCAGGACGGCTCCTACGCCGCCCTCAGTGAGATGGACGACGTGCTGTCCGTCCTCCGAACCACCGGCAAACACAAGATATTCCTGGACGCCCTGCAGGTGGGGGGTGGGGGGAGGGGGTGTTGGGGTGTGTGTGTGGGGTGGTGGGGTGGGGGGGGGTGGGCGTGTGTGTGTGTGGGTGGGGTGCCGGTTGGGCTCCGCACCGGATCTGTGGGATGGGGGAGGCCCAGTGGCCCACCCTGGAACATACCGAACCGTCGTTAGACCAACAGTATACCGCATTCACAGCAAGTGCTGTGCTTGCACCTTCCCCCCGGGCAGCGACATCTTGGGCCCGCTGCTGCACCTGCCTTTCCCCACCTGCCCTGACGCCCCGGCCCGCGGCCTCGGCTCCTGCTGCCCCTGCTGCCCGTCCCGTCCCGGCCCCTGTCCCGGCGGCCCTGCGGCCCGCTACCCGGCGTCAGACCACGGGTCTGGACAAGCTGCTGGCCGCCTCCTCCGCCCAGGACTACCAGATGCCGGAGAAGCCCAAGCCCAAGCAGCAGACCGTGACGGCGCCGCAGTTCCCCTGGTGGTTCGGATTCGGCGTGGTGGGTTAAAAATACCGTACAAAGCGTATTCCGTATGCCGTACATCCTGCACCGTACACCATGCAATTCCGGGGCATATCGCACAGTTGAATGTGCGGGAGAGCAAGGCGCTCGGGTGGCGGTGTGGCGGCGGTCCCCGTGACCCAGCGGCGGCCTCATGGCTGGGTCCCTCTCCTCGCCCTCTGATCCTCCCCTCTCCGCTCCTTCCCCCTTCCCCCTTCCCCTTCCTCACCCGCATGGTCCGCCACCAACAGGACCGCTCCAAGCTGCCCCCGCCGCCCCCGCCGCCCCCGCCGCCGCCGCCCCCTCCCGCCGGCATCCCCGCCGCTGGTCCTTACACGGTACGAGTGCCGACCGGGACACCTACCGGGTCAGTGCCTTGGCCCCAGCACACACACCACGGGTACCGTCGTCTCTCTCTCTCTCTCTCGGTCGTGCAATCTCGTCCTCTCTGCCTTCCGCCCTGTCAGTCTGCTGCGCACTTGCCCGCACACACACCTCCGCGCGACCCCCGGGCTGCGTCACCCGATGTCGCCTCGGGCTGGGGGCTGGGGGCTGCATCCCCAACCCAACACCCAGCAACCCCACACTCGCCCCCAACGACCTTCCCCCCTCCCCAGATCGTCGCCCCCACCGACGAGTCCTTCGAGGCGCTCCTCCGGCAGCTGGGCAACGGCCGCCGCCTGCCCATCGAGACCTTCTACCGCTTGCCGGAGCTGCCCGACATCCTGCAGTACCATATCATCCCGGGCATGTACACCACGGGTGGGTGGCCAAGGGGGGGAGGTGGGAAGGGGGGGCCGTGGGGGGGCGTCCACCACTGCCATATCGAGGGTGGCGAGCGGCCTTGAGATTGGGGTGATTGGGGGGGAGATTGGGGGGGAAAGAGACCCCCCCCGGGCGGGCCTGCTAGGTGGTCCAGTCCGACCCCGTTGGACAGCAGCTGGCGCCATATCCCCCTCCGGTGCCCATCCCCATCCTACAGCCCCACACCCCCACAGCCTTGCACGTGCACCTACATCCGCTTTCGGAATCCACCACAGCAACAGACGCTCTCTCACCCCCCGCTACCCCTCCCCTCCCCACCGCACCCCCCTCACACACACGCATGGCACGAGAAGAGTACATGTTCAACAACACGCCCATCTGGACCGCCCGCGGTGTGGAGGTCATCCCCTTCAACGACCCCTGTATGACGGAGGGCGCCATCATGCTGCACGACAACTGCGTGGACAAGCCCACACCGGGTGAGGGGGTGAGGGGGGAGGGGGGGAGGGGGGGAGGCTGAAGGGGGAAAGGGCCGCTGGGGGAGCGAGGAGCGGGGGCCAGCAGCTGCCATGGCCCCTCCTCGCCTTGCCTGGGTACCCCTTCCCCCGTCCCTCCCATTCCCTCCCTTGATGGAGCAGCTATCTCCGGAACCGACACATCCCGTCCGGGGGGGGGGCCTGGGGGCCGCCGGCCACCGCCATTGAGAAACCTGGCTGCCCCGCGTGTGCCAGTCACGCCAAAACCCACTCACCCACCGTTGGCCACCCCCCTTTTTCCGCGCACATCCCCTCCCCTCCCCTCCCAAACCTCCCACCATCAAGACAACTACACGTGCGAGGACCAGAAGAAGTTCGACAAGTGCTTCTTCCCCTTCATGACGTCCGCCCTGGCGGCGCAGTGGCAGGGCGGCTTCTGCCAGCGCACCTGCGAGCGGTGCAGCTGCGCGGCCGGCAGCGGCATCCAGTGCAGCAAGGTGTGTGTGTGGGGGGGGGGGGGAAGAGGTGGAGGGAGGTGGGGCGAGGCGCAGGTTGCGGCATGCTCTGCTCCCCCCAGGCTTGCGAGGGTACTTCACTGCGATGCCGGACCGCCTACGAGTGCCTCAGGTCGGGCCAGTGTCGGACCGGGGCTCGGACAGTCTCTCCAACAACGGATAGTCTCTGATTGTCCCCCACCCTGCCTGGGCTGTCTGGGATGGCTGGTGGGCTGGTGGGCTGGCTGGCTGGACCTATGCCCCCCGCCCTGTGCCCCCCTCCTGTGACCCCCTCCTGTGCCCCGGGTGGCCGTGGGCCTCCCTCCCTCTCCCCCCCCCCACCCGCAGCTGGTGGAGATGGACATGATCGCCTCCAACGGTGTGGCGCACTCCATCAGCCGGGTCCTCTTCCCGCCGCCCGTGTTCTCCAAGGTACGGCATGTGGTACGGCATGTGGTACGGCACGTGGACGGGGTGGGTGGCGGCGTTAGCGTGACTGGAATCCCATCTCCTCATCATGCATACCGGCTTTTGGTACGGCAGCACCGGCAGTACCGCCACCACCGCCACCGGCAGCCGCCTACGTGCATCTCCAGGCCGCCGATGTACACCTCTCCGACACCCTCCCATCTCCCCACCCTTCCGTCCCTTCCCTTCCCTTTCCTTCCCTTCCTGCGCCCTCAGGCCGACTACGCCAACATGACGAGTATGGTGGAGATCACCGCTACCACCCCGGTGACCGCCCCACTGCCGGGGATGGCTCCCGCGGCCGTCGCCCCCGCCGGCTCCCTCGGCGCCGCCGCCGCCGCCATGACAGGCGCTGGCGCCGCCGCCGGCACCCCGGGCGCCGCGGCGGCTGCCCCCGGAGGCGCGGCAGTGGCACCGACTGCCCCGGGCACCGCGGCCCCGGCGGCGGCGCCCCAGCCTGCGGCGGCGACGGCGACGCCGCCCCCCACGTCCGCGGCCCCACCGCCGCCGCCGCCCTCGACCGCCGAGATGAAAAAATGAAAAAAATGAGTTTTGGTGGCGGACTGAAATGGAAGCACCGATCGCTGCGAGGTGTGGCCGGGCATGTGCCACATCGCAAAACGACCGCACCTGGGCACAGCCGGCGAAAGGCGAACATTACGTCTCGGAGCGCGTGTGGTGCGCGGACGGATGGGTGGAGGGTTGGAGGGGCTGACTTCAGGGTTGCTACTCGGGGGAGGCCAATGACACGCCGGGAAGAGAACTGCGGGGTGTGTTCAACAAGAAGCCCACCCATAACCGCCCAGGACTGCGGGGTGCGTGAGTGTGTTCGATTCGCGGGACGTGCCGTGTCGTATCGCGTGCCGTGTGCGTAGCTGGGTGTGTATGGTCGTACCCGGACCACCCTAAACCAAGAGAGGAGGTATGCACCCCACGTTAAGGGGGATATACTTGTGTGTGATGGTGTGATGTGTGACGGCCTGACACAGCAGCTCGTACCTCTGGTTTGCGCCCCCTTCCGCTCCGCCTCCTCCTCCTCCTCTTCCTCTCTCTCGGCGGGTCGCGGCCTCTCGGCACCTCGGCCCTTCCCCCGCCGTACGGCACCCGAGGGTGTCGCCACCCGCCCGCCCGCCCGCCCCTTTTCCCCCCTTCACCACACGTCGATTCCCACCTCCTTGCGATAGCCATCCCTCGAGTCTTTCGGGCGCTGGGAGGCGAGCGTCGCGTGTCGGCCGGTACTACCGTGTAACGTGTCCGTGGGATGTCTCTCTGGCGTGTCGGGACAACGTACGCATACCCACCTGTACGGTCATGTAGTCGTCGCGGTTAAGCAATCCGTCCGTCTGTTTCCGATGGGGGGAAACGCGCAGGTGCGGGCAGCAGCAACGGTCGCATAGCAACATCATCATCATCATCATCATCATCAGCAGCAGCAGCAGCTGCAAGAAGTGGTCTTGTCTTGGCTTGGTGCGTGTGAGGCCCTAATAATTGGCGAGTGAGTGTGCGGACGCAACCAAGGTCACGTGGGGCAGGTGTTTGGCGGTTTGGGTCGTTGGCGGCGGTTACACGGTGGGCAACTGCCATCGGCTGTCATCGTGCGGCGCATCGCTGTGCTGTGCGGCACTGTGGGGGGTCTGTGGGGGGTCTCTGGGGTCGTAGTGGCCCGGGGTCGTAGGGGGCCGCATGCCGCTGCTACCCCCCTGCTGTGCTGGGAGGTGATAGTCCCGCCGCCGCCGCCGTACCGCAGTTCGGACACCCCGTCACGCGGGTCACTGCGGGGACGTGCCCCCGGCGGGTCTGGGCGGGTCGGGACGAGAGGGGGAGAGATGCACTGATGTAACTGATGGCCCACCGCCCGCCCCCGTCCCCCTCGTGACAATCCAAAACGCCCGAAGCGTCCCTCGCCCGAAGCACCTTCCACTCGGGACCCAGTCGCCCCACCCACCCGCTGCTATTACGCCAACCTGCCCGCCCGGCGCGGGCGCGGTGCCGCGGGTGCGGTTACAACAGCCCACCTGCCACGTGATCTCGCGCCGACATTACCCCCACCCCCCCGATGAATTGTGCTCGTGGCGCCGCACCCCCCCTCGAGGGCATCCAACGTTCCAACCCATCAACGGACCGGACCTGACCGGACCTGCAGGGCCATGCGGCGGACGCAGCCCCCCGTACCCGGTACCGCGTACGGCGTAACCACAATTCAACCCCTGCGGGTGTTCTCTCCCCTCGCCCCCTCAGCTCCCGGGAAGGACCCCCTCCAGGCACCCACCCAATCATGCGGTCCAGAGCCGGTTGCGGCCGCGCTGGCTGTGAATACCCCCCCATCTTCGGTGTCACTCCCGCCGGTGTCGAATGTAGCTTCCCGGCAGTGCTGACACACAAATACACACTCGTACACCCGTGGGTTTCCGCGCTAACCGGTACACGCACTCCTGCTCTTTGGCTGGTCCCCCTGGTCCGAGCAGCGGACCTCCTCGCCATGACCCGGCCTACCCACCCACCCAGCCGGCTGCCTAGCTCGCACCCCCCCCACCCCCCGGGTGTGCCCGGGTTCGTTTCGGGTTTCGGGTTTCTTTCTTTTTTTCAATTTACCCCCCACCCCCTACCCCTACCCCAGCCATGCACGCACCCCTGCATGCATCTGGGCACCTCCCCTCCCTCCCTCTCGCAGTTGTGCGAAGAACCGCGGGTGAATGAGTGAGTGCCAGTTGGGCAGCGAGCCTGCACCCTGCAGGGAGGGTACGTGGTGGTGCTGAAGGTGGGAGTGGCAGCTGGGGCGACACGACCCACGACCCGGGAAAGGGGGGGCCGTCCAGTGTCACGAGCTGGGCCCTCCTCCCCCTCCTCCTCCTCCCCCGGGAGAGAGGAAGGGACCCGGACGGCCGTTGGGCACCCCCCCTCCACGTGTCCATCGCGGCCCGCCTCATCTCCTTCCTCAGGCCCGCACCGCCCCTTCCTCACTCCAACCGCCGGCGCCGCCACGGACCTGCCGCCATCGCCACGCCTACGTCTATGTCTACAGCTGCGGCTACAACGACGTCCACGGCTGCGGCTACGTCACCCAGGCCGAGTGGGGGCCGGGGGGCACGCCGGGCCGGGCGGGGAAGCTCCAACCCCCACCCACCACCACCCCTCGGGTACTCATGCCGGCGCCGGTGTGGGCAGCGACTGCGCCGCCACTGCCGCCGCCGCCAGCACCGACGGCCGGTGAACCGACCCCGCCGCCGACCCGGGCCCCCTCTGGCCTCCCCGGCTCCCCTCAGCCGCCAACCCACTTCCCCCTCCCCCTCCTCCTCCCCCACTTGCCGCCGCTCCATGGCCGCCTCCCCCGGAGGTCTCGCTGCCCCCCTCCGCCCCGCCCTCAGGCGCCAGCACCACCGCCCGCGTCCCCCGCCGCGTGCCGGTGCCCGCCGCCGACCCGGGGACGTTGAACCTCGAGGAGCTGGCTCCGGAACCCCCGGCACCGGTGCTGCCCTCCGCGCCCACGGCGACCTGCGAGGGGTCCCCCGGCAGCAGCTGCTGGCCCGGACTCCGGTGGGCGGCACTAGCGCTGCCGCTGACGGGCCGGGCTGAGGTGATGCGCTTGAGCGCCGAGGTGGCGGTGGCTGAGCCCACGGGTCCGGCCCAGATGCTGGGTCGGTTGTGGAGGCCGGAGAAGGAGGGCGCGGTGCGGCTGGTGACGGAGGCGGTGGCGAGGCCGTGGCGGGAGGGCTGCGGGGGGCGGGGCCGGGCGGGGCGGGGCGGGGGGAGGAGAAAGAAATGAGGGCAGGGGAGGAGGGGTGGGTTTGCGGTTTCGCCGTACGACGGATGGGGCGGGAGGGGCTACGGTATTGTCGAGGGGGCGAGAAGGCAGCGGTTGTTTGTTCTTGCATGCGGCGGGCACCCCGGGTGGGTGGCGTGAGGGGCAAGGGGGGGAGGAACAGAAGAGGAGGATGGGGTGGGGTGGGGTAGGGTGTGGGGTGGGGTGAGGGAAGGGAGGTGCAGTGGTGTGACCCCACCGGCGCGTGGGCCGCCTCCTCCGCCTCCAGCCGCATCAGCGCCGCCTCGGGGGGCGCCTCGTACATGGGCAGCGACTCGTGCAGCATGATCACACTGTCGTACACCCCCTCCGCGGGGATCCGCGTCGCCACGGTGCGCCGCCACTGCTCCTCCACGTCAGCCAGGAAGTACGGCAGCAGCTCCTGCTGAGAGCTACGGCCCAGCAGTACGGAAGACCGGGAGGAGGCCTCTGCGGTCTCTGGGGGAGGGGGGGAGGGGGAGGGGGGGGGGAAGGGGGGAGGGGGGGCGATGACGCGTGATGGGGGAGGGGGAGGGGGGTAAACTGAAAAGAGAAAAAATCTAGAAACGAGGGAAGAGAGGGAGGGGGGAAGGTGTCGCATGGTCCCCGCGGGGGACATCTTTGAACGGCCAGGTGGTCGTTTGCGGTTTGGTGCCGTACAGTATGTTCTGGGTTGCAGAGCGGGAGGTTCAGGAAGTTGCGCAAGGGGGGGCCCGAGTTAGGTGTGTGTACGACCAGATCGGCTGCCCCGACAGGGCTGAGGCACCGGATAGGCGACCGTCCCGAGACCCCCCTCCGCCACCCGCCCTACGCTGCCATCCTACACACTCCACCCGTCTCTCAGCCCCGGCCGCGGCCCCCGCCGCAGTTCCCCAGACCCAGAACCCCGCCTTGCAATGACCGCTCCGTTGATTCTGGGCCCTTCCCCTGTGGGTGTCTCCCCCTTCCCACCCCCCCCTGGACCTCCGCCAGCCCCTCTCCCCGCCCCGGCGGCCGTCACTCACCGTCCCCCGACAGCCGCCGCTCCAGCCGTATCCCGTACGTGAACCTCGACGTCCCCGCCGCCCCCCGCGCCCTGACCCTCGCCTCCCTCGCCTCCGCCGCCCTCCGCTCGTCGTCCTCCTGCTGCTGCCGCCGCTCCGCCGCCTGGTGCGCCCCCGCCACCAGGCGGTGCCCCTCGGGCAGCAGCACGGAGAAGCGCAGCACCTTGGGGTCGTCCGGCACGTGCGCCAGGAAGCGGGGGGGCGGGGCGGGGGGGCCCTGAGCCCGTCGCCGGCTGCTGCTGGGCGTGCTGCGGGCTGTGCGAGGGGGGGTTTCGGGGGGTCGGGGGGGAGGGGTTACGTGTGTGGGGTTGGGGGGTCGGGGGTGAGGTGGTCCCAACGCGCGGCAGGGCGGGAGGGCGGGCAAGGATGGGGTTGAAGACGGAAGCCAAGAGGAGGGGATTCCGTGCCTAGGAAGGAGCTGATCCGTCACCGAGGTGGGACCGTCCCCGCCGGACAGACCCTGTGTGTGACCCGTGGGTCTGTGTTGTTGTCCAGGGGGTGGTGGCTAATTCGGGGGAGGGGCATGCCGCGTCCGGAAGGCCCCTCCCCCCCCAAGTGAAAGCAAAGTTAGCTGAGGGGCGGAGCACCCCACCCCACCCCACCCCACCCCACCCCACCCCACCCGACCCGCATCCTCATCACCCTCCTCCCGCCCGCCCCCCTAGCCGCCCTCCCGCCTCCCCCCCCACTTCGTCCCCTCCAACTTCCCCCCCACCCCCACCCCATCCTCCAACCGCCCCCCGCACCTCTCCTGTTGGCCGAGTTAGCGGCTCTAAGCGCCCTCAGGTCCCCCACCACCTCCTTGGCCGCCGGGTCGGAGGTGTTAAAAACCATTACCCGCACAAAGTCCGACAGCTCGGGGTGGCCCGTCTGGTCGAACATCACCTGGGGGGGCAGGGGGGGTCATAGGAAATTGGTAGACATTCAGGGGCAGGGAGGGAGGGGGGCAGGGAGGGAGGGGGCAGGGAGGGAGGGGGGCAGGGAGGGAGGGGGGCAGGGAGGGAGGGGGGCAGGGAGGGAGGGGGCAGGGAGGGAGGGGGCAGGGAGGGAGGGGGGCAGGGAGGGAGGGGGGCAGGGGCAGGCGGCTCACGAGCAACCCACGGCCCAACCCCCATCTCGTACGAGTTGCTCACGGGGGCTTCCTCCGCCTTCCTTCACCCACCTCCGCACCTCCGCACCTCTGCATCCGCTCCCCCCTTGTGTCCATCAAGACCGCAAACCCCCTCCCGTAGTTCAATGTGTCGGCCAATGTCCGAAACCCCTCGCCCCCTCCCCTCCCCCCTCCCCCTCCGCCTCCCCCCCTCCCCCCCACCAGCAGCTGCTGCAGCTCCGTCCCGTCCATGGCCCGGCACAGCGGCCCCAGCCGGTCCGCGGCCCCCCTGGAAGAGATGGCCAACATGTGCAGCTCCGACGCCCACGACTGGATGCGGCGCAGGAGGAGCTCCTCCACCACTGCCGTACCGGACAACACGCCTGCGAGGGTCACACGGTAAAAAAGCCCAGGCACACCCAGCCCGGTGAGGGAGGGTGGGGGGGGTGAGGGAGGGTGGGGGGGGTGCCGCGGTGTGTGAGGGGGGCCCGGGGTGTGTCAGCCTGGGACGGGATGGTGTGCTCCAGAGGTCGAGGGTGTGGTCGAGGTCGAGGGTGCGGGTGCGGGCGTGTTGGGTTTAGGGTTTAGGGTTTAGGGTCCTAGACACACCAACCCCCGCCCGAACCCGCGCTAACCCGAGGGACTCACCCGGGGGGGGGGGGGAGACCGGGGGGGACCGGGGGGGGACCGGGGGCAGACCGGGGGGACCCGCTGACCTTGTGCGCGGGTATGGGGTCGTGGGGTGTCACGGCAGCGTGTGTGATGGGGAAGGACTTTTAGGGAAAGAACCCGCCCCAGCAAGCCCAGGTGCATGCCGGGTGTCTAGCTATGCGGGTCGGGGGAGGGGTCGGGGAAGCCGCCGACCCTCCGTTTCCTGGTGGGGGGTGCGCACCCACCCACCCACCCACCCACCCACCCACCCACCCACCCACCCACCCACCCACCCACCCAGGTTGCTGGACTTGATCCGCTTCCACTCGGTCCGCAGCACCTCGGTCAGCTGCCCGTGCAGCCGCTCCGCCAGCTGGGCGGGGGTCAGCTTGCGGGGGCCGCTCACCACCCGCGGGGAGGCGCCGCCGGAGCCCCGTCTCGAGGGCGAGGGGGAGGAGGCGGGCGAGGGGGAGGGCGGTCCGGCGCCGGGCACGGCTCCCGAGGTGCTCCGGACCACCGGACCGGTGGCGAGAGGGCTGGGGCGGGCGGCGGCGGACGAGAGGGCGGCGGCGGCGGCGCCCGTCGCGGCGGCCTCCAGGGAGGTGCTGCCGCGGAGGGGTGCCAGCGCGGTGAGGCTGCTGAGGCGGTCGTCGGGTGGCGTGGCGGTGGGAGGCGAGGCGCCGCGGTCGGGGCTGGCCGACCTCGCCGGGGCCAGCGGCGGCAGGGCCATCACGACGGCGGTGGATAGTTGGATTCAGACGTGGTCTTGAAGTACTAAAGAGGTAGGGAAGTCAGTCGGGGCTGACTGGTAACATAGCGATGGGCATAACAGGGATGTCGCGAGTCGCGAGGCCTACACATCAATCTCGTTGTGTTGATTTGGTCAGATGATAAACAGTTATTGGTAGTATATCAAGTGAGCACAGGCTCGAGTGGTTTCCAAGTATGTAGCGCAGTGTTTGCTCTAAGGACGAGACAGTGAGCTTAGCCGAAGAATGCGGACGCTCGTATACTATATATTGATCACTGTTTGTAATGAGCTATCTCAAAATGCGATTGCCGCCTGCTGGTAGACAGCTAGGTCGAGCTACAAACGCTTTCGTTGGTCTGCAGAGTGTGATGCGGCCATAATACATACGAAATATGTTGACACTACTTTGTATGCTTGCCTTTGTGCCTCACCAATATACCAAGTTACCATGCCCCGAACGGGAAGCAGCGGGCGGTTGGTGCGCACGGTTAGTACGGAGTCAGATGTCCAAGTTTTCATTCATCAACACGGAGACCTCGCATACATCTTCACGCCCACTACTATTAAGCTGCACGATGGCACGCAGTGATCAACACGATGTCAACCCAGTGAATTTGTCATTCTCGGCAGCTTGTCATCCTCTCATCTGCACTATTGGCGATGATCTGCTTCCAGTGCTTAGACACTTATGTCATGGATCTCGTGCGGCTGCCGATGCGGAACGTAAACGTTTGCAGGTGACGTGTTGTTTCGGACTATTTCGGATTTCGGGATCAGGAGAGCTGAGTCAATGTTTGCAAGCTGGGCATTGTACGAGAAAAAAGTTCTAGAGATTGGTGCGGGATTCAAAAGTGCAAGCTTAGGCAGGACTTTGGTTCACGGAGGATGCCACGTCTAAAGCTTGCGACAATCGCATTCCTGCAACACGTGTCCTTCACCTTGCCATTCATATGTTGTACCGTATTCCATTGTTCTTTTCTGCCAGGTTTCCCTGCCAAGTCATCCGTTCGAGCAACGCGTGCCTCAGCCGGAGCACCTCTGCGCCCTGCTTGGCAGGCTGCCGGCCCTGACGCATGTCAGCATAACCCAACACCATGATCCTGACCCAGATCCACCGCTGCGCGCCTCCAAATCCTCCGCTGGAGTTAGCCATTCCCAAGCCCAGGGTCAGCATCCCACCCCGCAGCCTGGCCATACGGCGCTGACGCCGCGCACATCCCCGACCGCACCGACCGCACCTCAGCCGCCCTTCCCCCGCCAGCCCGCCTGCTATTGGCGCACCGCCCTCACCCACCTTCGGCCCCAACACCTCCGCTCCCTGGAGCTGGGTGGCCTGGTGGTCAGGCGGCTGACCCACGGGTCACTTACGGGTCCTGCTGCCTCCGACACGGCAACCTCATTCGCTTCGGCCAAGGCTACCTCGATGTCCATCACCACCACCGCCACCGCCACTGGCATCACCAGTGGCACCGGCACCGGCACCAGCACCACCCTGGACCTCCTATGTCAGCTGCTGGTGGCGGCCCCGGGGCTGCAGGAGCTGGCGCTATTGGATGTGACGGTGGCGGCGGAGGAGGAGCAGGGGCCAGGGAGGGGCGGCGGGGATCTGGCTGGCGCCGCCCCGGTCTGCGGAGCGGCAGCGTGGGGCAACGGGGACAGCCGGGGCGGCGGCTGGTGCTCGGTCTTCCACGCGCTGCCGGACGGCCTCACGACGTTGAGGTTGGGCCTCAGCGGCGGCGAGTCCCTGTCCCTCGGCGCTGCCTGCGCGCCTGCTGCTGCTGGTGGTGCTGGTGGTGCTGGTGGTGCTGGTGCCCCACCCGACGGACACATCAGCGCTGCCACCGGCACCGGCAATGGCACGCAGGCCCCGGCTCGCGAGCCCGGCGCACCCCCCGGCACTGCGGCTGGTGGTGCTGGCCGCGGCTGCGACTGCGACTGCAGCGCATGTGCCGGCATGACCCCCTCGGGCCCCGGGGGCGGGGTCTGCTTCAGCTGCCTGGGGGGGTCCCTGCGCCGCCTGGCCCGACTGACGCGGCTGGAGCTCAGCGGCCTGACCCCGGAGGGGGCCCTGACGGCCCTGCGGATCGCAACCGCAACCGCGCCACACGGGGTCCCTTGCGGGGTCCGGGGTCCGGGGTGGGGTCCAGGGTGGGAAGATTCCCGCGGTCCCGTGTCGGACGGCGGCGACTACAGCGGCTGCGGGAGCGGTCAGAGCGGATGCGTCGCACAGCGGACGAGGGGTCCGGGGTCGGCCCTCCCTGGAGCAGCGGAGCCAGCGGGGCCCGGAGGAGCAGCGGGGCAGATGGCCGCGTCGGAGGAGCAGAGGCAAGAGGGAGGGGCGGCGGCAGCGCTGCCGGCAACGCCGCCGCCGCAGCCGCCGCCTCATATCCCGTTGCCGCAGCCGCAGCAGCAGGTGCAGCCACCGCCATCGCAGCCGCAGCCGCAGCTGCCCTGCGCCCCCTGCCTGGCGCTGTTGGAGCGGCTGGCCCTGGACCTGGAGGGCCACGTGTGCCTGGGGGCGCTGCGGGGGGTGCTGGCGGAGGGCCTCCCGCGCCTTGGCCACCTGACTCTGGCGGAGCAGCAGCTACCACCACCCGCCCCTAGGCAGTCACAGCCTCCATCTCCGCCCCCGCCACCTGCATTACCGCCCTCACCGCCCTCGACTACAACGGCGGGCAACTTCGAACCCGAATCTGGCCGTAACCTCCACGGCTCCCGCGGCCCCTCCATGGCTCCCGTGACACGGCCCTGCGCTGCGGATGGTACGTGCCGTACTTGCCGTACTTGCATGCTGCGGCGGTCCACCACCGCCGCGGCGGCGGCCGCCGCCGCCGCCGCGCCACCTGTGGCGGCTTCCCTAGCGGCAGTCGGGGGGGCCGACGCGGCCGCGGTGGTGTCGGTCGCTGCGCCTCCGCGCCAGTGCGGCGATGCCCTGCCGGTGGCAGCCTCCGGTCGGGTCGACGAGGCGTTCCCGCCATTCACGCCGCTTGATTCGCTGCTGTGGCTGCTGCAGCGACCCCAGCTGCGCCGTCTGTCCTTCACATCCGACCGGTCCTTCAGCTCCCTGGTGCCTCCTCCGGGGTCACCTGGGGCCGGCGGCGGCGGCGGCGGCGTCGGGGCGCCCGCCACGCCGGCGCGTACAGGGCCCCACGCGGGTGCGGGCGGCGGCGGCGCCCGGGGGCAGGACCTGGCGGGCGGCGGCGACGCCGCGGGCGGCTGCAGCCGCCTGGAGTCCGTGCGGCTGAGTTTCGATTTGAGCGCGGAGGCGCTGGAGCCGCTGGTGGCCTGTCTGCCCGCCTCCGTGACCAGCCTGACCCTCAACGTGGGGACGCTGCACCGCCCCTCAGACGTCCTGGCGGCCACCGCCGCCGCCGCCACGTGCGACCGGCGACGCGGTCGTGGCTGCAGAAGCGGCGGCGGCGGCGGCGGCGGCGCTGAGGCGGCACCGCCGCCGCCGCTGCTGCCTCCGCCGGCGGCACTGGACTCCCCCGCCTGGCTGTCCATTCCGCCGCACAGCTTCCTTGGGGGGTTGCGCTTCCTGTGGCCGGCGCTGACGCAGCTGCCCCGCGTGGTGCCGCGGCTGCGGGAGCTGCGACTGGGGGGCGGCGCCGCGGCCGCCTGCTCGGATCACGTGTTGCGCTGCTGGGCGGGTGCCTCCCGGGACCCCGACAGCCTGGCAACCCCAATGGTGGTTGACCCCAGCTTCAACGCCATGGTACGGCACCTCCAACCGCGATTCCAACCGCCGCCGTACTCGCAGTCGTTGGAGCCGCACCCGCATGCGGTGCGGGGAGGAGGAGGGCCGAGTCGGCAGGCCGCGCGGGATGGCGGTCCCGGAGGCGGAGGCGGAGGCGGTTTCGGAGGAGCTAACCGGGAAATGGGCGTGTCCCATGGGTCGGCGGCGACGAATGTGGCGGCACGACTCAATGGCGGTTCCGTCGCGGCCACCGTCGCCACCGGTGCTGACGCCGGGGAGGGTCAGCCGGGGTCCTGGTCGGTGATGCAGCTGGCGGAAGTTGGGGGCGGTGGCGGCGGCGGCGGTGGATTGGCTGCGGTGATGGGGTGGAGTGATTGGGCCCACAGCCTGGAGCGCGTGTGCCTGATGGCGCACGGACCCTCCCTGGCGGGGGCGCTGCACCTGCGCCGCTTCATGACGGGGCTGAGGCGGCTGCAGGTGGTGGTGGACGGGCGGCTTGTGGAGGTGGCGGTGGCGGTGAGGGGCGCAGATGGCGGGGGAGGTCTGCGGATGCTGTAGGGCGGAAAACCGAAAACCCGATCTAAAGCTGTGGGGACGTGGGGACCATTGCGGCGAGGGCCCGGGGCTCCCGTGGGGCTGTGTGTGTGTGTGAGCGATTTTGCCCCGGAGTGGCAGGGCAACGTGGCGTGGAGAGCTTCGCTGTGTCGGTGTGCTGTTGTCATGGCGGCAGACCCTCAGAGGGAAGGCCGCCGGGGCACCATTTTGTCGTCTGCTGCCCGTTTGGTTGCCCGTTGGTGGGTCGCCCGTTTTGTTGTCCGTTTTGTTTTGTTTTGTTTTGTTTTGTTTTGTTTCGGGGCGTCCCGTCAGTGATGTATCACCTTGCTCGAAGATATGCCATCGAGTCACCGGTGGTTGATGTATGGTTATGTGTAGTACAACGTGGAAATACGCTGACGCCTTGGCATCGTACGGCGGGGTACGGCTCACGTGCCCGTTCTGTCGCATGCCAATGAAATTCGAAGATGCCCGAAGCTGCCGCCGTGGTGTGGCGGGCCCTGTTTTGGATGAGTCTCTTCGCCGTTTTTCTCGCCGTACACATGGCGCAGGTGCAGGTGTAGGCGCCGGGGTCGCTGAGGGCAGTGTCGCCTGTCCGGTTTAAACTGTCTGGGGTGTATGCGGTAGCGCCGCGATCGTTTTGGGTCATCACATCTGCTGTGGTTGATGAGCAACATACGGTTGTAGGCGTTGAGCTGATTCGGCACCGGCGTGGCAGTGACGCTATGTTGGCGACTGAACCGTTCGGACACACAGATCAGTACGCCTGCGGATCGGGAGCCGACATCTGGCTTGTGAGGGCGGTTGGCCGGTTGCTCATGTATGTTTGGTACGGTTTCAATGCGTGCTTTATCCCGGTGACTGCCCGCCGGTGGTGGCTGCTTAGCTAGGGTTTTCGTGAGGACCGCGATGTCGGGTTGCTGTTCGTGTATTGCGTGCTGGACCGCTTCCATTTGCGTTTGGAGCCCTGGGGTGGTGAGAGTAACCAACTTGAGCAGCCCCGTCGGCGGTGGTGTAGCCTGGGTGCGCTGGGCGGCTGCGCGTTCAGAGGTCCGGGCGGCTGTAGGTGCTGTGGACGGTCGGGAGAGTTGGGTTTTCGTTGCTTGGCTTTGCAAAGGTATTTGGCCATCGGTTGCTGCTTGGGCCCGTTCGTGGTGGGTGCTGCGGGGATGACGCTTCGGCGGGCCCCTTCCGGATCGGCAACGCCCTGAGTGCAAAGTTCTCTATACCCTCATACGACGTAATGTGCTGCAAAGAACATCTGTATACAACTGAGATGGTTCCACTGGCGCATTCGTCGGGTCTGGTGCCGGGCCACGTGCGGGGCGCCGGCGCGCAGTGCGGTGTTCCGCGTCAGGTGTGGTTGGGCACCGAGTCGCTGGGTACCCGGTGGGGTGTCGCATAGGTAGGCCCTGTTGGCGTCTGAGGCAGTAAAGGATCGAGTGGGTGGGCGGCCCTTGAGTACGGTGGCGTTTGGGTTGCCGGTGGCTACTTGTCGGACTGGCTGGTCGCCTGTTTCGGGCGGTGTGCGCGCGTGTGTCTCGACCCGCGGTTGCCCTGTGTTCTGATCGTGTGCGCCGACTATGGTGCGCGAAATGAGTTTCTCTCACTCACTCACTCACTCACACACACGGGCTTCAATTCTAAACACACGGCGGGTTGCAATTCTAAACACACGGGCTTCTTTTTTTAAACACCCACCCACCCTGGACACCCTCAGTTATCTTTTACACACCCTGGACAGCCTGCTCCACACGTGCGGCGAACTGTGCGCGCTGCACCCCACCGCGTACTGGCTGCACCGGCGCGCGCCCAACCCGCCGCTGGCCCCGAGGATTTGCGCCGAAGTGCGCCGCCTCTCTGGCTTGTAGCGTGGAGCCAGCTCTCTGTGCCCGTCCGTCCGGGTCCTGTCTCCTTCTCGGCCTATTAGTTTACATCGGCGTTTGTGTCTATGTCTTCACCTGTTCTACGTCTTCGTCTTCAGTGCTACGTCTACGTCTGCGTCATCATCAGTGCTATGTCCGCTGCTGCATCTACGGCTACATCGCTGTCTGCAGCCACGTTTCCGCCCGTGGCTGCGGCTCCGGCACCGCCTTCGTCGTTGTCTACAACTCGCACCGCCGCACATGCATCGTGCACGCCGCCAGTGCTGCGCCCGCCCTCTCTGGCCCGTCGTCCCCATCGGCGGTAAATGACGCCCTACGCGGTACCCACGTGGCTAACTTATGCCCCCGCTCTGATACCCTCCGCCGGGCTTCATCTCCCCTGCCCGTCATCCCCGGGTCCACTCCCCGCGGCCCACACGCCTGCCCCACTCGTGCCTGCCTGGCCCGCCTGTGCCTGTCTAGCACGCCTACCTCCCGCCTGCCTGCCCCCCCCCCCAAATCCCTAAACCCGGGCTACCTGTAGGGCTCTCTGTGCCTGCAGTTGCGGTGGCGTCAAGTCATAACAACAGAAACGGTCACTTCGGTAGTACTGCATGACGATGATGTATTGCAGGTCAGCTCACGTCAGCATAGGTCAACACGTACACTCCGCCGTACAGTGTGCTGTCATTGCTGTGGACGTCCTTGTCAGTCCAATGTTACAAGCACACGAGCAATCTACCCGGGCAAGGCCGCGCGATACCATCGTATGCCGCAGTTGTTAGTTGCAAAAAGAGGCAAAGGAGTGCCCCAACCCCACCACCGTGGTTTACCCATAACACCCAGAACCACCGCCACTACAACTCCAATAGCTGCCACCCCGAGTGGCTCATGCCGCTGGTGCTCCGCGCAGCGGCTATTCCTGCTGCGCCTGCTGCTGCTGCAGCGGCTGCGCCTGCTGTGGCCGCCTCGACTTCGTGCCTCCCTTGAGGACGTACAAGAGCGTGCGCAGCTGCTGATCCGCATCCGGCTGTGGTGGGCACGACTCGGCAGGTGCCGGGCGCGCCTTGAAGTCGTTCAACTTGGTGTCGGGCACCACATAGTAGAGGCGCAGTTCCACCGGCCAGCCGACCAAACCCAGCCCCTGATAAAGTTCTGTCAGGGCTTCCACGCTCGCAATCTTGCGACTGCTGCTGACGGTCATCTGGAACAGGTGCACAGTGAAGCCTACGCGCGGCAGCGAGTCCACTGTCGGGAAGTTACTCTGGACCGGTCTGTAGTGCACCCGCTCCTTGACTTCGCCGGCCCAGATGTCCGCGGCGTCCTGCAGCAGGGGGCGGGCAGCAGCAGGGAGCAAACGCCAATTGCAAATGTTCACCAGCGCACATCTGCTACCGCGGCATCAAGGCATCCAGCCCCGCTCATGCCAGGCTGCTCGTCACCTTGAAGGTCATGCTTCCGCAGCTCGGCAGGTTCAGGAGCTCTTCGTTGCCGCGGGCCCGCCAGGTGGCATCAATGGGCACGACCGTGAACTCGCCACCCTGCCATACATCGGCATGGGCAGCGCAGGCGCACGGTCTTGACTTCAGCACTGGCTGCTGGCACGTCGACTACAACTGCGCCTACCAAGCTGTCAAAGGTCAATGGCTGCAGGCATGACACCACGCACCGGCCAGCTCACCTGGGGCAGGAGGTGGTGCATGAGCGCCTCAAACAAGTGGCCGCTGAAAGCCCCTTCCGTGTTAGCCATCAACGCCGCCAGCCTCGCAGTCCTCCTGCAGCGCCTTGGCCACGAACTGGTCGGGAACCCACGCGCTCGCGAACTCCAGGTGCGACAGCTCAAAGCCGTCCTTGGTGATAATGTGCAAGACCAGGTTGCTGGCCTCCGGCCCCGACTTCAGGCTGTTGATGCCCGCCCGGACCTGCATCACAAACCCGACAGACCACAAATATTGAAGGTGTAGTGAATGGCATGTGTACTGTGCAGGGCACGCATGTTATTTGTGCTGCACCGTACGCCGTCCCCACTTGTGGCCAGTCGCCAACTCATCAGCTTGACGTCGTGCGGAGCCGCGCTCCCAAGCTTCACCAAGCGACCCACCTGGGCGACGCTGCTGCTGTGCAGCGCTTTCTTCAGGTCAGGTGCCGCAGGTGGTACTCCACGTCCGTCCGCCACCGGCTTTCCCGCCCAGCGGCTCTCCAGCGCCGGCCGCCCCAGCACGTACCGCGCCGCACCGCCGTAGCACGAGAACAGCTGTTCGGCCAGGTCCGTCGGCACACTGCTGTCGTACACCTTGCTACACATACATATATGGTGCGGGTGCGCACACGTGGATGTACATCAGTGCACGGTCAAGAACACGTGGCCGTTATCATGCATGCGAGCCAAGACGGCCAGCACCGGCCACGTGCGTGCATGCTCACGTGCGGCACGCCAGCAGCTCCTCCAGCTCCCATCGGGGCATGTACAGGTCGTCGGCGCCCGACTTGTGCATGGCCTGCAAAACAACGGGACGCCATCAACCTCTTGAGCATTTGCGCGTACCGAGCGCCAGTTTTGGGGCTGAGCCCCCTGAGCGACGCGATTCAGGGGGAGGGAGGGGGGAAAGCACCCCCGGACACGTGTGGACGGTGTGTGGAATCCCGACACGCGTGCCAGGCGGTGGCCCTGTCTCAAGCCCAGAGCTCATGCCTCATCATATATAACTGGGCGATTTTCAGCTGTACAAAGCTGACAACCCCTTGTCATGATTCATATTCGATTAATCATCACTTACCCGGTATGTATCACGGCTGGGCGACGTGATGCAGAGAATGCGCGCGGGCACGGTGAGGTCAGCAGGTGGCACGCCGTCGGCGATGTACCTGCATCCAAACACGTATGCAAGCAACAAGGCTTGGCAGCAGTAGCAACTTGAACGTGCGGGCTGTTCCGCATTCTCAGCTATGAGCGTCTCAGGTCTTGCAGCAGTGATGAGACCGAACGTACCAGGCGTTGGCGTCATGCAGCTCGACATGGAAGCTCTCCTGGCTGCCGCAATCCACTTCTTGTGTTGCGTGCGTGTAGCACCAGTGCGTAGTAAGGAAAAGCAGCTCGCCTGATCACGCAACATGGCCGACACCCTGTATGTAGCAAGGTGTCAGCCCACTGATCGAACCCACCCCGCCCTCCAGTGTCCAGACCAGGTCGACACTTCCAGATGTGCAGTAACGGATGGTATGGAGTTGCTGGCTTAAAACGCATCCCAGTGGAGTGTCATCCGTCTATTCAAATCCCAACGGTACTACCGCACCGTAGCATCAAGTTCGGCAGGCGCACCCTCATATTCTTTGCCTTCCAGTGCTCCCATAGGATGTACGGCTGCGGCTCCTCCAGTGCCAACAGCCGGGCCAGCAGGTAGTTGAAGAAAAAAGACTTGCCGATGCCGGGCGTGCCAGTGACTGCATGTGCATAAAAGGTTGGTCAACTTCACTTGCGCTCTGTCCAAACAGAAAGCCCCACTGGTGACCAAAAAACACTGTTGCCATCCCGCACGCATACATCACCATGCGGTACTCAACTGATGAACTGACTGCATCTGGGGTTCATCAGCAGCTTGAACAGGTCCGGGTAGCACTTGCGGATGTAGATGCGGCTGCTTAACAGGGGATCGAGCGGGAGGTTGGGCGTGGCCTCCGTGAAGTCCAGGACCTGGCCTGGCGCCGGCAGCTGCTGTCGCAGGGCGAACAGCTGCTTCATCATTGCCGTTGCGCGTTCGTCGACGTGTGGCTCGCTGCGGTTAGGCTTTGAGAAGGAGGGAGAGCAGCGGGGCGGAAGGGGAAGCGGCTGCTTTCCGGTGCCTCTGGCAAACAAACCCCAACAACCCGGTTCGCGTTCGGCCTATGCCGTGTTGCACCAGGAAATCTCCTCGTCCCAAACCAATTTGCCCTTACATCGGTAGTGAAGGCCATAGCAGGACACCGCAGGTTACATACTTGACCGGAGCTCACCGGCAGCTGCCACGCTGCTCGGACCAGCGCCAGCCGCCGCGCCTGCAAGGGAAGCACGTACGCAGATCAGTTGTGGCACCCTGTTTAGTTGTGGCGTCTCCCAACGAGCAGGGAGGTCAGAAGTCACTGTTGCTCTTCCTCCTCCGTAGGATATGTGTTTGACGGAAGGCGAAAGCGACCATGTCCATATCCCATACAGTTTCTGACTCAATGCTCTCAGTCCTTGATATGTCCAGCATTGCTCCACAGGAATTTCGTGCAGGTTCCCGTCGTAAAACCGCAGAGCACCATGCCGGAGGAGTTTTTAATACTGCTTCGAGGGTCCCCCGAGGGTCCCCGAGGGTCCCCGGAGCGATGGAAAGCAACCAGCAACATTCCGGCGCCACAACCCTGTAACTTTGCTGAGAACATACGATGCAGAGCCTCAGGCAAGCCCAAACTCAGTATTGAAGTTCATGCGGTGAAGCCAGTGCCGGCCTCGCGTACGGCGTCCCGTGTTGGGTTTGTAAAAGGCATGGCTGGAAAGCTGATATGATTAATGTCACAGCGTCGTCAATAACAAGTGATCTGCAAAAAGCTGTTTTTCTCACCCGAAAGCCTCGCCAGAATTAGGCGCGCTATCCCAACCCGTACACCAGCTTGACACAGGTCCTTCTCTTAATGGCGTCCAGCGCAAGCCAGCCAGCTTCCGTTAGGCCGTGCAGCTCCTTCTCAAGAAGAGCCGCAACAACTTCAGGGCCCACCTGGGCCGAAAAACGTTGAAGTTCGCTTTCCATTTTCAGAAGGTAAGGAAAGTTAGGGGTCCGGCTTCCTCGAAGCCGGAAAAGGGCGGGGGCCCCTACAATCCGTACAGGCCGGTTGCTTTACAACGAAGCTTATTACCGCGCAAGAGTTTGAGAGAGCGAACAGGTAGGTAGCCTCGAAACCAACCTGCAGTACGCGCCGCCGGCAACGGTCACCGAATTGGCATTATCGTACCGTTAAATGCCCACATCCGTCTGTCAAGCAGATTGATACAAAGCGAGCTTGAAATATTCTTGTTTTGCCGTGTAACTATAGTTGTTTGGTCCGTCGGCAAGCATGCAAACCTTCAGTTGGATGACCGCAGTAGACGTGAACCTCTAAAGTTTCCTATCAATAGTTACATAGCAAATGTGAGGCAAAAACAGGGTGCGAAAAGGTCGTCGGTGCGAACAGTTCGCAGCGAACTGGACTTCGAGCCATCGGAACTTGAGAACTTGTTAGCACTCGGTATGCTGTCCCTTTTCATTTGAAAGTTTGCTTCAATACATATTGTTGGATCGTATTCATATGGCAAATCACAAAGACAAATCTTGATGATGGTGGCATATTAACACTATCAATTTAGCATGCGCCGCCCGTTCCAAATCCTCATATTCAACATGCGACACCTGTTGAAACAAATTTCAACGCGAGAGGCGTTGGTTTGACGCTGACCGGGGTCCATGGAGACAGCGGAACTTTACTTTGACATGGCACACGGACCTAGGGGGCGGGCCCCCCCGAACGCGCTTCGCGCTCACACTCACCCCCACCCAAGGGGTCCTCGTACTCGGGTCTCCGTGTCCTGGACTGACCACCAGTGCCCAGCCCACCTCAGCACACGTCTGTGCACGTGGAGCAGGAGCACAGACAGCTCCACCGCGCGCCCGGATGGGGTTGGCGGTACGGGCGGGGGTGGGGGTGTGAGAGCGACTCCACGGTCTGCCATGGACGCCCCCCGCCTCCGCGAGAACTCCCACCCGGCTATGACCCCAGTAGCTCGGACCAACCACCGCCACCCCCAACCCCACCATCGCGACCGCGACCGCGACCCGCCTCAGCTGTGGTGCTCCTCGACTCGCCCTCCCCCGGGTGCGCACAACGGCCCCAATCCGCCAGCGCCCCGGCCGGGCCCCCCGGCCGCCTCGTGCCAGGCGCTGAGGGCCCGGGGGCCCACCTGACGCGTCGGGGACCCCGCAGCAGCGCAGCCTCGCCCCCCTCCCCCCCTGGAGCACCTCCCGGGACCTTTCTCCCCACCCCCGCCACGTCCCCCATTGTGATCGGCACCTCCCTCGGCCGGACCCCTCCGCTCACCCCCCACCACCATTACAAACGAGAGGGTTTGAGGGGGCACAGCCCTGACTGGGGACTCACCCCCTAAACCCCCGCCGAGGGGCGGCCATGTCCTCCCTACCACAGGCCTATCCTATCCAGGGAGGCGCAAGGGCGATAAGAGTTGTACGGCCGATCTCTTTTTCCAGCGGTCGGCACAGATAAAAGTACCGAGCACGTCAGCACCCGGCATCAAGGACCCTGACCTGGCCTGACTGAGTCGCAGGTCACATCGATGTCTCTCCAGGGAAGTCCCGCGGCCCTCGGCTGGCACCACGCATGGCCAGGACTAGGATGAGCATCCTCGGACCGGCCTGATCGGACCCACGGGTCGCATCCACCGCCGTGGGGTGGGCGGTGTAGTGGGCGGTGGGGTTGAGGCGCCGCTGCCAGCGGGCATAACCCCAAGCGGTCACCTCTCCTTCATCGTCCGCAGTGCTCGTACGACGAACCGAACACCGCGGCAGTACCTATGCACGCCCCAAGGACCCTGCCGTACTTGTACTCGTACACGTGTCTGTCATCCACCTGAACCGTGTTCTTCGCTCCGAAACCCACAAGTACGGCACCTTCATCACGCTTTCCACCCCACCTACACGCTCAGTCCCCTCCATTCGCACCTCCCCACCGCCCGTCTCCGCGCCTGCCTCAGAGGGCCGGGGACAGCCAAGCAGCGCCTCCTCACGAGAACCTCAACAACACCGCCACCACAGCCACCACAGCCACCACAGCCACCACAGCCACCACCGCCACCACCGCCACCACAGCCACCACAGCCACCACAGCCACCACAATCACCACAACCCCCACAACCACAACCCCCACCACTTCCACTGCAGGGGGTCGCACTACCCGGAGGAGGAGGAGGAGGAGGAGGAGGCGACACAGGCGGTGCGGCCACCCCCGTCCCTCGTCCCTCGTCCCTCGTCCCTCGTCCCTCGTCCCTCGTCCCTCGTCCCTGGCCCCAGGCCCCCTCCGCCGCCCGCCCAGCCCCCCCTGCCTCGATGGCGGCCCCCTCCGGCCCCCTCCCGCCCACTGGGGGGTGGGGCACCTCCGCTCAGCAGCAGCTTCTCACAGCGCTTCGGCTCCCCAGGCGCTGCACAGCCGGGGCCGTAGAAACCCCCCTCCGGCACCAGGATCCCCCCCCGGCCCTCGGGGGCCCATTCCCGGACTCTTCCGCCTACCTGCCTACCTACCTGCCTGCCTGCCTGCCTGCCTGCCAACCCACCAGCTACCCTATCTCCCCTCGCGCTGACTACCCCCTTTCACCCCATTCACCCCACGTAACCACAACCCCAATCCCCCACCCGCCCCCACCCCGCCGGACCGGGCCTCTTGGCATGCCCCGCCTGCATCACCCCTTTACGCCCTCCACCAGCGGCGCCGCTGCCGACACCGCCGCCTCCCCCGCCGTGCCCGCGGTCGCGGCGCCGCCGCCGAACTGGCCTCCGTACGCGAGCACCGGCAGCGGCCGCTCAAAGAGGCGGCCCACCTGTCCCGTCACGTTGTGCCGTATCTTGAAGAGGCCGGTGCCTGTGGGCATGGGTATGCCCATGATGATGGACTCGCTGACCCCCACCACGTCGTCCACCCGGCCGTGGATGGACGCGTCGAAGAGGTGGTCGGCGGTCTTCTCGAAGGACGCGGTGTGCAGCACGCTGTCCTTCATCTTGGCGATGCCGAACCGCGTGATGCCCAGCACCTCGCCCTGGGGGAGTGGGAGGGAGGTGGGAGGGAGGTGGGGGGGAGGGAGGTGGGGGGAGGGGGAGGGAGGGAGGTGGTAAGGTCGATCCGGCGGCGGCCGTACGACGGTCACCCCCTCCTCCTCCTCGGCACCTAGACAACGGCACCCACCGCGCCCAACCGACTGTTGTCCTCCCTCCGCCCAACCGCCCCCTCCCTAACGTCCCTCTGGCAGCAGCGCAGTGTGACTGTGTCCATCAATTTCCTCAGTGGCCCCCACCGCAGACTCCTCCAAGCCCAGGTCCCCCCTTGTCCTCTCTCCCCCCCCCCCACACACACACCTTGTACGTCATGCAGTCCGCCAGCAGCATGATGTGGCGGTCGTCGATGCTCATGCCGTGGCTACCCATCGTGTACTTGATCTCCGACATGATGGCGGAACGGGCGGCCTGGGGGAGGGGGGAGGGGGTGGAGTGTGGCCACATGCGAGGGGGCGGGGTCGGCACCGGGTTATCCGGGCGACTGCCCAAGGTATAGAGGTACTGAAGTACGAGGTACGACCGAGGTACGGAGGTACGGAGGACACTCCGCGGACCTCCGCGCTCTTGACCTAAGCCTCGCCATCCTCGGTGGGAGGGCGAATCAAGGCGCCCCTAGCCCGCACAACTCCCGCGGAGGCACGCTCCACAACCACGTCCGCCCCCTCCCCCCTCCCTCCCTCGCTCCGTTACGCCCAAGACACCACGCGGGCAGCCGGGGGGCCCACGCGTCCTACTCCTGAACCCTGCAGCCCCGGATAAGCCCAGACCCCCGACCCCTTCCTCCCACCACCATCCCCCCCTCCCCCCGCCTCCCCGGCCCCCCCCGGTCGCGCACCTCGATGCCCATGAACTTCTCAATCTCCGCCACGTGGTTGGTGGTGGTGTGGGTGCCCATAACTCCCAGGGTGCCCATCACCGCCTGCACGTTGGTCCCCTCCACCAGCAGCGAGTACTTGTCCCCCTTGTCCTTCGTGATGACCGCCCGCTCCACACTGGGGATGCCCATGATGATCACCTG
Source organism: Eudorina sp. 2006-703-Eu-15 (assembly GCA_003117195.1). NCBI lineage: Eukaryota > Viridiplantae > Chlorophyta > Chlorophyceae > Chlamydomonadales > Volvocaceae > Eudorina > Eudorina sp. 2006-703-Eu-15. Next base: position 158,177 of record BDSI01000027.1, on the reverse strand, counting down.
AAGGGGGGGGAGGGGGAGGGTGGAGGGGATTCATATCGGGTCAGTAGCGGGGGACTAGAGAGAAAAGCACATCCACACCCAGAAACGAAGTAATGGGGGAGGAGGAGGGGCGAAGGGAGAGGCTAAGGCCAACAAGTCAACCTTCCACACACAAAATACATCACCATCCCACCCAACCGAACCCCCTTGCCCCTCCGAAACCGCTTACGAGAGGCCAGCCCCCCGAGGGGGCCCAACCCTAGACCCTCTCCTCTCCCCGCATGGTGGTTCCGGAGGCCCCCTCCCCCCCCACACCCACCTTGGGCAGCTTGCCCAGCAGCCCCTCCAGGCAGAACAACAGCCCCTGTCGCGAGGTGTCGGGCGGGTAGACCAGCACCTTGTCCTGCGCCACCGCCCGGACGTGCTGCTCCTTGAGCTTCAGCTTGGGGTGGGCCAGGATGCTGTGCTTCACCTGGGGGAGGGGGCAGGGAGGGGGCAGGGAGGGGCGAGGGGGTTTTGGAGCGGTTAACCGGATGGGTCAAAAGGGCGGACAAGGGGAAAAGGGCGGGCCAGGGCCATGCCCCGGGCAGGTGGTCATGGCCGGACCGCCACCCATCACCCGCCGGGTCACATCAGGTCCCCTCCCCTCCCCTCCCCTCGCCCTCCCCAGCCTACCTCTTCGTTGTACCCTCCCCGTCCGCCCCCCGCCTGTGCACGGAGGGCCCGCTCCTGCTCCTCTTCCCCTGTCCCCACTTTCCCCGATCTTCCCCCCCTAGCCCCTCTCCTTTTCCCACACATAAACCCTCCCTCCCCCACCCACCCACCCACCCACCACCCACCCACCCACCCACCCACCCACACCTCCCCAACAATTCCTATACCCCCCCCTCACACATCTTCCCACCCACCCACCCACCCACCCACCCACCCACCCACCCACCCACCCCACCCACCCCCCTCCCCACCGTGTGCCCATCCACGTCCAGTTGCAGCGCCTCAATGGCCGCCATGTCCAGCCGCACAGAGATCACCGCCTCGCCGTGGATCCGCGGACCGCTGCTGCCGTACGCCCCCCCCTCCGCCGCCATGGGGTCGCCCCCCGCCTTGCCCGGCTTGAGCACGATCTTGATGTGCCGCGCCACCTGGTCCAGCGTCGTCTTCTCCAGCCGCCCCTTGACCAGCCGCGCCGCCTTCACGTCCCCGTCCACCGCCAGGGCCACCTTCATGATGGGGGTGCTGATGGTGCGCGCGGCGTTGATGATCTCCTTGATGCGCGGCACCCCCAGCGTCACGTTCATGCTCGCCACCCCCGCGAAGTGGAACGTCTTGAGCGTCATCTGCGTGCCGGGCTCGCCGATGCTCTGCGCGCCCACCGCGCCCACCGTGGAGCCCGGGTCGATGCGCTTGGTGCCGTACTTGGCCAGGCAGGTGGACACAAACGCCTCCAGCTGCGTGGGCGTCAGGCCGTCCTGCCCCGCCGCGTACTCCGCCGCCGCGTCCTCCCCGCGCTCGTCGTCCAGCAGGCCCAGCCGCTTGCGGGCCGCCCGGTAGGCCCCGACCTGCGAGGACAGGAAGTCGCGGAGGCCCTTCCGGAAGGCGTCGCTGCACCAGGGGGTGCCCAGCTCCAGAGCCCCGCCGCCGCCGCCGCCGCCCTCGGCCTTGACCCCCGCCGCCTTGCCCGCCGCCTTGCCGCCGCCGCCGCCGCCTTCGAGCTTGACGGCCGGGGCGGCGGCGGCCTTGCCGTTGGCGGCGGCCCCGGCGGTGGCGGCGGCGGCGAGAGCGGGTGCGGCTCCTGTGGTGGGCTGCAGCTCCGGTCTGTTCAGCTGTTGGGCCACCAGCGCCTCCAGCTTGGCGGGGAGGGGCACCTCGTGGGTGCCGCCGGAGCAGAGGGGCAGACGCCGGGTGGTGGCGCGGACCTGCGGGGGGCAGGTAGGGGAAGGGGGGAAGAGGGTATAGGAAATTGGTAGACAATATCAAACTGCACTGCTGCCAGAGCGACGGTTCGACCGGAGAAAATTGGTACAGTACCGTAGATCGCCAGCGACGACGACGGTGTAGGCGTCGGTGTTGCCAAAACCAAGTAGGATGAGTCGGAACGTGTAGGTTGTCTAACGCAGAATTCGGAGAGAATCGAAAGAGAGCGTGGCCGGTGGCGGCGTTTAGGCAACAGGAGCCCTACCTAGCTCCCGACGGGGGGGGAGGGGGGGATAAGACGGCGAACATCAGGCACAGGCCGCACCGGTAAGAAAAGGAAGCACCCCCTCAGCAAGCCCTTGGTGCAGCCCACTCAAACACCCACACTCTCGCACACGCCCAAGCGCCCCCACACTGACACCGCCTCCTCTCTCTCTCTCTGAAACTCTGAATTCATGAACCCCAAATCGGCGCCCCCCCCCCCACACACACACACACACAGAGAACTGGGTTCGGTCGGTCGGGCTCCTTATCTACACACTCCGAACCTCCCAGCCCTCCCTCCCAAGTCCCACCCCACCTTGGCCATCAGCCGCCCGAAGTCCAGCGGCTTGCCGTCCTTGCCCTCCATGGCCACGGGGTCCATGCCGTCCTCGCCGTACAGCAGCTGCACGATGCCGCCACTGGCGTTCCTCACCGTGGAGTCGTAGTGCGCGTACAGGTCCTCGAGCGCCTTCATCAGGCGGCGGGACATGTAGCCCGTCTCCGCGGTCTTGACGGCGGTGTCCACGAGCCCCTCGCGGCCGCCCATGGTGTGGAACCAAAACTCGGTGGCGGACAGGCCGCTGTAGAACGAGTTGGCCACGAAGCCCTTGCCTGGGGGTGTAGGTGATTGAGAGGGGCGGGCGGGGGCGGGGGGAGGGAGGCGGGGCGGGGGGTTAGCGGGAGGAGGGCGCGGGCGGAGCGTGTGGCGGGGACCGGGACATGGCAGCCGGTGGGCGGCGGGCGGCGGGGCGAAGGGCGATGCGAATCGGTGCGGAATTGGAGGAGGAGGCGCGGAGCCGTACCAACGGCGCCACGCGTGCCGCCGTGATGTTTTGCTCCACCTGCCCGTCCCCTCCCCTCCCTTTCTTCCCCCCACCTTCCAAGCGCCCGGGGCCCCCATACCCCCAACGCCGCACCCGCCCACCCACCCACCCGCCGGCGTCTTGTCCCCCCTCGGGTAGTGCGGCAGCGTCCGGTCCCTGAATCCGTTGAAGCAGCGCTTGCCGCCCACCGACTGCTGGCCCACACACGCCACCATCTGGGCGATGTTGATGGGGCTGCCCTTGGAGCCGCACTGCGACATGATGAGCGGCGAGTTGTGGTAGTCCAGGGTGTCCATGCACACCTTGCCCGCCACCTCGCGGATGTTGTTGAGCACCCCCGTCATGTTGGCCTCCAGGGACTGCTCCGCGTTGCACCCGGGCTGCAGCTGCAGCTGGCCCTGAGGGGGGGAGGGGTTTAGGGGGAGGGTTTAGGACATTGGTAGAGGGCGTGGGGGTTGGGAGGGCTGGATGGGGTGTTCGGCTGCGGGTTCGCTGTTCTGACTTGCGGGTGCGGCTAAGAGGATGCCCCTGCACGCGCGCATCCGCTGCAGCGGTGCAGGAGCGCATGGCGTGTCACAACGTGTGCGGCAGCGCCGGATCAGTCGATTGTCCATTCCTTCTTCGCCCACCACCTGCCCACACCACCACGGTACGGTAACCCCCACCTCCCCACCCCTCCTCCTCCCACCCTCCTCCCCCCAACCCTCCCCACACACCTTCCCCCACCCTCCCCTCCTCCCCACCTTCTTGAACGCGCTGATGAAGTCGCGGCAGTCCGTGTAGCCCTTCTCCACCGTGTCCGCCTTGGCCCGCTCCAGCACGGGGGCGGGCGTGACGTCATCGATGCCGATGGAGAACCCCCGGTTGCCCATGTGCCGCGCCGCCATCTTGGCCAGCCGCGACATCGCCGACGCGGCGGCGTAGGGCGAGTAGTCGCTGTTGAGCGTGCCGAACAGCCCCGACTTGCTCCCCCCCAGCACCACCTTCCCCAGCCGGCCGCTGATGAGCTCGCTGTTGCGGAAGCACACCCAGCCGTCGTTGGGGCACATGTGCTCGCCCTTCTTGCTGTACACCTTCTCCGCCATCTCCATGTTGGCGAAGACGCGCACGCCCGCGGCGGGGCGCACCAGGCAGCTGAAGAGCTGCTTGCCGGTCCAGAGCTCCAGCGGCTTGATGAGCGCGGGGGTGGGCAGGTCGATGTGCTCCAGGCCGTCGGCCATGGTGGTGAGCAGGTTGCAGAACTCGGAGCGGGTCAGGAAGCGGTCCTTGGAGGTCATCAGGAAGGCGCACGTCAGAAAGTCCTGAAGGGGGGGGAGGGGGGGAGGGGGGGAAAGGAAAATTGGGGGAGGGCGGACGGGAGGGGAGGGCGCAAGGTAACGGTATGAATGCCGTGGTGTGGGGATGACTGGGGATGAGAATGCAGATCCGGAGTTCTCAAGCGCCGGAACAAGTGCTGTTCCTTAGAATCAAGTCGCTGCCGCGTAGGCAGCGTGCTGGCGAGAGTCCCGGAGAGCCGCCCGACGGACCCCTTGAGTCCACCCTAGCCCCCTGGCCCCCTGGCCCGATAGCCCGCCCCCGCATCCCGGCCCCATACCCCTTGCGTCAATCCAGACAGCGAAACCCGCCCCGCCCCTCCCCTCGCCTACCTGGGTGGCTGAGATCATGATGTCCCCGTTCTTGGGTGTGGCCAGGTTGTTGACGGAGCCCATCAGGTTGAACGCCTCCGCGCGGGCCTCCTCAGTCTGTGGGGGGGGAAGGGGGGGAGGGGGAAGGGGGGTAAGACAGGAGGCGGGGGCGCAGGCGGTTGCCCCTGCATGACTGTGTGAGACACGGTGGGATGGGGGGGCGGCAGGGGACGGGCTCCGAAGCACTGGGCCAGGGAGGGCTGGACTTGGATCCTGACGGGGCGAGGGGGTCGCTGTATGGCGCCGCGGCCCCGGACGTTCTCCCGCCCTCCCGCCTGCCTGGGACCTGCTCCCCTCCGCCCTCAGTCCCCAGGTCCCCCCTCCCCTCCCTTCCCCCCAATCACACACACACAGCGACATACAATCACACGGGCGGGTTGTTCTGCCTGCCTGTTCTGCCTGCCTAAATAACACACACACGGGCGGGTTTCATTTCTAAGCACATACACCCCGCCGCCCACCTGCGGCAGGTGCAGGTTCATCTCGTCGCCGTCGAAGTCCGCGTTGAAGGGCGAGCAGGCGCACTCGTTGAAGCGCAGGGTGCGCCAGGTGCGGACCTGGGGGGGGGGGCGGGGAGCGGGGAGCGGGGAGGGGGGGTGTACTGGGAGGTAAGAACACAATGACGGGGCTGGGCCACACCCAGCCACGCTGAAAGCTGAGCGAAGGCGTACCCCGGCTCCCCGGGTACCCGCACCGCAGCGCCGGGAGGAGGACAAAACCCTAGACACCTACCTACGCCACAGCCCTGCTTTGCGGCTTCCCCTCCCCCCTCCCCCCGGCCCCCTTGGCCCCCTGCCCCTCCAGGCGCACGCGCTGCCCCCACCCCCAGCCCCCACCTCCCCTTGGCGACCCCCGCTGTCGCCCTGACCGTCTCACAGCTGCCGCCTACGGGTCCCCTGACCCCCCTCTCCCCCCTCCCCCCCTCCCCCCTCCCCCCTGCCCCCCTGCCCCACCGCCGAGGCCGTCACCGCACCGCTGCCGCTCCGGGCACACTCCAACCTTCGCCGGACCTTCGCTCTGGCGGTCAGCTCAGCCCACCCCTGCCTACCCACGTTCCCCCTCCCCTCCCCCCCTCCCCTCTCCCATCTCCCCCACCCCCTTCCCACCTTGGCCCTGAACGCCATGATGGATATCCTGTGCAGCGAGGGCTGGCGGTTGAACAGCACCACGTCGCCGTCCTCCAGGTGCCGCTCCACCGTGTAGCCCACCTTGAGCTCGGCGGCCATCTTGCGCCGGTCGCCGAACTTGAGAAACTGCTTCTCGCCGTCCGGGGTGATCACAAAGTTGGCGCCCGGCCAGGTGTTGATGCCTGGGAGGGGGAGGGGGAGGAGGGGAGGGGAGGGGCGGGGCGGGGGCAGGGGCGGGGCGGGGCGGGGGCGGGGGCGGGGCGGGGGCGGGGGCGGGGGCGGGGGCGGGGGCGGGGGCGGGGCGGGGCGGGGGCGGGGACGGGGCGGGGGCGGGGGCGGGGGCGGTATGGGTGCAGCGTGTGGGATGGGTCCAGGTCTGAGCACCGGGTCATGTGGAATCCGCGGGAATGCGATTTTGCCGAATGTGTAAGCCGTGTGACGGCAAGAGGGACCGATTCATGTGACCTCCTCCTCCTCCTCCTCTCCAGCAGCCGCACCCCTTTTTGAGATTTTGACAGACACGCCACCGCCCGGATATCCACGTGCGCCCTGACTGCGGGAGCCGACAGCGCCCCCCCTTCCAATCCCCCGGACTGGTGCCCCCTCCGCCCGCCGACGCGACCCACACCTCGCACCACCACTCGCGCACCTGCCCCCTCACCCAAATTCTGGCCTCCCCTTTCCCCTCCGACACCCGCCCCCCCCCCATATACACACACACGCCCACCGTTGAGCACCCTCTGCCTCAGCTTGTCCATGTTGTGGCGGGTGACCCGCTCCGGGTAGGTCAGCACCACCGCCATGTGCTGGGGGACGCACACCTGAGGGCGGGGGAGGGCGGGGGAGGGTATAGGAGGGGGGAGGGGGCGGGGGAGGGCGGGGGCGATGATCACCCCCGGGTACACTTGGACCAATGACCGCACCTCACTGAATGCCGGTGGGGGCGAGAGGGGCAGGTGTGGGGCTGTTCACCCACGGGGGGCCCCGCAACCGGTCGAACCGGGTTGGGGATAGCGGCGGGCGGGGAACACGTTGGGAGGGGGGTCGGGTGGCTGGATGCCCAGGCGTGTGGCCCCGCTGGCGCCAGTCAGGACAGCTCTACGGACAACCCGCCGACGGCCACAGAGAGAGTGAGAGAACGCGGGGGAGGGGGGTAAGAAAAAGAGAGATGACCCAAGAGGTGGCCTTCCTAAAATACGTGCCCCTGCCCCACCGTCCCGGGTCCCGCCCTTCCCCGGCCCCCGGTGCCCCACCTGGTAGATCTGCAGGTTGGGGTCGGGCGAGATGACGGTGCGGCCGGAGAAGTCCACGCGCTTGCCGGACAGGTTGCCGCGGAAGCGACCCTGCTTGCCCTTGAGCCGCTGGGTGAAGCCCCTGCAGCAAGGAGGAGGAGGAGGAGCAGCCCCGCGGGCGGCGGGCGGCGGGGACGGGGTGGGGCCAGGGGCGGGGTCCGCGTCAGTGAGCTGCGGTGAGCAGGGCGAGTCCTCCCAATCGGTGGGTTGTGAGACGGGGATGCGACAGGGGACCCCTTGATGCAGCTGCGGGCAGGTGGCAAGTGCCCTCCATCCACCTAGCCTTGCTGCGGCCCCGCTCTGCGGATGAAGGAATCCGTTCGTAACCCGCCCTCCCGTTCGGGGGACCCCGCGCCGGGCCCTCCCCTCCTCCCCCCCGCCCCCCCTTGGCCCCCACACACACCTGAGCGGGCGGCCGGGCATCTGGAACTGCGCGGGCAGCCCCGGCAGGTCGCTGTTGATGAGCATGGCGCACTGCACCTGCAGGAAGTCCCAGTTCTCCATCAGGTTGTTGATGGGGAGGCCCTTCTCCAGACCCTGCCGCAGCACGTTGTTGACCTCGATGATTTGCTGCAGGGGCGGGGGCGGGGGGGGGGGGCCAGGGGGCGGCAGGGGGCGGGGGGGGGGCGGCAGGGGGCGGCAGGGGGCGGGGGGGGGCGGCAGGGGGCGGCAGGGGGCGGCAGGGGGCGGGGGGGGGGGGGGCGGCAGGGGGCGGGGTCCAAGGTCCGTGGATGGACAGGGGGATGTCGACGAGGGGGGAGGGGGAGTACTGGGGAAGGGGGAGGGGCGCTGCCGAGGGGACCAAACCATACCCAGCAGCCAAATGATGTCGGCCTGTGCTGCGGCCCCCCCGGGGGTGGGGCAACCGGCAGCTACCTCCCCCCTGGTCCCTGGGCCCAGTGGCGCTACCCGCCCATCGACATGCATTGGCCCCCTCCAAGGGGGCCGCCCCTCCTCCGAGCGGCCGCCCTCGCCCTCCACTCCACCATCCTGCCCCTGCCCTCAATGCCCCCTCCAACCCTCTTTTGCTCGGGCAGCAGCGCAGTTTGAATATGCCCGCCAATTTCCAATACCCCCCCTCCCCCCCTCCCTGCCTTCCCCCATCCACTCCCCTCCTCTCCCCCCCCCAGCCCCCACCATGAGCTTCATGGTGATGTCGTCCTCGTTGGACGCCCCGTCCATCTCCACCGAGGGCCTTATAGCCACCGGGGGCACCGCCACGTGGGTCACCACCAGGTCCTCGGGGCGACCTGAGGGGGGCCCGGGGGGGGGGGAGGGGGGGCGAGGGAGGGGGGGAAGAGGGAGGGGACACGAGGGAACGGGTAGGAGGGGGCCCAGGAGGAGAGGGCGCGGGGCCGGGGCCGGAAGACGGAGCGGGAGGCGGGCGGTGTGCTGAGGGACCCTCCCAGGCTACGTCAAGGTCATCCTCACGCGGGGGCCAGGCAAGCCAGGGAGCAGCCCGAGGGGAGCGGCCCGAGCGCCCACGCATCCGGAACCCAGCCACGCCCCCGGCACGCACCCAGCCGCCAGGACCCGCTCTACGCCACTTCCGGCGTTGGCCCGCGGGTCGCACAGCTGCACACGGCACGGCCGTCACCGTAACCGCCCCGCACCCCGCCTCTCCCTCCTCCCCGGCCGCCTGGGTATCGCCCTTCACACCCGCAGCAACCCCGCCCGCACCCGCACTCTCCCCTCCCCCCCTAGCCCACCCTGTATGTCCAGCAGGTCCAGGTCGTCGTCCGGGATGTTCTCAAACAGCCCCCGGACCCGGAGCGGGTGCAGGTCGTCAGCGATGCGGTTCAGGTGCTGCTTGATCTGGTCGTTGTACTTCATGGCGTCAGCCAGGCTCTCCTGCGCGGCCGGAGGAGGGGCGGGCGGAGAGAGGCCCGCCGGGGTGCGGGGTGCGGGGAGTGAAGTATGAAAACAGCAGGAGGGAAGGGTGTAGGATCTTGACAGACATGTTGAAGGGGGAAAGGCGGGAGGATGTAGAAAATAGGAAACGGGGCGGGAGGGAGGCAGTGAGGGAACAATACACATCATGGCAGACAAAGCAGACTGCGCGCCCCCCTCCCTCCGCTCCCCCTTCCTCCCTATCCCTCCGCCCCACCTTGTACTCCTCGAACAGCGACACGTTCTTGTGGAAGCGCTCGTGCACGATCTTGAGCACACCCGTGGCCTTCCTGGGGGGGTCGGGGGGGCGGGGAGGGACGGGGAGGGGCGGGGCGGGACGGGGAGGGGCGGGCGGGACGGGGAGGGGCGGGGAGGGATGGGGCGGTTGGAGCGGGGAGCCGGCGGAGGGGACCTTCGCATCGAATGACCCGACCACCCTGTCCGCCTCCGCCCCCGCCGGGGTCCAGTCCGGAGCTGAGGACGGCGCCCTTCCGTCCCGCAGCGCCCCACGGCCGGTTGCCCGCCCAAAGCCAAGCCCGCCCAGGGGCTTGGCACCGCAGCCCGTCGCGGACAGCACGTACACCCCTTCCGCACCGCTCTGCGGCCGCCCTCTCCCCCCCTGTCCCGCACCGCATTGCGCCTTGCTCCCCCCCACCGCACCAGCACCCCTGCCTCCCCGTCATTCTGTCCCCCGTCCCCTTACTACTCCGGTGTTCACCCCCCTCTCCCCCGCCCCGCCCCCCTCTCCCCCCCCAAAACCCGCTGTGGGCGCCCGTCACTCACTTGACGGTGGCGTTGTACTCGCCGCAGTAGGGGCAGTTCTTCTGGCGCTTGCACCGGTCGTTGAGCTTGCGGAACATGAAGCCCCGCTGCACCCGCTCCACACGGGGGTTGCGGAACCGCCTGGGAGGTGGGGGAGGGGAGGGGGGCGACCGCGGAGAGCAGGGGAGGGGAGGGGTGGGGGTGGGGGCCGGAGGTCAAGTACAACACTAACCCCCGGATATGAGGAGTGCTGCAAGGCACACCCTCAGGCACTGTCCCCGAGTTGTTCATGTGAGCACATCCGAGGACAGCCGCACATGCGCGTGGCCGGACAAAGAGAATAGGACCCGCTGTGTTTGTAGCGAGAAACTCGCCCGGACCGCCCGTATGCGTCTGGTTCCCCGTCACTCACTTGAGCCAGACCTTGCGCTCCTCCTCGGGCAGCAGCACCCGCGAGCAGCTCTTGCAGATGCACTGCAGGATCTGGACCGTGTTCTTGAAGTAGCCAATGTGGAACACCGGCAGCTCAAGCCGGATGTAGCCTGGGGGGGCGGCACAGGCACGGGCGCGAAGGAGGGGGAGGGGCCGTCGGCGGCAGCCCGGTACGGGTTGAGAATTACAATAGGGTTGACGATAATGGAGCAGCAGGCGGGGAGGCACCTTGATGTGAATCACAGACATGATCAGTTGCGCTCTTTGACTGATTGCCATGACCGAGCTCCGGGTGAGGAGATGCCAGAAACAGGGCGGAGGGCGGAGGGTGGAGGCGAAAGCGAAAATCAAGCCCAGAAAGGTAAGCTTGGTCGAGGTGGCTCGGGTAGAGCCGCCCCTCCGGGAGGCCGAGCAGGGGCCGCCAACTCCAGGTCGAGCAGCCGCCGCCGACGGCCGCACGGTGCACACATCAACACACATCGACATGCCGACGGCTGCACGCTGATTGCCGCAGCTGCAGGCGCGCGCTCGGCGCAACACCGCATGTGGCTTCGGATGCCCGGGTCGGGCTGGGCACCGGGTCAGCCGGGGTACTCACACAGCCTCGGCCGCTTCCGGAGGACCCAGGGGTCGGTTTCCGTACCGCCAGCACCTCCAAGTAGACCAGGGGTACGGCGGCGGCAGGCGCTGTACGCCATCCGAGCCGTCCCGGCCCTCGCTGCCCGCTTCGGCGACTGCTGGCTCGCCCCGTTGGACCCCCACCCCCACCCCCACCCCCACCCCCACCCCCACCCCACCCGCACCCGCACCCGGCCAACCCAGGTGAGGCTGGGCCACATCGGTTCCGTCCTGACCGGGTCCGGTCCGGTCCGGTCCGGTCGCGTCACGGCCGTCCCGCACGCGCCCCGGGCCCCGCCAGACGTGCAGCTGCGGCCGAATGGGTCCATCCCGCGGGTGCTGCTACTGACTGCGTGGAGCCAGTGGGTTCTGTAGCCCCCCCGCGGTCCCGCCGCCGCCCTGTGGCCGCCAAGCGCGGCTCCTCTCCTGACTGGGCCTCGGCTGCCACTCGGATCAGCTCATGTCCCCTCCCCCCGCATGGGCATGGATGGCCTTGAGGACCGCCTCCGGCAAAAGCCCTGCAGCCCCCTGCCCTTGCGGTCTCGAGGCCCAACCCGCATCCGCCGCTTCCGTTCGGCTGTCCGCCTGTCCGGGTGCGATTTTGCACCGCCAGCCTTGGCGTCAGCCAGGCGCGCCCGGCATGCACCTGCTCCTCCGTGCTAGCCAGCCAGCCAGCCAGCCAGCCAGCCAGCCAGCCAGCACGCCAGCGCTCCCAGCCAGCCAGCACGCCAGCCCGCGCTCACTGCCACCCCGCCGCGCTGCATGGTATTGACTGTGTGCCCGTTGCGCCGCTCTGCGCTGCTCTGCGCCGTCCTCTTTTACCCCCTCAGTGCAGTGCGCTTCCGGGGCACCAGTCCTGACCATGTGACCCGGGGGCCGCCAGTCCGCCTGAGCGCACCCGGACATCGCCCAGCCCGCACACCCTGCGCCCCTCCATTTGCCCTTGCGCCCCCGGGCAACCCCTCCCCTAACTGCCCAGTAGTGGCAACCCACCGAAGTGCCCCGCGCACTCCGCCAGGCGCTGCCCGCACGTCTCGCAGGTGTAGTTCTTGTTGCTGATGCCCTGCGATGCCGAGTGGGGAGGGGGTCAGGGGAGACGTGGGGGGAGGCGTGTCACCGGTCAGACACAGCCGGGGCGATAGGTCGCCTGCCCGCGCCCCTCCCTGGTGCCGCCAACGACTCATCCTCGGGGCTCCTTTACATGGCGTGCATCCCACCCTGAAGGGTTCCGTGCTTCAGTTCCGTGCTCTTGATTGGCCTTCAGTAATTGGGACGCAACGCCTCGCGACCAATTTCAGTTGCTTCTGAAGGGCCCGATGCATGTGTACGGTGCAAGACTCTCTGCGCGCGCCCGACCACGGCCCATTTAGCAGCTGTGCAGCATGCCGCGGTTACCCCTGTCGGGTGACCGGACAGGCGAGCTCACCATGCGCCTGTCCAGGACGCCATTCGGGTGGGGAATCCGCTCGGGCATCTGCGGGGAGCAGCGTAATTGGACAGAGGGCCGGCCCTCTTAGATGCAGATCACGGGCGGCGGTTGGACGAACAAGGCGGAGGGACCCAGCACATCCTCCGCACACCCCAAGCTCGCCAGCAGCCATCCCTGTCCCATCTCATCGCTGTCCCTGCGATGTAACACACGCTCTGCGAAAGACCCATCCCCAAGGCAGCGTCACCTTGTACAACGCCCGCTCGTAAACCTGTAGAACGCCACATTTGACAATTTCCTGTGGTGTCTGTAGCCCGAAGCATATTTGGTGGCTGCAATCCGCAGAGCGGGAGCGGAGTCAGTGTCGGCTCCGCCGCCGTTCCGACGTGCAACACTTCCCCTTGGCAATACAAGATAGTTAATTTTGTTTATTACAAAATTAGCGCCTTCCTGCGCGACAGGCACGTCCTAAAAGTGCGGCCTGCTTACATTTTCCGCGGTAGATTCTGCTCCTTGTAGGGCTCCTTTGTGCAGACCAGCGGAGCTGGCTGCTCTTTTTTTTGTTCTACGTGTTTCATTCCGCCTCAGCTCCTCGCCCGCCCGCCGCGCGAGGGCTCTTCCCCGGGTGGGGAGGACTGCGACGTTCGCGCTCCCAATAGCAAGAACAACTGCAGCTTACAACATAGGACGCTCAAATGGCTCTACTGGGGGGGCAAGGCCTCACGCAAAGCTTTGCAGCCTTGTTCGTTGCTGTAACGGTTCACACAAAACCAGTGCGCAAAGAAGATAAGTCGATAAAAACAGAGACTGCACTTCCCAGAATAAAAAAAGAACTCGTAATTATGTACAAGAAAACTCGCGAAGACTGCGAATGACGGTTAAACCCGTACACGCCGTACATTCTCACTCTTCCTGCCCCGGGCGGCAGGGCCAGACCCCTTCCACTCGACATGGAATAGCTGCTCCCACGCGACAGCTCCAGGAACCATCCGACGGCCGTCATCTGAGGGCCGTTCTACTCCGCCGCTTCCTTCCATTCTCCGCGTCCATCCTGAGTGAGGAGGAAAAGCGCCAAGTTCGCCGCCGCCACCGGTCCCGCCACCTGCTGCCGCCGTTTGGCGGGCACCGCGCCGGGAATGCGGCACTGCGCCAGCAATCTGTCGCGGAGGCGCCCTTCAGGCCTGTCAGGCCATACGGGCGAACACACCAGCAGGCGGCGGTAAGACCATCTTACATGCACTCGCAAACAGTCAAGGCGAGAGGAACCTACCGGTAGCCAGCAACCCGATCATCAAATCCATGATGTTGTGCCGCCCATGCAACATGTCCGCCACAAGCCCCATGTGTTGTCTTCCACCACGCGAAACGTCAAATAGCCGCGACTGCTCCGGCTGTGTCAGGCCGGTCCCAGCCCCCGCGCACCTGGCCCGCAGCGCCTCGATGAGTGCCGCCAGGGAGGGGTACTCCGCGGCCACCGCCGCCGCCCGCTGCGGCGCCACCAGGTTGCTCAGCGCGTCGCACAGCGTCAGCTGCTCCGGACCGCCCTGCTCGCTGAGCACGTCCTTGATGGCGCGGAGGGGCACCGTGGACCTGCGCCGCAGTGGGGCCAACCGAGCACACGGCGCGGGTGGGGTCAGACGAGCGGCCGCTACCAGGCGACGAGCAGCGGGGCGGCTTCCGCACTGCAGCCCCTTTACTGCCTCATTACCGCCCGCCAAGTCCTCCTCAAGCCAGCGTGACACCTCAAGTCTCACGGCCGCCGATGGCACAGGCCTGCCAGGGCCACCGCATGTTACGCTTGCTCTCGCGTTCGGCCACTTGTCCTCCCACCAATACTGGTGATCCGCTTTATTTCCGGTGGTCAAACGCTGGTGCTCCCCAGAGGCTCACTTGCTGCCGAAGGTGTCCAGGTAGGCCTCCAGGCGCTTGCGAGGCTGCTGCGACAGCGCGTAGCCCAGGTTGAGGATGTCGGTGGCGGCCCGCGCCAGGTCGTGCTCGGGGCAGTCGTACTGCAGCCTGCAAGGCGGTAACGGAGTCGGCGGAGGTCACGGCAGATATGGGCAGAACAGGATGTGGAATCCCAACCCCCCAACGCTGCTGCCAATGGCACAGTGACGCTCTTGGGTATTACATGCGACAAATGGGCGTTCCCGCTAGGGGAATGCGACAGGTGCAGTGCCTCCGCCGCTGGGTGTGCCCGGGTTCGTGTCTGGGTTCGGTTATTTCAGCTTTACCCCGCTGGTTCGCCTCGACGCCTCCGGATAACTCGCCTGACGGCCGGCATGCCCACCGCCACGTCGAACAGGAGGTCCTCGATCGCCATCCGGTTGAAGCTCTGGTGCATCAAGGGAATGAAGGGGTCAAGGGGCCGCGTCGGAGACACGGGCGTGAGCCATAGCCAGTCCCATGCAGCACCACCGGATTCAGGCAGCGAGCTGCCAGCAATGCGAAGTGTGTAAACATAACATCATGTGCCTTCCACAATATGCTACGCTGCCAGGCAACGCATGGCGCGGGAGCGCTGCTTCCGCACCGCCTGGCTGCTTGGCGGACTGAAGAAACTCCCGCTACGCGTGCGCCCTCATCTTCTAACAGGCCTGCAGGCCCCGCGCGCGCACGCACCTTGTTCGCCCTCTCCCTGCGCCTGAGTGCCTCCGGCAGCCCGATGACGTACACCAGCAGCGAGGCGCCCGGGTGCGCCCGCAACACGTCGTGGTGCAGCCCCACCAGCGGCGCACTGGGGTCCGCCTCCAGCCGCACCAGCAGCTCGTCCCCGGACAGGACCAGCAGCAACGCGGGGAACAGCAGGAGGGGCTGCGTGGGGGGGGGGCCCGCGAGGGGAGTCAAGCGTAGGGTCGAAATAGGTTGTCCTAGAGCTCGGCCAGAGTTGCTGACACAGCATGGCTGACGCCGCGCGCATGCTAGCCCATCGCGGGCCTCACGGGTCCCGCTCGACTTCGGTCTGTGTCCAAGACTTGCCAATCTTGCACTCTCATGCGTTCCGTGTGCAATCGCTCAAAACCCTGCCTCGCCACGGCCTCTCCCCCTTACCCGACCCGTCGCGTCCGGGTCCGGCAGGTTGATGAGCTCCAGCGCGCAGCCTTCCGCCGCCTGCACCCGGGCCGCGGCCGCACCCGGCAGACGGACGCCCCACATGCAGTACCTTCACGCATCAAACAAAGGCGGGAAGAAGCCAGGCGTGTTTGGTGCCGGAAAGGCGGCATCTCGGCGTTCGCAGAATGCCCCTTGCTTGGGAGTCAAGCCTTTTACGCACGGTCAGCGCACGGCATCACCAACACTGCAACACCGCGGCGCTGTACATTCCCCACTCCCCAGGGGCCCTCCATGTACGTAACCACGGCCCGTAAGGCCCACGCGCCCAGCAGCCCGGCCCCACTGCTGTACAACCCACAACCCGCCCATCGCCAACCGCCCCAGTGGCCGTCGGCCCGATGCCTTCCCTGGCGCCATTGTTCGCGGCCCCCAACGGCGTCCGCCTTTACTCACTTGTAGCCGCGTGCCGCCAGCGGCATGTCCTTGTGCTGCTCGTGCGGGAAGGTCTGGTCCTTCTGGCCGCTGCGCACTGTGGGGATCAGGTCCACCATCTTGATGCCCAGCGGCGCGGCCGCCAGGCAGTTGCTCATCACTACCCGCATGTAGCGCCCCACCATGGTCGCCTTGAGCGCGCTGCGGCGCAAGAGGAAGCGCGCGCGCGTCCATTTCGGGAGTAATCGAAACACTGGGCCCGAATGAGCCCGGCACGGGGAATGGATGTGCAATTCGGATGCGCGCGGCCGCGCGCGCAACACACCACTCGTACGGACACAAAGGTAACGGTCGCGGGCGGGCGGGCGGGCGGGCGTCGCGCGCAGATCGTGCATGTGTGACGTGACGTGACGTGTGCGACGCCAAACCGCTACAGGAGCCCCGGGGTGCGCGTGAGCCCGACACGGGCCCACGATGCTGCGGTAACAGGCCAGCCCGCGTTCGGTTTCTCCACGGACTCACTTGCTCGCTTCCTTTTGCTCCTTGACGGCCTCCTTGGCCGCCTCCTTCTGCGCCGCCTTTGCCCGCTTCTGGTCCTCCTGTCAGCTCAGGGCCCCAGTCAGCAATCAGCCGAGTCCCGCGTCAGCGAGAGCAGGAATCGCACAGCTTGCCACGCAACCCAGACGAACAGCCGGCTTGGCCGGACGTCGGGTTCATGCCGTCCGAGGTTGCGCATCACCGTTGCCTCCAGAGAGCCCGAATGCAAGACCCGTGCAAGTTCTAGCAGGTTCACATCTCACGTAACGGCGAAGGGCGAACGCGTGCCACCACCTACGGTCACAGTACAGTACGGCACGGCCCAATACCGCCAAGTGCGCGACCACCCGCCTCGACGTGCACTGCGACGAGCGCCGACACCCCAAGGTCGGACTGCCAGAACCGACGAGTCCCTCTAGAACGCCAGTTTAGAGCTGTAGTACGCATATCATGAATAGTGGGAAGCGAATTTGATGTGGGTCACGCACCGGCCCGTAGCGGGGGCGTGGGTCAGTCCCAGGTCCGCGATGTGGGTCAGCTCCATAGGCATGTTACGTATGCGTAGTAGCCAGTACCGCGCCCATTCTACTTCGTCAACGGGTGCTGGGTGTGACCGGGTTCGTTCTGAGCTTTTTTTCGCTGAATCCACCCACCTTCTCTGCCGCCTTGGCCGCCTTCTGCGCGGCCTTCTCCTCCCGGATCCGGATGCGTTCAGCCGCCTTGGCCGCCTTCTCAGCCGCTTTGGCTCGCTCGCGCTCCTCTCGCTCCTCGGCAGTCAAGCGCTTGCCGCCTCCCTGCGCACGTCACCAACACAACACGAGCAGGCAACTTCACACATGAGCCAACAACCATGGAGGCCCTCACGACGGATGTACCTAGCACCCGGGGGTGGCGTGGTGATGCCAGCTCATGATGATGATGGCGGTGCGCGCTGGCTGTGTTTTGCAATAAATGAATGTTACAGCGGAACCCAAAATGGGAACAAGAGTGCCTACAAGTCGCAACAGTGCCCGCTCACGCAGCAATGACATCCCTGCGTCTCGGTGCCAGGAATCATGAACATTGTCCGTGCGTCTTGTCTTGGACGTGTGCCTTGTCGGCTGACGCACCCCGCGTTTCTTCTGGGGCACAGGAGGGCCCTCGCTGTCGGACCCGCTGCCGCCGGGCTCCCAGTCCTTCTCCAGCTCCTCTTTCCTTCGCCGCCCTCCTTGCGTGTGCGTGCGGGCACCGTCCCCGTCATCGGCTTTCCGGTGACCAGTGTCAGCTGCGCCGTACTGTACGTCTGTATCTGCATACGCCATTGCGCCGTCCAACTCATCAGCGTCGCTTCCATCGTTCGCGTGAGCGGCTAGGAGACCAAGTGCCAAGTCAGTGGCAGGTTGTATGTCCTCGGGCTTCGGCATGAAGTTGGGTCCGCTGCAGGGCCCCTTATTGTGAGCGAAAGCCGAACGCCCGCCCGTAGGAGGATCCACAGAAGTTAGCTTCGCCACGGCTGCTTGCTCCAGGCTGGGCAAGACTCCCGTCTGGGCGCGGATGCCGGCCTGCAGGGCCGACACTGTCGCACAGCGGGTCCGTCCGGTGAGACGGACGGAAGGCAGACGGTGTAACGCCAACGCTCCAATCATGGGTAGATGCACGGGCTTTGCGATTCTTACGATATGCGATCAGCAGGCCGTGAACAACGGAAGCCAATACAGTGGAATGATTTTGCGCGCGAAAACTGCAATACCAGCGTTCATGCGCGGCGCTCCAGACTGCAAATTCGGCCACTAAAATCATATACACTTGCAAGAATCTCACCACGCCGACGCTTGCGGGGCGACTCATTGTCGGTGTCCGACAACGTCAAGTCGATCATCCAGTTGACTCCCTGACAAACTAGTGGTCTGTGTATTATTATTGTGACAAAACCTCTGGTCGTAGGCAACCTTATACGAAAGTGACCGATTTTAGTCACAGTACGATTGATAAAGGTTTCCTGAAATGAGGACGTCTAGTTATAAATCTATGCATGCTATGAAAGCATCTCACATCTTTGTGTACCTCGTCAGCGGTGTTTCCAATACAGAGTTTCATTGTCGTACGTTGATATCTAAGGGCTGGACAGACTGTCACAGCAGACACCAATACATCCTCACATACGTCACCCACACTCTCGCACACTCATTTAAGCAGGTCATGTTGCTATGATTGAGAGACTATCGGAAACAACTGCAAGTTCACAACGGGGAAATGCGTAGTTTGGTAGCGCTTTGCTGCCCCTGCCTGGACATTACAGACACTGTTGCGCCTCAAGCCGTCCTCGAGCCTTTAGTCAATGGAAGGAGCGCAACGTCTAGGAGCGCACCGTCCAGCGTTGGGCCCGTCGACTCAGCAGAGCAAAATGTTTACTGCATGCGGCATGGGCATAGGCAAGATGAGGAAGACCCGGAGTGGCATTTGAGCGCTGCGCGGCCCTGGTGAGCACCTGGCAGTGAGGCCAGCAGGTGATTTTGGCCGACACCTGCGAACTCAGCCCGAGTGCGTTTGCGTTCTGTACAGGGATCCGCCGTTATCAACCAAAGGCCGGCAACAGGTGTGTTAGTGTCTCTCCGGCCCCTCACATTTCGCCAACGACTCTCGAGGCGCTGTAATATGCTGTCGTGTACCTCATTTGGTTTGCCAAATCTTTTTTGCTGTTGCAATGCGTACCTTTGGACAGCTTGCCACGGTGGAGGAACAGGTGGCCTTCTTGGCCTGTTCCCAGCTTAGAGCCGTGGCCAGTCCGCACTCTTGTGTCTCTCTGCTGTGCGTCTTTGCTTTCTCTTTGTTACATCTACAATCCATATCTTACATTCGGCGGGTACAATTTGGTATCTTGTTGTCTGTCGCTCTTCCCACCGGCTTCCTGTCAGGCGCGCGAGGTGGCAGCCCAATTCAAGTCCAAAAACATTGATTACGTCCTCACGTCGCCATTTGTGCGATGCCTGCAAACATCAGCGGAAATCGTGGACGAGCTGGGGCTTGAACAGGGCAGGTGGCTCGTCGTATGGCCCATGGCGGAGGTAGGGACTCGCAACACAGAAACGGGGCCTGCTTCTGCCGCTTAACATGTTGAACGTTTCCTGGTATGGAGATGCCGCGCCATGCGTGTGCTATCAGCTGTCGCGACCGTCGCCCAGAGGTGTCTTCCTGATTGCCGAATACGCCCATGGTGACGTAAACGGGAATAAGTACGTCACGCCACATGCAGCACGTGCGGTGACTCTTGGGTCTCTCGGGTCCCTGTTCCCTCGCTTGCAGCTGTGCGACCCCCGGCTGCTGCTCGCGGGGCGGGACGACTGCCGGGCGGCGCTCGGCAAGCGGCCTATCCGGGAGTGGATGTGGAACGGGAAGACATTTGAGGAGGCGCTGGCTGAGCTGTTGGCACCGGGTAAGCAGACCCGGGGAAGACTCCGTCCCCCGGCTGTGGCCGTAACCGCCCCTGGGGTCGTCTCCCAGGTCGTCGTCCAGAGCGATTGCCCTGCGGCGGTTCGCAATCAACTAGCCGCCCAGGCACTCCATGTATCAAAGTAGCGACTGGGCGTGAGCGCAACGGCGGCACGACGCGACACGACACGGCTGCCGTCCCGTGATTGTCAAGCAGCGGCGGCACCGGACTGCTTTGCGTGGACTTGCACAGCCGCCGCCCGCGCAGCAACAGCCCTCGCGTTCTGGCGGTCGAAGGTGGCAGCCGACCAAGCAGCAGGTTGTCAGCCCCCGCGGCCCGAAGCTGTTGCTTGATCGCCCTGTGGGGGACGTTCCCAGAGCGTTGGCGGTGTCGCGCGCGATGCCTGTGCGCCTGGCCCCCACCCTCCCGCGAGCAGAGCTGGAGTACAGCGGCGTTCGCATCCGGCCGGAGATGTGGAATGACACGACGCCGACGTACCCGGAAAAGATTGAGCAGGCGCTCAGGCGTTACGAGCGGCAGATCCGGGCGGTGTCCAAGGAGTTCGAGGGGCGGAACGTGATCGTGGTCACGCATGGGGAGGTGAGCCGGGACGGGATGCGATGGCGGGGTGATGACTGGATGACAAAGGAGCAGCGGTCAAAGAGCCTGTGGCGTCGTTGGGACGGGACGGGCGACGAGAAAAGAAGAGGGGGAGGAGGCGGGCGAAGGGCACTTTCCCGGTGTCGCACGGGATGCGATGTACGGGATGTGCGGGTCTAGGGTGCAGGCTGGGCGCATCACAGGGCGGATGGCGGGTGGGATGGCACGATCGACGGATTCTCGACACAGGACCTGGTTGGCACCGGAAAGGAATCGTAACAGGCCCCCGTCCCCACGTGGCCGTTCCCAACTTGCCCGACTTGCCCGACTCAGGCCCTGCGCGCGGCGGTCAACATGTACGATGCGCGCGCGTGTGTGTTCGAGGTGAAGCACACCGGGTACGTGCCGCTGCACCGGGAACGGGCATCCACCGGTGCCTGGCAGCCGTGGAGCTTGTGCTGTACGTCGGGGCAGACCGGCGTGTACTGGTCGTACTCCACATAGCGACCGGCCTTGCAGGGTTGTGGCGCCTTGCGACCGACACCCAGATGCGGTCGCCTGCCGTTGGCCGCGCGAAAGCCACGTGCGATGGTGCCGCGGTTCCGCCGGCATAATGCGTCACCTATGTACAGGTGGCTTACATACCTAGGTGGGCCAACTGGAGTGTCAGGTAGTGTCGCACTCTTGGGTGCTACCTGAGCTGAGGGTGCTTGCGGAGTGTGCGTGATGCGGGGAGTGTTTAAATAAGAGACCCGCCCGACCGGGAAGTATAATTGCGGCGCTGCAGCGCAGCAGCACTGCCGGAGCGGTCCTCCCTGCGGTATGGCCGGGGACACAGTCGCGGGACCTGCAGGGCGGACGACGTGCGGAGGGGCGTCGCGGATCGTTCTCCGCGTCCAGTTGTCGTGAAGCGCGTACCTGCTGCGATGATACCCTAAACCTGCAGCGTGCGGCGAGAGCAGCAACAACCTCGGACTGGCTGCATTCCGGTGCCTCCTGAGCAGCGATTTGTGATGCGCCGGACCTCTGGAGTAGTGAGTTGCAGCTGCGTGGGGCGGTGGTCCCGACGGTATGGTGCGGGCGCCGGCGGGTTCGCGCCGCCCGTCCAACCGCCGCCGCAGCCCGAATTCCTCCAGTACCCTTCCAATGACCCACTTATTGCCCTCATCGCCATTTGGCGCAGCGAAGCGGGGCAAGGCCGTCGGTGGGACGTGCTGATACCTCACATACCTGTCCCGCTCTGCGCTGTTTTGTGACCACGGCGTCGCACGGCGAGCGGTGTCGGTTTCGCATCCAGCGGCACGCGGCGGCGATTCTAGTCCCGCTGGCGAGCCTCCGCGCTGCGTCGATGTCGCCTAAGGGACTAGATGCCCTGTGGGCGCAGAGTACTAAGAAATGTATCGAACAGCCCGCCATTGTGGGCCGGTGAGGTAGTGATAACTGGCCCCTGTATCCTTCGCCGCCTGAATCGTGTAGTTGTATGTTACAGGTGCACGCGCGGGCGTGTGTGAGTGTTGGTGGGTTTAGAAAAACAACTGAGCCACACTGTTTGTGTGTGTGTGTGTGTGTTTTGGTGGGTTTGTGCATCACGCTTGTCGTGTCGTTGTGTACCGTGCCCCCTAACTCATGGTGTGGCTGTGATAATCGTCCTGGCGTGTGTTGTGGGCAGCGGCTGTTGGGGCCTGGAAGGCCGCTTGGCAGGGCGCAGCGCGCTGCTGTCCGTCGGGTGTCCTTCGGCCCCTTTTGTGATCCGTCTCTCTCGGTGTAGGGGCGGTGAAGGGCGTCCTTATCGTGGTCGTGTGCCGGCCATCCCTGAACACATATACATACGCACGTAGACTCACCGGTATGTCCTAACCCCGTATCACACACACGCTCGCGCGCGCACGTGCGGTTCATTTCTCTTATACGTACGCACCCCTCTCTTGGAAGGGAGATGCGGGATGTCTGGGGGGCCGACATGAAGTTGAGGTGGCAGAGTCGCAGAGCGGGATGTTGGCGGGACGGTTGCGGCCAGCTGTGAGCAGGTGGGTTGCATGTGCATCGAGTGTCAGGTTGCGGAAAGACGCATTCAATAGGTTCCGTTTTGTTGGTTGGTTTGTGACCACAAGTCTGTTCCGGGGGCAGGCGGGCGCGGGGGCGAAAGGTTGCCCCCGGGATGCTGTCGGGGGTGATGGATCAGTTTTCGTGCGTGGCAGCTGGCACTTGTTCAAGCGGAAGGCCTGGGCGCGATGAAGCGCGGGGAAATGCCTGCAGGCTGGCAACGCAGCGCGGGGGCTGGATGCCCCCAAAAGTCATTTGACGTTTCCAATCTCAAAGGCAAACCCGACACGGCACCTGAACCCTTTCGCGGTGGCTTCCGCGACGGGGGCATTCGAGGGGGCGCAGGATGGTGGTGCCATAAACATCCAATGGGCCTGGCAACTGGCGAGGCTGGGGCTTCAGGGGCCGTGGCTGTCAACCTAATCACTTGAGTTCTCTTCATTATTCCCTTTTGTTTTGGTTTTTCTTTGGCAGGGAATGGGGCACAGGGCCAACCCTGTGTCGGGGTGCCCCCGTGCTGGCACAACAACGGTCTGGGTTGTTTCGTCAGCCTTTCCACCGCTTTCACCCTAAGGGCGGCGTCAGCGCCGCCGGTGTCCGCGTTTCTGACGTCGCGACTACACCAGTATTTGCACGCACTACCCAAACCCTGAACCTTGGAAGAATGGAGTGATGGCGAGGTGGGGCGCGGTTGGATCCGACCTTGCGGACCGCGCGGTTGAGAGGGCGGAGACGGTCGGGGCGCGTGGACCAAGGGTGCCGGTCGGTGGCGGCTTGGAGGGCATGGTGGGTCGGATGCTTTCCAGGGTGCGGCACTGACACGGTGTGGTGTGGGCCTGCGTTGAGGACCGTGCACGGTATATCATGGAATACGTAGTAGCGGAATAATGCTCAGCGCATGGAAAACAATCTGCTGCAAGGCTACTCATCTGCACGGAGCTGTGGTGGGGGTGTATGGATGGGTTGGTGGAGTGCTTGCATGCTGTGTTCACCGTATCCCTTCCTCACTACAACTCGCGCGTGCGAGAGGAAGCTAGATATCTAATTATGTGCATACGGCATAACAACTTTTGAGAGCCAGGGCGCTCTTGAGACTGTGGGGGATGGGTTGGCGGACAGCTTAACTGACGGAGAGTTTGAGCACCAAGTGTCCTCTGCCTCGCCGCATGAGGCTCGTACAGGTGTAAGGCGCGTCGCGCTGACGCACGCGGGGGTGCCATCGTATGCCCTGAACATGCCCTTATGTCGACCCCGCCTCTGGTACCGTACCCTCTCGTAGCGGGTGGTGAGCTCAGTGAGCTGCACGTGGTGAGCTGTCACCTCTCAGCGCGCCAGTGCTTCCTCACGAGGGAGGGGGCCACAGGGTTTGCAGGAAGTAGACGTTCCATTGCACTCCGTCAACATCCTTGTCCGGCGCGGATCTCAAGGTCCGTCCTGTCGGGCCAAGCTTGCGCAGCCTTACAATTTCTGGGGGCTGTGCAGGGACCGGCGGCCGCGGCAACCAACACCCTGTGGCTAACAGCTGCTTCCCCCGAAGCCCGCAGGGCGCTGCCGCATGGCAGTGACTTCAACCTTGAGCCGCTGCATGCGCCCCCTCCTCAGCGGAAATACGACATCCATGACTGACATACCGTACGACGGCGCGAGTACGCACCCAAACGAACCGGCTGGGCACTTGGCCATGTGCCCTGTGACCCACAGGAACATGGCCATGGCCACGGCGGTCGCGGCTCCGGACCCCCACCCCCTTTTGACGGCCCACGTGGCCCCAGGAACCGCACGCGTGCGCTCGAAGCCCGGCGCGATCGGACGTCCAGCCGTCGTCCCTGAAATGCACAGCCGAGGCCAACTCTCAAGTCCGTCTGCGGGGCGCCGCTTCAACGATACCCAACCAACCTTTTTAACCAACCGCCAACGAACTGTCCACCCAGCTGAATGTTGGACTGTCGAGCCGGGCGCCAGGGTGCCAGCTTCACACGGGCCCTAGCCCCCCTTGGTAGACCCACGCCCTGATAGAAGACCTCCTGATGTGGCGGCTGTGTGACCCGACCGATACACATATCCCGCTGCACGTATCGGCATGGCCGTGTATGACGTCGGACAGGGGAGATGACCCGGGTGCCCGTTGGGTCAGGCCCGTGGTACGTTGTGGGTCGTCCTGGGAAAGCCGCCGCGAACCATGGGTCGGTACCGCGTGCCTCACTCCCTGGCGTGTCCCGCCGCGCCTCCCGGCTTCCTGCTGTTGGCGGCCGCCACCCTGCTGCCCCACTCGAGCAGCTCCTTGCTGCAGTCGTCGCGGTGGGTCACCACCATGATGAAGCACAGCTCGCCGCGGCGCTGTACGGCCTCGGAGATGGCGGCCTCCAGCTCCGGCTCAGTGCGGGCCTGAGGGGGGGGAGTAGCGGGCGGGCGGGAGGGCGGGAGGGCGCGTCTACCGTAGGCCCCCGAGTCATACTGCCTGGTCTGCACCTGCCCGGACCCCGACCTCTGAGGCGACCCCGACCTCCTCCCGCCGCATCCATCCGTGCATCTATCCACTCGGCCACACACACACACACACACACACACACACACACACACACACACACACACACACACACACACACACACACACACACACCCAGCTGCGTACCTCGGCGGTCCACAGCTTGCCCTCGCCGTTCTGCAGCGCCCGCACAAAACCCGTGTAGTCCCAGTTCTTGATCACGTTGTACGGCCTGTACGGCAGGGATCACGGCAAGACATGGAGAATCACTGGTCGGTGTCCTGACGTTCCGGCTGTCCCTGACCGCAGGCGCTAAAACCCCTTCACATGACGTTGCTATCTCCGTTCGGCTTGCGAGCTCCGCCCCGGCCTGCCCTGCGGTTCAAACATCACATCACCAACCTGTACTGCGTCCTGACAAGTCTTCAGGTCGCTTCCAGGGTTCCAGACCCAGCTGCCCGCGTTTCACCATTCACCTCCAGACCCGATCCATACAGTCTCCCGACCCGCCACTCTCCCCCATTTACTGCCCCTCCTCTCAACCCCCTCTCCCCCCCGCCCCCCGTCTAGCCATGCCCTCTTCCCCCGCCCCCGCCCCGCTCACCCGTCGTGGATCTCCACCTCGATGGTGTATCCTCCGTTGTTGATGAGGAAGATGATGGGGTCCACTCCGTAGCGCATCATGGTGCTCACCTCCTGGGCCGTCATCTGGAAAGAGCCGTCGCCGATACACGCCACCACACGGCGATCGGGGTGGGACTGCCGCTCGGCGCAGCAGTAACCCAGTACGGCACCCACCGACCAGCCGATGGAGCCGTACCGCATCTGAAGCTCGTACCTTTCAAGGCGGGCAAGTGGCGGGCGGCAAGCGGCAGGGTGGGTTGGGGAGCGCATGGCGCAGGCCAGGGGCCAACCAAGGAAGGCCTGTCTGCCGCGACACGTGGGCGTAACCTTGCGACGGAGGACCGCCTCCCTGGTCCCTGCGCCTGCGAGCCCTCGAGGAGATGTGATGGGACACAGCTGCCCCTCTGGGGCGTTGTGTGGGATGGAACTGCCCCGTGTTTGAAGGGCCCGCTGCCGGGTCGGCTTCCTCATCCCCGGCGGTACGGCAAGCCGCCCCCACTCACTCGGCCCCCGGCGGCAGCTTGAGCTTGAGGGTGTTGAACCAGGAGTCGCCCACCTCGCTGATGAGGGAGGTGGTGGGGGTCAGCATGTGCTGCGTGGGGGGAGGGTTTAGGGGAGGACGCGGGGCGGCGGGAGGGACAGCGGGGCGGGGCGGGGCGGGGAGGGAGGGAGGGATGTTCGGCAAGTCAAGGGCAGTCGACGACAACACTCAGCAGCAGTGTCAAGGGAGACAAGAGGCCGGCCAGTCGCAGCTGACGACACATGTTCCGTCGGTCGATGCAACTTGGATCCGAGATCCCTCACGGGACCTGCCGTACACGCTGCCGATCCGCCTCACCAAACTGCAAGTCCCATGGCTGCACCTCGTTAGGGCCTCTAGGGCAATACAACCTCAGTAAACAACTCCATCCTTGTGTCCTTGATGCCCCCCCCCCCCGGGAGCGCACACATGGCCCATGGCTCGGCCAACCGTACCTGGATGTGCTTGAACAGCACGTTGGTCCGCAGCATCTCGCCCTCCTTCTGCGCCGGCGGCTCCGTCGGCGGCAGCGCCATGCGCTTGTAGATGACGTGGCCTGGAGTGTCGTACGAGGGTCGGGGCATGGCGCAGGGCGGAGGGCGGTTCCGCACAACAAGGCGCCCGTAACGCCTTATGGGCATGGGCTTACGTCACCTAAACACGGCCACAAACACGTCTCTTCATCTCCTCCCACATCCATCCGACCGCCGTACGACTTACCCGTGTCGTTGGGCTTGACCCTGGCCGCAAGCGCCTCCAGGAAGTCCGCCATGACGATGCATCCGAAGGTGGGGCCCTGCCCCAGGGTGACCCGGTTGTTGTCCACCCGGATCATCTGGGGGGAAGAGGGGGAGGCAGCCGGGGGAGCAGTGGCAGTGGCGGCCAAGAACTAAAGAAAGAGATACCGTACACAGACGTCTGGGGTCAGCGCGGGGGAGGAGGAGTGAGCAGGGGGCAGGGGCCTTGAGCGCGGGGTGCGACGCGGTGGATGTTCCGTTGTGCTGGCGGGCGGCAGCCCTCGCGTGCCTCGTAGTGCAGGTAGCCCACCCCAACCGTGTGGGTGTGTGTGTCGCGTCGTCTCCTTGGCGTGACTGCCGCGGGGAGCCCCCTTAGCCGGGAATGAACGCGGTTGTCTGTGCGTGGGTGCACGCGGGGTATCCCTTCTCCAGTGCTGGGGGGCTGCTGGGAGGGAAGGCCGCAGCAGGGAGTGGTGTGGTACGGCATGTACGGCAGTTGATGATGGATTGCCCCGGGCTGTGTCCGTGTCTCAACCTCTCAAGACAGCGTCCCAAACTCGAAACCGACGCAAGTATGGCAGGTCGACCGACTGCCGGTGGTGTGTTTCTGGTAGGTTGACATTGTACGACGGGCAAAGACGTCGACGGGCCGTGGTGCACCAAAACGGGTTAAAGATGTTCGGGACCTCGGAACTCCGACAATCCTTCGAGTGGCCGAGGACCTCCCTTCCCTGTCCCTTCCCTTCCCTTCCCTGTCCCTTCCCTTCCCTGTCCCTTCCCCTCTCTTCTCGCTGCGCCACCAGATGTCCATCTGGAGGGAGCCGGGTGGTCCCTCCGGACGCACCTTCTCGGGCTTGAGCAGCAGCGAGTAACCGGTCGTCGAGTAGTCCGTCCAGACTGACGTGTCGTACATGGCAGGCCGTACGGCACGCGGCATGCACGAGCACGGGCGATCGGGTTGGGACGATCGGCTCCAGCAGATGGCCTGTATAGCTACTGTCACCGATGACCCGCGGGGTCCGCTGTAACATCCTTAATAGTAATATTTACTAAAGCGCGAAAAAAGCGAGTCGAGCACATTCGGACTCGACTCACTTTTTTCGCGCTTTAGTATATGCGATATGCGGCGAAGCAGTTCCGCTGATTGCGACGCTGGATATCCCCTCCCCCCCATCGGCTAGCCCTGCTGACAAAGGTGCCATCGCAAATAAGAAACATTATCATGGCTGCACCTTCATAAGAACCGCAACATGGCATCAGCGCCGTGCCAAAGCCCATGTCCTGTACGGCACTGCCGTACCCGTTCGTACCCGCGCCCACGCACACCACCACATCGGAGCTCTCCACCACCTCGCAAGTGCAGGGGCTGCTGACGGCTCCCCAGTACATGCCGATGTACCTGGGAGGGGGCGGCGGGGGGAGGGGACGCGGAGGCGAGACGGATAGGGGCAGGCAGAGCACAGGAAGGGACAGGGGCGGGAAACAGGGACAGCGTAGGCATGTTCATACTGCGCCGCTGGCAGCGCAGAGGTCCGGCGAGGAATCAACCTCAAAGGGGCAGGGCGGAGGGGCGGGAGCCCACGGAGTTTTGAGGGGATATCACTGGGCACACTGCGCTCGGCCAAAAGGGGAGAGATGTGGTGACGTCCCGAGTACGAGCAGCCCACCGTAAGCTCCCTGCACCCTACACAGCGTACTGGGTTATCCCGTACTGTTCGGCGCCCGGCCAGCATCCTCATTGCTGTACCCAGGGGCCTCCCCGTAGCTCAAATCACGTGGCTGGTGCTGCCGTACTGCAGTACGGTATTTGCTGCACCTGCTGCGTCTGCGGGCCCCAGCCAACGGCACGTGTCCGCCGCTTATGCTCACTGTTCGTGGTCCTCCGGGAACATGCCCTTGGCGTCCGGCATGACCGCCACCGGGTACTTGGACGCGTTGGCCAGCTGCAGCACGGCGGCCCGGACCCGGCCGGGGCGGGTGCGGACGCCTGGGGGCGGGCGGGCGGAGGGGGCGGGCGGGGGTGCGGGCAGGCGACAGGGGAGCGGCGGAGGACATCTGTGTGGGGGCTCCGCCGGAAAACACGGGGTCCGCGGCGTGTGGCAAAAAACACGGGGCTACCGCACCCGCGTGCATGCCGTATGACATGTACGACATCAAGACAGCTTGACCAGCCTGCATTATGTGCTGTACAGCCATGACAACGCCACGGCCCTCCCTTGCCACCAGAGCGGAGGGTGCGGCGCTCGCCTCTCCCGTCTCCCCCTTGCCATACCACCTTACCTTGCAGCAGGACGGGCTTGACCGCCTTGCCCAGCCACTCTACGGCCGCGTCCACAGCCGCCTCCAGGGAGGCTTTGTTGGTGTGCGCGACGGCCAGCGCGTACGGCACCGGCGGCCGGGCGAAGCTGGGGTGCGTCAGATCCGCCAGGTTGCCTGCGCGGGACGGGAGGGGCAGGAGGAGGGGCGAGGAGGGGTCTCCAGGAAGCACGGCCCAACACAATGCGAAGGAGGGCCGCTGGTGCCACACCGGGTGCGGTGTTGGCTCGCAACCGGCAGGGCCCCAAATTTTGCCCACGGTTTTCGGCGTACACGACTGCAGCCGCCCGGTTGCCGCCTACGCGTTAGCCATCCACCCAATCGCCCCCGCGTATCGCATAAATTGACCCTACCTCGCCGGCCCAAGCCCCATTCCGTTCGGCCATGCCTTGCCGTACCCTGCCGTACCCATCCGTACACTCACATGCGACCTCGATGTACACGGGCTTGCGCCGCAGCATAGCCTCACTGATGGCCGTGTCCAACAGCATATGTGCGTCCTCGATGTGCTGGATCACCACCTGAAGGGCGGAGACCCCACAACACATCGTACAGTATTGGCGGTGTACGACAACGTACGGCATTGTCGATCGCGTCGCATTTCGGTTTGGTTCCGCAAATTCGAAAATCCCATCCACCGACCCACCGACCCACCTGGCAGCAGGTGCACTCCCTGAACGCCCGCAGCTGCTGGCCGTACTCGTTCAGGCCGGTGGTGTGGTGCAAGACGCGGTTGGCGGCGTGGTCGAGCGAGTTGGGTCCGCCCGAGATGACGATCAGCGGCAGGTCCTCCGAGTAGGCGCCCGCCACCGCATTGATCGCACTGAGGCCTGCGGGGTATGGAAGATAAGGCGAGAAGTCCCTGAGTCGAGATGTCTGAATGCACGAGAGAGATGTGCATGACGGGACCGACCCAGCGGAGCTTCCGTTTGCTGCACCCGCTCCCTCCATTAGTCCACTGAGTCCTTGTCTTTCCTTTGAGACGACCGGTCCAGGGGTCGCAAATAATGATGCCCTGCCCAACCCCTGTGGCCGATAACCCGATATGACCTCGTATGCCTTGGCGGTTCCGCCAAACGGGCCATGTCCCGCCCAACCGCCGTACCGGTGCACGGCGACTGGAGGTGCCCCCTCACCTCCCACGCAGAAGGTGACGCACACGCAGCCCACGCCCCGCTTGCGCGCGTAGCCGTCCGCCGCGTACCCCGCGTTGAGCTCGTTGCAGCACCACACCATGTTGAGGTCGGGCTGCTTGAGCAGCTGATCAAGCAGCAGCAGGTTGAAGTCACCTGGAGGGGAGGACGAGGCAGGGGGAGGGGCCGTCGGTGGAATGGGATGCTGGGTTGCGCGGTGACGCGCGGATCAGACGCGGCGCTGTCAGTAAGAGTAGGGGTCCAGAGGGCCCTATTCCTTGCCTTGCGAGACTCTGGACTGGGAACGAGTCCAGCGGTTCCCATTCCTGCGGCCCCTTCCGGCCCCTTCGGCTTACATAAAGTCTGGCTATGAATAATGAATGTATGAATGAACGTTACAGCGGACCCCGAAAAGGGATCAACGGTGTATACCAGTGCAAGCCCCTTGAGTTTTTAACGATGTTACAGTGGACCCCGTGGGTCATACATATGGTGAAGTGCTTACCGGGGACAGCAAAGCATGTTGTGCAGCCAATCTCCACCAGCCGGTTGGCGATGTGCACTCCTGCGTTCGCCACGGCGGATGTGGCAGCCGAAAGCAATGCGCAATGCGGTCACGACGTGATGCAGCCAGCGATGCGGCCGTGTGTGTAAAACCGCCGTCTCAAGGAGAGCTTGTGAACGGCAGACGGACCGCCACCCATATCGAAAAAGAATGCACAAGGGCCGCGCGCGAATCTGTTCGACCAATGTGACGCCGAGTAACGCAATGCTCGCTCGGGCGCATTCCGGCGCGGTGAATTGCGTTGTCAGCCGCCGGCCCTAGCACTGCTCTTCCGAAACGTTGGACCCACCCAGGTTTGCATCCGGGCTCGCCAACGGGGTGATGTGCTTGTGCGCGTGCTTGCCGCCCGCAGGTTTCTTGAGGGGCACCGCACGAGGGGAGTCGACTTCCCCCGTGGGATTCCCAGGAATCTCGAATGATTGCACCGAAACGCTCATGACGTGCAGTCAGCAACGCAAGATGATACACGAGATTAGAGTGCACAGCTCTGGGTACGTGAGACTCCTACACTCCTGATCGCAGAAGAGCTTGGCGAAGAAAAAATACAGCCACGACAAAGTCGTACGAACACCGATGACGCAGTTGTCGGAGCAGTTGGCCTACTCGTATGAGCCCTCGGGCCGAGTCTGGTACCACGACAGTCTCATTTGGCTTTGCGTTGCCCGATGTCTTCTGATCCCTCACACTGTAGTGTGTGCGCGGTTGTTTTAGACTGCCTGGCTTGTTTGGGCGATTGGGCCCTTAATGGACTCGGTCGCAAAAATTGGCTCAACATTACTCCTGAAACCTGCCCAATGACCCAATCGCCATACCATCTGTGGCAACATTCTTTCCGACCGCCCTGAGAGTCCTCCCCGGGAACAGCTCGCGGCAATATTTTCCAACGAATGCAATTTCTTGGCATAAAGGTTTTGTACGGTGTGCTTATTAAGTGGCCAGTCGCAAAATCGCAGCGATTGCAAATGTGCTTGCGTTGCGTGCGATTGCAAATGTGCTGGCACAATTTTATCATAGAGTGCTGTGATACAATCTTCGATTGCATCTCAGCCTTGCATTGTGATGAGCAAGCCGGGGATGTACATTATTGGCAAGCCGGGGATGTACATTATTGCAAGTTACATTATCAATAACGTCAGCCTGCAATTACTGCGTCGCTGGATGATGTACGCAAACATTAGGCAAAAGGCCAAGTTGAAGCTAGGTTTAAGGAGGCTACCGAATATATCGTGTAAATTCATGTCGTAACGTAACCCGTGTATTACTGTAGGAACACTTAGCTTTCTGAAAGTATATAAACGCATACTTCCTATTCAGCGTAGTATCAGAAGACTTTTCGCATTAAGCTTGGGGTTTGAGCGGCTGGGCGTGCCCATCGCACAAATGGACGGTTCCACTGATGGTCCTGGTGCTGGCGTTTCAGATGCGCAAACGCACAGTGCTCTCAAGCGCAAGTCTCCGCCGTCATGCACCGACGCGAATCTCGGTGTGTGTTTGGTCCCGGGACGATCATGTGTTTGATGGACCTCGGGGCCAGCGAGTCTCAGTCGGCTAGACATTCCGTGTTGGTTTGACGCTATCAGAACTGAATAGCCTTCGTTTTTACTTGCCCAGTATTGTGCGCATCCGGGGACGTTGGCAACACACGCTACACCGTTGTCCCAACAGTCGAAAACCACGGCTCGACACGGAATACTTGCAAGCCCACGTTACCTAACGGTGCTCTCCACGTTGTAGTTATCACATACAATTCGCGGCTGTCATTCACTTGCGTCGCAGGTGTGCACATAGCGAATCGTCTGGTGGAGATTGGCTGCACAACATGCTTTGCTGTTCCAGGTAAGTGCAATACCTTTTCGCAGCGTGGTATTTTAGGTCTACGGGACCACCGGAAGCAAGGAATAGGGCCCTCTGGACCCCTACAACCTAACCGCACCCGCGCGTCACCGCGCAACCCAGCATCCCATTCCACCGACGGCCCCTCCCCCTGCCTCGTCCTCCCCTCCAGGTGACTTCAACCTGCTGCTGCTTGATCAGCTGCTCAAGCAGCCCGACCTCAACATGGTGTGGTGCTGCAACGAGCTCAACGCGGGGTACGCGGCGGACGGCTACGCGCGCAAGCGGGGCGTGGGCTGCGTGTGCGTCACCTTCTGCGTGGGAGGTGAGGGGGCACCTCCAGTGACCGCGGGGCGGCCCAGTCGACTTCGGATTTGGCTGATGGCAGAATACAAACTAATGGCACGACCAACAGAGAACCATCTGGCAACGAACCGCAACGAACCCTAACGAAACGCCAAATAGTGCTGTCTGTGCGCATCTCTCACGTACACTTAGATAGCCCCACTTAAGGACGTCCCGCCTTGACTTTCGCAACCCCAGGCTTCAGTGCGATCAATGCGGTGGCGGGCGCCTACTCGGAGGACCTGCCGCTGATCGTCATCTCCGGTGGACCCAACTCGCTCGACCACGCCTCGAACCATATCCTGCACCACACCACCGGCCTGAGCGACTACGGCCAGCAGCTGCGGGCTTTTCAGGAGTGCACCTGCTGCCAGGTGGGCTGAGTGGTCCTGTTCGGGCTTGCTCACCGGGACCAGCTTACCGGGCTTTTGGGTTATAGAACGCTCTTTCCACGGCTGGATATCGTACAATCACAGGTCGCAACTTAATGGGGATGTGGGTCAATGGTGTGGATCACAAGTAGGGAAGCTTGGCAATGGCACGCACGAGGGCCCTGACGGCGCTTGACGGCCCGCAGCGACACCACAGAAACGGGTGCGGCATGGGCACAGTGTCGAAGGGTTTCCGTCCGGCCATTGCGGCGGTCGAGCCCCAGGTGGCCGGGAATGCATCGGTGGGGCATGTGCGGCGCCATGGTGGGGCACCGCGATTGCCTACGTACCCGTGTTAACGGCTCCACGTACACATCTGGCTGGGACACCGGATCGTGCGGTGCTCCGGTCCCGCCCTGCAGGTGGTGATCCAGCACATCGAGGACGCGTACATGCAGTTGGACACGGCCATCAGCGAGGCGCTGCTGCGGCGCAAGCCCGTGTACATCGAGGTCGCATGTGAGTGTACGGCAGGGTACGGCAG
Organism: Eudorina sp. 2006-703-Eu-15; assembly: GCA_003117195.1. NCBI lineage: Eukaryota > Viridiplantae > Chlorophyta > Chlorophyceae > Chlamydomonadales > Volvocaceae > Eudorina > Eudorina sp. 2006-703-Eu-15. The sequence goes on along the minus strand of BDSI01000027.1, from coordinate 124,413 downwards.
GGTGGATGTGTGTGGTGTGGGGAGTGCTTGGCGCAGAACGGGAAAACGCGCGCGCGGGCGTGTGTAGCGATGCAGTTGTTACGGCGTGGGTCTGCTGCCTGAGGTCTGTTACCGTCTGAGGGCCCAGCGCCGTTCCCTCCGGCCGTCTCGCCCGGGTGGCGACCACCGGCGTGAAAGCTGCGTCGATCGTCGGCCGTCGGAGCCCTCCTGGGGCCCGTGGTCTGACTGGCCGCCCCTCCTCCTGCCCCTCCCGTCCCGCGCAGGCAACCTGGCGGATCTGACGCACCCCAGCTTCGCCCGCCCGCCGGTGCCGTACGCGCTGAAGACGGACCACACCAACAAGGCCTCCCTGGAGGCGGCTGTGGACGCGGCGCTCGAGGTCTTGGGCAAGGCGGTCAAGCCGGTCCTGTTGCCGGGTGAGAGGGGCGATGGTGGGGATGTGGGTTGGTGAGGGCGGTAGGGTTGGTCTCTTGGGTTGGGTGAGCGTGCTGGTCCTGCATGCCGGATTGCGATGGTGATTTGGGCACTTGCTGACCCCCTCAAAAAGCGCGCTCCCACAAACGAACGAACAATGCTTTGAGCGGAGCCCCCACACAGATGTCCTCCGCCGCTCCCCTGTCGCCTGCCCGCACCCCCGCCCGCCCACGCCCCCGCCCCCAGGCGTCCGCACCCGCCCCGGCCGGGTCCGGTCCGCCGTGCTGCAGCTGGCCAACGCGTCCAAGTACCCGGTGGCGGTCATGCCGGACGCCAAGGGCATGTTCCCGGAGGACCACGAACAGTGAGCATAAGCGGTTCGTTTGCAGTACGCGCACCCGAAGAAGGGATGGATAGGCACCGACCATGGAAGCAAGACAACAATCAGCACATGAGACCGCTGTACGCAGCGGGAAGATCCGTGGGCGCGGCGGGCTGTGAGACCCCCAGTCACCCCGCATGACGCGCGTCGGTTAACCCTGCAAATGCGAATCGCCAACGGAGGGTTGGCCCATGCCAGGATGGTGTGAAGGAAAGGCCCAAATGAACCCAATTCATTGTGACAGGATGGGGGCGCCGGTCGCTGTGTGGTCGGCGGCGCCCGCCGCTGTGCGCCGGTCTGATTTTACTGCTGTGCTTCCGTCTGACATCACTGGTTTGCTCCGCCGCCCCACGCAGGTACATCGGCATGTACTGGGGAGCCGTCAGCAGCTCCTGCACCTGCGAGGTGGTGGAGAGCTCCGATGTGGTGGTGTGCGTCGGCGGAGGTGAGCATGGCGGTCGGCCCTGAGTGCGTGGAACAGAGTACGGCACGTTTGGCGCCCCGGGAGCAATCGGATCCGAATGGGGGATCGGGTTGCAATGCACGTGTACCGGAAACTGCCTTGCTGGTTCACGAGCACACGCGAGGTACGACACCCGCATCGGTGTCGTATCCGCCGATTCATCATGTCGCCCACCGACGTCTGCGGATGACGTCGTGCACAGCCGCCGGTGGCTGGTCACTGACAGGCCTCGATGCAGTGCAGTGCGGCACGGCACCTTCAGGCCCTGTTTGCCCGGCCCCTGTCCTTTCCTGCCTTGTTCCAATCCCTGACTCTCCTACCCGCACCCGCACCTTGGTGGAACGCAGTGTGGACGGACTACTCGACGGTGGGCTACTCGCTGCTGCTCAAGCCCGAGAAGGTGCGGCGCGGGGTGCCGCGGTGGGGCTGAGCTCCAGGGGAGTCCACAGCATGTCGTGACGGGACGCCTGGCAGTCAACAATGTGCAGCATCAGTGCATTTGTGTTGCCCTGCCTACCAACTCTTTTGTGCGACATGGCCCGCCTTACGGTGGCTGTGGCCGCCATTGTCGGCCGGGCCGCAAGGGCAGTCTGGGCTCGACATAAAGCGCATTGGCTGCATTCCTGCACGCATCGTCCGCTTCATCCGCGGCGGGCCCCTGCCTGGACGCTCCATCTGTTCCTTCCCGCACTACCCCTCCCTCCCCCGGCCCCCAGATGATCCGGGTGGACAACAACCGGGTCACCATCTGCAACGGCCACACGTTTGGCTGTGTGGTGATGTCGGACTTCCTGGAGGCGCTGGCGGCCAGGGTCAAGCCCAACGACACGGGTGCGGGCCCGCCCCTTGAGTTGTTTGGCTCCGCGTGCCTGCGCTGGGTCGCGAAAGTGATTCATGGGGATTCCGTTGCGGGTCGCTGGATCAAATGGACGAATGCAGGTGTTTCAGAGAGGTTAAGTTGCGGTATGGAAGAAGTGCAGAGTAAGCCTAATTATATAGTCGCTGAAAAGCCGCGGAGTGGCTCGTAAGCACCGACATATTTAGCCGTGGTCCCCTGGACCGTTGCTGCGTAGCGGTAACTGTGGCGGGCGTGGCGGCAGCATGACAGCGCCCGTGCGGCAAGGACGCAGGCCTTGGGAAGGAGGGCCTTACTGACCCCGCCGTCGTAGTCGTGTGCCTCATCGTGCCATATTTGCCGTGTTGCCGTCTGTGACATTGTACCCTCATTGTACGTCTTGCTGTCTGTCTGTCTGTCTGTCTGTCTGCCCCCGGGGGTGCTGCGCTGCCGCCGCAGGTCTGACCATGTACAAGCGCATCGTGCTGCCGCCGACGGAGCCTCCGACTCAGAAGGAGGGCGAGATGCTGCGGACCAATGTGCTGTTCAAGCACATCCAGGTACGGTTGGCCGAGCCATGGGCCATGTGCGCTCCCTGGGGGACATAAAGGACACATGGCGCTGAGGATGAGGTTGTTTACTGAGGCTGTATTGCCCCTAGAGTTTCTAAGGACCCACCGCCCCGCGTCCTCCCCTAAACCCTACCCCCACGCAGCACATGCTGACCCCCACCACCTCCCTCATCAGCGAGGTGGGCGACTCCTGGTTCAACACCCTCAAGCTCAAGCTGCCGCCGGGGGCCGAGTGAGTGGGGGCGGCTTGCCGTACCGCCGGGGATGAGGAAGCCGACCCGGCAGCGGGCCCTTCAAACACGGGGCAGTTCCATCCCACACAACGCCCCAGAGGGGCAGCTGTGTCCCATCACATCTCCTCGAGGGCTCGCAGGCGCAGGGACCAGGGAGGCGGTCCTCCGTCGCAAGGTTACGCCCACGTGTCGCGGCAGACAGGCCTTCCTTGGTTGGCCCCTGGCCTGCGCCATGCGCTCCCCAACCCACCCTGCCGCTTGCCGCCCGCCACTTGCCCGCCTTGAAAGGTACGAGCTTCAGATGCGGTACGGCTCCATCGGCTGGTCGGTGGGTGCCGTACTGGGTTACTGCTGCGCCGAGCGGCAGTCCCACCCCGATCGCCGTGTGGTGGCGTGTATCGGCGACGGCTCCTTCCAGATGACGGCCCAGGAGGTGAGCACCATGATGCGCTACGGAGTGGACCCCATCATCTTCCTCATCAACAACGGAGGATACACCATCGAGGTGGAGATCCACGACGGGTGAGCGGGGCGGGGGCGGGGGAAGAGGGCATGGCTAGACGGGGGGCGGGGAGGGCCAGGCGGAGGAGAGGGGGACCAGCAAATGGGGGAGAGTGGCGGGTCGGGAGGCTGAAAGGGTAGGATGGGAAACGGTAGGTGAATGGCGAAACGCGAGCAGCTGGGCCTGGAAGCTACCTGAAGCCGAACGGAGATAGCAAGGTCGTGTGAAGGGTTGTTTAGCGCCTGCGGTCAGGGACAGCCGGAACGTCAGGACACCGACCAGTGATTCTCCATGTCTTGCCGTGATCCCTGCCGTACAGGCCGTACAACGTGATCAAGAACTGGGACTACACGGGTTTCGTGCGGGCGCTGCAGAACGGCGAGGGCAAGCTGTGGACCGCCGAGGTACGCAGCTGGGTGTATGTGTGTGTGTGTGGCCGAGTGGATAGATGCACGGATGGATGCGGCGGGAGGAGGTCGGGGTCGCTTCAGAGGTCGGGGTCCGGGCAGGTGCAGAGCAGGCAGTATGACTCGGGGGCCTACGGTAGACGCGCTCTCACGCCCTCCCGCCCGCCCGCTACTCCCCCCAGGCCCGCACTGAGTTGGAGCTGGAGGCCGCCATCTCCGAGGCCGTACAGCGCCGCGGCGAGCTGTGCTTCATCATGGTGGTGACCCACCGCGACGACTGCAGCAAGGAGCTGCTCGAGTGGGGCAGCAGGGTGGCGGCCGCCAACAGCAGGAAGCCGGGAGGCGCGGCGGGACACTAGGAGGTGCGGCCGCTGCAGCCAGGAGGCGATGCACTGCAGACCGCCCAGCAACTCTTTGGCCAACAGGGAGCACGGGATGTCACTGCCGGGTTGGGCTGCTCGCTTTCGCAGGCATGATGGCGTCTGTGTGTGCAAGTGAAGTTGGCAGCCCGCATGATTTCCGAGAGTGATTCTGAGAGTTCGTTTGCAGTGTAGGTCGGTGGAGTTCAGTTGATGCGAAGGGGAGGTGTTCGGCGGCGCCGTAAATGCGCTGAGGCCTGTGGGGCGCGGCGGCGACACCCGCGCAGTGACAAGATGCCGTAGTGTAGCGAATAAACGCCACTGCCGACGAACCCGTGATCGGTATTTGCCACTCCTTGGCGATCGATCCTTAGTTCTACGCGTGCGGTGGTCGTGCTGCCAATCGATGGGGCCGTCAGCAGAATCCCTTGGTACGGTGATAGTAGTGCGGCACCGTAATAAGATGACGGCACCGTAAATAAAGTTACGTGTCGCAGGAGAGACGGAGATGCCTTGACGGCAGTGAGTGGTCACGCCCATCGTGTTTCTCAAGGCGTGCCTCCCCCGGCGTGTCGGTTTTCGCCGTCATGGGTGGCTTGCACGGTACGGCCCGGCAAGGGCCGCGAGTAGCACGCGCATGCGCTGTGTGCTGACATGAGGGAAAGCAAAGATGTGGACGCGTCCTGGGGTCCTGGGGTGCGCGGGTATGGCCGATTGGCTGTCAGTATGACGACGTGCGCAATCGTTTGTTTCGAGCGCAGCGCAACGATGTCGCAGCGGTGTCGCAACGATGTCGCAACGGTGTCGCAGTCTGCGGCGGCACCACCCGCGTATGTACACGGGCGGGGCCAGCAGCGCGGCCCTGCGGCCGCGGGTCCATGTCCGGTCCAGAGGTTGCATCATGAAGAACAGATGAATGAGACGTGCACCTGCGCGCGAATGGGCAGTCGCTGATGTTGATCCGAGCACGGCAGGCCTGCTTGGAACATGTGATAATTTGTTGCTGGGCGCGATGTGTCGCAGCCCAGCGCTGAATTGCGAGCGAGGGGTGCATCACCGCCCGGGTGGTTCCACGTGAAGAGGGCCGAAGGCACCGTGAGTGAGCCCGGGGATGGGGGCGGTGTTGTTTGACGCGCAGCTGCGGGGTTCCACCGTCCGAGCAGGGTAGAGACGGGGATGGCTGGGGGCGGATCGTCATCACGCGATTGCGGGGGCGGTCGTGGGAGACAGGGGTCAGGGGCTGCCATTCATCCCTGCGGTACGTCGCCCAGGTGGTATGGTGCGTCTATGTACGTCGTGATACGACACAATGCGAATATGCCGTACAGTGTTACGACCTTGGCCGCCCCCCAAGATTTTTGGGCGGGGCCCCAGCGCGAAGCGCGTTCGGGGGGCCCCGCCCCCTAGGATTGCCCATGTCCGTGTGTCCGTGTGTCCGTGGTCCGTCCGGTAACGGCAAAACGTTCATTATCCGCTAAACTAATTCGCTGTGTTTGTCATATTAATTGTCCTCTATTGCAAGGTAACTTTGGTTTGGCTGAAAAAAATTCTTTGCGCACAAACGGTCAAAGTAAAGCTCCGCGGTCTCCATGGAAAGTCCGGCTCTCACCGCGACTTTTTTGCACCCTGCTTTTGCTTTACATTGCTATGTAACTATTGTAGCAAGCTTTAGAGGTTCACGTCTGCTGCACGCGTGCAGCAGAAGGGTTGCAAGCTTGCCGACGGACCAAACAACGACAGTTTCACGGCCAGAATGCTTCAAGCTTGATTTGTGATCATCTGCTTGACAGACGGATGTGGTAGTGCAGAGGCGACTAGCGTTACGATAGTGATAATGCAGATGCCATGACCGCCGTGTACTGCAGGTTGGTTTCGGGGCTACCTACCTGCTTGAGCTTGCTGAATCTATACACGCCGATCCACCTTCAACATCAACAACACCCTCAACGGCACCCTTTCACTCTCTCACACTCTTGCGCGGTAATAGAGTTTTCGTTGTAAAGCAAGCGGCCTGTACGGATTGTAGGGGGCCCCGCCCTTTTCCGGCTTCAAGGAAGCCGACCCCCTACTTGTCAAAAGTGATACCATGTTATGTAGGGTTTGCGACGCACGTAAGCACAGGGGGACGGAGCCCGTACATCGATTTGTGGGGCACAAGCCCTCGCTAGATTCACGGTGCTTGTGCAGCATCACAAACAACCCTTAAACAAGGAACTCGCAGGAAACCAATCCAGTATCATAGCCGTTTTCAGAGAGCTAGCAATACGAGGTGTGGTTTTGCACGGCCGGCCCTGTCGTGCACCGACGACCCGTGATGACCGCACGGCATTTCTGTGGCGCCGTGCCGCCGTCAGGTTCGCGAGAACCGAGAAGCCTGAACGTATGGCCGCAAGCCTGATGTGGCATGCTCTAAATTGGGCGTGGGTTCTGATTAGCCCTTGCAGGCTTAAGCAATGGGCGTTGTCCCCCTAGCCCTGCTGCCAAAAATTAACGGAATAACGACCTTACGTTGACGACCAACCCCAGAGCCGGAATCTGGAGACCTAGACCCCAGAGCGCATGGAGACAGTGTCCCATCACCACATTTTTTCAATCAGTGCATCAAGGATGGCACTGCATACAGTCAGATGACGAGAGAATTTTTGACCTCGCCGTCCCATCAATACAGTGTTTAAATTTTAGTTGCATTTCAAAATGGGAATCACCTGTGTGGCTTTTATTGGTCCTCAGGCAAGTCTTGGACTTTTCTGTGTTTGGGAGCTTAGCGGATGCTACATAAAGCGAATGCCTTCTTTTATGCAGAATAACCCCATGTACCTGCGGAGCATGGATCCTGTCAGCGATGACCAATACATGAAGTTGCATTATGTCGTGCATTGCTCATTAGACGCCGTGGAAGAGAAGGGTAAGGCACTGTGGCGAATACATGGGGGTAAGCCCCTCGAAGTCAGCTGGGTACACCCTTTCGCACGGCCGCCTTCCCGCATCCTGGGCACTTCGCCTTGAACCCTGCAGTACTCCTAAAGCGGGGCCCGGGCGACTCGCAAGATGCCTACCTGGGGCTGCTCTACCCCACTGAGGACTACAAGGTGTACGGGTGAGAACGTGTGCAAGAGCGCACCGCCTCGCCTCCCGTTCGCTCACCACGGGTGCCTCCTGTTGGCCTCCCGTCGGCCTCGCGGCCGTCACCTCCCCCACTGGTTCCGCTCCCGGAGCTCCTCTTGGGGTGACCCGGCAACCCGGCAGTGCAACCTCTCCGCCATTCATGTGGCATTTCTGACCTCACATCCCCCGTCCACCGCTGCACAAACATAACGGGCTTATTGTGCACTCGGGCCATCGCGGCCACCAAAACCTTGGGCCGACCGGTGCAAGCCAGCACCCAGCCGCTTCCCCATCTGCACCTCTGCCTCTGCCGCCGCCCATCCCCTCTCGCCGCTGCAGCTACCTGACCAACACCCACGTGAAGATCATCCTGCTGCTGGATGACGAGGCGCCCGTTAAGGACGAGGCGGTTTTGCGGGTAGGACGGGAGTCAGCGGCCGCAAGGCCTCACGGCGACCAGGTCTTGACTCCGCGTCCGGTCCGGCACAGCACCGGTCGTCGGTATATGACTGGGGCCACACCACTGGGTTGCTGTGCACGTGGACGCACCGGGGACCACTGCCCTCGCGGCGTAGGAGTACCTGCCGCCGCAGCACCTGGCGCCGTGAGGCACATGCACCCGTGCCGCGTACCAAGCACATGTCTGTGCAAAGGACCTTCCAGTCAGCGACCCGCTCCTCACAGCCTCTCGCCAGCATCGCACTCGTCACCATCGCCAACAACGCCGACGCCCCCATTGGCGAACCCGCCCCCTCTTCGCCCATCGACGCCTATTGACGCCAACGGGCCCCCGCCCCTCCCGGCAGGTTTTCCGGCGGCTGCACAGCCTGTACGTGGACACCACCTCCAACCCCTTCCACAAGTTCGGACTGCCCATCACCTCCCTCCGCTTCGACACACAGCTGGAGCAGATCGTGGCCGTGTACCCGCGACCGGGGGCCTCGCTGGGCGGCTTCATGACATGACCCCACACCCCACCTGACCCGACCCGACCCCATCTTAGGTCACTTGGGGGCTGGCCCCCGCCCCCGCAGCAGCAGCAGTTGTGTTTTGCGCCAGCAGCCTGGTAGCCCTCTCGTACGGACGGACGTGGCGCTGCCCGGGGGTTGCTCTTCGTGGTGGGCCAACCTCCGCCTCCACCACCACCAGCCAGGCGGCTTCACACTCGCGCAGCTGCCGGGAAGGAGGGCAAGGGGGCGTCGCTCAGGGGGGAGCTCACGACGCTTGGCGCTGATGTGGAGCGTGTCGGGCGGATCGGAGCGGAGCGGCTCTGGGTGTCCGAGCAGGGGCACCCGCTCGTGTGCCGGTGGGGCACGCTCACGCAGCGCCGAGGGACGCTGGTGGGGGCGGCGCCACCCTACACCCGCGCCAACCCCCAACCCCACACCGCCAACCGCGCGGGAAGACTGTGTTCGTCCGCTGTCGCAGCCGGCGCGTGAGCGATGAAGCGGACACACACACACACACACACACACACACAAGGGCCTGATGGCGCTGCAGCGGGAAGGGTCATGATGGCAGGCTGTGGTACCGGGCTGGTGGTCTCTCTGGGGGCCAGGCCCTCCACAAGGGGGGAGGGCGGTGGATGCGCAGCGCTTGGAGCCGCGGTGGCTGTGATCGATTGACGGCGTAAGAGTTGTCGTACCAGGGTCGTGGCGGGCGGTGCCGTACGCGCGGGTACGTGCGGGTGCGCATGCCGGGGTGACAAAAAGAAACAGCCCAGACAGGTGATGGTTCAGGGCCCGGGCCCAGGAGCTCTGCTGCGGCCCGGCTGCAAGCGGCGGCCTGGTGCTGCTGCCCTTCCCGCGGCGGCGTGACCGCCTGCACCGGGCTTGTAGGTGAGGAGCCGGGTGGTGTGGCTGTCGGACTGCCCCGCCGGCAGGGCAGGGCCCCCCCTCCCTCCCTCCCCGCCCCCAACGCAACGAATGAGGTCATTGCTGAGACGTTTTGTGCACAACGAGCGGCCCCTGTCAGGATTTCATTCCAATTTTAATTGTCCGTTTCTGGTGCTGTGTGTGTGTATGTGTGCGTTACCGGACGGACGGCGGACGGCGACGCATCCATCCCGCATGTGTCACTTTTTGAGGGGTCAAGTGGGTAGGCGGGTTGGTGGGTTAAATCACACGAAGCCCAGACACACCCAGCAAGTGGGTGGGTGGGTGGGTGAGCAGACGTGTGGTCCCGGCAGGTCGTCTTGGTCTGCGGGGGGGAAAGGGGTGTCTGAGGCTGCCACGACGACGGCCCACGACCCCCCCAGGCTGCAAATCGGGTGCCGCACCTCTCTGGACCGGTCGAGGTCAACAAGTGGGTGGCTGCCTCTGCGGCGCGCGGGTGACCTGACCTGACTTGACCTGTCGACCCGTCAGCTGTGGCTCGCTGATGCGGGTCGTCCCCCAATACCCCGTCCACCCTGTCCAGCTGGGCCCCGCGGTGCTGCTGGGCAGGGACACCCCCGCCCGGGTGCGATGGGCGGCGGGGACTGGTGGCCTGGAGGTGCTTCCCCGTAACCGTTCGTGACCTTTGGCTTAGTGGTGCGGATCGATCTTACAGCAGACACGGATGTCGAGTGAAGCGGCACTGGAGCGGCACTGCAAGACCACCGCTGCGTATGGTGGCGCATTGGTAACAGGGACGGTATGGTATGTCGTGTCGTGTCCGGGAGACACCCTAGAGTTACCGACTGGCCTGTGATGGGCGGCAGGCTGCCTCGAACGCCGAGCGCGTCACCGCCTGTCCTCGGCGAGGACTCCTCGCGCCGCTTCTCAGTGCTTTCCCCACACGTTCAGCGCACGGCGAGCGGATCGGCCTCCACCGGCGCACACCGCATCACACCCGGGCGAGTGGGCGACACTGCAGCGACATGCAAACGGTGCCCCCTCTGCGGCCTCCATCCCATCCAGGACCACCGCTTAAGAGTGGAAACCGCCCGGGTGGGTCGTCCCCGCCCACGTCTGCAAGCTCCGGTAGTCAGCCGCAACAGTATCATTCCAACCCACATCACGTCAACCTGTCCCGTCCGTACAGACACTGCGACTGCCGTACCTCCACATGCCACGGCTGCAGCAGCTGCAATCTCAGGTCACCGCGGCAGTCACCCATCCGCAGCCTTGGCCACAAAACCCCCACCCCACCACCACCTCCCAAGGAACGATACGATATCCTCGCGCCGCCAGATGGCGTTCCCCCACCAAGCAACCACCCCGGGGCCCCCGACGCTCTCTACCCCAGCCTCCCCGTCAGCATCTGCAGCTCCACCGCCCGGGTGAGTGCCAGCACCTCCTCGAGCGCCCCCATGCTCTCCTCCCGCTCCGACAGCGCCTGCCGCGCCAGCCGCACCTGCTCCATCCGCACCCGCCACTCCCGGCCCTCCAGCGCAGCCGGGTCCTGCGCCCGCAGCCGCGCCACCTCCGCCTCGATCGTCTCCAGGCTGGACATCGTCTCATCCTGCACCCGCTTCGCGTGGTTCAGCAGCCCCATCGCCTCCGCCTTGAACGACTCCAGGGACACCTGCTCCCCCGCCAGGGCCTCCGCCGCCGCCTGGCGGCCCTCCGCCAGCGCCGCCGCCGCAGTGAACACGTCCACGTCCAGCATGCCGCCCGTGAAGGCGTTACGAAGCCGCGCCGCCGCCTCGCCGCGCCGCCTCGCGGGGTCGGGCTGCAGCTGCGTGTCGGCGAGGATACCCAGGACGTCGTCCAGCAGCCGCTCCGCGGGGCTCGATGTACGGCGTTCGTACATGTACCGCAGGGCGCGGTACAGCGACGCGATGCGCTCCGTCTCCGCGGGACTCTGTCGCATGGCCAGCGACGCCGTGTAGCGCCGCTCCAGCAGCACCAACATCTGCGAATCCACCTCGGGGGCGGCCGCCTCCAACTTGGCCTCCAGCTCCGCGCCGGAGGCCGACAGCAGGTCCACCAGCAGCGCCACACGCCGTTGCCCGGCCGCCTCCTCCTCCGGGTCAACCGCCTCCGACCCGCCTTCGTCCTCGTCCTCCTCCTCCTCCTCCTCCTCCTCGACATAGACGGCGTCGCCACGCGGACGCGGTGGGGCGAAGGAGACCGCGGCCCCAGCCGCAGCCGCCGCCTGGGTCCCACCCCGCGGCGCGGGGTTCGGGGCGCTATCCTGCGCCGCAGCACGGGCGGTGTCGCGGCCGCCGGCGGTGGCGGCGGCAGCGGCAGCGACCGTCTTCGCCCCCGGCGGTGCGGTTGCCGCCGCTCCTGCTGCCGCCTTGGGCGCCTGAGCTCGCCCCTGCGTCTGCGCCTGCCCAGGCTGCGGCTGCGGCTGCGGGGCTCCCCCCCGGGCGCTGGATTCCACGTCCACCTCCTCCTCCGCCTCCACCTCCTCCGCGTCGGCAATCGGGTCGACGCCCTGCTTGACCCGCTCGAATGCGCGCGCCACGTAGTTGGCGGCGTTCACGCGGGTCCCCAGTGCAATCAGCTTGTCGTAATCAAGATCTAGATTCGGGTCGTCGTCACCGCTGCTGATGTCCCCGGCGGCGCCGGCGGCGCTTGCGGCCAGCTCCGCCGCCGCCTCCCCCAACTCGCCCAACGCGGACAGGTCCCCCAGGTCGGTCAGATCGCCGTCCAGCTGGAAGCGCTCACCGATCCGCGGGTCTGGCAGGGGCAGGTCCAGAATGTCGTCAAGGTTCAGCTGCGAAGGATCGTATGGCAGGGCGAAGGACGGGGTTGATGCGGCAGCTGCCGTGTCCGTAGGCGGCGGCGGGGGCTCGGGCCCGAACGGCCGTCGTGCGCTGCTGGTAGTGGTGTCGGCAGCGGCGGCGGCCGCTGCCGCGGCCGCAATTTCGGCAGCCGCTTCCGCCAGTGGCACTGAGTCCGATGACCGTGGGGGCTGCTGCTGCTGCTGCTGCTGCTGCTGGGACGGCGGTGGCGGCTGCGATTGCGCCATCTGGTTATCAGCGACGGCAACAGGTTTGGCCTTGGGGGGCCTCCCACGCCGCTTGGGAAGCGCCGCAGCGCCGGCAGTGCCCCCCGGAGACGGCGATGAGGACCCCGGCCCTGGAGCGGCGGCCACCGACCCCGGCGTGGTCCCTCCGTGACCCGGCGGTGCGGGAGGCGGCGGCGGTGGCTCCGGGCCGAAAGGCCGTCGTGATGCCGTCTGCTGCTCCTTGGGTTGCTGCGGTGCGCCCGCGCGCCCACTGGTGTTGCCGCCAGGAGCGACGCGTCCCGAAGTGGAGGGCTCTGCCCGGGTGGTGCCTGCGACCTGTCCGTCATCGTAACGATCAGCAGCAGCCGCAGCCGCAGCTGCAGATCCATCACGATTGGCTGCAGCGGTCCGATGACGGATGCGACTGCTCCAGGACGGGTGTGACGTACGGACAGGCACTGGGACCCCAGCACCTCTGGCGGCACCTGCGCTTATACTCGGACAGTCAAGGACCTGTCTGCCCAGGCTGGTTGGGCGGGCTAGAGGCGCGGCCCCATAGCCCAGCATTCTCGCAGCCTGCCACGGTGTTGGCGGCGCGCCCGTCAGAAGACCGACACTAAGGGAGGGGTTGAATTATGCGCGTAAGGTTTTCTAGTCCGCTCCAATTATGATGGATGTGCCAACTCCACAAATCGGTTGCACTGGAGGCGATGGCGCTGTCAAATTTTCGGAATGGACACGGCAAGTCCGGACAAATGTGCCATCTGAGCCTGTGGTGGCTAACCAAACTTCTACCCAAGTATCCCTTGATCATAGCGCCTAATTCAGCATGGAACGGTTGACCTCAGCTGTGCAACTCGGTGTGTACGAATTTTACGACAACCTGCTTTACAAATGCAATGCAACGGCAAGCAAGCCGCTGAAGGCATGTCAGGTGATCACACCCTACAGGAGCATATACATGCAGCCCATACATTTAATGCCGCGTTTCGCTTTATTGTGCAGAGCTACAGAGGCTATGACCTGGTTAAACTTGCATTTATTTGACGCCTTGTCTCCAGAAGCAATGCACTTATAATACTGATCATGAAGTGCGAGCGGTTGACTGCAATCTTTTGCCTGCTTTGCCCGCTGGTGGTTGTGGTCGCCTCTAACCACGAATTTGGAACATGGGGATCAGACGGCATGGAAGTCGCTGTCAGTCGCCGAATTCTAGAGAAGAACAGCACTGATACAGGCTCGGACTCGGGGGGACCCAGGTTCACGGGTGCTTTGGCGCTTTACAGTCTCTTTGGAATATTTGTTTTATCTAGTGTCGTCACTTGTGTAATTGGTAAGGCAGTCCCACACAAGCGATTTTCGTCTTTCGACGGTCCAGAGTTGGTGTTGCCCTACGGCTTAACCACATAGAACTCCCTCAGGCGAATAAGGGAAATGCGCATTGTATTTTACTGCTCTTCAGCATCATTGGGACAATGTCAGGGATGGGCAATTCCTGGATTCGGACGATATTCGTTAACCACCACCTACTTGTAACGGTGACTCGTCCAAGCTAACATTTCCCCGCGCCGTCTTCCCCAGGGATCATCGTCACGTTCCAGTGGCCAAATCCTCGGATATGCTGCTATCGCACACCCTACACGGACATACCCTCCAGCGAGAGCTGTGGCTGCTGCGCGCTCCATCGGCTTAACATCGGTGAGGTGGGGTCCCCTCCCTGCGCAACTCACGTCCGCACAGATCACATCTGCTTAACGGGGTCCACTGTCTTCAATAGCCTCTGGTTACGAACCGACCACCACCATTCGCTTCCCACCGTGCGGCCAGCGCACCCGGTTGCAGCCCCGCCGGACAGGCAAAAGACAATGCGCGTTAGCCAACATCAGGGCGCCACCAGCGTTGGAGCGCAGTAGCTGAGGCACACGCAGTAGGTCGTTCAATCCAGCCTTCAGGTCTCCCTCGGCCCCTACCGACTAGATCGCGCATTCCCCAGTCGTGTGCGGTCTGGAGCCGTCTGCTGATGGCCGACTTGGAAAGACTGGCGAAGGGATACCCACCTCTCCTTTTGAATAGCGACCCAGCGCCGTACGGTGCCACCGGGGACTCCTACGCGCCTGCCATGGAGCTGTTCAAACCCCACCCCGTGTCAACAGTGTGGCGCTGTGGCCGGCCCCTTCCCCTTCCCGCTGACCGCAGGCTTTGCCGTGACGTGGCTGGCCCTGCTGGTGCTGCTGGTCCTGGCGCTGCTCGTGTACCTCATGGCGGCGGCGGCGGTGCTGGCCATTGTGCATGCGGCCATCGCATACCGGCTCATACGCCAGCTTAAGAGGCCGTTCACCGCGACCCCGCAGCTGCAGCTGGTGGGGACGGTGGCCGTCCACGCGCCCGCTGGACTCGCGGTGGGTGGGTTGGCCCTCTTGGCCGGATAAGGCCCGCCATGTCGTGACGAGGACCAGGATGATGCGGATCGGAAGCGGGGTGGGGCGGCATGTGGGCGTCATGACGGCCCCCACCGGGGCTCCCCACCCGGGGTCCGCAAAGTAGAGCGACCGGCAGCGCGGATCATTTTCTTCGGGGTACGGTACGGTATCCGGGTAGCTCAGGAAGACGCACCCGTCATCCTCAGCTTCACTGCGATGTCGGACTGCAGGGGCGGCACACGGGGTGTCGGAGATGGCCCTCATGTCGTCCGTACTCGGGGTGGGAATCCCCCGCAAGCGGCTTCCCAGGGACTGGCTTCCCGTTTGCCCCTGACTCTGTGCGCTGTCCCTTTGCGCCCTCCCTGGTGTGATGTGATGTTCAGATCGGCCACGTGGTGGATTGCCCGCTGCCGGGAGTCCCGGTCCCGGGCATCCCGGTCATGAACGTGCCCATGTCGGTGGCCGTCGTGGGCGCCCGCCTGCAAACCCATGTCAATTATGAAAACAACGGCGGCAGCGGCGGCACGGGCGATGGCACTGGCGGCAGCCCGGCCCGCCAGGGCGAGCGCGGGGCTGGCGGTGACTGCAGATCAGCTGCCGGCGGCGACGGTGGTGACGGCGCTCCGGGCACGGCCGCCCGCAGCAACAGCTGCAGGGATCTAGACTGCAGTCACGTGTCAGCACAGCCAGCCCAGCCGGCAACTTTCCGGGATGGTCCTGGAGGAGATCGCGGGGCAGGCAGGCAGATGCGCATGGGTGAGCCTTCAGGGACGTCGGGGCAAGGCGGCGGCGCGGCGACTGCTGCGCCGGCTGGGGCTGCGAATAGGACGCAGGCCTGGGTGGGTCAGCCGCAGGTGGTGCTGGATCCCTCGGCGGTGCCCGCGGATGCCGACGCGGGCGCCAGTGCCAATTTCTCCCCGCAACGAGCACCCGGGCAGTCGACATCCCCGCCGTAGCGGCGGCAGTGTCCGGTGGCATTAAACGTGCTGCATATCAAACACATCGCTTGGACCCCTCTTTATTACTGCATGTGACTTTGCATGTTGCATGCATTGCGTTGACGGGTTGTCTGGGACGTCAGGGTAGGAGGGTGGATGCATCTCCTGCGTTGCGCAGGGTCCCTTGAGATGGCCGCGGCTCTCACACGATCCCGGTCTTGATGCCCCTGTGGTTCTATTCGTATTCATTCGATGTCGCGAGCGATATAACACCAGCAGCTATAATCGGATGTCCTGCTTGTGGGGGTGTGCGTGGGGCGTCATGAGGAAAAGTGGGATTCGGTGGAGCCATGCAGGCGCTGCATGAAGAGGATCTGTCCCGTATCTGTCTTGTCATGGTACTGCTCCGTTGCAAGGCGCGAGCAGGTTACAGAACTGTGCGTAGGGTAGACACTGCCCAAGATTGCATTCGGAGGGCGTGGCGCGGACGTCGTGTTGTGTGTGTGTGTGTGCGTGTGTATGTTTGCCATGCATTAATAGTCCCACACTGTCTGCATGCCCGTCGCATGGCTGGGTGTTTTTACCAGCAGTTATGGATACCAGCGGGAGCCGGAGCTCATCTGCAGGTATCCTGCAAAGTGGGAGTCTTTCTAGTTACTGCTGTGGTTCTACAGTACCTATGGCCCCCTGACCTTCGTGCGCTTCCGCTTGCTGGGCTTGCGTCAGATCGCCGCCCCCCGAGTTGAAACTTGGACCTTTCCTGCTACATCATCGCATCATGGGTGTCGGGTGCCTGCATGCCTAGGGTAATCTCTCCGTTCGTCGCTTCGTTTACGTGATAGTGATTACTTACCGGTTAAGGGCTGCTTGTTGGCAGGTGATGCCATGTCCCAAGGATATGGCAGAGAGTGGAGGGATTGCTGGGTGTCAGATTTGTTCTAGGGGGGGCTCAGGCATGCCAAGGGTCGCGGGAAGCGCCGCCTTTGCTCGATTGGAAGCAGGACGGAGTCGTGTTCGCAACGGTCGCAAGGACGTGTGTAGGAGCCCGTGTAAAGGCGGCCACGGGTCCTTGCGGTTGCAGTGCGTGTGGAACTCGCTCCTCTATATTACCCCACTAGGGTTAGGTGTCAGGGATCACCGGAGGCCCGATCTGATGGACCGGATGGTGACAGCCGAGTTAGCACGGCGAGGCACGGCGCTGGTGCCTGAGCAGTCGCAACGCAGGGTGGCAACCTGGGCTGGTTCGTCCGAACCGCAAGACGTGCCCTTAGGAGTCATGAACGATACGACAGGTTCACCTTAGGGTAACCTTTGCTCTTGCGCGTCGTGATCCATGGGATGACCTAAGCTACCACCCCACCCGCAAGCGCGCAGGCGGCTCACCAACCCTACACCGAAAAAGTGCGCACGCTTACCGATGAGGTACCGTATGAATAAATGAATGTTACAGCGGACCACGCCCACGGATGACGTCCCACAACGGGGCTCTAAATGTCAAGGTCAAGCCTACCCCTGGCTACCAACCGCAGCAAAACATCGACTGACGTCACACTGTCCCAGCCGCACAAATCGGAAGCCAGCATAAGCCAACAATTACAGTTTGGTGTGCATTGCACACTCGAGTCCGCCATTCCTATTTTTATCACGTTGACGGCAAGACAATCTCTCGGCAAGCCCTGTTGATCGCGTGGGAGGGGCTTCCGTGGAGGGACAGAAGCCGATGCACAGCCACTCATGCATGTCAGCCCGCGCTTCACCTCTGGATCCCCAGTGAGCGGTGCACTCTACCAGGACCATCGAGGCCCCCAAGTGCCGTTCGTCATCGGCACGCCCGGCGGCAGCAACACCCCAGACTGCCATTGTACTGCAGCTGGCGCGGCTGGGTGTCGCCGGCGGTACGAGTCGGGTAGCACGCCGCGCATGTTGACCTGCGGCAGGCAGGGCACCGGCGGCGGTGCAGCGCCGGGGGCCGGCGAGGTTGCCAGTCCCACCCATGGGCCCAAACGCCCGTGGGGAGATTCGAAGAAGAGTAGCTGCACGCCCCCTTAATCGCGCGTAGGGCAGATGGTCATGCAAGTGCCACGCTCTAAGTGGCGTTGGTCGTTGAATGAACAATCTGAATAGCCTTGCCGTGGTCGCTGTTGTTGCACAGACCACTCCATGTACGAGGCTCCAGCTGAAGCTTGTGCGCACAGGGAACCAGACCTCTCCCTCTAGGGAGCTGCCCACATCTCATACTACCCACCCATATGCAATCCGCGTCACCAAAAGTTCGCTGCGCCTGATAATCCATGTCCCGTACCTCAGGATTGGCTGGCCCCTCCGTAAACTTGAGCCAGCAGTCTCCCTTGGTGTGATGATGAGCGTCAGGCTCGAAGCACACCTCGTCCGGGCAGTACGCGAACGCGTTGCATGGCAGGTGCTTGAAGGGCCCTGCGACAGAACAAACCGCCGAGTCAGTCGCGCGCCCACAGCCAAAGGATGGTCCTCAGGACTACAGCTAGCTACACGTTCTGCGGGGCCGTCCGTCAAAGCCCTGTTTGGGGCATGGGCAGTTATCACTTTTGTAACTGCTGCCAAGGGAAGATGCGCCGTCACCTCCTCTTCACTTAGCTAAAAAAGCTTTTACTCGTCGTGCCTGGTATGCGGGACAGCTGTCCACAGCCAGCGGAGGGATCTCGGCATGTGGGCGCTGGATGAAGAACAGGTCCTTCAAGGGCTGTCACCCCCTACTCATGTATTTGTAGGATGAGCCTGAATGTCACTTATCCTGGATCCAGGGTGCGGATCATGTCAAGCTGTTGTTCATGTGGTTGCCCGGGAAGGGATGCTGTTCATGTGCCGGTCTGTTAGACCATTCCCCGCCCCACACCAACACCCAGCCACCCACCCTCCACGGTATCTGGCATATGCTTCTTGCAGTGCTCCGCGCATTCCTCCACCGACTTCTTTTTGTTGTTAATGCCCCAGTACCTGCGTGGAAGCGCCAACGGCCAAAACGAAAGCATGGGTACGGACGCCGCATACACAGGCGGAGGCGCGCTTCAGAGCTTCCTTCAGCCGTATTAAGGTCCACGCGGGACGGCTACGATGGTTTGTTCCAGGAGGGCCCATGGCAAGGCCACCCATGTAAATAATCCCCCTTCGCCCGCCCTGTCCCGGATCCTTCATCCCAAAACTCTGCGTCCCCGTGCCCGTGCACGACATATGTGATCACGTACGAAGCGCTCAGCCCAGCTGTAAGGCCGCCAGACCGCATGCCCAAGCCCGCAGTGCCGCGCTGTGTTGCTACCCAGTCCACACTGCACCCACGAACAGTCGCGCCTCCCCCCCGGAGACATGCATCCGCAGAACCAACACACTTGCCACACTCACACAGCCAACCCATCGTAGTCAGCCGCCTTCTCAATGTGAACCACCAGATCCGACTGCTTGCCGCCTGAAGCGTAGTACTCCGCCCACCACTTGGCTGTTGGGGAGTCCTCCAGGCACTTGGGTACCACGTGCGCGTAGCTGAGGCAGGCGGGTGAGGAGGGGACCCTGGACGTCAAACTCACACACAGCGACGCATGCATCAGGTGCGAAATGCCTGCGGCACAAGCAAATCACGCGTACCGTTCGTACCGTTCATACTATGTGTGCAATTGTACGAGGCGGGCCATTCACAAAGACTACCGTAAAAGCGCGGTAAGAACCAACACAGCCACACAAGCAGCGCTTCTAAGATCCGTTCCATGCAACCCCGGCTGCATCCTATGTTAACGCCTACCCGTCCACGGCCGGCGAACCGCAAACACGGGTCATCATGGCCTGTGTGGTATTAGCAAGCTTCTCGTCCGCCAGCTTCTCTGCGGCTGTTTTAGCCGCAGGCGCTGTGGCTGGATCTGCGAATCGGAAAGCCACGGGGATGTCTTCACTGACATGAATTGGCGCAGCAGATCGATGTGGAGACACGTGCATGAAATTCATCTTGACAGCAGGCTCACGCGTAACCACCGGCCCCCCGGATGTGCCGGCTGTCGTCACCTGGGAAAGCAGACCGCGCACCTGCCACCGCTTGCCCATCGGACCCAAGCTTGCAACCAGCAAACGCGCAGAATGCCGTCGTCTTGTGATGTTGCGCGAGTGATAGATGAATATGTGTGGTCCTCAAGATCTTCGGGTGTACGGGGGGGAGGGAGGTCACGAGCGCCGGGGTTTGAGTGATGCGCACGTATTTACAAAACATGTCGCTTAAAACCTTCCAGCAACCACAAATCCGTTCAGATTACACAACGAACTTACGTGGTGGAAGTTCATCGTGAGGAAGCCGCTGAACATGTCCAACCAGTGACGCAACGACACAAAATGTACTTGTTAGCCACAGCTTTTCATTGCGAACGATAAGGGAGAAATGATGCTCTGGTTTGGAACTGCTTCGCACAAGACTCACCAAGCCAAAGCAAGCAGACCGATAAGAACCAGCTTCCATGGGCTCTGGGGCTTCTCAGGATTAGTCTGCATGATTCCGACTACTAGATCAAAAGCGAAGCGAACCGAGATTGTCTTTATAAGGCAACAGCATACATCACGATCGGAAATGGTCAAAGAGGGTTTTATGCGCAGGATGCGTTAAACTACAAACATCGACACGTCTTGGAGGTGTGCGCCTGATAAAATACCACGCAAGCACGAAAGTTCAGGCAAGCAAATAGGGAAGCTCGCTAGACGTACGGCATTGGGACGAGTAACTGTCAGGCAATCATCTCGACCACCCCGTCACCGCGGTCAAGGTAGCGCTCGCGATATAGTTCGCCTAGTACTGGCAAATACATCAATTGATTGGCGCAAGTAGAATGCCGCCAAAGCAACGCACGAGCTTTGTCGCCTACGCCGTCCCTTTCGTTCTTTTCATGCTTGGAGGATGGTGGGGGCTTGCACAGCTTGTCGACAGCAAACGACAACTTCAGGTGGATCATTCGTGGCAAGCGACGGGTTCCCGGCACGGGTTGCGACGTCTTGCGCCTTACATGAAATGCATGCCCGCATCGCGGCGCGTGAGGCACAGTTCATCTCCCACTGTTTGCCCGTCAAGCAGCATCGCAGCAACCTGGTCGCACGTTGCTTTCGGCAAACCAATCCGCGCTTGACACTTTCCGTCGCCACGATCAACACCTGCCTTGCTGTTACCAGTATGTTTGAACACCCTTGCTTCGCAGAACGCGACCAGAGGACTGGACTTGGTGGAGGAAATGGACCCGCTGGAGCGCATGAGGCGACGGTACGGCCTGCAAGACGGTGCTGGCGGTTCTACGACACCCGCCTCGGGCCGAAGCCGACGTGCACAGGACGACGTCCCCAGCCTGGAGGCAGAGCTAGCGGACATCCAGAGCAAGGTGGACATCTACAACTTCGACTACAAGCCTGTACCTCGTCCAGCTGACGAGGAATGATTGATTACCCTGGGTTGGGTTGGGTGTTCCTTTCTTTTCAACCTGGGGAGCCCAGCGCGGCGCCTGCCACATGGAGGCGCGCATGCACGCCTGCTGGCGCCCGACGGGTTCGAGATGACGTTTCGTTGCGCGCTCATGATCCGGACAGCGGCTGTGTCTTAGGCATCAAAGCAGCACCGTGCAGATTGTCCGAATGCATGATTCCTTACTGAACGAATGAGGCCGGAATGAGACGTGGGCACCTTGGCGCGGCGGTAGCTAGGCGGCGTGAACGTCAAAGCTGGTGTGGCGTGGTGCACACTGCGTACTGCTTACGGTTAGAGCTGAAATCTACTCCGCGTGTCAGGTATGTCGGTGTGTGTGTGAAGAGGCGCCCGTCTCCTGTCACTGGTGCTGCTTCGTGAAAGGAGCGGCGCGGAAGCCACCAGGGTCGCCAATGGGGGCGGAGCGACTTGGCCGCGTCTCGTCTGGACACCGGTCCTCCCGCGCGTGCTTCGTTGTGTTGGCTACCACATGTCGATTAACCCTGCACAACGTTGTTCCGGTAGGCCAAGCTTCGTGGACTTCGGCGGCCTCCGGGTCCCCTCGTGTGGCATGGTAGCCAGGCGCCTTCCCGCTGCCCCGACTGCATATCTGCTGGGGCTTGCCCTGGCATTGACCGCTGATCCCTTTTCGGGGTCCGCTGTAACGTTCATGCATTCATATTTCGTCCCCAAGGGAGCCAGGTGATGGCCGCCCGTTCCCAGGGTGTCCAGCTGTCCACCCTGCTGCCGACATCGTGGTGCCACACGGCGGTGTGATATGCGCAGCGCTGCACAGCTCTGATGCGTCAGGCCCGCAGTGCGACCAGTCCGCGACGGAACGTCCCGCGTGATCGCAAGGCATCGACTCGGGCTAGCAGTCGCGTGCAGACCCCACCCGGGTGACGTGTTTCCATACCGGGACAGGTCGGGACATCACAAGATGTCGTTCCCCCTCCCGCCTGCCGTTTCCACCTCCCGCCTGCAAGGTGCACATCCATGGCAACCACTGCAAGCGACGCACGTGATGCCGCAAAGCATCAAGTCGCTTGTGCGGCGCCGGCCGTCACAGCGGCACCGATCCTAGTCTGGCGACGCCCGGTGCAACTAACCGCGCTTGGCTCCTGCCAACACGACTAGGTACCGCGCGCGTTCTTGTCCCATCAGGGTAGGCAACCCTGACCCAGATGTCGTCCTCCACAAGCTCTCATGACCCAGGTGGAGGCCATCGCAGGACGAGCACACCACATGCCCCCCAGTGTCGCGGAGCGGCATGCGCCATGAACCGGTCCCGACTCTTCATCCTCCTCCTGCTCGTGCGGCGTCGTCGATGATAGCGCTGCACCACTGGGTTCCCGTCGAGTCCACGCTTTTCGTGGTGGTGATAACCACCGGTTGAGCATTGAAGCCGGTTCAGCCTTCCAGTCCACAGCTCTGACACTTGCCCTATCAAGATGCCGCCTCACAACCTTGCTGATCGGCACCAAGGCCGAGGCGAGTCCCACCAAAACGCCACCAAGAAGCCACAGGAAGCTGCAAGGGCGAAGTGGGTGGGCAGTACTCCCGCCTCCACCGCAACACCTGGCTCAGGGGTCCGCCGCTCTCAGGGTCGACGCCTACCGCTGACGGGACCTGGAGAGGGCGGCGGACTGCCAGCTGCGCGAGGGACATCGGGACGAGGATCCGCAGCCCTTCTGGCGCTGCGCCCGGCGTTTCCATCCGCGGACCCCAAGCAGCGCTACTGGGTCATGTACCGCCCTCCCAACTCCCGCAGCACCGTCCCTGAGCCTCCCCCGCAGGCCCCGCAGCTGTGCGCCGCCCTAGGAGACCCGGCCGCGCGGACAGCTTCAAGGGGGAATGTCCTTGTCTCCAGGGTTGGTCAGTGCCTCCAGACACACCGCTGCCATGTCGGCGAGGCAGATGGACCCGGTGGCTGCCTTGACGTTGGCCAGGTCTGAAAAGAGGGAAGGGGGAAGGCGGGGGTCGCAGGGGCCCTGCCTTGTCAGGGCGGAGGGCGGAGGAAACAGACGCGCGCCAAGCGAGCTCCGACAAGCAGTACACAACCACGCGGGGTAGCACAAACGCGGACTAAGATGATGCCCTTCCCCTCCCGTAAGTGTTCAGAGCACCGTTTCTGGAGCGTCAATCGGAGGGATGTCCCCTCTCCCCAGTCCGCCCCAACCCGGCCACGCAAAAGCCTCCTCCCCAGTCCCCCCCAACCCGGCCACGCATAAGCCTCCTCCCCAGTCCGCCCCAACCCGGCCACGCATAAGCCTCCTCCCCAGTCCGCCCCAACCCGGCCACGCATAAACCTCCTCCCCAGTCCGCCTCAACCCGGCACGCATAAGCCTCCTCCCCACCCGCCCTAACACGGTCACGCATATGCCTCCTCCACCCCAGCCGGCCCAAACCGTGCCACGCATAGCCTTCCACCCTCAGCCGCCCCAGCCCGGCCACTCATAGGCCTCCTGCACCCCAACCTCCATCCCCCCATACTCCCCGAGCCTCCCCTGGCCTCGGCGGGCTCTAGCAGCTAGGACTGCGTATCCGGCAGCTCCACCAGCGGCTCATCAGCGGGGCCAGTTGGGTGGATAGGTCCGTCCAAACGGGATCCGCCGCCTTATGCAGAGAACCGGCAGCCCCAGCGCCCGCAGTCGTACCGCCGTACCCCAGGGCCGCAGACCGGACCGAATCCGTGAGAGGCCCGCAGGTGCCTGCTTGGGGCTGCCGCAGTCGTACCGCCGTACCCCAGGGCCGCAGACCGGACCGAATCCGCGAGAGGCCCGCAGGTGCCTGCTTGAATGTGAAGGACGCAAAGCAGTGGCGGCAGACAGGAGAGGCGCCGGAGAGGTCGCGGATCGGCGGCGGCTAGGCGCCGTGATGCCGGCGGCAGCGTCGGCCTGTGGAACGGCCACGTAGGCCGACAGAGCCTGTTGCGCCACTGGCCGTCACCACAGTTGCACGCCATGCCGAAGCTGACGCCTGGGCGCTGTGGGAGTCAGCGGCGGCGCCAAACGTTGCGGTGGCCAGCGCAGATGAACGTTCAGTCACACAGGTATGTGACGCGACAACGGGAATGTGCGAGGCGACGTCAGCGCGCGGGATGATACGACTGCACCCCATACGCTCCTCTACAACGACTGCGGACGCTCACCCAGGCTTGGGCTCTTTGTTCCTGAACATATACGGTACCCCCGGGCACTAAGGCCAATCTTGAACCCTCTGGCAGCAGCTGCCGCCACTGCTGCTACTGCCGCCGCCGCCGCTGGCGATAGCGGCACCGGCCGCTGCTCCGCACACGACGCAGCCGTGTCCAGACAGCATCCGCGCTGCAGCGGCTCGCTGGCCGGCCGCGACAGCTGCTATGCCCATGACAGTGCTTCCGACCAAAGCCCTGACCACGTCCGACTACACCCTCAAGGTTGCCGTTGACACTGTCCGCCATTGTCATGCCGTCGCGTCCTGGGCATGGGCAGATGTCGGACAGCGCCACCTCGATGCCGGAGGGCCGAAGGTGGAAAAGCGGGGAGGGAAAGAGGGGGGCAGACGTCAATAAACAGCTTGGTAGCGCATGGGGCAATAATACCGCACACACAAATACACACACACAAACACCCCGATACGCGCCCTACAATGTTGACGCCTATGTTTGCTGGCTGTGCTTTCTTTAGCTGTAGCTGCGCTTTTAGGTTTGCTGTACTTTGGCTGTAGCTGTTGCTGCTGTCAGTTTGTCGTTTCACTCGGGGGTGCGAACGCGAACGCACTTGCAGATAGAGACTCTGGAGGACGTGACGCGTCTTGCATCACCCACCGATCAGGCCGCCTTGCATTGAGACCCGTGACGCGTGTTGGTCCCAACTGAAGCGCATCATCGGCAAGCATATCCAAGATAGATAGACCTGAAGGGTGGCGACGCGGGAGGAGTAGGGAGGGAGGCGTAAGAGACGTAAATGTGGGGGCGTTATCAGGGCACGGAAGAAGGATCGGCAGGACTGTACGAGACTGTACGGAACCCAGATGGTCGAAGCGCACAAGATCCTCGACAACGCATGGATGGTACGGCGAGAAGATAGGCAAGACTATCCAACCACGGATACCACGGAGCCGCTGGCCATGACCGGAATCGTACGTGCATGCCTCGGACCTGCTAACACCACCCTTACTACACCCTCAAGGTTGCCGTTGACACTGTCCGACATTGTCATGCCGTCACGTCCTGGGCATGAGCAGATGTCGGACAGCGCCACCTCGATGCCGGAGGGTCGAAGGGAAAAAGGGGGGAGGGAAAGAGGGGGGGAGACGTCAATAAACAGCTTGGTAGCGCATGGGGCAATAATACCGCACACACAAATACACACACACAAACACCCCGATACGCGCCCTACAATGTTGACGCCTATGTTTGCTGGCTGTGCTTTCTTTAGCTGTAGCTGCGCTTTTAGGTTTGCTGTACTTTGGCTGTAGCTGTTGCTGCTGTCAGTTTGTCGTTTCACTCGGGGGTGCGAACGCGAACGCACTTGCAGATAGAGACTCTGGAGGACGTGACGCATCTTGCATCACCCACCGATCAGGCCGCCTTGCATTGAGACCCGTGACGCGTGTTGGTCCCAACTGAAGCGCATCATCGGCAAGCATATCCAAGATAGATAGACCTGAAGGGTGGCGACGCGGGAGGAGTAGGGAGGGAGGCGTAAGAGACGTAAATGTGGGGGCGTTATCAGGGCACGGAAGAAGGATCGGCAGGACTGTACGAGACTGTACGGAACCCAGATGGTCGAAGCGCACAAGATCCTCGACGACGCATGGATGGTACGGCGAGAAGATAGGCAAGACTATCCAACCACGGATACCACGGAGCCGCTGGCCATGACCGGAATCGTACGTGCATGCCTCGGACCTGCTAACACCACCCTTACTACACCCTCAAGGTTGCCGTTGACACTGTCCGACATTGTCATGCCGTCACGTCCTGGGCATGAGCAGATGTCGGACAGCGCCACCTCGATGCCGGAGGGTCGAAGGGAAAAAAGGGGGAGGGAAAGAGGGGGGGAGACGTCAATAAACAGCTTGGTAGCGCATGGGGCAATAATACCGCACACACAAATACACACACACAAACACCCCGATACGCGCCCTACAATGTTGACGCCTATGTTTGCTGGCTGTGCTTTCTTTAGCTGTAGCTGCGCTTTTAGGTTTGCTGTACTTTGGCTGTAGCTGTTGCTGCTGTCAGTTTGTCATTTCACTCGGGGGTGCGAACGCGAACGCACTTGCAGATAGAGACTCTGGAGGACGTGACGCGTCTTGCATCACCCACCGATCAGGCCGCCTTGCATTGAGACCCGTGACGCGTGTTGGTCCCAACTGAAGCGCATCATCGGCAAGCATATCCAAGATAGATAGACCTGAAGGGTGGCGACGCGGGAGGAGTAGGGAGGGAGGCGTAAGAGACGTAAATGTGGGGGCGTTATCAGGGCACGGAAGAAGGATCGGCAGGACTGTACGAGACTGTACGGAACCCAGATGGTCGAAGCGCACAAGATCCTCGACGACGCATGGATGGTACGGCGAGAAGATAGGCAAGACTATCCAACCACGGATACCACGGAGCCGCTGGCCATGACCGGAATCGTACGTGCATGCCTCGGACCTGCTAACACCACCCTTACTACACCCTCAAGGTTGCCGTTGACACTGTCCGACATTGTCATGCCGTCACGTCCTGGGCATGAGCAGATGTCGGACAGCGCCACCTCGATGCCGGAGGGTCGAAGGGAAAAAGGGGGGAGGGAAAGAGGGGGGGAGACGTCAATAAACAGCTTGGTAGCGCATGGGGCAATAATACCGCACACACAAATACACACACACAAACACCCCGATACGCGCCCTACAATGTTGACGCCTATGTTTGCTGGCTGTGCTTTCTTTAGCTGTAGCTGCGCTTTTAGGTTTGCTGTACTTTGGCTGTAGCTGTTGCTGCTGTCAGTTTGTCGTTTCACTCGGGGTGCGAACGCGAACGCACTTGCAGATAGAGACTCTGGAGGACGTGACGCGTCTTGCATCACCCACCGATCAGGCCGCCTTGCATTGAGACCCGTGACGCGTGTTGGTCCCAACTGAAGCGCATCATCGGCAAGCATATCCAAGATAGATAGACCTGAAGGGTGGCGACGCGGGAGGAGTAGGGAGGGAGGCGTAAGAGACGTAAATGTGGGGGCGTTATCAGGGCACGGAAGAAGGATCGGCAGGACTGTACGAGACTGTACGGAACCCAGATGGTCGAAGCGCACAAGATCCTCGACGACGCATGGATGGTACGGCGAGAAGATAGGCAAGACTATCCAACCACGGATACCACGGAGCCGCTGGCCATGACCGGAATCGTACGTGCATGCCTCGGACCTGCTAACACCACCCTTACTACACCCTCAAGGTTGCCGTTGACACTGTCCGACATTGTCATGCCGTCACGTCCTGGGCATGAGCAGATGTCGGACAGCGCCACCTCGATGCCGGAGGGTCGAAGGGAAAAAGGGGGGAGGGAAAGAGGGGGGGAGAAGTCAATAAACAGCTTGGTAGCGCATGGGGCAATAATACCGCACACACAAATACACACACACACAAACACCCCGATACGCGCCCTACAATGTTGACGCCTATGTTTGCTGGCTGTGCTTTCTTTAGCTGTAGCTGCGCTTTTAGGTTTGCTGTACTTTGGCTGTAGCTGTTGCTGCTGTCAGTTTGTCGTTTCACTCGGGGGTGCGAACGCGAACGCACTTGCAGATAGAGACTCTGGAGGACGTGACGCGTCTTGCATCACCCACCGATCAGGCCGCCTTGCATTGAGACCCGTGACGCGTGTTGGTCCCAACTGAAGCGCATCATCGGCAAGCATATCCAAGATAGATAGACCTGAAGGGTGGCGACGCGGGAGGAGTAGGGAGGGAGGCGTAAGAGACGTAAATGTGGGGGCGTTATCAGGGCACGGAAGAAGGATCGGCAGGACTGTACGAGACTGTACGGAACCCAGATGGTCGAAGCGCACAAGATCCTCGACGACGCATGGATGGTACGGCGAGAAGATAGGCAAGACTATCCAACCACGGATACCACGGAGCCGCTGGCCATGACCGGAATCGTACGTGCATGCCTCGGACCTGCTAACACCACCCTTACTACACCCTCAAGGTTGCCGTTGACACTGTCCGACATTGTCATGCCGTCACGTCCTGGGCATGAGCAGATGTCGGACAGCGCCACCTCGATGCCGGAGGGTCGAAGGGAAAAAGGGGGGAGGGAAAGAGGGGGGGAGACGTCAATAAACAGCTTGGTAGCGCATGGGGCAATAATACCGCACACACAAATACACACACACACACAAACACCCCGATACGCGCCCTACAATGTTGACGCCTATGTTTGCTGGCTGTGCTTTCTTTAGCTGTAGCTGCGCTTTTAGGTTTGCTGTACTTTGGCTGTAGCTGTTGCTGCTGTCAGTTTGTCGTTTCACTCGGGGGTGCGAACGCGAACGCACTTGCAGATAGAGACTCTGGAGGACGTGACGCGTCTTGCATCACCCACCGATCAGGCCGCCTTGCATTGAGACCCGTGACGCGTGTTGGTCCCAACTGAAGCGCATCATCGGCAAGCATATCCAAGATAGATAGACCTGAAGGGTGGCGACGCGGGAGGAGTAGGGAGGGAGGCGTAAGAGACGTAAATGTGGGGGCGTTATCAGGGCACGGAAGAAGGATCGGCAGGACTGTACGAGACTGTACGGAACCCAGATGGTCGAAGCGCACAAGATCCTCGACGACGCATGGATGGTACGGCGAGAAGATAGGCAAGACTATCCAACCACGGATACCACGGAGCCGCTGGCCATGACCGGAATCGTACGTGCATGCCTCGGACCTGCTAACACCACCCTTACTACACCCTCAAGGTTGCCGTTGACACTGTCCGACATTGTCATGCCGTCACGTCCTGGGCATGAGCAGATGTCGGACAGCGCCACCTCGATGCCGGAGGGTCGAAGGGAAAAAGGGGGGAGGGAAAGAGGGGGGGAGACGTCAATAAACAGCTTGGTAGCGCATGGGGCAATAATACCGCACACACAAATACACACACACACAAACACCCCGATACGCGCCCTACAATGTTGACGCCTATGTTTGCTGGCTGTGCTTTCTTTAGCTGTAGCTGCGCTTTTAGGTTTGCTGTACTTTGGCTGTAGCTGTTGCTGCTGTCAGTTTGTCGTTTCACTCGGGGGTGCGAACGCGAACGCACTTGCAGATAGAGACTCTGGAGGACGTGACGCGTCTTGCATCACCCACCGATCAGGCCGCCTTGCATTGAGACCCGTGACGCGTGTTGGTCCCAACTGAAGCGCATCATCGGCAAGCATATCCAAGATAGATAGACCTGAAGGGTGGCGACGCGGGAGGAGTAGGGAGGGAGGCGTAAGAGACGTAAATGTGGGGGCGTTATCAGGGCACGGAAGAAGGATCGGCAGGACTGTACGAGACTGTACGGAACCCAGATGGTCGAAGCGCACAAGATCCTCGACAACGCATGGATGGTACGGCGAGAAGACAGGCACGACTATCCAACCACGGATACCACGGAGCCGCTGGGCGTGCGAATGACATATCCCCAAGCCCAACCCAAGGTAGCTACCCGTTGGCGCATTACCCCTCCCTGGGCTCGACCCAACGACCCGGCACATGATCCCGAGCCCAGACCAATCGTCGCCTACCGGATTTAGGGTCGCGTCACGGCCGAGGCGCACTCGAAGGTGACACGCGCTGAGGTCTTGGCGATGCAGGGGGATTCGTTAGACGGTGAGTGTTCGTGTTGGCAAACCCGACGAAGCACCCCTTCCGATGAGCGATCCTGCAAGCAAGCAACGACACAAGGGCGGGGTCAGCGTGGAAAGCTGGCTTACTTGCGAAGCAAAACTTACCTAAACTTACCGCGCCTGTCAGCAAATAATAAGTAAAGACCAACGGAGTCAGCTCGTGCCCATCAGGGGCAGATCCGTATCATCGTACAGCAGGCGATGAGCGATCCTTCAAGCAAGTTCGGACGCACGCACGGAGTCAGCTCGTGCTGTAATGAACGGCAGCAGCACTTGCATGTAGATGCGGACAGACATACCTTCGAGGCGACACACCGCTGGCAATGCGATGCACCGATGCGATAAACCAATGCGATGCACGTGCCTGCAAGCAAGTAAGCAGGCACAAAGCCAACCCGTGTCGTCGCTTGCCGCCTTGAGTGCTGTGCGGTGCTTTGGTCCGAACTTGAGCGCATCGTGGACTTTCAGGTCCATCATCTGCATGTCAGGGTGGCAGCAAGGGCAGAGGAGGGAGGGAGGCGTGAGGGACGTTAATGTGCGTGACGGCGTTATCGGGAGGCGGAAGCAGGCAGGAATGGCAGTAGGACCGCGCGAGAAGCAACCGACCGGTTGGGCCTGCTGGTCACCGTGTTAATGAAACAAGATTACCAGATAACAAAGTTCGC
This sequence comes from Eudorina sp. 2006-703-Eu-15, assembly GCA_003117195.1. NCBI lineage: Eukaryota > Viridiplantae > Chlorophyta > Chlorophyceae > Chlamydomonadales > Volvocaceae > Eudorina > Eudorina sp. 2006-703-Eu-15. The sequence continues at coordinate 93,925 of BDSI01000027.1, read as the reverse complement.
AATAGAATTGAAGTTGTCAACAAGGGGCGGCACTGCTGCAACGCAGCCTTTATTTAATTGGCAACCAGGTGACGTAAAGCGCGAACGGCTCAAAACCGGAAAACCGGAAGCTTACCTTTATGATAAAGTCACTGTCGCCACGGCCAGAATGAAGTCCTTCGACTGGGCCCAACCCAAGACTTCCGAAGAGTATGAGGTGAACCAGAGCTGAACGTTTCCAGTATGAAAAGCACATACCAAGCTAAACTCTAATTGAAATAGTGCATCTGTGCATCGTGTAAGAAGAATCTGCAGGGAGGCAGTGCTTCGGGACAATAAAAGAACTCAGCTGGAGCAAGAGCGCAGTAAGAAAACTGTATGAGAGCTGGTATGTCAGAGACTAATTAATCCAGCAGCTTTGTGGTGAAAAAGGAGGCCAGATACTGGTTGATATAGGATGTCCAATGTACGAAAGCAGCGGCGAGGCTCTCGGCCGTGCAGATGCCCGGCTTCTCTGTCTGACAATCCTGTCTTACGAGGTGCTACTGCTGGTTCGTATACACTACTGGCAATCGCACATGTCTGACAAATTGACAGGGTCGGACTGCTCTGGTTTTCAGGTGAAAACCATGGGTTGAGTTGTGGGGCCCTAGTGGCCCTAGCACCTTACCACGCAGCTTGCGGATCAGCGATAAGATCGGCTCACCTATTCTTTGCTGGATAACACTGGATAACACTGACAACCGGGCGAAGGGTCACTGGGAATACTCCCGTTCGGTTTTCAGCGTCATTCCGCATCATCCAGTAAACACTAGGTGAGCTGGATGGTCTTATCGCTTATGCGCAACCTGCGTGGTGAGAGTGCGCGTGCGCCGAAACTTTACCCATGGTTTTTGGCATAAACCTAACCAAAGCAGTACTGACCTTGTCAGCCTGTGGGCTGTGCCTCGGGCCTCCGGGCGCAGCCAGCTGCTGTGGTATTCGTCACGGCGAATCTCCTAGTGCCTTGCGCCGTCTGCGCTAAAACTATGTGTTCGCTTCGCCCCACTGCACAACAGAAGTGGCAAGCCGGGCGAACCTCTGATAGCCTGCCTACCTGCAACCTGCCTCTGATAGCCTGCCTACCAGCTCTGCAGCCCGCCTATTCTGTAGCTGCGGGCTTCCCTGCAACATGTGCTGGGGGGGCTCCATGACGCGCGCGCGCGGGTGGCGACAAGCAAGCCGCAGTTAATGGCTGCCAGTTTACATGGATTACGGTTGCTCAGAGAAGATTGTTTAAGGCGCACACCAAAGAGTCTGGAAGTTATGGCGAGTTCGCTGGATCGATGCCTGCTATGGTTCTGTTGGCCACCAAATTCCAGAGAATGTTATCCAGGATAAAATGAAAGCAAGATGTAGTTGGTGAGGCCACCAATCTGTAAAATGTCGCTATCCAAAACATAAAAAAAACATAAATGATGCTATGGTTGTGTTGGCCCCAGCCACATTCTAATAGAGCGTGGCGTGCATATCACAACGCAGCCTGCGAAGCAGCGAGAAGCCCAGTTTACCTGTTGTTACACTGGAGAACCCGGACGAAAGGTCTAAACGTCTAAACGCACTCTAAACGTCTAAACGCACTCTAAACGTCTAAACGCACTCTAAACGTCTAAACGCACTCTAAACGTCTAAACGCACTCTAAACGTCTAAACGCACTCTAAACGTCGAAACGTCTAAACGCACTCTAAACGTCTAAACGCACTCTAAACGTCTAAACGCACTATAAACGTCTAAACGTCTAAACGCACTCTCAACGCGCAGCTTGCGGATCAGCGATATGATCAGTTCGCCCAGTGTTTGCTGGATAACACTGGAAACGCGACGGAAGTTCGAGGGATGGTCCAACCTGCGGGTGCGCCTCGGGCCTCCGGGCGCAGCCAACATCCTTGGTAGTCGTCAAGGCGAACCTCCTACTGCTTTGCGCTAGAAACATGGTGTGCTCTGCTCGTTCGCTTCACGGCATTGCACAACAAGATAGAGGGGCAACCCAGCGTGCTGCGCAACTACAACCTCTGCTCGCTGCCCTATCAGTCTCTGCTAGTCTCTGCAGTCTTGCAAGTAATGCTGATTCCAATTGTCAGCTGTGGTTCCCCTGCAACATGTGCGGGCGGGGGTTGCCGCTCCATGACGCCCTCCCGAGGTCCGAAGGTTGGGCAGGAGGCGACAAGCCGCCATGGAAGGCTGTCAGCTGATACGGACGACGGGCTAGACGAGAGGAGTGCTAAAGGTGCACATCAGAGAGTCTGGAAGTTATAAGCGAGTTCGCTGGGTCGACCTGTTACATGCGTGCTACGGTTGTGCTGGCCGCCACTTTCCAGAGGAAGCACTCCAGAATAAAATGAAGACATGGTTTAGATGGTGCGACTACCAATTTTTAAGGGTTCGCCGTTCAGAACATAAGCAAAAGACGCTATGGTTGTGTGAGCCTCCGCCAGCGTCTACAAGATGTTGCCGATAAAAAAGGTAAGTGACAGAAACATATTACATCAGGTAAGAAATTGCGGAGTGCGGGGCTTCTAAGACAGATACTCATTCATCCTTCCGCGTCTGACCATAAGGAGTCTGAAGTGTTGGACCCGTAATGTAGTTGGATTCTGAAATGTAAAGAATGTTGTGCGGGATTGTTCAAGAAAGTCGAGCGGGAATGGACTGCTTGAACTCGACAACTCCCAACTGTAACTGCCACGTGACCGGTCAGTGGCGCACGTGCTTTGCAAACTGCCTGGATCTTGAACCTTGACAGTAGGTTCTCTGTACCTATTCCTGTCACTCAGACCGCGCGGATACAACACGCAGCGGTGCGGGCGCGGTGCCCTACAGCAGCCCACCTGCCACGTGATCTCGCGCCAACACAAGCGCCAGCACCTCCGTCGGCAACCAACCGTTGTCGCACATACACACCGGACGGCCATCCGAGTTGATCCGGCGACTCGCAAACAGCTTTCGGTCTCAGGAATTTCGTAGCACAAAACGCCTAAAGCGTCCCTCGCCCGAAGCACCTTCCACTCGGGACCAAGCGCCCGCACCCACCCGCTGCTTATACACCAAACCAGATGGCTCGTCCTGCAGGTCCTTTGCGGGCCCCATCGATACGGCAAGTGCTGAGCGCCGTAGCGCCCAGTCCTACGTACAAGGGTGCTGCTGCAGGACGTAACACGTGTCCATACCGGCATGTAGTAACTAATCTGTACGGCACGCCCCACACTTCGCAGAAAGACAAACCTCCTTACCCAGCTCGGCACCTGCGACTCCAGTACAACACGGCTCGGATTCCGCGTGAGCTGAAGGCACGACACGGCAACGGTCAAACACGGCACATCCCAGACCTGCCATCACCATAACCCCCTGGCCCAGCGCGGCACTCGGTGCACCTTCGTCCCCCCTGATTCACAACTCGCTGGTGAGCAGCTCCCGCAGCCGCTTTTGACGGTCCGCTCCGAAACCCACGGAGGTCAGGTAGCCCGACAGGGAGCCGTACCGCCGCCGTACGTGCTCCAGCGTGGCGCGCATCACCTCGGGTGGCGCCCGCTCAAACTGCGCCCGGTCCAGCCCCGCCAGCTCCTCCCGGCTCTCCAAACCCGCTAGGGCTACCCGGTGATAGGCGTCGGACCTGCGGGAGCGGTTACCGTATCCAACCCGGTATTCGCTCAGGTAAAGCCTGGTGGCTCATACTCGCAGGTAAGGCCTGTACGTGCAGGTTAGGTCATGGCTTGGCTGGCTGCGCAGCAGACGGTCAAGTGCGGATGTGGCTCATGGCCCCTGCACCGTGACGCCGCCAGGAACCCGGCTATGGGGCGATTGATGACAGGTGGAGGGCGACGAGCGCGGTCGGGAGCGGGTTCCTGGCAGTGTGATGTGATGTGATGTGATGTGATGTGATGTGATGTGATGTGATGTGATGTGATGTGATCTGCGGTTGCACGGCCCGCGCCGCCGTCATCCACCACCACCACCACCACCACCACCGACAATGGTCACGGCGCACATCCCGCCTGTGCCTCCCCACCCACCTGGCGTAGTCCTCGACGATCTGCTCCTCGCTGGCCCCCGCCACCGCCAGCACCATGGCCGCCACCAGACCGGTGCGGTCCTTGCCCGCCCGACAGAAGAACATGACGGCGTGCCGCGACTCGGCGGCCTGGAGCAGGATCTCCATCACCTGGGCGCACAGCACCGCGCAGGTCCGCGCAGTGCAGCACACAGCACAACACAGCATCACAAGGGGTGTCCACTATAATCTGGACCTCATTCACACGGCAGCAGATGTATTCGTTGATCCCGACACCGCACCCGCGCACCCACCCACAGGCAAGTGAACCCCGAACCGTCTGTTGCGCCCGGCCGCCCACGCAACGGCCGCCCACGCAACGGCAACGGCCGCCCGCAGCCACCGACACCACCACACACACACACCTCCCCCTCCCCGACCCCATAGCCCTGGCGCTGGGTCCCGCATCTGATGGACCGCACCCAGCACGCATCCACCACACAGTTGAGGCTTACCTTGTTACCCTACCTGGAACCCACATCGCCTCTTGTTCGGCCTGCCTGCTTACGCGATATCCCCTGGTGCGTCCTCGGGCCCCGACATCGCACCCGTACGGCATTTCTTTATTAGGGTTATATAGGCCCCCCGGCGCCAACCACCCAGCCAGCATCAACCCACTCTACCTGCCGGATCTCCGGGCGGGAGCTCTCCAGCAGCATCTCGTACAGCATGGTCAACCCGCCTCCGTTGACGTACGGCAGCAGCATGGACCGTGCGGCAGGTTTGTTGACGAAGTTTGTCAGCAGCGCCGAGACGGTTGTGGCAATTGGGATCCGGGCCGCGAGGCTGACGTAGTACCGCCCACGATCCAGCAGGGAGATGTTGTGCCGTACAACAGACATCGTCGGGTCTGCCGTACGGGCGCCGTTACCGTTCGTCGCGGTGAAGCCGGTACTGGTGGTGGCCGGCGGGCAGTCCGCTTGGGGATCCGCGGGCGAGGAGCCGGATAAGTCCAGGCGCTGTGGCTCTGGCTGAGCCGCTGCCCCGTCGGAGGCGCGTGCCTCCAGCGCGGGCGCGCCGTTCGAGGGCGCAGCAGTGGGGGCATCCGCGCTGACAGGTGCGACGAACAGCTGCGGATCACAAAAAAGGGTTTACCGATGAGGGATTGCCTTGGTAGAGGTCAATTTGGAAACGGGCATAGTTGGAAGAACCGGCAGCCCGACAGTACGACCTCACGGCACCGGCGAGCCCACGGTTCACAAACCTTACTCTGCCGCCAGCCCAGTTCCGCCCCCGGGTGCAACCGCCAGGGCCGTGACAATCGGTCAGGCCAACGGTCGGCACCTGGCACCTCTTCTCCGCCACTGCGCTGCTGTAACACGGGTCCCGCGTGGGGTAGTCCGGATGGCCTCCCTGCGGCAGCCGGCCCGGTCGCCCCACCTGCCCCGGCCCACCTGCCCGGGCCGCAGCCAGCTCCTCCGGTACGCGCGCATGGAGGTCCGCTGCATCAGCGCCGACCCGCTGTCGTCCTCCCGGAGCTCCTCCGGGGCGCGGAGGTCGATCTGGGCAGGTGCGCGCCACGGCGGGCGCAGGGCAGCCCACGCGGCAATGACGGGAGGTGTCAAGTCGTTTCCCCTCCGCCAACGACGTCTCAGCCGCATCCCTCGGCGTCGATCCGTCCATTCATATACGGTGAGCGGGTGCGAGTTGCTCACAACCCACATTGCGCCCTAGGCCAGCAATCCACCAACCCCTGAAACCTCAGTAAGCGAGCCGGTGCGAGCCAAAGGACCGTTCGCCAGGTCCCCCCCTACCGGCAGTGTCGACACGGGTTAACTTTGGAGTTTGGACTGTGCTGCTCTCCCCACGGCCGACACCCCTTCTCCACGTCCGCCCACTCCTTCCCGCCGTTCCTGCCCACAGATCGCTCTCTAACTCGGTCGGAAACTGCTCATGTCCATTGCCTACACGCCCCCAGCCCAGCCCCGGTGCTGCCCTACCGCGCCCACATCTCACCAGGTCCCGCACCCGCACCACCCGCAGCAGGTGCTCCACATCCTCGGGGCGAGTGGAGGACGGGTTGGCGCAGCGAATCACCCGACCTATAGCAGCAGCGGCAGTGGCAGTGGCAGTGGCAGTGGCAGTAGCAGCAGCAGCAGCAGCAGCAGCAGTAGCGGGGGGGATTTGAGTCACAGTCTAGAGGTCAGGCCTCGCCAGGGCCAATGCGTTGATGTGCTGCGCGACTATGCCAAGCACAGGCAGGTGCGAGCGCGGGAGGAGAAAGGCGATTGGCAGCTTCAGAGCGGGTTGGAGTCCTATCTTCGTCTGACGTTGCGGGACCCCTTACCAGGAGGGATGGCGGGGAAGGCTTCATGCAAGTCCCTGGCGTTGGGAAGGGCCTCCCGCAGGCGGGCTAGCTGGGCCATTTGCGCAGAGGGCGCAGATGATGCGTAGCAGCAGGGGCACCGCTGAGCAGAAGCAGCGCGGTGACGGCCTGAGGGCGCGGGAAGAGAGATGCGCAGAAAATCGCAATATGGGACCGCAAGCTCCCTTGCACGCCGGCCGAAAGAGGTGTGACCGCTGCTCACCGGCTCCGTGCCTCTGGGCCGCACGCAGGAGGCGCATTACAAACCGTGCTTGTTGCCTGATGTCTTAGTCAAGTCAGTAGTGCCGCGGTGTTGTAAGGGTGGTGTTGATGTGTACGCAGGGAGCCTCCCACGAAAGCACGCGCCACCTATATATGTTGATGATCAAGCTACTGTATTACGTACACCTCGCTGAGACCAACCTACACAAACACTGCAACCTTTCGCGAAACCTGGGTAGAAAGTTGAAGCGGTCAAGCGATTCGATAGGCCAATGAAGGAAGATTCACTTGTACGTGCTGTAATTACTATCCTTTGTTAACTTGAGCATGAGTATGGATGCATGACAAATGGTTGCATGATGATTTTGTACGTAGCTGACTCAGCTCGTGGTTCCGGACTGCCGGTGTTCGCAGACAGGCCGAACAGGCGTGCGTGACATGCAGGGAGCAGAGCAGTGCCCATAAGATTGCCCGTATCCGTATAATGTACCCAATGCCCGACCCATGTACAGTAATATAATGTCGGTCCATTTGGCGCGCTTTTGGTGTCGCTGCGTCGGGGACGACTACCAGCTGGTGCGGGTCGGCTGCCTTGGCCACACAGACTCATAGCACAATGCTGTGTGTGCGATCCTCTCGTTTTTATCGCGACGTACCTACTTGCAAACAAAACGCCGTGTAGTCAGCGCCGCCGAAGACGTCCCAAGATGAAGGTTCCGGTGTTGTGTGCGCCAGCCAGAACCCCGACTACGCAACACCAAACCCTCACCCGCCGTACATTTCGCCATAAAACAGCAAACCCCCTGCGACAAAGGTTCATATGGATCATCCACGGACATCCACGTGGTATGCAACGAATCGTCCATCGGGCCTGCCAAGGTGCAACTGCACTTGTTTGAAGACTTGCACAGACATGGCGGGCAAGGGGATGGGCCACGCGGTGTGGAACCTCCCTGCAGCCGTTTCCGTGCGGCCGCCCAAAACGCCCGAAGTGACTGACCCGTCTATAGCGCTGTGGGACAGAAGAACCGAAAATGCATGTATTGGTCGGTCGACTAGCTACGTACAGCAACTCCTGCAGCCAACAACGTTTCATCCTGCAGTAGCGGACGGCGTCGAAAGTATGATGACGCCTCTCTGCCGAAACATGTGCGTAATCTGTCCTACTTGTGGGCTGCACTAAAAAAAGGCACACCCCATGTGGGGTGGCTGCACCAATAAATCCACACAATGGCTGTCCCCCCTTCCTCGTCCGTCACTCAGCGCGTTCCGGACGCCAACTTCATCTGCGCTACTGGGATATTTTGCCCGAGTCAGTGCCGCACCTAGCGTGTTCCTCACCTGGCTTTCTGTACGACATTTGATCTTCTTATCCACAGATTATACTCTGTAAAACCTAAACCAGGAACCGCACACTCCGCAAACACTCCTGCGAGCTGTCCCTGCCCTCCCCCCTCCTGCTGCTGCCAACCTGCTCCGCCTGCCCTGCTGCTACCCCGCCGCCACCCGCCCTGCATCAAAAGCTCTTCCGCGCCTGACTGCGCCTAACCTCTGTGCCCAGCTCGCTATGCCTGACGCTGCACCACCCTGCTCAGCCGACGCCGCGCCACATGCGATTGCGACGGACACGTAGCCCTACCACCCGAATGCCCAATTAACCATCAGGAGAAAGAGCCAGAGAGCCACCATGGCCAGGTGACATCCGTCGTCCCCGTGCATGTGAGCTTTTGCAGCATGTGTCCGTACCACTCTGCCACATGTCCAACACAGGTCCCGAAGCGCTATGCAAACCGACGAGCTTCCCGCCGCAACCGCCGTACGGCACCCCGTGTATGTATGTACGAACAGGTCCTGTGCAGTCCCCAGGTCCGCGGCAACGCCGACCTGGCTGTCCCAAGAAGGTTCCATAACGCGGCTGAAGCGGCTTTCAGCAATCATCCGGCGCATTGTAAAAATGTGCTCTCAGCTTTGGAGTTGAGGAAAGAATGCATCATGTACACATTAGCCACCCAAACCCAAATCAGCCAAACGAAGCAAGTTGTACAACTCAGCCAGCCAAACGACACCGGCAGCCACGGTTGCGGGCCTGACAGCTACCGGCCTCTCGGCGCCTGTCCGAACATGGGACTCAAGGCTTGCCGCAGGAGGCCAGGCCGGCATGCCATTCGCGGCCCTTCCCCCACGCAGGTATTCGGAGTAAATTTGGATGGGTCGATTCTGGGTTTGCTTCTTGATAAGCCCCCTTGGCCGCCATCCGCGCACACACGCTCGTCACTGACCGGACTCCTCCGGGCTTAGCTGTGCCCCTTGCATGTCGCGCACTCCTGCCTTGCCCGTCAAATAACACACTCGTGACTAACCCTACTCGCTAACCCAGACACAGACCTAGCAGGTCACCCAGGTCCTCGCCATCGTCCTCCTGCGCCTCGCCGCCGCCTCCGGGTGTCTGCGTCGGAGCACCCGCGGGGTCCGGCCCGACCGGCGCCCGCGGCTCGTTGACCGTGGTGGCAGCAGCCCCGGCGGAGCCACCGAATCCCGCCGCTTGAGGAAAGTTCAAAGCACCCCCTGCCTGTGTGAACGACGACGGAGCAGCTGGGTCTAACGGCCCTCCCTGCAGGCTCATGGCCGCCACGTCAGCAGCCACGGGGCGGGGTCCCGCTGGCGGAGCCGCCTGCGCCGAGGGAGGCTGCGGCGGCGCTCGGGCCGCGAGCCAGGGCATGGCGAGCAGAGCTGCGTGGTTGGGCCGAGCGCCCGCGACGGCGGCCCCCGAGGGGGTCGGGGCTGCGCTCACGACCCTCACCACCGGCGGCGTCACGCCCTGCACCGGGGTGGAGGGCGCCAGAGCCTGGGCCTGAGGGGAGAGCGGTCCGGCCGCGTAGGCGCTCGTCGAGGGCGAGCCCGGGGACGTGCCGCCGCTGTCCTCGTGCGGCTCCGCTGCCGAAATGACTGGAACAGGCTGCGGGACCCGGTCCCGTAGGGACTGCTGCTGCTGCTGGTACTGCTGCTGCTGCTGTTGCTGCTGCTGTTGCTGCTGCTGGTACTGCTGTTGCTGGCGCTGCTGCTGGAGCTGGAGCAGAATGCTGGTCGCTGTGACGACCCGCGGCGGCGCTGTCGCTGCCGGCGCAGCAGCCCCAACCTGGGGCGCAACAACCAGTGTCGTGGTAGAGACCGCGGATGGAGCTGTCGGCGGCTCCTGGACTGGGGCTGCGGGATGGGTTGCTGACGGGACCGCCGGCGCCGTCGCCACAACCCCGGGGTGGGGCATCGGCGGCGACGGCGACGGCGCCGTTGCTGGCGCGGCCGTCGTCGTTGGCATCGACGCTGTCGGCGCGGACGCGTGCGCAGCCACCGGTGGCTCAGAAGGGGCGGCCCTGGCCGCAGGTCTGCCCGATGTGACCGCAGATGCCGGCCGGCCATCAGCGGCGGGGCGCAGCGAGTCGATCGGGCCCGCCGGCGCAGCCGCTGGCGGCAGCTGGTGGTCCGACCAGTCATCCGCAGGCCACGGGGCATCCCCTGGCGCAGCCTCGTACGACCAGTCGTAGCCACTAGTCTCGCTGCGGCTGGCGCCGCTGTGCTTAGGGTTGGGAGCGGCCGCGGCCTGCATCCCCGTCGGCACCGCACGCGCCGCATCGCCCGCGGCTGACCAGCGGTCGTTCCCGGCCCTGCCCTCCGGCTGGCCGGAACCGGCGGAATTCCCCCCTGTCCCTGCCCTAGGGGCCGATGGCGCCGACGACGTCGCCGGCCGCGGCGGCGGCGGCGCCGGCGCCGGCTTCGTCCCCGGAACAAAAGGCGCCGCGTCAGCCTTCAGCCCGCCTCCACCACTCCTCAGCTGCGGCGGCACGAACGGCGCCGCGTCCGGCTTGAGGCGGGATCCCGTCGTCACCGACCCGCGGGTCCCAACGCCCCCGGCTCCGAACCCCCCCGATGCCCGTTCCGCCTGCAGCATCTCCCGCGCCAGCGCATCATCCGTGGGGAACTCCAGCAGGCACGTGACCTCAAGGCCGCCCCCACCCGCCACGCTGCCGGGACCCAGCAGCCCCAGCGCGTCGCCGGCGGCCAGACCCGCCGCCACCGCCGCCGCCACGTCCTCATTCCGGAAGCTGACGGCCACGGCAGCGCCGTCCTCGAAGGACTGGAATGCGGTCATGGCGCCGTAGCGGTCCATCACGGCCGCGAGCTGCGCGTCGGCGATGCGGGGCCGGCCGCGGAAGAGAATTGTGTAGAGGTGGCGCAGGGAGGGGCCCTCCAGCAGAAGGTGCCGGGTGAGGATGTCGGTGCCGGGCACCTGCGGCGGGGGCAGCGGCGGCGTCGGCGGCGTCGGCGGTGGAGATGGTGAGGCAGCGGCGACGTGATGAGCAAGGATGGCAGCAATAGGGGGAGGAGATAGATGACAGTTCCGGAGAAGGGGCCAACGGGGCGCACCAGCTCGCGGCGTTACCGCGCAGCTACAGATATCGGGTGCGCTTGAATGGTACGGACACGACGGCGCGTGTCGGAGGTTGGGTTGGCGCGGCGCGCGTATGATGCGTCCATGCGCGGCAAGAAATTTCTATGTGCAATCGAAGTTCCAGAGGCTGGGCTCCTACACTGCCCAAGCCCACACCGGCGCACTTGACGAGGGACGAGCATGCTCACAGCAGAAAGAGTCTGGAGGTTTGCAAGGAAATACGGGATAAGAAATGGCTTCAGCCCAGTGAGCATGGGATAGCGTGCTAAGCTAACCGGCACACCAGCCCGGCGGGCGGCGCTGTCACCTTGAGGAGCTGCAGCGCCTTAATGATGGGGTCACCGGCCGCCTTCTCCGCCAGCGCCGTCTCCGCCGGCCCGTTCACCGGCACCAGCGACGGGAACTCCTCCTCCGTCATCGCGGGACGGGGCGGCAGCGGGGCGGCCCTGCCGCCTCCGGCGACGCCCCCGGCGGTGGTCGTGCCCGGGGCTTGACCTCCTCCGGCGGTCTGCTGGCCGGTGGCCCCCCAGCCGGACCGCTGCCCGTGTCCCTGGCTCCCCTGGGGTCCCGGTGCCGCCGCTGTCGCAGCCGAAGCATCGCTATCTCCCTCCCAAACCGGGCGCACTGCGAATGGAACTGATGCGCGCCACGCAGAAGCCGCACCCGCACCTCCAGCGCGCTGCTGCTGCTGCTGCTGCTGCTGCTGCTGATGCGAATGTTGATGGTGGTGATTGGGGTAATCATGATGACCTTCGCCGCCCGGCTCCGCGCCGTCGGCCACGGCGCTCTCCCCATCCTTGCCGTACATTCCCCCCGTCAAAACAATCTTCACGCCGCCGCGTTTGCCGCGGCCCTTGGCCCCGGGCCCCCCGCCGCCGGCGCCGCCCCCTATCAGCGGCGCCGCTTCCACGTCGTCAACGGACGCCGCAGCTGCGGCGCCGCCGGCGCCGGCCGCGTTCCCGGCGCCTGCAGCAGCCGCTGCCGTTGCGGGTCCGTCCAGCTCGAGCTCCCAGCCCGCGTGGGCCTGGCGTCGGTTCAAGGGCACCAAGGTGACGGCCGACAGGTCCACCACCTCCGCCGCGCGGGGCCCCCGCTCTTCCTCCTCCTCTTCCTCCTCCCGGTCCTGCGAACGGTCCTGGTCGCTCTCCTGAAGCTCGTCCCCGCCCGTCCCCGTGTCGTCGTACTCCTCGTACTCGCCGTACCAGGACTGCTGCTGCCACTGCTTGTGGCGATCGGCTTTGTGCGGCAAGGCACCGCCTTCGGCGGCGGCCTCAGGGGTGGCGGCGGCGGCGTCGTTTGCCGCGGCCGCGCTCTGCGCCTTGCCGCGCTTTCCCTGGTGTTGGTGCTGCTGGTGCTGCGGAAGGTTGGGCGATGTGTACAGCTGTTGGCGGAAGCGCGGGTTTCCAGCGGGGCCCTCCATCACGCAAGCTGACATGATGACGCCCTTGCAGTCAGCCGCCCAGCAGCTGATCCCGGCGGCGTGGCCCCGCCCCGCGGGACCCTGCACGGCAGCAAACACAGCACAGCACGGCGCAATACGTCACAGCCCAACGCAGCACACCCCACAGCATAGCACAACACGAACGTCCGCAAGATGCGCCGTTGGGAGGGTTCCATCCCGCAAACGCTATCGCAGGAGACGGGACGCTCTGGACAAAGGCCCAGCCCAGCGCCAACAGCCGGAGGACGCGTGCTGGGTGCGTGACCGGGTTCTTCCGGAGCTTCTCATCCGTTTTAGCCCCGGGGACGAGGGGCCTGCAGATCACCAGCAGCAGCAGCCCTGAAGCACACCGCACAGGCCCCCAGAGAGAGGGCCTAGGGTTTCACCTTGAGGCCATGGTAGTCGCTCCGAGCCGCCTTGAGCTGCGCCTCAAGCTGCCGCCAGCAGTCCGGATAATGGTAGTCCAGCTCGCACCCGCCGCTGCACCGCACCACCAGCCGCCGCTGCCGGGGCCCCACCGCCGCGTTCTCCGGGTCCATCCTGCACCTCACACCACCGCCGGCCCCGGCCGCCGCGCCGCTACCCTTCTCCTCACTCGTCGCCTCGGCGGCCGCCGCGACCCGTGGGTCCATCGCGTCGTCCCGGAGGCAGCACCTGCACACAAAGTCCGGCGCGGCGCTGGCGCCCGCCTCGCCCGCGGCAGTGGACGGCTCCTGGCCTGCAGACGCCCCCGCCGCCGCGGCCCCCGCTGCTCCTGCCACCTCATCAGCGTCCTGATCCATACCTAGTTTCTTCCTGAGCTGCTGCCGCTCCAGCTGAATGTACTCCCTCAGCTCAGCCCCCACGTTGGCCGCCAAGCGGGCCTCTCCGTGCGGTTGCTGGCTCTGTTGCTGCTGTTGTTTCGCCTGCTCCTTCTGCAACTGCTTTTTGGCCAGCAGCTGCTGCTGCCGACGCTCCTGCTGCTGCTGCCGCTTCAGCTCCTGACGCTTCTGCTCCTGCTGCGCCGCGGCATCGGCCGCCTGCGCGGCCCGGGCCGCCCGCGCGCGGGCCTTCTTCGCCGCACGCTCCGCCGCCGCCGCGTCGTCGTGACCAGCGCCTGGCCCCTCAATGGCGATGTTGGAGCCGGCTCTGCCGATGCCGGACTGGTTGGCCGGCGGCAGCAGCGGTGGCGGGGACGACGGCGCTGGCACACATCGCAACGTGGCCTGCCAACCCGGCGGTAATAGCTCGCTCGGCACGAAAAACATGGCGTCTGTTCCGCCGGCCGCTGCGCCCTTCTCACTACCGCCGTCAGCCGCCTCTTCGCCCTCCCCCTCCCCGCGCCGGCCTCTCCGGTAGCCCGCCACTGCAGCGGACCTGGCGGCGCCGCGTGTGACCTTGCGGGAGCGCGAGCCAGCGCCGGCCGCGGCGCGGCGCGACGCCGCCGCCCCGGGGTCCGGCTCCGGCACCGTGTCGGCCGCGCCAGCGGCCTGCAGCCGCTCCAGCAGCAGCGACACCACGGCGGTGCTGCCCCGGCCGGACGCGAGGCTGAGCAGGTTCTGCAGGAACTCGGCCTTGGCCTGCGGAAGTGGAAGGCAAGGCGGCCAGTGCGATATAACAAATGAGGCCTCGGGGACGACAGCTCCGCAACCGCGTGCAGCACGTGCGATTGGGTAGAACTCTGCCGCTACCATTACACAGAGCACGGTGCCCCTACCATGAAGGCGGGCCCGGTGCCCCTACTGCAAAAAGAAACCCGCACCGGCACACCGCATGACACCCGGTCTCAGACCCAGGCGGACATGGTCATGGAGGTCACCGATCCCGCCCCTTCTTCCTATTCCCTTCTCATCCCGACCTCGGGCCCGCGTGCAGTACGTCCTTGAACACTAGTGCAACTCCTCTCTTGCTTTCACCACTCGCCGGTCTGCGGCGATGGCCGCCACTGCAGCCGCAGCAGCCGATTGCAGCGGCTGCAGCCCTGTTCCTACCTTGGTAATGGGCACCCGGCCGCTGCAGCCAACCGCATCCAGCAGCAGCATCGCCGCCTCCCGGCTGCCGCTGCTGACCGCCAGGGACAAGGGGGAGCAGCCGCCCAGGATGCTCGCGTGGTCCATCATGAAGGAGCGGGCGGCGCGGGGCTGGCGCTTGAACCACTCGCCCAGCTCAGAGGGGTTGCGGAACTTGCGGCCCGACTAAGAGGATTAGGCGGCAGGACGAGGATTGTCAGGCGCGTAAGGGTTGAACGCAGCGTATACCGAGACGTATACCGCCACGGCCGCCTGCGCGCCTGGACAGCGCCGTGCGAGCCACAAGCAGGACGAACATCGCAACCTCTAGCTTTCGGCACGTCAACCCCAGCAGTGCATTACGTGGTGTCTCCCCATGGTCACAAAACTAACGCACAAGACTACACATGCACAAACTTACGGATGTGTGTGCTTTGCAAGACCCCACCCTAACCGGTGTGTGTTTAGGTAAGAGACTCGCCCGACCCAAACCAAGCACCAATATACCGGGGGGGGGGTGTTAGGGGGCCGTGACGCTGGCCAAGGGCTGCTTAACCAGCCCTAACGGCACGGCCGCCGAAGCACTCTTGTGTCGGGTGCTGGGTTGGGTCAGCCGGGTATAGCGAAAGGGAGTTGGTCCAGGCGGGTCGGGGTCATCCTTCGTTAAACCCATGCGCGCTCGTACGTACTTGGTTCCAGATATACTCACGGAAGCCGTCCCACCTCCCTCCCCCGGCTTCAGTTTCCCCGGGCTGCCGCGCGCAACCTTAGAGCCCATACCCTAGCGATATGGCTCGCCGCAGCTCACCAGCCTTGCCACTTCATCGTAAGGTAGCAGCATATCGGACACGGCCTCAGCGTCTGCCCCCGCCTCCAACAGCAGCCTCACGCATTCCGCACTGCCGCACTGAGCGGCCGCGTGCAGCGGCGTCTCGCCGTCCAGCGAGCGGTGCTGCACGTTGGCTCCCGCCGCCAGTAGCGCCGCCACCACGGCCGCGTGCCCCCGGCTGGCTGCTGCGCTCAGCGCGGACTCCCCCGATTGGTCCTGCAGCCAGAAGACGGCGGTGACAGCAGCGCCGTTTTGGTCGACAGGGCACAGGAAAGGCCTCCCGTGCTGGGAGCCCCGGCCGCCAAGACCGAACACGAAACCCGACAACCCACGCAAGTAAGGGCGTTGCCTACTTCAACTCGCTTTTGGTTGGAGAGGCTATTCACATCACCAGTTTCACAGAAAGCCCACTCCGGCGATTCATCCCAGCCCGGCATATCTTACTGTGCCGCGCCGTACCGTACCGTACCTGCACATCCGGGGGATAGCCTGCCTCCAGCAGCGCCTTCACGACTCCCGTGTGGCCCCGCAGCGCGGCGGTGATCAGAGGCACCGTCGTAAGGGCCGCCGCGAGGCTGGACTCGCGCTGGTTGGGCTCGGTCAGCAGCGTCAGCTGCGCGCCAACCAGGATACGGGCTCACGATTCGGCAGGTTGGGCAGGTTGGGCATTTGTGAGGGTGGCTGTGAATGGGTTGGAAATTTGTGGATCGGGGTGGTGGAAGGGGGCATGGGGGCCAGGAGCGGGGTTGCCGGCGGCGGACATGGTGCCTACTGGAGCGCTTGACGGGCCGCGGTGTACCCGCCGCGACCCCGACGGCGGCAAATAAGACACGTTGACACCTTCGCAGATGCATGCCGGCGTAGCGTGCGTCCCTCTTGGCCCGTGTCCCCCTTGGCCCGTACACATGCGTGAATCGGTGAGAACTGCCACCCGCAGAGCTCCCTACGGGGCGCAGCTGGCCAGCAGGTCACACCCCTCGTCGCGACCCCCGTGACCCCGCTGCAAGCTCAGCTGTGCATGGCGCCCATGTAACCCCTCATGCCCGTCGGTGAAGAGAAAAGTAATTCAGCGGCATCCGCCACTACCCAATCCTAACCTCGACACCTCAATCTAGACCGATCCCCATAATCATAGCCCCTGGCCTCCGCCCCAACGTGGTTTTGTTCTGTTACCCTCGGCGCTGAGTTGCTTCACCCGCTGCTCACTTTTCGCTGGCAGGTGCTGTTGCAGGCGCAATAGCAGCCCAGGGTGAGGCCCCGGCTGCCGCCCATCTCCCGAACCGCCAGCTGCAGCCGCTTGCCCGCCGCCGCGAGGGCGGCCTGCGGAAGAGAAAACGAGGAGCGTGAGCAGCCGTCAGATGTATGAAGGCGCTGCCCCAACAGTATGAAAGGACTACCGCGGAAGCATCATCGGGGAGGGTGCCACCCGATAGGTGCGGCTGCCCGTGGATCAGGGGGCAACTGGGCACTGAGCGTGCCACCGCCGGACGCCCGGCGTCATAAGCGATTGGGGTCTTGAGCGCTTCCGCATCAACCCTTTGTATCCCATATGTGAAAGACACTGACAGTCATATGCAGGCAGCCCCCAACCGAGGAATATGATTGCATGGTTCGGAATGCGTAACTTGCAAGCTGTGTACAGCGCAAGATGCAGGGCAGGGCGCCAAGTGCGTCCGTGGCGGTCAGTTCGGCGCCGCGCTCTTTCGTCTTTCCCTCACGGGACACACAGAGACCGGGAGGACATCTCGCTCGAGTTTCTGCTGCTGCTTCGCGTTCGCTTACCCCGCGCGCCACCACGCCGGTTCCGTGCTTCAGGATCAGCCGCATGACCGCCTCGTGGCCGTGCAAGGCCGCTGTGAACTCCGCCGACTCAGGCCCACCACCTGTCGTGTCGTGTCGTTGAAGAAACCGCCGGGCGGGTCCGCCGGGACGAAGCCAGAGCCGATTAGCCAATCAAGAACTGGGCACCGCAAAGAATCAATCCGAGGAGCCGCAACCACCCCTCCAGTCTGACGCCGCTACCGTGGCCAGCCTGAGGCTTACAGGTCCCGTCCTTCCCGGACGCACAGCCACCCCTCCCAGCCAGCTCCCGACACATGTTCCCCTCTCCATCTATCCCCCGCCATCATGTTCACCGATTCGCGGTTACCGGGCCCCACTCCCCCGCACACACAAGGGACCCACTCACAGTTCCCGGCCGTGGGGTCCGCGCCCCAGGCCAGCAGCGCCGCCACCGAGTCCACGTGGCCGCGACTGGCTGCCAGGTAGAGGGGACCCGCGGCCTGATCGGAGAAGGCCCCGGGCCGCAGGACCGGCAGCGAGGGGTGGCCGGTGGCGCGGCCCCTCAGCGCGGCGAGCTGTAGCGAGCCGCCCACGGACTGCAACCACCACCACCATCATCACCACCACCACCCGACGGGATCGGAGCCAGGGTCAGTGGCCACAGGTCAACACATGGATTTGGGGTTTTGTGGATTCCGGATTCAGGATTCAGACTGGATTCGGGGTCACAAGTCGCATGTTAACACATGGGGGGCCGCGGAGCGCGACGCTAACACGTCTGCTCAACGATAGGGAAACCAGTCGTTCCTGCAATTCAACGCGAAAAACGAAAACGAAGCCGAGGCCACGCATCATGTCAGGTTGGTGCTGATTTCACCACCGCATGGGGTTGGGTCGAGGGAAGGCCCCGAACCCGGCCGAATTCTACCCACGCCAACTGCCAACGGTCAACCCACCAGCTCCGCCATGTAGTCCACGTCCGCGACCTTGGCGCGAGGGTTCGGTTGCCGTTCCCCGCCGGTGCCCTCCTCCTGCTCCTCCTCGTCGTCATAGAAGCCCAGGCCGCCCATCTGCCGGCTGCGCAGGGCCCCAGCGCGGTGCTCCCCGGGGATGATCTCCAAGCCGCTCTTGAACAACATGACCAGCTCGGGGGCCACCAGTGCGGCCGAGGCCACGGTCGGCCCGAACAGCACCACCGTGCAGGCGTTGACGGCGTCCTGGAGCGGGGTCTCCCTACGGGTCGTCAAGGGGGGTACAGGGCACAAGGCAAGGCACGGCAAGGCAACGGTTAACGCGTCACGGGTGGCACTTGGTTACGGTAACCTCGACAGGTAGTGTCCAGGGGCAGGCGGAGCCACGACCAACAGCACCTAGGCGGGGTCCTCCAGGAACGACTGAAGAGTCAGGCCACCACAGCCGGCGTGGTGCGAGCTGGGGCGCGGTAGGGGCATCCAAACGGTCAGTACCGTTGGTCATTGGCCTGGGCTCCACAGGCACCCTTCTGTCACCACCCAGCTGTAGCACCCCGCCGCCGCACCGCACCCACATGTCGACCTCGATGGCGATGTTCTCTCCTTCCCAGGTCCAGAAGGAGATGGTCAGCGGGTTGGGCCGCTGCTGGGGCTGCGGTACCCGGGACCGGGGACAACAAACCGACAAGGAAGGATTCAGGGGCGAAGGGAACAAGACTCGCGCGACTCGCGCTCAACCGTTTGGACGCTCGCATTTGTCTTTGTCCACGCATCCACATCCCGCCTCCAGCCTGCCTGTTGCGCAGCAACATCCCAAAGCCATCCGCATGGGTGTCGCAAATCCTAGGTCTCCCAGTTGCTGAGCCCCAGGCATTGACCAGACGCCCCTTCCCGCACAACCCCTTAAGAATCCTACACCTCTTCCCACGCACAGCCCCTTCAGCCCCCCCACACAAACCGCCACAATTTAACGCAACGCGTTCATCCTTGCATGTTTTGATCGCCAGCACTGATGCGCTGGGTTACACAGTTTCAGCCCAACGCTTGATATCTACTATGGATGCCACACGCACATCGGCATGTGCGCATTCCCCTTCGGCATGTGCGCATTCCCCTTGAAAACGCCAAGCAAGGAAAGTGTGACACGGCTCAGCAAGATTCGGGAACGCACAATGTATCGGTAGCACAGGAAGGTCGCCCGGGTGATGTAGGATCCGTCGTCCTGCTCCCCATCGGTGGCGTAGGCGTCAAGGCGGGGGCGCTGCTTGAGGTCAACCTGCCCACAGAGGCACACAGACCGAAAGACCCGGCGGGGCGACAACAACGGAAGTTGTGTCTCTGTTGAACCACATCAAAGATTGGTGACCCACATCAGCAATACCGGTCCCCGGCATCGCGCGATCTGGGTCCGAAAGACCGATCCTCGGCACAATCCCATTGGGTACCTCGGGGCTGTAGGGCCAACGCCAGCACGCGCCTGGCGCGCTCACCCGCCCAGCTTGGATCCGCTGTGCGTTGTCGGATGCGCCGTTCAGATTCGGCAAAAGCACTCCAAGAAGCCTCGCCGTCTCCGGGCCTCACTCACGGACGTAAGTTGACGTATTATCACTTCTCATTGTGGTTGCGTGCAGGTATCCTATTTTGTGCTCCCGCTGGCCTGAGCATTTCCCCTTTTAAGTTGCCAAGACGTGGCGGAGCTGATGTCAATACTGCGGCGCTTCGAGGGGAGGTGCCTTTCCCCATGACCCAAACCACATTGACCCCGTGCGTACCTTCTTGTGCGACAAGCAGTCGTACACGGTGTACTGTTCCATGAGCTGCACCGAAGGGTGCGTGCCCTGCGCGCTCCAGGCCCACGTCCGGAACATATCCACCCAGTATTGCACATCTGCGGATAAATAATCATGGCGACACATAATAACCATGAACAAGGCATGACACATCACACGGGATCCCGAACAGACTGGTGTATCTTGCTCGCATCATCACTTTGCTTCCATGAACATCTCCGCGCCCTTATCCCTCAAATTACGACCGGCTTCTTCAGCCCAGCCTCCATAATCCCAGGTCGAGTCTTCTCGCCTCAGTGGCTAGTGCTTACCGTCCTCGATGTACGCATCGAAGGTGTGCTGCATGGCGTTCTGGTCGCAGAAGGTCACCGTGCATTTGTCGTCCTGCGGACGAAGCCACGCCACACCACTTGAGATGCGCCGAAAAGCAAGCTTACAAAAGTCAGTAAATAGCACGGCATGTAATTGGTACAAGATGAGTGGCGAACGCGAGATGCGAGGTCGCTGCTGTGATAGCGTCCGGAGCATGAACCGTGGGTCATCACATGGAAAACCCCAAAGCGGACATATACACTCTCAATGGTAGGAATTTAAAATGAAACGGAGCACCAAGGAGGCCCAAGGAGGCCTCACGAGTCAAAATTCATTCCGGTGGCGCAACCGGAGGGCCACGTACACGCCACATAAGGGTTGCCACCCGATCTGGGGCTCAGCTCTTTAATTCATACAGTTTCGGAATCCGACAATGGTACAAACAAAGGGTTGGTTGCGCATCTTCGTTCACCTGAAGGGTGATCGCGCCAAATTTCTCACCTCGCTCAGCTCGTAGACCTGCAATCTGGCACCTTCCGAGATTTGATTGCCTTCAACAGTGTCGCTGAGTCGAACGCATTCGGACTCATCGCGAAAGAGTCTGTACTTCACACGGTCGGACGGCAACCACTTCCTGCTTTTTGCATACGAGTCCCAGACCTTTGAAACACGAGTATCGGCGTTTGCACGAAACTTGACTTCTTGTGAACCGTGAACCACGGTGAACTCGACAACCGCCTTGGCAGCCATCCTAGGTGCAAACAAAATTCCGAGTAGGGACTTGACACATTTGAGGAAAATTCGATTGACTTTATTTGATCTTTCAGGATTTCGTAGAACTGAATGCCATTGCCAATCTGTGCACCCCATGTCGTACACAACCAACCGCAGTACGTATAATGCCATGACTCTAGCTTCGAACTAGCTTCGTGTCTGGGGCTTTCTTATGCGGCAGGCAAGAGCTTGAAGCTTACTACCATAGTCACAAATGGCGCTGCACGACTGCGTGCAGTGGCACGACTGTGTGTCCTGGAATGTTGTCTCCCCCCCCTTCTGGTACCGGTATTCCAGCCACTTCACACCCTCGCGCAGCTCTCGATTATTCTCTCCTGCACGCTTGACGCCAAATCATGCTGCATCGGGCCCAGAGGCCGTATCGAGGCCGCCGCAGTGCTGGGCAAGCACATCTTTGGTGTAAGCTTGCCGTTCCGCGGTGCAAGAAGGGGACTGTCCTCGGGACAACATCCCACCGGCGACGGGGTCCATTGTAACCTGGTTACCATGATAATTGCCACAAATTCCACGAGTTCGCCAAAGCGAACAACCCTGGCGACAGCCCTCGAACCACCGCGAGTGTGGTATGCACTGGCTCCAAGCCCTTTCAGCCATCACTCAACCTCCACAACAAACTTCGATGGGCATTCCTCCTGAACCTATCCAAACGCTGTGTCCGTAGGCAGGCAGGCAGAGCAGGAGTGCGTGGCATGCGAGGGGCATAACAGTGCCCACCAGCTGTGCGTACGGTTGCCGCCACACCTACGGTCCTGTCCGCGCGCACTGCTTTTCGCTCATTACAGCACACACGCGCAGCCGCCGGGCCCCGGGACCACCCAGCTGCGAGTGGGCGAGCCACCGCACCCCCCGCTCGTGCACACTCCGGCACATTCGTCCCGGTGCCGCCCCGCACACCCTGGTACGATGGTTCCGCACGTGCCTCGTACCGCTGTCGCCCGGTACCGCAGGTACAACACCACGCCGGAGTTCTCCCTCCCCCCCCCGCGGTGGGGTGGGGTCACCATTCGACCATTGCCGCTCCTCTGGCGGTGATGCGCAAGCACTGCGGACGCCCGTGGGCCGCAGCCGACGCGCTGCCAAGCCCCTCCCTTCCGCAAACCATCCGCCAACAAAACACTGCCGCTGTAGCCTCCGCCTCGGTGGCCACCTGCGACGCAAGCTGGGCGTGCGCGCGTCGTCCCACCTCCCCGGTCCCCGCCCGTCAATGATTGCAACGACCAAGTATGATTGTGCCGGCCGCCATACACTGCGGGCCCCGGAGACCAAGGCGCCACAGCCCATAGGTGTACGGGCAACCGTAACCTAGGAGGCGGCGGCACATTTCCACCTTTCTGAGAATAAAATTGTGGCCACAGTTGTTTGCAGCACGGCGGGCGTGGCCGGGTGCTGCGTCTCTACGGAGACGTTCGCGGAGCTGGGCCAGCACAGCCGGTCCTTGCCCCCAACCCTCCACCCTCACGCAAACCCCCCACACCCGCGACACGAGCACTCGCCTTGCCGGGCTCCACAAACAGGCTGCAAGTGCCCGCAACACCCGTCCGTGTCCGCTCGGGCCGCCTGATGCCAGGGTCGGGCGCGGACACCTGTGGCAGCTTGTGACTCACCTGCCTGGCCACGTGGGCAGGCTGTACGGCATAGCTGGAGATGGCAAGGCTCTCGTCTACAGAAGCGAACACACCATCCGTCAGAGCCTGGTATATGCCTTGTAGGGCATGGAACGGGGGAGGCGGCCAAGGGCCGACAACCCCAGCTTCACCTCGGACGTATGGCCGACACAGACACGCAACCACGGCGGGAGCGAGCCCGCGGCCCCCTCCTGTTTTCTTCTCTCCTGTTTTCTTCTCTCCGGCAACGGCACTTCCCGAACACGAGGGCCGACCGTGCAGCGAACACGAATCGTCGTGCCGCCCGAGCACATGACCACAGCAGCACACAAAATGGAACCGCAGCAGATCATTTTACTGACTGCGCAACAAAATTGCATTTCGGCCGTTCACCATTGGCCGGGGCGTGAAAGGCAACTCCCCGGGGAGCGGCAGGGCAGGGGCCAGCCGACCCAAACCGGAAACGGAACACTTGGAAAGTGCGCCGCGCCGCAGTGCTGGAGCTCAGTTCTTCCATATTACAGCCGGCGCACGACTTCTTGTAGTTGCACCCCGTGCACTGCATGATACGAAAGGTTCGAACGAACTCAACACGACCGGCCGCGATCGTCTTATACGCATTTGACAGTCATACCGACAGCGCTACTGCCTCTTCAAAAGGGGCGACCGGGAAGAACCCTTCGCCGCAGCCGACGGGTTCCCAAGCGGGGCACGAACAGGCGGCCCCCAACCCCCGCGGGTCCTGGCCCTGCCCCTCCTCCATGAAATGCTCCTGGCCTTCCGATGGCTCCTGCCTGCCCCTTCCCCCCCTCCGCCCGCCCGCCCACCCGCCTGCTTAAAGATGCGCGCTTGTCTCTCCCACATCCTTAGGCGCCCCGACACGGGCCTCCAACAACACCTGCTACTGTCACGCGACAAGAGCAGACGTCGGGAACGGTGGCCCCCCAGTGGGAGCACTTTAACTTGGGAGCACCTTGACGGGGCGCAGGGCGCATCGTGATGTAACTGCAGTGATTCGAAGGTACAGGCGCGGCCGCGAGCCGGCCCGGCATCGCCCGCCCGCTGTCTCGGCGCGGCCGGGGCGGCCCCACGCCGATTCGCAACCCGGCGAAAGGGGGCTCGCCGTCCGCACCGAAACCAACGGTGCGCCCTCTCGTTGACATCGAGGGGCTAGTCACCGTCCCTCCCTGCTGGAACCTGCTGCCTCGTCTATTGCAGCCCGGAGGCCGTCCCCTGGACATCATCATGACGTAACCCTAACCGCCCTGAGCCCCCGCCTCGCACCTCACGACTCCCCGTGCTCTCAAGCCGGCACGGCCACGCCCCGGCCTGACCGGTGACGGAATGGAAGTCAGTGGGTCGCGCCGCTCCTTTCGCATCCCCCACTCCCTTCTCGCCGCAACCGCCTATATATCGACATTACAATGATGTGGCCTGGCGCCAGGAAAGCCTCCTGATGTCACTACAAAAACTGGCGGAACCGCACAACGTCACCAGATGGGCAGCAGTTGTCCGGGAGGCCAGGAAGGCCCCCTCCCGAAGACACGTCGCCCGTGCATCGCACCAGCTCGAAGCCGCAGCCTGGAGGGGCGTGTCAGCCCAAACCCCGCCCCCTGCGTAGGTTGCCTCGGGACGCGGGGCTCGAGGCCATGAATTACCGTTCCCGCCTTGCATGTGCGTTGTCTACGCCCCCAACGCGAGCAATAACGCGGGTCTCTGCCCCGCCTGCGCGGTTCCCAGCACTCAGCGAAGCCAACGCCGCCCCGAAACCACGGACAACAAGGACCTCCGACCGTAGCCATCATCCTCCACCTTCCTTTTCAGCACCTTGCCCCGAGTTTCATCCAACTGCGCCTCAACCAAGTTCACCCAGCCATTTTGTTGCATCCCTGCAGCCTCCCGGCCTCTCCCCGTGCCATGTCTCACCCCCCATCTCCCAGCCTATCCCTCGCAACCTCCAGTGCAACCCATGTCCCAGCCTGAGCTGTTTTTCCTTACAAGCCCACGCCCCCCAGCCTGCCTGCCGGCAGCCCCGCCCACCCTGAAACCCCCGGATACACCCATATTCAAGTGGACCACCTCGCCTCATTTCCCACCGCTCCCGGCGAGTGCATCACCGCTGGTTGGGAGCTCCGGTCCGCCCAGACCGTGGGTGGCCATGGTGTGATTTCCTCCCAGTGCGCCCTGATGATGGTTTCAATGCTTTGCCAAGTGCTGCCGCGCGGCCCTAGCAAATCCCCACCCCTCAACCATGTCTATCCCAGTTAACGGGGCCTACAACGGGGCCTCGACCCCTGCACCGCAATGTCCGTCAAGAGGCCTGAATCCCTTCACGCGGTGGACGACGAGATGAATGTGCATGACCATGCCAGTGGTGGTTATCTCCCTGATCCCGTTTGCCGTTCTATATGAGATGTGCGTTAAGCCTGGTTGCTTGAGCGCAGAGCGCAGAGCGCCCGGCTGCCCCGGAGTGCCGGATCGTCGTCCTTGGTTGGGCCGCCCTGGTGCCAGGGCGACCCGACCTCCGCCACTCCCACTCCCAGTTCGCCGCCCACTCCCAGTTCGCCGCCCACTCCCAGTTCGCCGCCCACTCCCAGTTCGCCGCCCACTCCCAGTTCGCCGCCCACTCCCAGTTCGCCGCCCACTCCCAGTTCGCCGCCCACTCTCCGCCGCAGGGCAGCCGAACGGATCGCGGCCAGGACCCCGGCCGCACGGCACCCGCGGACCGCCCGGCAGTCACAGCTTCCCCCATAGAGCACACGACACCAGGGAGACCTGGAGCGCCCGGGCGCCGCTGCCGCGTCCAACGCCAACGACCGCGGTGCGGCCCAGCTGCTGAGTGTAGGTGCAGGTACCGCGAGCTGGCCGGCCCTCTAACAGCACCAAGGGGCAGCTCAGCCCGACGTGGACCTGGGAACAAACACCCGCGCCGCGATGTTGAGCGCCCGGCCGGCAGCCGCGGCCGTGGCGCGGCCGCCGCCCGGTGCCGCAGCAGCGTCCGGTGCCGTATCACGCCCCGCAGGCTCGGCCTTGCCTCCGCCGCCTTTGGCGCTGCTGCTGCTGTTGCTGCTGTTGTCGCTTCCGATAGTGCCCCCAGCACCTTCCCCGACCTCAGCTGCGCCAGCGCGTTGCACAGTGGAGGCTGTGTCGGCGTCTGCGCTGCCTCCCACCCCCACACCTGACTGGCGCACTGCCTGTACTGGGGATCCATTCTTCGACTCGGATTCGAGGCTCTCCCCGGCTTGTCGTTGCTGCTCTTTCGTTGCCTGCTGTGCGGCGGCCCCACCGCCCTGCTCTACCTCCTCCGCCGCCTCGTCTGCCTCCCTGGAGTCATCACTCTCCTCGTCCGCCTCCGCACTGTTCGGGCCCCAGCCGGCCGCAGAGCCGCCGCCGGCCGCGTCTGCGGCCGCGCCCCCCCGCTGTCGCCAGCCCTCCCTGGCGTCCTTTGTGAGCCGAACCATCTGGCCGTACGCCTCGTGTATGCCGTTGAGCTCCTGGATGGCCACCGCACTGACCCTCTTCTTGAAGCCGTACACGCGGCCCAGGTGCTTGCGGCTCAGTGCGAAGACCACCAGCGTGCCCTGCTCCTCACACCTGCGGTCGCAAGACCGGCGGTGTGGGGTTGGTGGCAAGGCCGAGAACGCAACCCAGATGACGGTGTGACAGGCGGCGGACCGGGCCGGTCCCCCACCATGATGGTGGCCAACCGCCGCCCTGCCACCTCATCCTTTTATCAACATTGGCCCGTTCCCCGTGCCCCGGCCTAGTCACCCCGATTCCACAAGAGTGGCCCCCGTCCCCGCATCCGCCTATCTCAGCTCCAGCGGCCAGACCCTCAGTCCCTGGGCTTGATGGTACGCTCCCGTCCATGAAACATACCACAGTGGGCTCCGCGGGTCCACTCCATGCTACCGCGTACTCATCTTGCTCCGAAACGGCCTTCCCTTACCTGGCGACATGCCACCCAGCCACCCACCCACGCACCCAGCTACCCAACCACGCCGCCACCCACCCAGCCACCTACCCACCCACCCACCCACCCCAAGCACGCACCCCAAACACGCACCCACCCACCCACGCCGCCACCCCCACCCACATGTCCAGGATGGCCTGCAAGGTGGTGTCCAGGCCGCCC
This sequence comes from Eudorina sp. 2006-703-Eu-15, assembly GCA_003117195.1. NCBI lineage: Eukaryota > Viridiplantae > Chlorophyta > Chlorophyceae > Chlamydomonadales > Volvocaceae > Eudorina > Eudorina sp. 2006-703-Eu-15. The sequence goes on along the minus strand of BDSI01000027.1, from coordinate 67,237 downwards.
TCCGCCGCCACCTCCTCGATGTTGGGCGCCACCACCACCGCCCGCGCCCGCCGGGTGCGCACCGCCTTGTGCACCTCCCGCAGTCCCAACACGTACCACCGGTGGGCGGCGGCCTGGAGCCCCGGGGGCCGCAGACGGGGCGAGCAGCGACCGGGAGGGGCGGGGGCAGGCAGGGGCGCGGGTGGGCAGGAGAGTGTTGACGGATCGGGGGATGCGAGAGATGCGAGGGATTCAATAGACCGGGGTAGTTAGCCCAACGGGGGCAGGCGGCGGGGATGGCGGTTCGGAGCGCGAGGGCCGCGGCGCCTCGGCCTCGGTGTCAGGTACGGCCCGACCGGCTGTGCGCGTGCCGAACCCCACGGGCCGAAGGGAAGACCCAATACCGCCAAGACGCGAGTCCCATCTCGAGCCGGCAGGCCCAGGGGCGGGCCCCCCCGGCGGGTCCCCCAGCTCTCCACGTACGGTATCCCCGAAGAGACCCTGTGACCAGGCGTGGGTTCGTTGCGCGCTTGCGGTCCTCCGGTTTTCGCTGTATCTACCCAAGCCTGAAGAGGCCCCACCTAGGTACGCACTACCGTCTCGATTCCGGTACCCCCGCACCTTGATCGCGTTCCGCGCCATGGCCCGCTCCTGGAAGCCCCGGATGCGGGTCAGCGTGTCGAGGACCAGGGCATCCAGCTCCGGAACCAGCAGCTGCTGACACAGCCGGTGCGGCTGGCCGTGGCCGCCCGCCCGAGCAGCCGCGCTGGAAGGCGCAGCAGCAGCAGGCCGGGGGCCGCCGCCGGCACCCGCCGCGGCACCCCGCGTCATCGCTTGGGCCACGTCGTCAACCGCCGCGGTGGGGTCTGCCCTCACGGAAACTGCCCCCGCATCGGCAGCGGCGGCGGTGCCGCCGCTCCCGCTCCCGGCGCCGCCGCCACCACCACCCCGAACCGAACTTGCCGCCGGCCCGGCGAGCCCCTTAGCCTGTCCGCCTTCCCGCGCACTTTCTGTCACTCCTCCGGCCACCACATCGCCTACACCTGCGCCCGGCTGCGGAGCAAGCTGCGCTCCAGAACCAGCCGCTCCCGACGCCGCTTGTTGTTGTTGCTGCTGCTGCGCGTTGCCGCCGCTGCCGGGCAGCGCCCGCTGCACGAGACGCATGGCGGCGCGGGCCAGGTGCTTCCGGCTGGCGAGGTGCTGCTGGAAGGTAAGGTCGCTGTTGCAGCACACGCCGCAGGTGGCGCAGGTGTAGGGCGAGGCCGGCCCGGCGGTGCCGGCCGCGGTGCCGCCAGCCGCCGCGTCGGCGGCCGCCGCGTCGCGCTCCGCCGCGTCACTGTCCCGGCGCTCGAGCTGCGGCATCACCCAGCCCCTGCCACGACACCAAGGGACGGGGGATAGGAAATCGGCAGGCATGGTAAAGACGCGTTGCTGCCAGAGTAAACGAGATCTGGGAAACAAGCAGGCGCCGGCGTACACACAAGGAGGGAGGGAGTGGGTGGGGGTTAAAAAGAAACTGCCCAGTGGGTGCGCAAGACAGCGGACCGCTGTCCTCTGCACAGGGCAGACATTGCCCGCCCACAACCGCCTCGACGCACACGCATGCGGCTTTCATGCGGGCTCGCCGCACCCTGCGCTTCACGCCCCTCCTGCCAAGGCGGCAACGAAACGAAGGCGTCCGCAAAGCATACACACGTGCAGTAGGCGTCCGCGCCGTCCGCAGTACGACCGCCCCCCCTTCGCGCCCTCGCGACCCCACCCCAACATCACCGGCAGCCTCATCCGTTATGAGGTCAGTAAGAGCTCGATAGGAGTTTGGGGGGCTCGTCACGAGTTCGATAGAAGTTTTGGCGGGGGCTCGTCAGGAGTCGTTTGGGGCTCGTTAAGAGCCTGTTCGCACGTGGGGGTGTGGGTGGTGCGGGTGGTACTCACGTGCTGGCGGCCCGGGCCACGTGCTTCCGGCTGGCGCAGTGCTGCTCGAAGGTCCACCGGCTGTTGCAGTGCACGTGGCACAGCTCGCACTTGAACTCGGGCGGCAGCTGCTGGGGCGCCTGCGCCGGGTCCTGCGGCTCCCTCGGGGGCGGCTCCGCGGCCGGCGGCTCTGCGGCCCCCGCCGCAGGGGTCGGGCCTGCCTGGACCTCCGCCGCTGGACCTCCTGGACCTGGACCTCCGCCCGCCCTTCCCTCCGCGGCCTCAGGTGCCCGCTGGTCACCGCTCTCCCGCTTGGGCTCCTCCGCGGCGGGGACCGCCGCGACGGTGATGCCGCCAGGGCTGGCGAACAGCGGCCGGGCCCAGGCGTTCCGCGTCGGCGCCGGCTGCGGCGGCGCCGCGACCCCAGCCGCGGGCCTGTGGGCCGGCGCCTTGCCGGGCAGTGCATGGGTCGAAGGGCCGCAAGTCGCCGCGGGCGCGGCGTTCGCGGCTCCGATCGGCTGGACGGGGCCCTGCCTTGTGTTCGGGGATGAAGACAGTGCATCTGAGCCCGTGCGACCGGTGCTAGTGCCGGTGCTTGCGCTGGCGTGGGTGCTGCTCTGTGCACCGGCTGCTGCAGAGGCAGCGGCGGCGGCGGCGACGCCTGGTGCGGGGGTAGTGACGACGGCCGTGGATGGCGCTTTGGCGCCTGGTGGCGTAATGCTGGGCTGCGCGGCGCCGGTGGAGGGCCCGCCCACAATTCCCGCCCTCGTGAGCAGCTTCACCGTGGATGGAGCTGTACCGCCGGTCGCCGGCGCGAACTGTTTACCTGGACGCTGTTGATGCTGCTGTTGCTGTTGCGGCTGTCGAGGCTGCTGCGACGCTGCTGCCGCAGCAGCCACCGCTGCGGCCGTGGCGGTGGCGCCTGCGGCTTGCGGCGCCACGGCGGCCGGCAGAGACATACCCAGTTGGGGCCGCACGGGCCTACCTGCCACATCCGAAGTGCTGGGCGCCGCGACCGCCGCTGCCCTCGGCTGCTGCCGCTGCTGCGGCGGCCCGACAACCGGCCCCGGTGGCTTCGCAGTGTTAGGTGAAGGACCGCTAGGTAATGCCCGGCTGATGATCTTGATGGCCCCCGCGGGCCTCGCAGCGGCGGCGGTCGCCGCAGCGGCTGCCGCCGCCTCCGCCGCTGGCGCTGCGGCCCCGGTGGTCAACGGCGCCTGCGCTGCCCCTTGCACCGCCGACAGCGACCCCGTCACAGCAGCGCCGCCGCGCCCGTGGACCGCTGCCGCCGCCGCTCCCGTCCCCGCCACGCCGTACGACGAGAAGCCTCCGAAGCCGGCCTGCTGCTGCATCTGCTGCTGTTGCTTAAACAGGTTCCCTATCTTGGGTATATTGGCCGAGGCCACCCAGCCCGCCAGCACGTCTACTTTCAAACCGCCCAAGGCGCCGCCGTAATCGTCCTCCTCCTCCTCGTCGTCATCATCGTCATCACCTCCCGTCATCAGCGATTGCATCCACGAACTCATTGCAACGGGTTGTGGCGGCGGCGGCCGGGGCGGCGGCGCCGCCGCAGTCGGCGCCGCGCGCAGGCCGAAGGGCTGCGCCGCGGTCGCGCTGCCCGTCGCAGCCGCGGCGGCCGCCAACAACGCGTCCAGCTGAGACGCGACGGAGCCAGGCTGGCCACCCAAGCCCTGCACCTGCAGCGGCGGCCGTGGCTGTGCCTGCGGCCGCAAGCGCTGCTGGAACTGAGCCTCCGCCTCCGCCTGCGCCTGCACGAGCGCGTGCGCGTGTGCCCGCTGCTCGTGCTGCTGCAGGATCAACGCCGCCGCGGCCGTCGCAGCCTCCGGGCTCAGCTGGTCGTCGTCGTCACCCGCCTCCGCCGCGGCGGCGGGCGCCAGGGCCGCGGCGGCGCTCGCAAAGACCGCTGCGGCGGCGGCCGCCGCCGCGGGGTTGGGCGGCATGGTCAAGACGGGACTGGGCGCCGGCAGGCCCATCAGCGTCACGCTGCTGGGCTGGTGGATTAAGCCTGGCAGGAAAGCTGGCGTCAGTGGCTGCGCCGCTGCCGCCGCCACCCGCTGCGCCATGGGAGCCATCGAAGCTGAGGTTGCGGCGGCCGACGGGGCGACGGCGGCCGCGGCAAAGGCGGCGGCAGACGCAGGCGCGACAGCGGCGGAGCCCCGGGCTGCGGAGGGCATGAAGGGGTGGGTGGCGGGGATGCCCCACACGCCCGCTCCCGCCATCCTGGGGGCAGTGTGGTTGAAGAGCGGCAGCGCAGCCGCCTGCCCGCCGCTCACCTGGCTCTGCCACTTGTTCAGGACGTCAGTCCAGCCGCCGGGGCCTGAGGACGTGGCGCGCGGGGCCGGGAGACCCGCCAGCGCGGGGTTCAAGCGCCCAGATGAGGAGCCACCGGAACGCCCCGGCGAACCATGGCCCGTCATCTAAAACCCCCGCGGCGCCGGCCTCGGGCACGGCGTGGCGCCCCGTGCGCCTGGCCTCGGCAGCGCCGGCCGCCAGCCACAATCGCTGATTGGGGGGTGCGCTTGGCGGGACAGAATCCCGACCGCCTGTCATGCCCGGACCGACTCCCCGTCTCGTCAAACCAAACCGAAAGTGCCGCGCCGCGATAATTACATGGGGCAGGTTGCGACGTCGCGTTTGGATCGCGTGTCCAACCCCACCAGCGCCACACACGGTCGCTTAGAGAATCACCACCCCGCCAAGCCACCAACCCACCGTATCCAGTGCCGTACACCGAGTCGTCATCGTCGTCGTCCTCATCGCTGGTAGAGGCGGCGGCGGCGGCCCCCGGTCCGAGGGGCGCGAAAAGCAGCGGCGGCGCCGTTTGGCCCGCGGCTGTGGACGTCCCAGCCGTCCCAGCGGCCCGCCCCACCGCCGCTGCGCCACCCGGGAGGGCCCCACCTGCGGCTGCGGCCACCGCCGCTGCATTCCCTGCTGCCGCCGGAGCTGTGCCTCGCGACGGCTGGGGTGGCGGTGGTGACGGCGCCGCGGCCTGCACACCGGCACCGCCGCTTCCAACCGGCGCGGTACCCGGCTGCGTTGAGGCTTTGCTCAATTGCCCTCCGAACATCGGAACGGAGGGGACGGTGCAGCTGCGCCAGGCGGCGGCGGCTGCCGCCACCGCCGCCGGCCCGCCGAAGAGACCCATGGGTCGGGCGGGCCCATCGTCTTCGTCCTCCTCCTCCTCGGAGGTATCCCCCCTGGGCGCCAACCAGGCAGGCAACGAGGACTTCGGGGCCACAGAAGCAGGCGCGCGAGCAGGCACAGCGGCCCTGGCCTCTCCCTCGCCCACGGACTTGCCCGGCGGCTGCGCCTGAAGGGCGATGCTCAGGCCGCCAGTGCCGCCTCTGGCCGCCTGGGGACCGCCGCCGTCAGCCACGGTGCCGTAGGCGGGCTGCACCCTTGAGTGCGGTGGCGGCTGCGGCGGCGGCTGAGCTGCCGCCGCAGGCGCTGCTGCACCCAGGTATTCCTGCCCCGCGGCGCGGTCAGGTCCTACGGAGGCGTTACCGGCGGATGCACTCAGGCTCGAGGCGGCCAGAGGTCGGTCAGGCTGCGGGCTGACATGGAAGCTGTGGACTATGACCGCCGCCGGCATGACGTGCGGCACGGGGGAGGGCCTGCCCAGGCCGATGGCGGGCGGCGGGGACTCCCCCGGAGGGCTGGGCTCTAAGTCGTACAGCTTGCGGGGCAAGCGGAGCACCTCCGCCCAGCGCCGAAGCACGTCCTGGAAACCCTCGGCAACTGGGGAGGTTGGGGCACGGCCCGATGGCGGCAGGCACCGCCGCACGGGCGAGTGCAGCACGTCTGGTGAATTTGCTTGATACGGATGCCGTGACCCAGATCGGGCCGGATGGTTGCAAGGTCAGGTGATTGACGGATGCGAGGACCGACCCATACCGACCCACCGACGCATCCGAGGACCAACCCATACCGACTTATACGAGGCGGTGAACGCTGCGCCATCCGCAGCGCACTGCGATGTGCAACCCAGCTCCGAGACCCGCAGCAGCAGCAGCCGCTGCCCCAGCCCGCCGGATGGCCTGCACCTTGCGGACGGCGGACGCCTTGCTGGCGGTCAGGCCGCCGCACGGCCTCGTGGAACGGGTCGCCCTATCGATTCGCCCCCAGCACACCACGCGCCCGCACCGCTTCCTTACCTTCACTGCCGCTGTCGTTGCCGCTGTCTCCATCCTCGGCCGCTTCCTCGCACCCCGCGCCGCCGCCACCCTCGGCGCCATGCGAGGCCGGCCCGCCAGCCGGATGCCGCTGCTGCTGCGCCGGCAGCTCCGCCCCGGCGCCCAATCCCGGCGGCAGGAGGTCCAACGGCGCCTGCTCGGCCAGCTCCGCGTCACTGGGCTCCCCCTGCCGATGTACGGCAGCGTGGTGCTTCAGTTTGGCCACGTAGGCGACACGCCGCCGGACCAACGTCCTATGGAGCGACTCCAGCTGGGGACGGATCTTCGCCAGCGCCAACAGCAGCAGCTGTGGCCGCAGCCTTGGGGGCAGGGCGCTGGTCGAGTCGGCGATGTCGCGCGCGCCAGCGGAGGGCCGCGTCGGCGCCGCCGCCGCGTCAGTAACGGCGGCGGCGACGGCGGCAGGGGAGGCCGATGGGTAGTCATCGTCAGCGCCGCCTTGCTGTTGCAAGCGCTGCAACTCCGCCTGCATCGCGCCGTACACGGCCGCCACCTTTCTGTACGACTCCCGTACCCGCTGGTAAGCCGTGGCCGCCTCCGCCAGCCCCCTATTAGCACGGTGCTGCAGGATGAGCTTCTTGGCGCGCGTGGGCTGCTTCTTGCGAGGCGCAGCAACGGTGCCGGCGGCGGTCAGCCTCAGGCGCTTGCCCGTAACTACAGGCGCGCCCGCGGCAGCGGTGCCTCCGCTGCCTCCGCAAACCCCGGTGCCGGCCCCGGCGCCCTGCTGAAGTTGCCTCTGTGGGCGCGCAGCGGGGGCCTTCATCACTACCCGCAGCGAGTTGCTGATCCGAACTGCCCCGCCGCGGGCTCCGAGACCAGCGGCCCCGACGCTGCCGCGGGGCGCTGCGCTGCTGCCCCGCCCGCCGTCTCCTGGAACTGCCGCACTAAAGAGTTCCGCAAGGGTCACGACACGTTTGCTGGCCTTGACGGGTCCAGATAGCGGGGCCGCTGCGGCGAGGGCTTGGGCCGCGGTTGGGCCGCGGTTGGGGCCCGCCGGCCCCACGACCGGCCACGAGGGGTCGCGCGCAGCATGACTCCCCCGCGGGCCCTTCGGCTCTCCGACCGTCGCCCAACCCGAGGACTGAGCTACAGCGCCGGGCTGCGATGCGGCAACAGAGGCTGAAATGGAAGGTGTAGCCCCGCCCGGGGCCGCTTCGGGCGCTACCTGCCACTGCAGACGCCTGGCCGCCCAGGCGTTGGTTGCCGCCGCCGGAACCGCCCCCTCGGCGGCGGCGGCAGCGGCGGCGGGCGTAATTACCCCGATCGTGGGCTCCGGCGCCACTGGTGCGGCCGGGGGCGCCTGCCCGCTCGTAGCCCCAGCGCTGCTCATTGCTACCCCAGTGGCCGCCTGCCGGTGAGCCCAGACGCCCTGGGGCGCCGCCGGGCGGGGCTGCGCCGGTGGCGCCTGCGCCAGCGCGGGATGGGCACCCGAATAGGGTCGCGGATGCGGCCCCGGCGGCAGCGGCTGCGGGGGCTGCCGTGTCGGCGCCGTCAGGTGGCCGTGCACAGTGCGGACGGGTTGGCTGTCGTGGAAGGGCGCCGACGTGGATGACCCTGCTGCCGGCGCTGCCACGCCTCCCGCAGGCCCCGACCGCGGTTCCGACCCGCATGCGGACGGGACGCGATCACCACGCAGGATGCGGACCGGGGCCTGCTGCGGGTAGTGTTCCTGCCGCTGCAGCTGTGTCGGGTATTGTTGGTGGTGGTGCCCCTGCTGCTGATGTTGCGCCTGTGCCTGCTGGTGAAGTGCCTGCTGCTGCTGCTGGTGTTGTGCCTGCTGGTGTAGCGCCTGGTGCTGCTGCTGTTGCTGCTGGTGTTGCGCCTGCTGGCGGTGGTAGGCGACGCTGACGCTGGGGAAGAAGTCCGGCGGGTGCGCTTGGAGCTGCTGCAGCACGTGCTGCTGCTGCTCTTGCAATTGCTGCTGGCGCTTGAACTGCAGGTACTTGGCGTCCTCGCTGTTGATGCCGTCGTGTGCAGCCTCCAGGTGCTGCGCCAGCTGGGAGTACGTGGGAAAGGCCTTGCCGCAAGCACGACAACGGACTTTGTTCGTGGCCGGGTCGAAGGCACTCCGCCGCGCCTGCGCCATCAGTCGCTCCTGCTGCGAAGCGCCGGAGGTGGCAGTGGCGCGCACGGCGCCACGGCTGCTTCCGCCAGCGTCCTCGTCAGCGGAGCTGCGTGCTCGCGGCCCAGCGCCGGTGAGACCGCTGGCAGCAAGGCTGGCTGGTCGAGTTTCGCCGCCTCCGCCAGCGGGACCAGAAGCCAACGCGTGTGGTGCAGCTGCGGTGCTTGTGAAGGGACCGGAAGCCGGCGCCCCGCCTGACGGCAAGGCTCCTTCCGCGCCGCGGTTGCCCAGGGCCATTGCATGGGCAGCCGCCGCTGCAACCGGCGGCGCACCCGACTGCTGCATCGGCGCCAGCTGTGCCTGACGCAGTTGCGGTTGTGGTTGCTGCCTTTGCAATAGCACGCGAGGCTGTGGCGCTTGCAGGGATGCGGGGGTGGGCTGGACCGTGAATCGCATCTCGGTACCCGAGGCGGCCGATGAGCCCGGGACGCGGGACATGCCCTGGGCGGCGGGGACCTGACCGGCCTCACGACCAGCGCGCTGTCCAGGCGCGGGTGGGCCCCGCGGCGCGCTGGTCGGGTAGGAGGCCGGCATCGTTGGGGCTGCTGTCGCACGCTGTCGCTGCACGCCGTCCCAGCGCCCCGAGGGAGCCCCAGCCTCACCATGCACCTGCATCGGCCCTGCCAAACCCGGTTGCCTTCCTTTGCCAGCGAAAGCGTGGCCGACGCCTCCATCCAGCGCTCCAAGCGGCATCCGCTGGTGCGGGTAGGGCTGTTCCACTGGCGGTTGGCTGCGTGGTCGCGATCTCGACGACCGGCCACCTACATAATTCCAGGCATCCGCTTCATTAACTGCGGTTTGGTGGTATTGACCGGCAGTCACACGCCCTCCGGCCTGTTCGGTCGCGTCGGCCTCCCGTTGGAAGCCATCGCCAGTCAACGGTCGCTCCTGCATGGCCTTCTGCCCAGCCCTGTGCCACAACTGCGCACAAACTTCTGGTGTGCAGCGCCGCCAACTGCAAAATATTGCGAGATTTTGTAACACCCTCCGTCATTCGTTTTCTCACGACCGTCTTGGAATGAAACCAAGCCGCGGGGCCATGTCCTGAGAATGCATACAGACGCACTATGTAACGGAGAGTTCGTTGCTGCAAGCGCCGCCCACGAGGCGTCAAGGAGTCGGCTGTGGGCTGTCCGACCTAGAGCTTATTTGATTATTAATCTAAACACCCTTCAGGCACTACATTGCGCACCTAATAGAACTGACACACAGCTGCGCTGCCCAGGACGAGCCAGGTGACCTAGAGCAAATGATGCCGTACAAACGTAAAGGCAGTACCGGTGCCAATAATTGCTTTTCTCAGTCGGTGACCAAACAGTTGCAACCATCCCACGTGTTTGCTTGCGCATGCGTGCCTGCGGTGTCAAGTTTGATGGCATACTTATCGCCAGTTCAGTGCCAAGACCCTGCAGCGACCCTTTGGTAGAGACATGACGCAGACGAGTGAAGTAATTCGCTTTGCACAACTGCAGGTCAGACCAAAAGCGCGCATTTTACAGGATTGTGTACTCGGCTCGGGAGCTGACGAATGCGTCACGTCTGTCCTTTTAGAGCGTTGTTGACATCACTTTCCTTGCCGAGTTGTCGGATCACAAGCTCAATGTGCTTAAACTATCGGAGGATCCAGTTGACATCGTTGGTAAGCAGGGAAGCCAACCGCAACTCAAGAAATGCAGAAACCCTAACGATGCCACAACGGAATTTGCGTGGGATAGCTATGGCCGCGTTAATGCTGCTGGGCGGCTGAGAACACAGCAGGACAGTGTGGAGAACGGGCAGGCACAGGGGAGGGAGGTTGATCCACGCACGCTGCAGCAAAGCACAGCTGGTGCACCGCAGCCCCTTGTCCCCTCACCCTTTTCAGCGGCTAGCTTGCTCGCAGATTGTTGGATCACTTGCATCCCCTGCTGTCACGCCTCCGATGTCATCGTTCGCTCGGGTGCCATCGTGCAGGCTACTTCAGCCCCAATCGGTACGACAGCGTGCCGTCCCGCCTGCAGCTGGATGTCTCCAGCCTGCGGCCAAGTGCCACGTCCCGACTGGTGCGGTGGGCGAGCCCGGAGGATTGGGAGTGGGATCTGGATCTGTATCTATTACTCTATTTCCTAGGGCGTAAAGGTGGGGAACGACAGCTGGCGGCGCGCCTAGCTTGGGGGCTTGTTCGGGCGCTTGTGCGAGTGGGCGAGGGCGCGGGTGTGCTCAGCCGCTGTGCAGAGTCGCTGGGAACGAGGGACGGGACTGATGAGTTGGTAGACTTGTTAACTGCGCTGACCGCGAGGACAATTAAGGGTAAACGATGATAAACCGCTCTGACTGTTAAGAGCTATTCTGGATGAGAGCTATCCTGGAGAACGTGGAGATGTAGGGTAGCTGGAGGGTGGTGGTGCGGCCGCGGCTGGCTACCGGCGCAAAGACCCGGCGGAGAAATTGAGGCGGTCTGGTTGCCTAATCGAAGGTGACTGGGTGTCGATATTTGTTTGCCACATCGGCTGTCGTAACGCTCAGCCTGCCTGCGACGCTGCGTCCCCGGTCCCGCAGGACTGCCATGCTGTGCCGGGGCAGCTGCTGCTGTACAACACGATTGAGGGGTTTCGGGGCTGCGATAAGCAGCAGCTGCTGCGGCAGGTGCGAATGGGGACGAGGGCGAGCAAAGGGGGGGGCCCGGCCGAGACATGGGGGTCATCCACCAGCCATTGGAGGCGGCAGGAATGCGTCTGGGGACTTCATCGGTGCGCGCCTGACGGAGGCGCAGGTCCAAGTTCGTCTGAGCGCGACACCGTAGGCTCCTTGCCTATGTTGGTGCGGCAGCTTTAAGAGCCTGCTCGGAAAGAGTACGGTATGCGCCGCGCCTGGGCTGCCACCCCACGTGGACACACGGTGGCGGTCCGTGTTAACTCGGGGTGGAGGAGCGCACGCCTTAGGGAGCCTTAGGGACCTTGCCGTGACGAAAGCAACAAGCCGGCCGACCGCCTCTCCTGCGGCAAGGTCAGCCGCGACATAGTTTCCCGCCCTGCCGACGTGGGATCCTGCCCTGCCGTACCCCTTTACCTGGTCCGACACGTCCTCAGGCCGCGGAGCGAATCTGGGGCGACATGACCAGTGGCGCCGCGGAGGCGGAGCCCTGGCGCCTCTGCCGCTTCCTTCTCATCATGCACGGCGACCTGAAGCACTACAAATTTCATTACTGGTGCGGCATGTGTGTGTGTGTGTGTGTGTGTGTGTGTGTGTGTGTGTGTGTTATTAAAACAGGCAGAGCAGGAATGCGTGACATGCACAGGCGGATTAGCGCCCGAAAGTTACCCGTATGCGTATAAAATATACCCATTGCCCGACCCATATATGAAATAAAAGGCTGCGGTGTCGGAGGAACGCTGTCGATTTGGCGCGCTGTTGGTGTCGCCAGCTGGTGCGGGTCGGCTGCCTTGGCCACACAGACTGTGTGTGTGTATCGTTACGTATCTGCCGGGCCGACACTGGCCGGGGGCGCTAACCCGCCCCATACGGGAGACCGCCAAAGCACTCTCCCCCGGATTCGGGGGAGAGGGGCGTAAGGGGCCTCTGTCCCCTCACTCTCAACCAAGGGCGCGCGCCCGATCCCTGAGGATCGGTGACAGCTGTGTCCCCTCAAGGGTTTGGGCGGAAGCCCATCCCGGGCGGTCTGCGCCTCGCAGTCCGCTGTTCAACCTCCTCAAGTCCTTGCAACACCCAGGGCGCGTTCCTCAGCAATTCGGAGGCGCGCCCGTGCCCGGCGCGGTAAAACTAGCCTGGTCTCGCGTCCCAACCTAACCGTACTAGCTAAGGTTGCACCCTCCGGCAGGCCTGCCCGCCCAGCTGAGTCCCAGCGGGGCGTCTCGCACGCGTCAGACCTTGTTGGGTCCGGGTATGCAGTCGGGCGCTCCATGATGGGGCTATGGTTTGCACAAGGCAGCACATCACCACGTAAGCATCCCTGTCGTACACCCCTTCCCGTCGCAAGCGGTCCTCGCCTACATGTCCAGCTGCCAACTCCCACTGGTCTGGCCCTACCCTCCTCGGGCACCCACGGATCCCCCACGTGCCCTGGAGTGGGCTTCCCTAGTCCGAATCCCTACACCCTAGAGCCTTGCGCTGCTATCTATCCATCAAGAGTCTACGTCTACTGGCTGCACGCAGCGGATCCGGCCGTCCACCACCGATAGGATTGGGTGGTCCGGTCCCACCCCTTCCCATCCCCGTCTCGGTCGGCCTAGATCTGCAAAGCTGGCCACCCGCTGCCAGAACTCAATGACTGCGCGCGCCTTAGCTACATCTACCGGCGACGGGGCAGCCGGCGCCCCCGGCACGGGTTGTGCGCCCCCGTTGCGGGTCGCTGCACGTAGCCCAACCCTCGCCCGCTCCATGGCCGTCAGCGCCGCTAGGGCAGTGATATCCCAAACCCCTTGTTGCACCCCCTGCGGCGGCTCAGCCAGCCACACATTGTGTGTGTGTGTGTTTAACAAGAAGCCCACCCATAACCGCCCATGTGTGTGTGTGCGTGTGTGTGTGCGCGCCACAAGCAGCAAATTAGGTTGGGCAGTCCTTCAATAGGGCGGCGCGTCCACCGTCGGTTTTACCCCGGCTTGTGATGGGGGGGGCGCGGAGGGGCGTTCCCAGCAGAGGAGCACCGTGGAAGACTACTATGCTCCACGTACCTTGCCGGGGTGGTTTAAGCGTCCGGGGCCTTCAAGGGACATTCCTTCAGGGTTTACCGGTTGCCTGGCACCCAGGCCACAATCACAAGTTGCCATTCGCGAGTAGGGTGGGGCACCGAGGCGTTGGGCTCTTTGGCGCGTGGACAGCCCGGCCGAGATATCGGTCGACCCGGTCCGTGACACCAGGATGGGGTCACGGGACACCAGGACGCGGCACACGGTACTGCGTAACCCGGATCCAAATGAATGAGCCGCGGGGGCCTGGGCGTGTGGATCCAAGATCCGAACGTGCTGCCGGGACTCCGTCTGGGTCGCCCTTGGTCACCGCCGCCGCTGCTGCCCCGCCTGGCCTGCCGCCGACACAGGTTCTGTTTTCCCGCGCTGAAGCCGCCAGCGCCCTTCGCTCTGTCCGCCCCGGCCACCAGCCTGGCGGCCGCACTGCCCTCAGAGGCGGTGGAGCAGGTGAGCGTCCTGGGGCCCGTGCGTTTGTGTGTTACGTAGGCAGGCAGAGCAGGAGTGCGTGACATGCGAGGGGCCGAGTGGCGCGCAATACCGGTCGTTGCCCGTATGCGTATATAATATACCCATTGCGCGACCCATAAGATAAACAAAAAGCTGCGGTGTCGGAAGAACGCTGTCAATTTGGCGGGCTGTTGGTGTCGCGGCGTCGCGGAAGACTACCAGCGGGTGCGGGTCGGCTGCCTTGGCCACACAGACTCACACCACAATGCTGTGCGTGCGTGCGATCCTCTCGTTGTTATTGCAATGTACCCACCTGCAAGCAAAACGCCGTGCGTTTGTGTGTGTGTGTGTGGGGGGGGGGGGTCAACCCAGCCGCTTAACACGCCGTGTGTGTACACAGGTTGCAATTCTAAACACATGAAGTAACCCGCCCGGCCAGACGCCATGCGTTTGTGTGTGTGTCATTGGGTAATGGTGCATGCCAGCATGTGTGTGGCGGAGCGTGTATAAAAGCTGAGCCGTGAGGTTGTGGAGGAGTGTGTGGGTGTGAGTGGGTCCCAATTTGTGGAGATGGAGGTGGGGACGGGGGAGGTGTAGCGGCACTGGTGGACGGATATAAATTGTCTGTAACAACGATGCGGCTGTGTGTCGATTTGGGTGCCAGCATGTCCCGCGCGCCTGCATCCGCTGCCACAGGCGCTGATAGGGGGCACCACGGACTGCCTTACGCACCGCGCACCATGCCCGCCGCCATCCATCCATCCATCCATCCATCCATCCATCCATCCATCCATCCATCCATCCATCCATCCATCCATCCATCCATCCATCCATCCATCCATCCATCCATCCATCCATCCATCCATCCATCCATCCATCCATCCATCCATCCATCCATCCATCCATCCATCCATCCATCCATCCATCCATCCATCCATCCATCCATCCATCCATCCATCCGTCCGTCCCGATGCCTTACCCATTCTGGCCCTTCCAGATCTCCGCCGCCTGCGCCGCCTGGCGGTACCCGGCCGCCAGCGCACCTCCGAACGCTGCCGGCGACAGCCCCACGGCAGCCGCCGGCGCCGCCGCCACGACGGACTGCCCCGAGGACCCAAACGCCGCCGCCGCCGCCCCCAGCCCCGCCGCCAGCATCCCGGAGGTGCTGTCCCGCAGCCCGGCGCCCTTCTGGCTGCTGTGCAGTCCCCAGCCGGACTTCTCCAGGGAGGTCTCCGCGCACCCGCTCAGCCACTGGGCCCGGCTGCAGCAGCAGCAGCCGGGGCAGCAGGAATCGGAGGCGCTGGCGGGAGGCGAGGGTGCGTCCCAGTCCGGGGGCCCGCCGCATGTAATCCTGGCGTTCGCCGACGGGAGCAACCAGGAGGCGCACCCCAGCTGGCATTTGCGGAACATGCTGCTGATGGCGGCGGCGAGGTGGAGGGTGGGGGCGCTGCGAGTGAGTGGCTGGAGGGTTGAACAGAAACTGCTGGAGGGTGTGTGTTTGTATGCAAGGGGGGGAGGGCATGCAAGGGGGGAAGGTTGGGGGGATTGACCTGAGGCCGGGATGGGTTGAATTGGGTTTGGGAGTGGGTGGCAAGCCCGGACTGCGCGATGGGTTGCGACCTGTGTGGAGAGGGGGGGTGTAGGAAATTGGAGGGGGGGTAGAAGAAAGGAAGAACCGAACTCAGGGACGATCCCGGGCACGCGCAGGATTACTCAGGGCGGCGGGGGGTGAAACGCGGAGGGGTCCGCGGATTGGTGGACGGGGGCAGGGTGGAGTGTGGGCGGTGGCGGCGGCGGCGAGCGGCTCAAGATTGTTTCTGGACTTCATTTTCACCATTGTAACCGTACAACACCCACTCCCTTACCCTCTGGGTCGTTCCGGACTTCGTCTCATCTCTCCATCCTCCTCCCTCGGGTCCGCAGGTGCTGTGCCTTAGAGAGAGCAGCCGCGGGGGCGGCCGCCTGGACCCGCAGCGCTCCCAGCTGCTCAGTGTGGTGCTGCCGCCCGTAGACCCGACCTCCTGGCCCCCCTCGCCGTCGCCCTCTCCGTCCGCCGTTCTGGCGGGCCCGGGCCCAGCTCCTGGCCCCGCGGTACGGCCCTGTCCGGAGGCCGTGGGCTGGGAGCCCAACGCGCAGGGCCGGCTGTTACCCAGGTGGGCGGCGGTTGGCCGGGGCTGTTGGGTCGCCGGCTCGGCGTTGGGGTGGGGTCGGGGATGCTGGCGCGTGCGATGCTGTGGGCGGAGATATCATCGCCTTGACCTGCGCTGATGTGCCGCTTTGGTCTCCCTTCAGCAGGGGAATCCTCGCGGCAGTTGTGCCCGACCCGGGGATTCACAGCGAGACAGCCCAGATGCCCGGGCGAAGGGGGAGGGGGGAAAGGGAAGGGGGGCCCCACGACGGAGTCTGCCGGCCGGCCGGCCCCGCACTCCTGCCCTCTGCGCGCGCCGGACCTTTGTCCCCCTTTGCTCCCTTGGAACCCTGCACACACACACGCACACACACACACACACTCTTTAACACACACACACACACACACACACGGGTCTGCTGGACACGGGTCTGCTTATTCGCGGCTCAGCTTTTCTCCTTGATAACACACACACACACACACACACACACACACACACGCTCTTTAACACACACACACACATACACCCGCTTTCCGGCCTTCGTGCAGGCGGTATCCCACCTGGCACATCCCTTGGTTTTCGCATTGGCGTCTACCCCCAAGGCAGCGCAGTTTGGATATGTCTACCAATTTCCTATACCCCCATGGCCTCCCACGCACCCCCCCATCCACACTGCAGGTTCCTGGACCTGGGTCCCCACCTGCGGCCCGAGGCCCAGGCGGAGCAGGCGGTGGACCTGAACCTCCGGCTGATGCGGTGGAGGGCGGTTCCGGAGCTGGAGGTGGGGGCGATGGCGGCGACCAAGTGCCTGCTGCTGGGTGGGTGGGTGGGAGGTGTCGTGGGGTGGGAAATGGGTGTCATGGGGCCGGGGCGGGGTTGGGTGGGCGGAGTGGGTGGGGCGGGTCGTTGAGGCGAGTGGGCGGAGGTGGCGTGAGGGGCCGCGGCGGGGTGTGGGAAAGTGGTAGACACATTTAAACTGCGCAGCTGGGCGGGGCCGCGGCGGGGCCTCTGGAGGCGAGGCCCCTGGACGCTGCGTCCGACTGGGCGGATGAGGTCGTCGAGTTGCCCAGGGCGTTGGATGTTAGGTGAAGATGCGGCGTGCTACGGCGGGGTGACGATGCGCCCGGAGCTCTTGCCCCGCATCGTCCTGCTCCGTCCTGCTCCTGTGGTGTGTTCCCGTCTTCCCAGGTTGTGTGCTTCGCGAGAAAACCCGCCCGACCCGATTTGTGTTTGTGTGGTTGTGGGCAGGCAGGGCGGGAGTGTTTCACATGCAAGGGGCACAGTTAAGCCCGGGAATGTGTGTGCTCGTTGACAGGCGAGCCGGAATGTGCCCGAAATAATCAGCAATAAATGACAGGTGTATAATCTGTTATCTATACTACAGAATTGGAAATGAGCCCGGAAATGTGACTAGGAAGTAACCGTTACGAGGTGGACCCGAGTCCTGAGTGTGTAAAGAGAAACTGAAATTGTGTGTGTTTAACAAGAAGCCCACCCATAATCGCCCAGGTCAGGATACTTACCAAAGCCTGCGATTTACCTACCATTGACAATACCACAAGACAACTATGGCAGGCAAGCAATACGACCGCGCCACCACCAGGGCGCAGCGCAAGCACGGGCGTGGCAACAGCACACTATGGAAAACGGATGGACGGAACGGAAATATTGTGTATATGTGTGTGTGCGTGGCTGTCTCGCCCGCAGGTGCGGGAACGCTCGGCTGCGCCGTGGCCCGCACGCTGCAGGCCTGGGGCGTACGGCACATAACCCTGGTGGACAGCGGCCGGGTGGCCTTCTCCAACCCTGTACGGCAGTCGCTGTACAACTTTGAGGATTGCCTCGGCGGAGGGAGGTACGGCCTCGGCGGCGTGTGGCGCATTGCCGACCTCTTAGCCGAGCTTTGAGGAGCCAGGTCGGGGCTTGGCACGCGGCACCCAGCAGTGGCCATGGCAGATGGCAGAGAGCCCCGCAGCGGGGCACTGCGCCGGAGCCTCTCGGCTGAAGTTACAGATCGCGAGGCCGCCTCCCGCCACTCTTTAGGCCGCTTGCGGTTGCCGGTTCCGTTTGGCACTTGAGCTGCCTCTCCATGGCTGAGTTAGGCACGGCGTATCCCACACCATGCCTGGCTTCTGTGCCGGGAAGCCCTATCCAAGAGCGAGATAGGCAGGCGCCCAGCACGCCGCGGTCTGCTGTGTGCCCCACAGGCCCAAGGCCGAGGCGGCTGCGGAGGCGCTCCGCCGCATCTTCCCCTCCGCCGTCACCCGCGGCCTGCAGTTGTCCATCCCCATGCCCGGCCACCCGCCCAAGGGACCCGAGGACGAGGCTGAGCTCCAGCGGGTGGGGCCGGGGGCAGGGTCACGGGCAGGGCCACGGGCTGGGCCGCAGGCAGGGTCACGGGCAGGGTCACGCAGGCAGGGTCACGGTCAGGGTCACGCAGGCAGGGTCACGGGCAGGGACAGGGACAGGGAGGTCCCAACCGGCGTGCTGGGGCCAGCTGTGATGGAGGGTCGAAAAGCCACCCCCTGAAGGCTGAACCGCGCATCCATGTCTATCCAACTTAACACCCGCACGCACACCCACACTCATACGAGCCGGAGCGAGCAATACCGAACTTGGTCCACAGCTGCAGGGGGGGCTCGGCAAGCGACAGCAGCGGGGTAGCAGCTGAGGTACTGGCGAGGGATCCAACGTCCGGAGCTGTAGATTACGTGTCGGCATGTGGGCCAGGAAGGGGGCAGACGGGGTCCTCGTGAGCCGTGTCAGAGTGGGGGCCGGTGCTGGGGCTGATCTGCCCTCACCCAGCTCGCTTCAGCCCGCCTTGCAGCTCTGTTGGGGTCTCCTTGCGGCTCCCGTCACCCCCCGTCCTAAGTTCTCACCCCTCCCCGCGCAGGCCACAGAGCAGTTGGACGCCCTGGTCTCGGAGCACGACGCCGTGTTCCTCCTAACCGACACGCGCGAGTCCCGCTGGCTGCCGGCGCTGCTGGCGGCCGCCCGCGGCAGGATCGCCATCACCGCCGCGGTGGGCTTCGACTCCTTCCTGGTCATGCGCCACGGCGCCCCGCCGGGCGCCTCCAACGACCCCTCGCGGGCCACCGCCGCCGCGGACCCGCCGGGTGACGCGGCCGCCGCCAGCGGCGCGCACGCGGCCCCCTGTCGGCGGCTGGGGTGTTACTTTTGCAACGACGTGTTCGCGCCCGCCAACAGCACTCGAGACCGGTCCCTGGACCAGCAGTGCACGGTGGCGCGGCCCGGGCTGGCGCCGGTGGCGGGCGCGCTCGCGGTGGAGCTGCTGGCGGCGATGGTGCAGTACGGCCGCGGCGGCGCGGCGGTGTGCGCGCCGCCGCCCAGCCTGGCGGCGCGGCAGCCGGGTGGGTGGCTGGAGGCCGTGCCGAGCGGTACCTGTGCCTCGGCGGGACGGTTAGGGCGGCCTGGCGGGTGCCTGACGGACGGGTGGCGACATCCATTTGCTGTGCGGGATGCGCCGTCATGCGATTTGGTTGTTCCTGTTTTTGGTTAGACTGCATGGTCTTTGGGATGGTCACTGGTGCCGCATCCGGCTGGTGTACCGAACCCGTCACCGCGCCGTTGTGTATCCACGCAGAAGGTGCATCCATGGCACGGCACGGGTGTGCTGTGCTTGCTGTGCTGTGCTTTGCCGTGCTGTGCCGCACTGTTTGGCTCCCCAGCGGGTTTTGATTTCATCTGAGGCCACCACCATTACGAGCCGTTGTGCCGGAACGATGCATCCCCACAGGCGAGCCCGCCCCGCTGGGCCCCGCGCCGCACATGGTGCGCGGCCAGCTGTCGTCCTTCAGCCAGGTGGTCATGGAGGGCTGGGCGTTCGGGCAGTGCACTGCCTGCAGCGCCGCCGTGGTGGACGCCTACCGGGCTCGCGGCTGGGACCTGGTGGCGGAGGCGTTGCAGTCGCCGGCGTCCCTGGAGGCGCTGACGGGGCTGTCGGAGCTGCACGCGGCGGCGGCGGCTGCGACAATGATGGAGGACGACGAGGCGGAGGCGGAGGAGGAGGGTGCAAGGGAGGAGGAGGCGCGGGTGGAGGGCGGAAAGGAGGGGTTGGCGAGCGGAGGGGCAGGTACGGAGGGTTCTGGGCGCGAGGCGGGGGCGGAGGGGACGGAGGCGAGGGAGGAGGGAGGTGGTGATGGCGGGGACGACGACTGGACGGAGCTGTGACGGGAGCTGTGGAGGTGGGACAGGCCGGCGGGTGGCGCCGGGGGGATGTGTCAGGTCATATTGGACCATTGGGTGCTCTGGTTGGAGTTACTATCGAGTTCCGCGACCGGCCAGCTGCTTGCCTGGGGTAGAGCAACGGCAGGATGGTTGGGTTGCGCCTCGCTGGGTAGGTACCCGGCTGCTGGGATTGGCCATTTCCACGGATGGCCGGGCGAAATTCCTGCCCCAGGCGCCAGCCTCCAGCGCCAGTCGGCGGGACACCCGACTGGGAGGTACGGTAACCGGACTTGTCCGCCGGCCGGCGCTCTGAGCTGGGGATGTGGGGTCCTGCACTGTAACCATCCTTTGACTGCCACATTACCGCAGACCAGCCGGGTGCCTTCGCTGAACAACGCACCAGCCGGAACTCGTTGCGTTTCCCGGAGCGGTTGTGGCAGCTGGAGCGGCAGCCAGAGCGTTTGCAATTTAGCTAGCTAAGGATGTTACACCGGCCCCCGCCGGTCATCGGTGACAGCCAATGCTTCCGGCTCGCAATGCTGGTCGGCAACGCCACTCGCCTGGCCGTCGCACCCTTGCAGCTCCCGGCAGACAGCCCGCGGCGAGCCCGCGACCCATCCGGTTAGCGGTTACGGTTACGTCTGCGGCAGTGCCTCAAAAGGTTTCCTGCGGGCTAGACCTCCGTCTGCCGGCACCTTGCCCAGGCAGTGCCCCTGCAAGTGGGCCCGTCGGAACACCCGGTCGGGACTCGGGTCCAATGGGTGTAATGGTTACTGAAGCGCCCCTGCAACTCTTGACTTTCCAACTGCACGCCATTGCTTAGGGTACCGACAATCGCTGACATGCACCGAACACCCTCTGCAGGTTCTGGTACGTAGTGTCGTACGTTCCTGCGGAGCAGGACAGTGTTGCTATCTTCCAAAACGGGGAAATAGAATTCCGCAGGTTTCCGGCCTGTCGCCAGTGGCCCAAAAACCTTTGGCAGGGCAGATTTTGGGGGGCTTCCTAGGTGCCAGGAATTATTATTAGGATGTTACAGCGGACCCCGCGGGTCATCGGTGACAGCCCCGGCGACAGCCGAGGCTTCCTCACCATACACTGCCTAAATGAACTAACGCCACCATGGCGCTCCGGACAGGCTCCCCAAGTGCACCGAAACACTCCCCGGGCCCACACTACCAGGGAACCACCCCGTTCCTGAGAACCAACCATGGCAAGGGATAAAGCCCGCTCAGGGGGAGTTAGCCACCATGGCGCCCCTATTAGCGAACCACCACCCCCACCAAGGCGGGGTCACTTCTCCAGCGGTGGCCCGTAGTCTTGGAAGGCCACGGGGGCTCGCGAGTCACCATTCAGGGACCTGCCCGTACGGTCCCACCGGGCCGAAAAAACTGCCCACACCTAGCGATAGCTCCACTGGGCGTCAGTGCCCTGACCACCCGCGGTCTATTACGACAGAGTACCTACAGGGCTTAAGAATCCTGGCCTGACGGAACCGGGCCTCGGCACACAAGACGACCGTCCTGCACTTTCAGGATCGGGTGTGTAGCCCCCACCGCTGACCACCCTTTCACTGGGACTCCCAGCTCAGCGAAGTCGTAGAGCCGGCTCCAAAAGTCTGTCACTGCCCGCCGGGCGGCTAGCCCTTCAGCGTCCCCTAAGGACCCGGGGATCCCGCCCGCGTTCCTGGACCTGTCGGCCCTCAGGGCTCGCCGGCCCGTTTCCATGGCACTGGTTGCCGCCAAGACGACAACGTCCCAGACACACTGTTGCACACCCACGGGGGGCGTTGCGAGCCACACCTGCTGCCTTTGAAGGCTCACCCCTAGCCTTGCCTCGATCTGTGCGACAACCGCTTGTGCCACCCCAAAGCCCCCAAAATGGTGTTGCCTGGGTGTTGGCCGTATCGCCCCGGCGCCGGGGTACGTCCCGCATCCACAAGGGGCCACCGCCGCCCCGGGAGTTACCAAGCATTGGGATGCCATCAACCGCCAGTCGCCAATACGCCTCCTTATTGGAGTTTTCCCACTTGGTCTCCGTCCACATCCGCTGCATGTTCTCTATTACCTTGGAAACCATCCTCGACACTTCTGGCGCAGTATCCTCTACCCCAAGCGCTTCGCAAACAAAGCGCGTGTGCGCCGCACGCCTCGCCTCCCCCAGGCTTTGCAGCTGCAGTGTCGTGCCATACCGCACGGTGTACTCATGGAGTGCCACCTTGAGGCCGTTTTGCAGCCTCCACCCCATGCGCCTCACCAGCATTTCCGTGACTTCCTCTCTCCCTGGGGGGGTCGCCTCGGTGGGCCCCAGGGACCCCTCGGCGGCTTCCCACCACCCTGGTGGGATGTCTTGTCGGAGCGCTTCTAGGGCCGCCTCACACTCCCTCCACCGGTCCCACTCCTGCCACCCGTCGGCTCCTACCCCCAAGCATTCCCTAACAAACATTGCCCATCCCCGGCGACGCTGGCGCTGTGTGCGGGCGGTCGGGGGGTTCGCGTCCAAGTTCCTCTCCCATCCGTCCGTCGTGTCCCGGAGCCGGGATATCACTCGAACCGCATGCCAGGAAATAAAAACCTCCGAGGCAGGGCGGAAATATTTCTGCGTGTTTCGACAGCAGGGCCACTGTTACCACAGCGACGACAGGGATTCTAAGTCTATGGAGGCCTGAAGCGCGCTTTCCTTGCGTCGCGGATGCATATGGGAGGGTAACCAGGAGTTGGGGACACGGCATTCGAGTGTGTTTTGGCGGTAGACAGGTGTACGATGCAGGATTTTCCCCTGCGCCTGCAGATTTCCAGGCCTTTTTGGTAGTCTGGAAAATAGTTGGCAGGGCAGATTTCCGGCTCTCCACAGCGTCAAATAAATGAAATCTCGCAGGTTTCTTGGGGGTCCGGGAAATAAAAAATTTCCGGCTTTTTTGCCCGTAAATATTCTTTTTATTTAAGATAGCAACACTGGAGCAGGACCGTTCTGGGTTGGATTTCGAGCAATAGCCGTACACGGCACAAAATCTGTTGGATATTGTGTGCAGCTGAGAGAGCTGCGCCGGACGCACTCCCGCGTCCTGCGACGTACTCGTTACTCCGTTATTACGACTCGACATCGTGCGGTTTGAGGCCCCGCAGGCTCGGGCGCTGCGAATCTGCGAGGCCGTCCGCGGGGTCCACTGTATGACGGTCCAGCGAGGAATGGTCGCAGGGCCGAATGCGGTTTGCGTGTTGCCGGGAGGGCGCCTGGTCATGATTCCTAGCCTGCCCCCGCCTGGCCATCTGTCCAAACCTGCCCCGCCTGGTCATGATTCCTAGCCTGCCCCCGCCTGGTCATGATTCCTAGCCTGCCCCCGCCTGGCCATCTGTCCAAACCTGCCCCCGCCTGGTCATGATTCCTAGCCTGCCCCCGCCTGGCCACCTGTCCAAACCTGCCCCCGCCTGGTCATGATTCCTAGCCTGCCCCCGCCTGGTCATGATTCCTAGCCTGCCCCCGCCTGGCCATCTGTCCAAACCTGCCCCCGCCTGGTCATGATTCCTAGCCTGCCCCCGCCTGGTCATGATTCCTAGCCTGCCCCCGCCTGGCCATCTGTCCAAACCTGCCCCCGCCTGGTCATGATTCCTAGCCTGCCCCCGCCTGGCCATCTGTCCAAACCTGCCCCCGCCTGGTCATGATTCCTTGCCTGCCCCCGCCTGGTCATGATTCCTAGCCTGCCCCCGCCTGGTCATGATTCCTAGCCTGCCCCCGCCTGGCCATGATTCCTAGCCTGCCCCCGCCTGGTCATGATTCCTAGCCTGCCCCCGCCTGGCCATCTGTCCAAAACTGCCCCCGCCTGGTCATGATTCCTAGCCTGCCCCCGCCTGGTCATGATTCCTAGCCTGCCCCCGCCTGGTCATGATTCCTAGCCTGCCCCCGCCTGGTCTGGCCTGGCATGATTCCTAGCCTGCCCCGCCTGGTCATGATTCCTAGCCTGCCCCCGCCTGGCCATCTGTCCAAACCTGCCCCCGCCTGGTCATGATTCCTAGCCTGCCCCCGCCTGGCCATCTGTCCAAACCTGCCCGCCTCATGATTCCTAGCCTGCCCCGCCTGGCCATCTGTCCAAAGCCTGCCCCCGCCTGGTCATGATTCCTAGCCTGCCCCCGCCTGGTCATGATTCCTAGCCTGCCCCCGCCTGGTCATGATTCCTAGCCTGCCCCCGCCTGGCCATGATTCCTAGCCTGCCCCCGCCTGGTCATGATTCCTAGCCTGCCCCCGCCTGGCCATCTGTCCAAACCTGCTCCCGCCTGGTCATGATTCCTAGCCTGCCCCCGCCTGGTCATGATTCCTAGCCTGCCCCCGCCTGGCCATCTGTCCAAACCTGCCCCCGCCTGGTCATGATTCCTAGCCTGCACATGACGGCTGCCAGAAGCCTTGGGTTAACGGCAGGGCGACGTCGGGAACCGAGGCAGGCAGGCATCAGAGTGTGACAGGTGTCAGCTGCGGTACCGGGAGCTACGGTTTGAAGGAAACTGTTCAGTGGCAAGGGTCGTCTCCACCTTTCGAAAAGCCGCCCCCGGGTCCCGAAAGCCGGGTCGTCGACTCGGCCTGGCAGCAAAGCACAGCGCCGCGAACATTCCCAACGGCACGTGCTTCTCCAGGGCCTTTCAAGACCACAAAGCACCATGCCTTGGAACCAATTATATTGATTCCAGACCTGATCTGGTTTAATTTGATTTGATCTGGCACACTTACCGGGCCGCAGGGTCTCCTGGTACCGCCCTTCGGCCGCGTGTTCTTCATTTGCACCCCGAGTCGGATGTCCCATGCACAGGGTCTGTGGCTCGGGCGCTAGCGACATGACCCTTGTACCGCGGCTGGGGCCTGTGATTCTGGCAAAGGTGTCTATGGCACAACGTGCTTGGCACCGCGCGTAAGTTCCAGGCCCGGGTGTGGAGCCATTGGTGGCCCTGGCAGGGTGCTGCAGGATGGTGGCTCGGGCTGCCGCGGTGCGGCATCACAGCCCGGCGTCTCAGCTCCCGCGAGAGCACCACGGCAGGAGAGCCGTCAGGGGTAGATCATGCGGCAGAATGGGGCGATCCATCATCTGGGACATGCCTTTGCATGCAGGTACAGCGGAGTCGTAGGTCGTAGATCGCATGTACATCGATTACGCCGTGCGCCATGACCCAAGGGGCGGGTTTCAGTCGGTCCCCCTGAGCATGCAACCATACATCTTCAGCAAACGGTTCTGGCACGAAATCACAACATAGTTCTGGTCACAGATGCCTTGTTTTCCGTTTTAGGGTCCTCAACAAACTCATGCACGTCCACGTCCGCGGTAACGTGCGGTCCTAACCCGTCCTAACTGACGAATTTACTGCAGTACATTTCTGGAGGAGTTGTGGTAAACAGAATGGATGGATGGATTCTGTAGGTGCGGATTGTCAATATATACCAATTAGCAGGGCGAAGCACTTCAGCCAGCATCGGGGAGTGCGGGCGGGCGTCTCGACATGTCTAGACGCATATACTGGTGTGCAGGTTCTAGCTGGACCCTGCGAGACGTCCGACGCATTTAAAATATTTTCATCTCCTTTGGCGCGACTCTGACATATAATCTGCTCAACTATCTGTAATTATATTTAAGTCTTGCTGCATGCGGCATATGTCTTCATGAATTTAGCAGTGCAACAAAGTAGGCTGCTGTCACCTGGTTGCTGCCGCCAGGATGGCCATTAGGACATTATATAAAATATTAAATATTATATTCTTTGACGTTTAAGTACATCGGCGTGGGGAATCTAACGTGTATTGGGGAAACAACAGGCTACGGGTACACGCGATGGCGCGCCAGGCGCGCTCCGGATGCGTTCCGGAACCTTTGGTCTTCATGCAGCGAACTCCCTGGAAAGAACTGCTGTTTGATAAAACAATTATTATTTCTAGGATCACAGATGAATATTTTTAGTTGGCGACACATGAGGTTATTCTCGACCTACCTACCGATCCGACGCGCAGCCTTTTTCTACAAAACTAATAACTGAAAATCAGCTTTAATTCTATTACTAAAATGATGCTCGCAATATTACCTTGTTGCTTGCACACAGTCGCGCGATCTTAATGGTATATGAAAGGGTCGCGCGTTCGAGGTTCATGCTTCACCCCATCAAATTGCATTTCTGAAAACTCACAGACTTGAAGGCATACAATTGTCATTAATTTTACACAGCTCGCCATTCATAGACGAAACACGTTGCGATGCAACGAGACAAGTTTTGAACCAGCTGTACACTATTGAGACTATCGAGGTACTACGAAAGCAAACCAAAATTTCAGTATTACTCGACGTGTGCTCGGTCGGTCAACCAGGGTACGCATCGTGAATTTCGCGCCACTGGACAGCTCCTGATCGCCTGCATCATACATCAATGTCTTAAATGGAATCCAACAATCTTATCAAGCTCAAATTCATCAAGTTATGAGAAAATCCCGGTTCTCTGTCGGAGAGCCGCTGTCACAGCGGAGCGCAGGCGACGACTGCCCCATACCCGTTCAAGCCAGCTCCCTGTCGGCGTCAACGTTGTCCCGGAGCTACCGCGGCTCGCGTGTGCGGACAAAGGCGCCAGACGGAGGCCCCGCGCTGGCAGATCCGTCGTCTCCCGCAATGGGCGGTACCCCTGGCCAGGAGCCGTGGGCCGGCAGCCCCAGCAGCCCCAGCAGCCCTAGCAGCCCTAGCAGCCCTAGCAGCCCTAGCAGCCCTAGCAGCCCTAGCAGCCCTAGCAGCATCAGCAGCACCAGCAGCACCAGCAGCACCAGCAGCACCAGCAGCACCAGCAGCACCAGCAGCACCAGCAGCACCAGCAGCATCAGCAGCAACAGCAGTGCCTGTGGCTGCGCGTGCGGCAATGGCGCTCGCCCCGCGAGGGTTAGCCACCGCGGGACGTCCCATTCAACGCGGCAGCAGCAGTTGCTTCTGATGGTGCTGGCCTTGGGACTGCGGCTCATGTGCGGCGGCGGAGTCGGGGTTACCGCGCAAGGTGAGCGGCAGGGTGTGCAGGTGCTTCCACGGCAGCTGAGCCCTCGTGCGGGGAGGGGTCATCAGGAAGAAGGAGTCGCATAACCGGGACGACGGCACCACCGGGTTATAGCGGTACCACCAAGGTGTGGCGGCAAACTCCCCTTTTCAGAGGAACACTCGATGGTGCGAGGGGGTACCTCGGGCCGCTTCTTGTCCTCACTGCGCTTGGTGGGGTATGTGTGACCCGGGAGGGCTCGAGAGGGAGCCGTCGTGCTCCTGGTGCTGCCCGCTGGGAAAAGCGCATTCATCAAGGACGCAAGCCGCGGCCAAGCACTCAAAAGGACCTAAAACGAACGCCGATGGCAGCATTGCCGGGAAGCGTGTATCCGCGTGAAGGTTGCGGCAGTGGCGGCGGCACGGACCCCTCTCACGCACCGTTGGAGGTGTGTTTAGAAGAGAAACCCGCCCGAGCGTGTGTTTAGAATTGCAACCCGCCCGCCCGAGCGTGTGTGTGTGTGTGAGTTACATGGTCGGGGGTGCACAACCCCACACCTGTACAACTACCCATACGAGCCGTAGGCCCACGCGCTGCAGGTGGTTGGGTGCAAGTCCTGGGCGGGTACTAGAGATGCCGCAGCACGATGATACCCCCACGGACCTACCGTATCTGGGCAAGTATATCCGACCGGGTGGGGGCCAGGATCCACCCTGTACCGCGCCATCCATACGCACTTGCGGGTGGGCCCACCCACCCACCCACCCAGCCACCCAGACCAAGATGTGGGGCAACCCAGACCACGGCTGCTGTGGCTGCGGTTCCAGTCCGGCGTGGGGCTGACCAGGTGACTGACCTGTAGGGGCTGATGGGGGCACCTTGGAGCACCTTGGAGCACGGCTCTCCGGTCCCCGAGTCAGTGCCCGCCAGAGTCCTTGATGCTTCATCTGAGAAATTGCAGGACACTGCTGGCACGAGCAAGCAGCACCCCTGCGCGGTGATGATTGAGGGCCTGAAGCAAAACCCCAGAACGAACAATGGGGTGGCGGCGGCGGGGGTCGGAACAGGCTCGCAATCGACCTCGGCGCCTTGGCCCTCGGCGGGAAGCACCTCGAGCAAGTGCCCACCATTCGGCAGTACCCTCGCAGCTGCCCTTTTAGCTTGCATGCCCTCTGGAGCCGATGACCCACGGGGTCCACCGTAGCCGGATCATATCGAAGCTAGCCTAAGCCAGCGACTTGAACCGATCGATGGGTAGCGTCCCAAAGCCACGCTGGCTCGCTGCTTGCGCGATACCGCGCCCCTGCAGGCACTGTACCCCACACGTCACTGCTGCGTTGATACCGGTGCCAATAAATGCATTCCGGGTCGTTGCTGTTGTGGGTACCTCTGAAAGAGCGCTGCAGCACAACAGCCAGCATTCCCTGCTCTTGCCACAAGGCTTGGCGGTCCCTTAAAGGCACGAGTGCCGAGCCAACGCAACAAGGCTAGGGGCCAGGAGCTGTTTAGGAGCAGGCTGCTGGTAGTAACCACCAATCAGGCGGAATAGACCAGTCGTCCGCGAAAGAGGGAGCAACTGCCTCCTGCTAGCCCGCCATGGTTACATAGAATACGGCAATTACACCGATTACACATGTACCTTACTTTTAGGCTTTGTTTTGCGTGCCCTTGGGCCTACATTTCGTATGGGTGGTTGCACAGGTATGGGGTTATGCACCCCCCAATCCTGTAACACACACACATGCATGTACATCTCTGTTGTTTACCCACTCCTAAACATACAGCCAGCGTGCCATTTTCGATTGATCGATGATGCAGGGCGGCCGCCACCATCACCGCCTCCCAGTCCGTTTCCACCGCCACCTGCAGTCAATCTCGCTAACACGTTGAATAGTGGTCTCGACGTTGCTGTGTACAGCACTTCGCAGCAGTACAATTCGTCCCAGTACGGCCCCGGCATGGCCATCGACGGACTGCTCAATACCACCTTCATCACCGATCCCGGTGACGCGCTGCAAGTGTTTTCCATGGACTTTGGCGAGCTGGTCACGGTTAGTCAGGTCGTGTACTACAACCGAATCGACTGCTGCGGCGATCAGGTGGTTGGCGCCTCGGTTTCCTTCGGTGGCGCTGGTCTTTACAGCAGTGGCGTGGGTACCTGGAACCAGCGGGGGCTCCTCACGTCGCTGTTCAGAACGAGTGCGCGAGGCACCACCGGTGGCGTGATCACCATCCCCGTCAGCCCGCCGCAGACGGGGCGTATCCTTGCCGTCACAGGCGCGGTGCAGCCGAACAGTACGTCAGCTTTGCAGATCGCCGAGCTGCAGGTGTACGGCACGCGCGCAGGTAGGTCGTGGTCGAAATCGGTGCCTGCTCACGCACCTGCTCGCCCGCCCGCCACCTGCCATTAGAATGATGATTATTACAATCAATATCTGATGATGTTACAATGATGATCATATTTACTATTATAATGTTTGCATTTATGCTGCAATTTGAATATCATCATTTACATTACTGCTTTTATAACAATTACGGTACTTCTCCAGCTGCGACCATTCTATCACTAACCGCACCGTACACATCCGGCCATCCTGTTACTTGCTAGCGCACTGAGCGGCCTTTTGCCCCCCTGCGCACGTGCCCGCTCACACAGCCTGCAGCATTCAGGTTCTGTACGGCGCTCGGTACGGTACAGACAGTACGGTGGTTTCGACCTCAACCGTGTCTGATCGGGGTGCGTGCTGCCAGGCCTGCTCCGTGAGCCCCGCCTGTGTGTACTGGGACTTTGAGCAGAGCACGGGTGCCTGCCGCCTCAAGCCCGACCAGGGTGGGGCGATCCCGCCTGGCCAGTCCATCCCCGGCTTCTGGCGCGATGTGGGTCGAGTGGCCGGAAGCAAATACGGTGAGCTGCCGCGTCGCGACAGCAGCTAAGGAAGTTTGCATGTGCGCCAGCCGGAGCTAGGTGTCTATTTGTTGCCTCACTTGCTTCGGCGGGACGCTTGGAGCCGCCCCTTACGTGCTGGCGAGGACACCGGGTACACGCCCACATGGTATGAACCAACCCACATGCACATGTCGTACCGCTTCCTCCCTCCTGAACGCCTGCCATGTGCCTGCTCACACCGACCTTCCTGTCTGCGATGCACTTGGGTGCAGGCTCCCTGCCGTACTACAGGCACAGGGTGCTTGCCGAGGATGCCAACAACATCGCCATCTGGACGACCCCCACGGCGCTCGCAGCACCGCAGACGGCCTTCACCTACACATACTTTGCCCGCACCTGGAGCACGCCGACCCCCATCCTGAACGCCACCCTGTATGTTGCCGCCGACGACTGGGCGCACGTGTTCCTCAACGGCGTGCTGTTGTCGGATACAGCCGCGCGCAGGTCCAACTCCACGGCGGTGTCCATGGACCTCGAGGCGGGTGTCAACATGATCGTCATCCGCCACTTCAACTACATAGGCCAAGCGTGGCTGACGGCGTCGCTGTTCCCGCCCAACAGCACCAACGACACACAGCCCCTGCTGCGGACGGATCACACGTGGCTGTGGGCTGCAGAGACCACACCCCCGCCTCCTCCCAATCCTCCGCCCCCGCCCCCGAGCCCGCGGCCGCCATCGCCTGCGCCAAGCCCACGCCCTCCATCACCCCCTCTGCCATCGCCACCCCCACCGCTGCCGCCTCCGCCCAGTCCCCAGCCGCCGTCTCCGCCTCCCAGCCCCACGCCTCCATCGCCGCCTCCCAGCCCTGCACCTCCATCTCCCCCACCTAGCCCCGCTCCGCCCTCACCTCCGCCCAGCCCTGCACCGCCCTCACCGCCCCCGCTGCCGCCACCACCTATGCCGCCGCCCAGCCCTGCACCTCCGTCACCCGCCCCCAGCCCGCCGCCCCCGTCTCCACTGCCGCCTAGTCCGCCACCTCCGTCACCGCCACCGCCCCGGCCCCTGCCTCCCCGGCCACCTCCCAGCCCCATTCCGCCATCTCCGCCGCCCAGCCCCCAGCCGCCTTCCCCGCCTCCCAGCCCGCAGCCTCCGTCGCCGCCTCCACCGCCGAGCCCGACTCCACCCTTGCCCCCACCCAGCCCGTCTCCACCATCGCCGCCGCCGAGCCCTGTGCCGCCGTCGCCGCCGCCCGGCCCGCCACCCCCGAGCCCACCGCCACGGCCTTCTCCGCCACCCAGCCCTGCGCCCCCGTCACCGCCGCCCAGTCCCCAGCCGCCGTCTCCGCCTCCCAGCCCCACGCCTCCATCGCCTGCCCCATCACCACCGCCTCCCAGCCCCCAGCCGCGTTCCCCGCCTCCCAGTCCGTTTCCACCGCCACCTGCAATCAATCTCGCTGACACGTTGAGTAGTGGTCTCGACGTTGCTGTGTACAGCACTTCACAGCAGTACAATTCGTCCCAGTACGGCCCCGGCATGGCCATCGACGGATTGCTCAATACCACCTTCATCACCGATCCCGGCGACGCGCTGCAAGTGTTTTCCATGGACTTTGGCGAGCTGGTCACGATTAGTCAGGTCGTGTACTACAACCGAATCGACTGCTGCGGCGATCAGGTGGTTGGCGCCTCGGTTTCCTTCGGTGGCGCTGGTCTTTACAGCAGTGGCGTGGGTACCTGGAACCAGCGGGGGCTCCTCACGTCGCTGTTCAGAACGAGTGCGCGAGGCACCACCGGTGGCGTGATCACCATCCCCGTCAGCCCGCCGCAGACGGGGCGTATCCTTGCCGTCACAGGCGCGGTGCAGCCGAACAGTACGTCAGCTTTGCAGATCGCTGAGCTGCAGGTGTACGGCACGCGCGCAGGTAGGTCGTGGTCGAAATCGGTGCCTGCTCACGCACCTGCTCGCCCACCCGCCACCTGCCATTAGAATGATGATTATTACAATCAATATCTGATGATGTTACAATGATGATCATATTTACTATTATAATGTTTGCATTTATGCTGCAATTTGAATATCATCATTTACATTACTGCTTTTATAACAATTACGGTACTTCTCAGGCTGCGACCATTCTATCACTAACCGCACCGTACACATCCGGCCATCCTGTTACTTGCTAGCGCACTGAGCGGCCTTTTGCCCCCCTGCGCACGTGCCCGCTCACACAGCCTGCAGCATTCAGGTTCTGTACGGCGCTCGGTACGGTACAGACAGTACGGTGGTTTCGACCTCAACCGTGTCTGATCGGGGTGCGTGCTGCCAGGCCTGCTCCGTGAGCCCCGCCTGTGTGTACTGGGACTTTGAGCAGAGCACGGGTGCCTGCCGCCTCAAGCCCGACCAGGGTGGGGCGATCCCGCCTGGCCAGTCCATCCCCGGCTTCTGGCGCGATGTGGGTCGAGTGGCCGGAAGCAAATACGGTGAGCTGCCGCGTCGCGACAGCAGCTAAGGAAGTTTGCATGTGCGCCAGCCGGAGCTAGGTGTCTATTTGTTGCCTCACTTGCTTCGGCGGGACGCTTGGAGCCGCCCCTTACGTGCTGGCGAGGACACCGGGTACACGCCCACATGGTATGAACCAACCCACATGCACATGTCGTACCGCTTCCTCCCTCCTGAACGCCTGCTATGTGCCTGCTCACACCGACCTTCCTGTCTGCGATGCACTTGGGTGCAGGCTCCCTGCCGTACTACAGGCACAGGGTGCTTGCCGAGGATGCCAACAACATCGCCATCTGGACGACCCCCACGGCGCTCGCAGCACCGCAGACGGCCTTCACCTACACATACTTTGCCCGCACCTGGAGCACGCCGACCCCCATCCTGAACGCCACCCTGTATGTTGCCGCCGACGACTGGGCGCACGTGTTCCTCAACGGCGTGCTGTTGTCGGATACAGCCGCGCGCAGGTCCAACTCCACGGCGGTGTCCATGGACCTCGAGGCGGGTGTCAACATGATCGTCATCCGCCACTTCAACTACATAGGCCAAGCGTGGCTGACGGCGTCGCTGTTCCCGCCCAACAGCACCAACGACACACAGCCCCTGCTGCGGACGGATCACACGTGGCTGTGGGCTGCAGAGACCACACCCCCGCCTCCTCCCAATCCTCCGCCCCCGCCCCCGAGCCCGCGGCCGCCATCGCCTGCGCCAAGCCCACGCCCTCCATCACCCCCTCTGCCATCGCCACCCCCACCGCTGCCGCCTCCGCCCAGTCCCCAGCCGCCGTCTCCGCCTCCCAGCCCCACGCCTCCATCGCCGCCTCCCAGCCCTGCACCTCCATCTCCCCCACCTAGCCCCGCTCCGCCCTCACCTCCGCCCAGCCCTGCACCGCCCTCACCGCCCCCGCTGCCGCCACCACCTATGCCGCCGCCCAGCCCTGCACCTCCGTCACCCGCCCCCAGCCCGCCGCCCCCGTCTCCACTGCCGCCTAGTCCGCCACCTCCGTCACCGCCACCGCCCCGGCCCCTGCCTCCCCGGCCACCTCCCAGCCCCATTCCGCCATCTCCGCCGCCCAGCCCCCAGCCGCCTTCCCCGCCTCCCAGCCCGCAGCCTCCGTCGCCGCCTCCACCGCCGAGCCCGACTCCACCCTTGCCCCCACCCAGCCCGTCTCCACCATCGCCGCCGCCGAGCCCTGTGCCGCCGTCGCCGCCGCCCGGCCCGCCACCCCCGAGCCCACCGCCACGGCCTTCTCCGCCACCCAGCCCTGCGCCCCCGTCACCGCCGCCCAGTCCCCAGCCGCCGTCTCCGCCTCCCAGCCCCACGCCTCCATCGCCGCCTCCCAGCCCTGCACCTCCATCTCCCCCACCTAGCCCCGCTCCGCCCTCACCTCCGCCCAGCCCTGCACCGCCCTCACCGCCCCCGCTGCCGCCACCACCTATGCCGCCGCCCAGCCCTGCACCTCCGTCACCCGCCCCCAGCCCGCCGCCCCCGTCTCCACTGCCGCCTAGTCCGCCACCTCCGTCACCGCCACCGCCCCGGCCCCTGCCTCCCCGGCCACCTCCCAGCCCCATTCCGCCATCTCCGCCGCCCAGCCCCCAGCCGCCTTCCCCGCCTCCCAGCCCGCAGCCTCCGTCGCCGCCTCCACCGCCGAGCCCGACTCCACCCTTGCCCCCACCCAGCCCGTCTCCACCATCGCCGCCGCCGAGCCCTGTGCCGCCGTCGCCGCCGCCCGGCCCGCCACCCCCGAGCCCACCGCCACGGCCTTCTCCGCCACCCAGCCCTGCGCCCCCGTCACCGCCGCCCAGTCCCCAGCCGCCGTCTCCGCCTCCCAGCCCAACACCACCATCGCCGCCTCCCAGCCCTGCACCTCCATCTCCCCCACCTAGCCCCGCTCCGCCCTCACCTCCGCCCAGCCCTGCACCGCCCTCACCGCCCCCGCTGCCGCCACCACCTATGCCGCCGCCCAGCCCTGCACCTCCGTCACCCGCCCCCAGCCCGCCGCCCCCGTCTCCACTGCTGCCTAGTCCGCCACCTCCGTCACCGCCACCGCCCCGGCCCCTGCCTCCCCGGCCACCTCCCAGCCCCATTCCGCCATCTCCGCCGCCCAGCCCCCAGCCGCCTTCCCCGCCTCCCAGCCCTCATCCTCCGTCGCCGCCTCCACCGCCGAGCCCGACTCCACCCTTGCCCCCACCCAGCCCGTCTCTACCATCGCCGCCGCCGAGCCCTGTGCCGCCGTCGCCGCCGCCCGGCCCGCCACCCCCGAGCCCACCGCCACGGCCTTCTCCGCCACCCAGCCCTGCGCCCCCGTCACCGCCGCCCAGTCCCCAGCCGCCGTCTCCGCCTCCCAGCCCAACACCACCATCGCCTGCCCCATCACCACCGCCTCCCAGCCCCCAGCCGCGTTCCCCGCCTCCCAGTCCGTTTCCACCGCCACCTGCAATCAATCTCGCTGACACGTTGAGTAGTGGTCTCGACGTTGCTGTGTACAGCACTTCGCAGCAGTACAATTCGTCCCAGTACGGCCCCGACATGGCCATCGACGGACTGCTCAATACCACCTTCATCACCGATCCCGGTGACGCGCTGCAAGTGTTTTCCATGGACTTTGGCGAGCTGGTCACGATTAGTCAGGTCGTGTACTACAACCGAATCGACTGCTGCGGCGATCAGGTGGTTGGCGCCTCGGTTTCCTTCGGTGGCGCTGGTCTTTACAGCAGTGGCGTGGGTACCTGGAACCAGCGGGGGCTCCTCACGTCGCTGTTCAGAACGAGTGCGCGAGGCACCACCGGTGGCGTGATCACCATCCCCGTCAGCCCGCCGCAGACGGGGCGTATCCTTGCCGTCACAGGCGCGGTGCAGCCGAACAGTACGTCAGCTTTGCAGATCGCTGAGCTGCAGGTGTACGGCACGCGCGCAGGTAGGTCGTGGTCGAAATCGGTGCCTGCTCACGCACCTGCTCGCCCACCCGCCACCTGCCATTAGAATGATGATTATTACAATCAATATCTGATGATGTTACAATGATGATCATATTTACTATTATAATGTTTGCATTTATGCTGCAATTTGAATATCATCATTTACATTACTGCTTTTATAACAATTACGGTACTTCTCCGGCTGCGACCATTCTATCACTAACCGCACCGTACACATCCGGCCATCCTGTTACTTGCTAGCGCACTGAGCGGCCTTTTGCCCCCCTGCGCACGTGCCCGCTCACACAGCCTGCAGCATTCAGGTTCTGTACGGCGCTCGGTACGGTACAGACAGTACGGTGGTTTCGACCTCAACCGTGTCTGATCGGGGTGCGTGCTGCCAGGCCTGCTCCGTGAGCCCCGCCTGTGTGTACTGGGACTTTGAGCAGAGCACGGGTGCCTGCCGCCTCAAGCCCGACCAGGGTGGGGCGATCCCGCCTGGCCAGTCCATCCCCGGCTTCTGGCGCGATGTGGGTCGAGTGGCCGGAAGCAAATACGGTGAGCTGCCGCGTCGCGACAGCAGCTAAGGAAGTTTGCATGTGCGCCAGCCGGAGCTAGGTGTCTATTTGTTGCCTCACTTGCTTCGGCGGGACGCTTGGAGCCGCCCCTTACGTGCTGGCGAGGACACCGGGTACACGCCCACATGGTATGAACCAACCCACATGCACATGTCGTACCGCTTCCTCCCTCCTGAACGCCTGCCATGTGCCTGCTCACACCGACCTTCCTGTCTGCGATGCACTTGGGTGCAGGCTCCCTGCCGTACTACAGGCACAGGGTGCTTGCCGAGGATGCCAACAACATCGCCATCTGGACGACCCCCACGGCGCTCGCAGCACCGCAGACGGCCTTCACCTACACATACTTTGCCCGCACCTGGAGCACGCCGACCCCCATCCTGAACGCCACCCTGTATGTTGCGGCCGACGACTGGGCGCACGTGTTCCTCAACGGCGTGCTGTTGTCGGATACAGCCGCGCGCAGGTCCAACTCCACGGCGGTGTCCATGGACCTCGAGGCGGGTGTCAACATGATCGTCATCCGCCACTTCAACTACATAGGCCAAGCGTGGCTGACGGCGTCGCTGTTCCCGCCCAACAGCACCAACGACACACAGCCCCTGCTGCGGACGGATCACACGTGGCTGTGGGCTGCAGAGACCACACCCCGCCTCCTCCCAATCCTCCGCCCCGCCCCCGAGCCCGCGGCCGCCATCGCCTGCGCCAAGCCCACGCCCTCCATCACCCCCTCTGCCATCGCCACCCCACCGCTGCCGCCTCCGCCCAGTCCCCAGCCGCCGTCTCCGCCTCCCAGCCCCACGCCTCCATCGCCGCCTCCCAGCCCTGCACCTCCATCTCCCCCACCTAGCCCCGCTCCGCCCTCACCTCCGCCCAGCCCTGCACCGCCCTCACCGCCCCCGCTGCCGCCACCACCTATGCCGCCGCCCAGCCCTGCACCTCCGTCACCCGCCCCCAGCCCGCCGCCCCCGTCTCCACTGCCGCCTAGTCCGCCACCTCCGTCACCGCCACCGCCCCGGCCCCTGCCTCCCCGGCCACCTCCAGCCCCATTCCGCCATCTCCGCGCCCAGCCCCCAGCCGCCTTCCCCGCCTCCCAGCCCGCAGCCTCCGTCGCCGCCTCCACCGCCGAGCCCGACTCCACCCTTGCCCCCACCCAGCCCGTCTCCACCATCGCCGCCGCCGAGCCCTGTGCCGCCGTCGCCGCCGCCCGGCCCGCCACCCCCGAGCCCACCGCCACGGCCTTCTCCGCCACCCAGCCCTGCGCCCCCGTCACCGCCGCCCAGTCCCAGCCGCCGTCTCCGCCTCCCAGCCAACACCACCATCGCCGCCTCCCAGCCCTGCACCTCCATCTCCCCCACCTAGCCCCGCTCCGCGCTCACCTCCGCCCAGCCCTGCACCGCCCTCACCGCCCCCCGCTGCCGCCACCACCTATGCCGCCGCCCAGCCCTGCACCTCCGTCACCGCCCCCAGCCCGCCGCCCCCGTCTCCACTGCCGCCTAGTCCGCCACTCCGTCACCGCCACCGCCCCGGCCCCTGCCTCCCCGGCCACCTCCCAGCCCCATTCCGCCATCTCCGCCGCCCAGCCCCCAGCCGCCTTCCCGCTCCCAGCCGCAGCCTCCGTCCCGCCTCCACCGCCGAGCCGACTCCACCCTTGCCCCACCCAGCCCGTCTCCACCATCGCCGCCGCCGAGCCCTGTGCCGCCGTCGCCGCCGCCCGGCCCGCCACCCCGAGCCCACCGCACGCCTTCTCCGCCACCCAGCCCTGCGCCCCCGTCACCGCCGCCCAGTCCCCAGCCGCCGTCTCCGCCTCCCAGCCCAACACCACCATCGCCGCCTCCCAGCCCTGCACCTCCATCTCCCCCACCTAGCCCCGCTCCGCGCTCACCTCCGCCCAGCCCTGCACCGCCCTCACCGCCCCCGCTGCCGCCACCACCTATGCCGCGCCCAGCCCTGCACCTCCGTCACCCGCCCCCAGCCGCCGCCCCCGTCTCCACTGCCGCCTAGTCCGCCACCTCCGTCACCGCCACCGCCCGGCCCCTGCCTCCCCGCCCACCTCCCAGCCCCATTCCGCCATCTCCGCCGCCCAGCCCCCAGCCGCCTTCCCCGCCTCCCAGCCCGCAGCCTCCGTCGCCGCCTCCACCGCCGAGCCCGACTCCACCCTTGCCCCCACCCAGCCCGTCTCCACCATCGCCGCCGCCGAGCCCTGTGCGCCGTCGCCGCCGCCGGCCGCCTCCCCGACCCACCGCACGGCCTTCTCGCCACCGCCCTGCGCCGTCACCGCCGCCCAGTCCCCAGCCGCCGTCTCCGCCTCCCAGCACCCAGCCCGCAGTCTTCTCCACCAGCCTACACCGGGCCACCCCAGCCCAGTCACCGCCTCCCAGCTGTGCCCCCGTATCGCAGCCCAACACCACCACCCAGCCGCCAGCCCTCCACCTCCAGTCCCCCCACCTCCGTCCTCCGCCTCACCTCCGCCCAGCGCCTCCCACCGCGCCTCCCACCACCTCCGCCGCCACCACCTATCCGCCGCCCAGCCCTGCACCTCCGTCACCCAGCCCCAGCTTCCGTCTCTGCCGCCTAGTGCCGCCACCTCCGTCACCGCCACCCCCGGCCCCTGCCCCTGCCTCCACCTCCCAGCCGCCATCTCCGCCGCCCAGCCCCAGCGCCTTCCCCGCCTCCCAGCCCGCATCCTCCGTCGCCGCCTCCACCGCCGAGCCCGCTTGCCCCCACCCAGCCCGTCTCCACCATCGCCGCCGCCGAGCCCACGCCCGGCCCGCCACCCCCCGAGCCCACCGCCACGGCCCCCGATCCGCCCACCCATCCGCAGCGCCACCAGCCCTGCCACCTCACCTCTGCACCGCCCTCACGCCTACCGCCCACCTGCGTGCCGCACTCCTCCGCCAGTCCCCATCTCCGCCTCCCAGCCCCCACGCCTCCATCGCCGCCTCCGCCCTGTCTCCACCACCATGCCGCCTCCCGCCACCTAGCCCCGCCCCCGTCCGCCCTCCCCACCTCCGCCCAGCCCTCACTCCGCCCGCCCTGCACCGCCCTCACCGCCCCCCCGTTGCCGCCACCACCTATGCCGCCGCCCAGCCCTGCACCTCCGTCACCGCCCCCAGCCCGCCGCCCCCGTCTCCACTGCCGCCTAGTCCGCCACCTCCGTCACCGCCACCGCCCCGGCCCCTGCTCCCCGGCCACCTCCCAGCCCCATTCCGCCATCTCCGCCGCCCAGCCCCCAGCCGCCTTCCCCGCCTCCCAGCCCGCAGCCTCCGTCGCCGCCTCCACCGCCGAGCCCGACTCCACCCTTGCCCCCACCCAGCCCGTCTCCACCATCGCCGCCGCCGAGCCCTGTGCCGCCGTCGCCGCCGCCCGGCCGCCACCCCGAGCCCACCGCCACGGCCTTCTCCGCCACCCAGCCCTGCGCCCCCGTCACCGCCGCCCAGTCCCCAGCCGCCGTCTCCGCCTCCCAGCCCAACACCACCATCGCCGCCTCCCAGCCTGCACCTCCATCTCCCCCACCTAGCCCCGCTCCGCGCTCACCTCCGCCCAGCCCTGCACCGCCCTCACCGCCCCCGCTGCCGCACCACCTATGCCGCCGCCCAGCCCTGCACCTCCGTCACCCGCCCCCAGCCCGCCGCCCCCGTCTCCACTGCCGCCTAGTCCGCCACCTCCGTCACCGCCACCGCCCCGGCCCCTGCCTCCCCGGCCACCTCCCAGCCCCATTCCGCCATCTCCGCCGCCCAGCCCCCAGCCGCCTTCCCCGCCTCCCAGCCCTCATCCTCCGTCGCCGCCTCCACCGCCGAGCCCGACTCCACCCTTGCCCCCACCCAGCCCGTCTCTACCATCGCCGCCGCCGAGCCCTGTGCCGCCGTCGCCGCCGCCCGGCCCGCCACCCCCGAGCCCACCGCCACGGCCTTCTCCGCCACCCAGCCCTGCGCCCCCGTCACCGCCGCCCAGTCCCCAGCCGCCGTCTCCGCCTCCCAGCCCAACACCACCATCGCCTGCCCCATCACCACCGCCTCCCAGCCCCAGCCGCGTTCCCCGCCTCCCAGTCCGTTTCCACCGCCACCTGCAATCAATCTCGCTGACACGTTGAGTAGTGGTCTCGACGTTGCTGTGTACAGCACTTCGCAGCAGTACAATTCGTCCCAGTACGGCCCCGACATGGCCATCGACGGACTGCTCAATACCACCTTCATCACCGATCCCGGTGACGCGCTGCAAGTGTTTTCCATGGACTTTGGCGAGCTGGTCACGATTAGTCAGGTCGTGTACTACAACCGAATCGACTGCTGCGGCGATCAGGTGGTTGGCGCCTCGGTTTCCTTCGGTGGCGCTGGTCTTTACAGCAGTGGCGTGGGTACCTGGAACCAGCGGGGGCTCCTCACGTCGCTGTTCAGAACGAGTGCGCGAGGCACCACCGGTGGCGTGATCACCATCCCCGTCAGCCCGCCGCAGACGGGGCGTATCCTTGCCGTCACAGGCGCGGTGCAGCCGAACAGTACGTCAGCTTTGCAGATCGCTGAGCTGCAGGTGTACGGCACGCGCGCAGGTAGGTCGTGGTCGAAATCGGTGCCTGCTCACGCACCTGCTCGCCCACCCGCCACCTGCCATTAGAATGATGATTATTACAATCAATATCTGATGATGTTACAATGATGATCATATTTACTATTATAATGTTTGCATTTATGCTGCAATTTGAATATCATCATTTACATTACTGCTTTTATAACAATTACGGTACTTCTCCGGCTGCGACCATTCTATCACTAACCGCACCGTACACATCCGGCCATCCTGTTACTTGCTAGCGCACTGAGCGGCCTTTTGCCCCCCTGCGCACGTGCCCGCTCACACAGCCTGCAGCATTCAGGTTCTGTACGGCGCTCGGTACGGTACAGACAGTACGGTGGTTTCGACCTCAACCGTGTCTGATCGGGGTGCGTGCTGCCAGGCCTGCTCCGTGAGCCCCGCCTGTGTGTACTGGGACTTTGAGCAGAGCACGGGTGCCTGCCGCCTCAAGCCCGACCAGGGTGGGGCGATCCCGCCTGGCCAGTCCATCCCCGGCTTCTGGCGCGATGTGGGTCGAGTGGCCGGAAGCAAATACGGTGAGCTGCCGCGTCGCGACAGCAGCTAAGGAAGTTTGCATGTGCGCCAGCCGGAGCTAGGTGTCTATTTGTTGCCTCACTTGCTTCGGCGGGACGCTTGGAGCCGCCCCTTACGTGCTGGCGAGGACACCGGGTACACGCCCACATGGTATGAACCAACCCACATGCACATGTCGTACCGCTTCCTCCCTCCTGAACGCCTGCCATGTGCCTGCTCACACCGACCTTCCTGTCTGCGATGCACTTGGGTGCAGGCTCCCTGCCGTACTACAGGCACAGGGTGCTTGCCGAGGATGCCAACAACATCGCCATCTGGACGACCCCCACGGCGCTCGCAGCACCGCAGACGGCCTTCACCTACACATACTTTGCCCGCACCTGGAGCACGCCGACCCCCATCCTGAACGCCACCCTGTATGTTGCCGCCGACGACTGGGCGCACGTGTTCCTCAACGGCGTGCTGTTGTCGGATACAGCCGCGCGCAGGTCCAACTCCACGGCGGTGTCCATGGACCTCGAGGCGGGTGTCAACATGATCGTCATCCGCCACTTCAACTACATAGGCCAAGCGTGGCTGACGGCGTCGCTGTTCCCGCCCAACAGCACCAACGACACACAGCCCCTGCTGCGGACGGATCACACGTGGCTGTGGGCTGCAGAGACCACACCCCCGCCTCCTCCCAATCCTCCGCCCCCGCCCCGAGCCCGCGGCCGCCATCGCCTGCGCCAAGCCCACGCCCTCCATCACCCCTCTGCCATCGCCACCCCCACCGCTGCCGCCTCCGCCCAGTCCCCAGCCGCCGTCTCCGCCTCCCAGCCCCACGCCTCCATCGCCGCCTCCCAGCCCTGCACCTCCATCTCCCCCACCTAGCCCCGCTCCGCCCTCACCTCCGCCCAGCCCTGCACCGCCCTCACCGCCCCCGCTGCCGCCACCACCTATGCCGCCGCCCAGCCCTGCACCTCCGTCACCCGCCCCCAGCCCGCCGCCCCCGTCTCCACTGCCGCCTAGTCCGCCACCTCCGTCACCGCCACCGCCCCGGCCCCTGCCTCCCCGGCCACCTCCCAGCCCCATTCCGCCATCTCCGCCGCCCAGCCCCCAGCCGCCTTCCCCGCCTCCCAGCCCGCAGCCTCCGTCGCCGCCTCCACCGCCGAGCCCGACTCCACCCTTGCCCCCACCCAGCCCGTCTCCACCATCGCCGCCGCCGAGCCCTGTGCCGCCGTCGCCGCCGCCCGGCCCGCCACCCCCGAGCCCACCGCCACGGCCTTCTCCGCCACCCAGCCCTGCGCCCCCGTCACCGCCGCCCAGTCCCCAGCCGCCGTCTCCGCCTCCCAGCCCCACGCCTCCATCGCCGCCTCCCAGCCCTGCACCTCCATCTCCCCCACCTAGCCCCGCTCCGCCCTCACCTCCGCCCAGCCCTGCACCGCCCTCACCGCCCCCGCTGCCGCCACCACCTATGCCGCCGCCCAGCCCTGCACCTCCGTCACCCGCCCCCAGCCCGCCGCCCCCGTCTCCACTGCTGCCTAGTCCGCCACCTCCGTCACCGCCACCGCCCCGGCCCCTGCCTCCCCGGCCACCTCCCAGCCCCATTCCGCCATCTCCGCCGCCCAGCCCCCAGCCGCCTTCCCCGCCTCCCAGCCCTCATCCTCCGTCGCCGCCTCCACCGCCGAGCCCGACTCCACCCTTGCCCCCACCCAGCCCGTCTCCACCATCGCCGCCGCCGAGCCCTGTGCCGCCGTCGCCGCCGCCCGGCCCGCCACCCCCGAGCCCACCGCCACGGCCTTCTCCGCCACCCAGCCCTGCGCCCCCGTCACCGCCGCCCAGTCCCCAGCCGCCGTCTCCGCCTCCCAGCCCAACACCACCATCGCCTGCCCCATCACCACCGCCTCCCAGCCCCAGCCGCGTTCCCCGCCTCCCAGTCCGTTTCCACCGCCACCTGCAATCAATCTCGCTGACACGTTGAGTAGTGGTCTCGACGTTGCTGTGTACAGCACTTCACAGCAGTACAATTCGTCCCAGTACGGCCCCGGCATGGCCATCGACGGATTGCTCAATACCACCTTCATCACCGATCCCGGCGACGCGCTGCAAGTGTTTTCCATGGACTTTGGCGAGCTGGTCACGATTAGTCAGGTCGTGTACTACAACCGAATCGACTGCTGCGGCGATCAGGTGGTTGGCGCCTCGGTTTCCTTCGGTGGCGCTGGTCTTTACAGCAGTGGCGTGGGTACCTGGAACCAGCGGGGGCTCCTCACGTCGCTGTTCAGAACGAGTGCGCGAGGCACCACCGGTGGCGTGATCACCATCCCCGTCAGCCCGCCGCAGACGGGGCGTATCCTTGCCGTCACAGGCGCGGTGCAGCCGAACAGTACGTCAGCTTTGCAGATCGCTGAGCTGCAGGTGTACGGCACGCGCGCAGGTAGGTCGTGGTCGAAATCGGTGCCTGCTCACGCACCTGCTCGCCCACCCGCCACCTGCCATTAGAATGATGATTATTACAATCAATATCTGATGATGTTACAATGATGATCATATTTACTATTATAATGTTTGCATTTATGCTGCAATTTGAATATCATCATTTACATTACTGCTTTTATAACAATTACGGTACTTCTCCCGCTGCGACCATTCTATCACTAACCGCACCGTACACATCCGGCCATCCTGTTACTTGCTAGCGCACTGAGCGGCCTTTTGCCCCCCTGCGCACGTGCCCGCTCACACAGCCTGCAGCATTCAGGTTCTGTACGGCGCTCGGTACGGTACAGACAGTACGGTGGTTTCGACCTCAACCGTGTCTGATCGGGGTGCGTGCTGCCAGGCCTGCTCCGTGAGCCCCGCCTGTGTGTACTGGGACTTTGAGCAGAGCACGGGTGCCTGCCGCCTCAAGCCCGACCAGGGTGGGGCGATCCCGCCTGGCCAGTCCATCCCCGGCTTCTGGCGCGATGTGGGTCGAGTGGCCGGAAGCAAATACGGTGAGCTGCCGCGTCGCGACAGCAGCTAAGGAAGTTTGCATGTGCGCCAGCCGGAGCTAGGTGTCTATTTGTTGCCTCACTTGCTTCGGCGGGACGCTTGGAGCCGCCCCTTACGTGCTGGCGAGGACACCGGGTACACGCCCACATGGTATGAACCAACCCACATGCACATGTCGTACCGCTTCCACCCTCCTGAACGCCTGCCATGTGCCTGCTCACACCGACCTTCCTGTCTGCGATGCACTTGGGTGCAGGCTCCCTGCCGTACTACAGGCACAGGGTGCTTGCCGAGGATGCCAACAACATCGCCATCTGGACGACCCCCACGGCGCTCGCAGCACCGCAGACGGCCTTCACCTACACATACTTTGCCCGCACCTGGAGCACGCCGACCCCCATCCTGAACGCCACCCTGTATGTTGCCGCCGACGACTGGGCGCACGTGTTCCTCAACGGCGTGCTGTTGTCGGATACAGCCGCGCGCAGGTCCAACTCCACGGCGGTGTCCATGGACCTCGAGGCGGGTGTCAACATGATCGTCATCCGCCACTTCAACTACATAGGCCAAGCGTGGCTGACGGCGTCGCTGTTCCCGCCCAACAGCACCAACGACACACAGCCCCTGCTGCGGACGGATCACACGTGGCTGTGGGCTGCAGAGACCACACCCCCGCCTCCTCCCAATCCTCCGCCCCCGCCCCGAGCCCGCGGCCGCCATCGCCTGCGCCAAGCCCACGCCCTCCATCACCCCCTCTGCCATCGCCACCCCCACCGCTGCCGCCTCCGCCCAGTCCCCAGCCGCCGTCTCCGCCTCCCAGCCCCACGCCTCCATCGCCGCCTCCCAGCCCTGCACCTCCATCTCCCCCACCTAGCCCCGCTCCGCCCTCACCTCCGCCCAGCCCTGCACCGCCCTCACCGCCCCCGCTGCCGCCACCACCTATGCCGCCGCCCAGCCCTGCACCTCCGTCACCCGCCCCCAGCCCGCCGCCCCCGTCTCCACTGCCGCCTAGTCCGCCACCTCCGTCACCGCCACCGCCCCGGCCCCTGCCTCCCCGGCCACCTCCCAGCCCCACGCCTCCATCGCCGCCGCCCAGCCCCCAGCCGCCTTCCCCGCCTC
The DNA here is from genome assembly GCA_003117195.1 of Eudorina sp. 2006-703-Eu-15. NCBI lineage: Eukaryota > Viridiplantae > Chlorophyta > Chlorophyceae > Chlamydomonadales > Volvocaceae > Eudorina > Eudorina sp. 2006-703-Eu-15. Next base: position 22,501 of record BDSI01000027.1, on the reverse strand, counting down.
CCAGCCCGCAGCCTCCGTCGCCGCCTCCACCGCCGAGCCCGACTCCACCCTTGCCCCCACCCAGCCCGTCTCCACCATCGCCGCCGCCGAGCCCTGTGCCGCCGTCGCCGCCGCCCGGCCCGCCACCCCGAGCCCACCGCCACGGCCTTCTCCGCCACCCAGCCCTGCGCCCCCGTCACCGCCGCCCAGTCCCCAGCCGCCGTCTCCGCCTCCCAGCCCCCCGCCTCCATCGCCGCCTCCCAGCCCTGCACCTCCATCTCCTCCACCTAGCCCCGCTCCGCCCTCACCTCCGCCCAGCCCTGCACCGCCCTCACCGCCCCCGCTGCCGCCACCACCCATGCCGCCGCCCAGCCCTGCACCTCCGTCACCCGCCCCCAGCCCGCCGCCCCCGTCTCCACTGCCGCCTAGTCCGCCATCTCCGTCACCGCCACCGCCCCGGCCCCTGCCTCCCTTGCCACCTCCCAGCCCCATTCCGCCATCTCCGCCGCCCAGCCCCCAGCCGCCTTCCCCGCCTCCCAGCCCTCATCCTCCGTCGCCGCCTCCACCGCCGAGCCCGACTCCACCCTTGCCCCACCCAGCCCGTCTCCACCATCGCCGCCGCCGAGCCCTGTGCCGCCGTCGCCGCCGCCCGGCCGCCACCCCGAGCCCACCGCCACGGCCTTCTCCGCCACCCAGCCCTGCGCCCCCGTCACCGCCGCCCAGTCCCCAGCCGCCGTCTCCGCCTCCCAGCCCCCCGCCTCCATCGCCGCCTCCCAGCCCTGCACCTCCATCTCCTCCACCTAGCCCCGCTCCGCCCTCACCTCCGCCCAGCCCTGCACCGCCCTCACCGCCCCCGCTGCCGCCACCACCTATGCCGCCGCCCAGCCCTGCACCTCCGTCACCCGCCCCCAGCCCGCCGCCCCCGTCTCCACTGCCGCCTAGTCCGCCACCTCCGTCACCGCCACCGCCCCGGCCCCTGCCTCCCCGGCCACCTCCCAGCCCCATTCCGCCATCTCCGCCGCCCAGCCCCAGCCGCCTTCCCCGCCTCCCAGCCCGCAGCCTCCGTCGCCGCCTCCACCGCCGAGCCCGACTCCACCCTTGCCCCCACCCAGCCCGTCTCCACCATCGCCGCCGCCGAGCCCTGTGCCGCCGTCGCCGCCGCCCGGCCCGCCACCCCCGAGCCCACCGCCACGGCCTTCTCCGCCACCCAGCCCTGCGCCCCCGTCACCGCCGCCCAGTCCCCAGCCGCCGTCTCCGCCTCCCAGCCCCACGCCTCCATTGCCGCCTCCCAGCCCTGCACCTCCATCTCCCCCACCTAGCCCCGCTCCGCCCTCACCTCCGCCCAGCCCTGCACCGCCCTCACCGCCCCCGCTGCCGCCATCACCTATGCCGCCGCCCAGCCCTGCACCTCCGTCACCCGCCCCCAGCCCGCCGCCCCCGTCTCCACTGCCGCCTAGTCCGCCACCTCCGTCACCGCCACCGCCCCGGCCCCTGCCTCCCCGGCCACCTCCCAGCCCCACGCCTCCATCGCCGCCGCCCAGCCCCCAGCCGCCTTCCCCGCCTCCCAGCCCGCAGCCTCCGTCGCCGCCTCCACCGCCGAGCCCGACTCCACCCTTGCCCCACCCAGCCCGTCTCCACCATCGCCGCCGCCGAGCCCTGTGCCGCCGTCGCCGCCGCCCGGCCCGCCACCCCCGAGCCCACCGCCACGGCCTTCTCCGCCACCCAGCCCTGCGCCCCCGTCACCGCCGCCCAGTCCCCAGCCGCCGTCTCCGCCTCCCAGCCCCACGCCTCCATCGCCGCCTCCCAGCCCTGCACCTCCATCTCCCCCACCTAGCCCCGCTCCGCCCTCACCTCCGCCCAGCCCTGCACCGCCCTCACCGCCCCCGCTGCCGCCACCACCTATGCCGCCGCCCAGCCCTGCACCTCCGTCACCCGCCCCCAGCCCGCCGCCCCCGTCTCCACTGCCGCCTAGTCCGCCACCTCCGTCACCGCCACCGCCCCGGCCCCTGCCTCCCCGGCCACCTCCCAGCCCCACGCCTCCATCGCCGCCGCCCAGCCCCCAGCCGCCTTCCCCGCCTCCCAGCCCGCAGCCTCCGTCGCCGCCTCCACCGCCGAGCCCGACTCCACCCTTGCCCCACCCAGCCCGTCTCCACCATCGCCGCCGCCGAGCCCTGTGCCGCCGTCGCCGCCGCCCGGCCCGCCACCCCCGAGCCCACCGCCACGGCCTTCTCCGCCACCCAGCCCTGCGCCCCCGTCACCGCCGCCCAGTCCCCAGCCGCCGTCTCCGCCTCCCAGCCCCCGCCTCCATCGCCGCCTCCCAGCCCTGCACCTCCATCTCCTCCACCTAGCCCCGCTCCGCCCTCACCTCCGCCCAGCCCTGCACCGCCCTCACCGCCCCCGCTGCCGCCACCACCCATGCCGCCGCCCAGCCCTGCACCTCCGTCACCCGCCCCCAGCCCGCCGCCCCCGTCTCCACTGCCGCCTAGTCCGCCACCTCCGTCACCGCCACCGCCCCGGCCCCTGCCTCCCTTGCCACCTCCCAGCCCCATTCCGCCATCTCCGCCGCCCAGCCCCCAGCCGCCTTCCCCGCCTCCCAGCCCGCAGCCTCCGTCGCCGCCTCCACCGCCGAGCCCGACTCCACCCTTGCCCCCACCCAGCCCGTCTCCACCATCGCCGCCGCCGAGCCCTGTGCCGCCGTCGCCGCCGCCCGGCCCGCCACCCCCGAGCCCACCGCCACGGCCTTCTCCGCCACCCAGCCCTGCGCCCCCGTCACCGCCGCCCAGTCCCCAGCCGCCGTCTCCGCCTCCCAGCCCCACGCCTCCATTGCCGCCTCCCAGCCCTGCACCTCCATCTCCCCCACCTAGCCCCGCTCCGCCCTCACCTCCGCCCAGCCCTGCACCGCCCTCACCGCCCCCGCTGCCGCCATCACCTATGCCGCCGCCCAGCCCTGCACCTCCGTCACCCGCCCCCAGCCCGCCGCCCCCGTCTCCACTGCCGCCTAGTCCGCCACCTCCGTCACCGCCACCGCCCCGGCCCTGCCTCCCCGGCCACCTCCCAGCCCCACGCCTCCATCGCCGCCGCCCAGCCCCCAGCCGCCTTCCCCGCCTCCCAGCCCGCAGCCTCCGTCGCCGCCTCCACCGCCGAGCCCGACTCCACCCTTGCCCCACCCAGCCCGTCTCCACCATCGCCGCCGCCGAGCCCTGTGCCGCCGTCGCCGCCGCCCGGCCCGCCACCCCCGAGCCCACCGCCACGGCCTTCTCCGCCACCCAGCCCTGCGCCCCGTCACCGCCGCCCAGTCCCCAGCCGCCGTCTCCGCCTCCCAGCCCCACGCCTCCATCGCCGCCTCCCAGCCCTGCACCTCCATCTCCCCCACCTAGCCCGCTCCGCCCTCACCTCCGCCCAGCCCTGCACCGCCCTCACCGCCCCGCTGCCGCCACCACCCATGCCGCCGCCCAGCCCTGCACCTCCGTCACCCGCCCCCAGCCCGCCGCCCCCGTCTCCACTGCCGCCTAGTCCGCCACCTCCGTCACCGCCACCGCCCCGGCCCCTGCCTCCCGGCCACCTCCCAGCCCCACGCCTCCATCGCCGCCGCCCAGCCCCAGCCGCCTTCCCCGCCTCCCAGCCCGCAGCCTCCGTCGCCGCCTCCACCGCCGAGCCCGACTCCACCCTTGCCCCCACCCAGCCCGTCTCCACCATCGCCGCCGCCGAGCCCTGTGCCGCCGTCGCCGCCGCCCGGCCCGCCACCCCGAGCCCACCGCCACGGCCTTCTCCGCCACCCAGCCCTGCGCCCCCGTCACCGCCGCCCAGTCCCCAGCCGCCGTCTCCGCCTCCCAGCCCCCGCCTCCATCGCCGCCTCCCAGCCCTGCACCTCCATCTCCTCCACCTAGCCCCGCTCCGCCCTCACCTCCGCCCAGCCCTGCACCGCCCTCACCGCCCCCGCTGCCGCCACCACCCATGCCGCCGCCCAGCCCTGCACCTCCGTCACCCGCCCCCAGCCCGCCGCCCCCGTCTCCACTGCCGCCTAGTCCGCCACCTCCGTCACCGCCACCGCCCCGGCCCCTGCCTCCCTTGCCACCTCCCAGCCCCATTCCGCCATCTCCGCCGCCCAGCCCCAGCCGCCTTCCCGCCTCCCAGCCGCAGCCTCCGTCGCCGCCTCCACCGCCGAGCCCGACTCCACCCTTGCCCCCACCCAGCCCGTCTCCACCATCGCCGCCGCCGAGCCCTGTGCCGCCGTCGCCGCCGCCCGGCCCGCCACCCCGAGCCCACCGCCACGGCCTTCTCCGCCACCCAGCCCTGCGCCCCCGTCACCGCCGCCCAGTCCCCAGCCGCCGTCTCCGCCTCCCAGCCCCACGCCTCCATCGCCGCCTCCCAGCCCTGCACCTCCATCTCCCCCACCTAGCCCCGCTCCGCCCTCACCTCCGCCCAGCCCTGCACCGCCCTCACCGCCCCCGCTGCCGCCACCACCTATGCCGCCGCCCAGCCCTGCACCTCCGTCACCCGCCCCCAGCCCGCCGCCCCCGTCTCCACTGCCGCCTAGTCCGCCACCTCCGTCACCGCCACCGCCCCGGCCCCTGCCTCCCCGGCCACCTCCCAGCCCCATTCCGCCATCTCCGCCGCCCAGCCCCCAGCCGCCTTCCCCGCCTCCCAGCCCGCAGCCTCCGTCGCCGCCTCCACCGCCGAGCCCGACTCCACCCTTGCCCCCACCCAGCCCGTCTCCACCATCGCCGCCGCCGAGCCCTGTGCCGCCGTCGCCGCCGCCCGGCCCGCCACCCCCGAGCCCACCGCCACGGCCTTCTCCGCCACCCAGCCCTGCGCCCCCGTCACCGCCGCCCAGTCCCCAGCCGCCGTCTCCGCCTCCCAGCCCCACGCCTCCATTGCCGCCTCCCAGCCCTGCACCTCCATCTCCCCCACCTAGCCCCGCTCCGCCCTCACCTCCGCCCAGCCCTGCACCGCCCTCACCGCCCCCGCTGCCGCCATCACCTATGCCGCCGCCCAGCCCTGCACCTCCGTCACCCGCCCCCAGCCCGCCGCCCCCGTCTCCACTGCCGCCTAGTCCGCCACCTCCGTCACCGCCACCGCCCCGGCCCCTGCCTCCCCGGCCACCTCCCAGCCCCACGCCTCCATCGCCGCCGCCCAGCCCCAGCCGCCTTCCCCGCCTCCCAGCCCGCAGCCTCCGTCGCCGCCTCCACCGCCGAGCCCGACTCCACCCTTGCCCCCACCCAGCCCGTCTCCACCATCGCCGCCGCCGAGCCCTGTGCCGCCGTCGCCGCCGCCCGGCCCGCCACCCCGAGCCCACCGCCACGGCCTCCTCCGCCACCCAGCCCTGCGCCCCCGTCACCGCCGCCCAGTCCCCAGCCGCCGTCTCCGCCTCCCAGCCCCACGCCTCCATCGCCGCCTCCCAGCCCTGCACCTCCATCTCCCCACCTAGCCCCGCTCCGCCCTCACCTCCGCCCAGCCCTGCACCGCCCTCACCGCCCCCGCTGCCGCCACCACCTATGCCGCCGCCCAGCCCTGCACCTCCGTCACCCGCCCCCAGCCCGCCGCCCCCGTCTCCACTGCCGCCTAGTCCGCCACCTCCGTCACCGCCACCGCCCCGGCCCCTGCCTCCCCGGCCACCTCCCAGCCCCATTCCGCCATCTCCGCCGCCCAGCCCCCAGCCGCCTTCCCCGCCTCCCAGCCCGCAGCCTCCGTCGCCGCCTCCACCGCCGAGCCCGACTCCACCCTTGCCCCACCCAGCCCGTCTCCACCATCGCCGCCGCCGAGCCCTGTGCCGCCGTCGCCGCCGCCCGGCCGCCACCCCCGAGCCCACCGCCACGGCCTTCTCCGCCACCCAGCCCTGCGCCCCCGTCACCGCCGCCCAGTCCCCAGCCGCCGTCTCCGCCTCCCAGCCCCACGCCTCCATCGCCGCCTCCCAGCCCTGCACCTCCATCTCCCCCACCTAGCCCCGCTCCGCCCTCACCTCTGCCCAGCCCTGCACCGCCCTCACCGCCCCCGCTGCCGCCACCACCTATGCCGCCGCCCAGCCCTGCACCTCCGTCACCCGCCCCCAGCCGCCGCCCCCGTCTCCACTGCCGCCTAGTCCGCCACCTCCGTCACCGCCACCGCCCCGGCCCCTGCCTCCCCGGCCACCTCCCAGCCCCATTCCGCCATCTCCGCCGCCCAGCCCCAGCCGCCTTCCCCGCCTCCCAGCCCGCAGCCTCCGTCGCCGCCTCCACCGCCGAGCCCGACTCCACCCTTGCCCCCACCCAGCCCGTCTCCACCATCGCCGCCGCCGAGCCCTGTGCCGCCGTCGCCGCCGCCCGGCCCGCCACCCCCGAGCCCACCGCCACGGCCTTCTCCGCCACCCAGCCCTGCGCCCCGTCACCGCCGCCCAGTCCCCAGCCGCCGTCTCCGCCTCCCAGCCCAACACCACCATCGCCTGCCCCACCACCACCGCCTCCCAGCCCCCAGCCGCGTTCCCCGCCTCCCAGTCCGTTTCCACCGCCACCTGCAATCAATCTCGCTGACACGTTGAGTAGTGGTCTCGACGTTGCTGTGTACAGCACTTCGCAGCAGTACAATTCGTCCCAGTACGGCCCCGACATGGCCATCGACGGACTGCTCAATACCACCTTCATCACCGATCCCGGTGACGCGCTGCAAGTGTTTTCCATGGACTTTGGCGAGCTGGTCACGATTAGTCAGGTCGTGTACTACAACCGAATCGACTGCTGCGGCGATCAGGTGGTTGGCGCCTCGGTTTCCTTCGGTGGCGCTGGTCTTTACAGCAGTGGCGTGGGTACCTGGAACCAGCGGGGGCTCCTCACGTCGCTGTTCAGAACGAGTGCGCGAGGCACCACCGGTGGCGTGATCACCATCCCCGTCAGCCCGCCGCAGACGGGGCGTATCCTTGCCGTCACAGGCGCGGTGCAGCCGAACAGTACGTCAGCTTTGCAGATCGCTGAGCTGCAGGTGTACGGCACGCGCGCAGGTAGGTCGTGGTCGAAATCGGTGCCTGCTCACGCACCTGCTCGCCCACCCGCCACCTGCCATTAGAATGATGATTATTACAATCAATATCTGATGATGTTACAATGATGATCATATTTACTATTATAATGTTTGCATTTATGCTGCAATTTGAATATCATCATTTACATTACTGCTTTTATAACAATTACGGTACTTCTCCAGCTGCGACCATTCTATCACTAACCGCACCGTACACATCCGGCCATCCTGTTACTTGCTAGCGCACTGAGCGGCCTTTTGCCCCCCTGCGCACGTGCCCGCTCACACAGCCTGCAGCATTCAGGTTCTGTACGGCGCTCGGTACGGTACAGACAGTACGGTGGTTTCGACCTCAACCGTGTCTGATCGGGGTGCGTGCTGCCAGGCCTGCTCCGTGAGCCCCGCCTGTGTGTACTGGGACTTTGAGCAGAGCACGGGTGCCTGCCGCCTCAAGCCCGACCAGGGTGGGGCGATCCCGCCTGGCCAGTCCATCCCCGGCTTCTGGCGCGATGTGGGTCGAGTGGCCGGAAGCAAATACGGTGAGCTGCCGCGTCGCGACAGCAGCTAAGGAAGTTTGCATGTGCGCCAGCCGGAGCTAGATGTCTATTTGTTGCCTCACTTGCTTCGGCGGGACGCTTGGAGCCGCCCCTTACGTGCTGGCGAGGACACCGGGTACACGCCCACATGGTATGAACCAACCCACATGCACATGTCGTACCGCTTCCTCCCTCCTGAACGCCTGCCATGTGCCTGCTCACACCGACCTTCCTGTCTGCGATGCACTTGGGTGCAGGCTCCCTGCCGTACTACAGGCACAGGGTGCTTGCCGAGGATGCCAACAACATCGCCATCTGGACGACCCCCACGGCGCTCGCAGCACCGCAGACGGCCTTCACCTACACATACTTTGCCCGCACCTGGAGCACGCCGACCCCCATCCTGAACGCCACCCTGTATGTTGCCGCCGACGACTGGGCGCACGTGTTCCTCAACGGCGTGCTGTTGTCGGATACAGCCGCGCGCAGGTCCAACTCCACGGCGGTGTCCATGGACCTCGAGGCGGGTGTCAACATGATCGTCATCCGCCACTTCAACTACATAGGCCAAGCGTGGCTGACGGCGTCGCTGTTCCCGCCCAACAGCACCAACGACACACAGCCCCTGCTGCGGACGGATCACACGTGGCTGTGGGCTGCAGAGACCACACCCCCGCCTCCTCCCAATCCTCCGCCACCGCCCCCGAGACCGCGGCCGCCATCGCCTGCGCCAAGCCCACGCCCTCCATCACCCGCTCTGCCATCGCCACCCCCACCGCTGCCGCCTCCGCCCAGTCCCCAGCCGCCGTCCCCGCCTCCCAGCCCCACGCCTCCATCGCCGCCTCCCAGCCCTGCACCTCCATCTCCCCCACCTAGCCCCGCTCCGCCCTCACCTCCGCCCAGCCCTGCACCGCCCTCTCCGCCCCCGCTGCCGCCATCACCTATGCCGCCGCCCAGCCCTGCACCTCCGTCACCCGCCCCCGCCCGCCGCCCCCGTCTCCACTGCCGCCTAGTCCGCCACCTCCGTCACCGCCACCGCCCCGGCCCCTGCCTCCCATGCCACCTCCCAGCCCCATTCCGCCATCTCTGCCGCCCAGCCCCCAGCCGCCTTCCCCGCCTCCCAGCCCGCAGCCTCCGTCGCCGCCTCCACCGCCGAGCCCGACTCCACCCTTGCCCCCACCCAGCCCGTCTCCACCATCGCCGCCGCCGAGCCCTGTGCCGCCGTCGCCGCCGCCCGGCCCGCCACCCCCGAGCCACCGCCACGGCCTTCTCCGCCACCCAGCCCTGCGCCCCCGTCACCGCCGCCCAGTCCCCAGCCGCCGTCTCCGCCTCCCAGCCCAACACCACCATCGCCTGCCCCACCACCACCGCCTCCCAGCCCCCAGCCGCGTTCCCCGCCTCCCAGTCCGTTTCCACCGCCACCTGCAATCAATCTCGCTGACACGTTGAGTAGTGGTCTCGACGTTGCTGTGTACAGCACTTCGCAGCAGTACAATTCGTCCCAGTACGGCCCCGACATGGCCATCGACGGACTGCTCAATACCACCTTCATCACCGATCCCGGTGACGCGCTGCAAGTGTTTTCCATGGACTTTGGCGAGCTGGTCACGATTAGTCAGGTCGTGTACTACAACCGAATCGACTGCTGCGGCGATCAGGTGGTTGGCGCCTCGGTTTCCTTCGGTGGCGCTGGTCTTTACAGCAGTGGCGTGGGTACCTGGAACCAGCGGGGGCTCCTCACGCCGCTGTTCAGAACGAGTGCGCGAGGCACCACCGGTGGCGTGATCACCATCCCCGTCAGCCCGCCGCAGACGGGGCGTATCCTTGCCGTCACAGGCGCGGTGCAGCCGAACAGTACGTCAGCTTTGCAGATCGCTGAGCTGCAGGTGTACGGCACGCGCGCAGGTAGGTCGTGGTCGAAATCGGTGCCTGCTCACGCACCTGCTCGCCCACCCGCCACCTGCCATTAGAATGATGATTATTACAATCAATATCTGATGATGTTACAATGATGATCATATTTACTATTATAATGTTTGCATTTATGCTGCAATTTGAATATCATCATTTACATTACTGCTTTTATAACAATTACGGTACTTCTCCGGCTGCGACCATTCCATCACTAACCGCACCGTACACATCCGGCCATCCTGTTACTTGCTAGCGCACTGAGCGGCCTTTTGCCCCCTGCGCACGTGCCCGCTCACACAGCCTGCAGCATTCAGGTTCTGTACGGCGCTCGTACGGTACAGACAGTACGGTGGTTTCGACCTCAACCGTGTCTGATCGGGGTGCGTGCTGCCAGGCCTGCTCCGTGAGCCCCGCCTGTGTGTACTGGGACTTTGAGCAGAGCACGGGTGCCTGCCGCCTCAAGCCCGACCAGGGTGGGGCGATCCGCCTGGCCAGTCCATCCCCGGCTTCTGGCGCGATGTGGGTCGAGTGGCCGGAAGCAAATACGGTGAGCTGCCGCGTCGCGACAGCAGCTAAGGAAGTTTGCATGTGCGCCAGCCGGAGCTAGGTGTCTATTTGTTGCCTCACTTGCTTCGGCGGGACGCTTGGAGCCGCCCCTTACGTGCTGGCGAGGACACCGGGTACACGCCCACATGGTATGAACCAACCCACATGCACATGTCGTACCGCTTCCTCCCTCCTGAACGCCTGCCATGTGCCTGCTCACACCGACCTTCCTGTCTGCGATGCACTTGGGTGCAGGCTCCCTGCCGTACTACAGGCACAGGGTGCTTGCCGAGGATGCCAACAACATCGCCATCTGGACGACCCCCACGGCGCTCGCAGCACCGCAGACGGCCTTCACCTACACATACTTTGCCCGCACCTGGAGCACGCCGACCCCCATCCTGAACGCCACCCTGTATGTTGCCGCCGACGACTGGGCGCACGTGTTCCTCAACGGCGTGCTGTTGTCGGATACAGCCGCGCGCAGGTCCAACTCCACGGCGGTGTCCATGGACCTCGAGGCGGGTGTCAACATGATCGTCATCCGCCACTTCAACTACATAGGCCAAGCGTGGCTGACGGCGTCGCTGTTCCCGCCCAACAGCACCAACGACACACAGCCCCTGCTGCGGACGGATCACACGTGGCTGTGGGCTGCAGAGACCACACCCCCGCCTCCTCCCAATCCTCCGCCACCGCCCCGAGACCGCGGCCGCCATCGCCTGCGCCAAGCCACGCCCTCCATCACCCCTCTGCCATCGCCACCCCCACCGCTGCCGACTCCGCCCAGTCCCCAGCCGCCGTCTCCGCCTCCCAGCCCCATGCCTCCATCGCCGCCTCCCAGCCCTGCACCTCCATCTCCCCCACCTAGCCCCGCGCCGCCCTCACCTCCGCCAGCCCTGCACCGCCCTCACCGCCCCGCTGCCGCCACCACCCATGCCGCCGCCCAGCCCTGCACCTCCGTCACCAGCACCCAGCCCGCCGCCCCCGTCTCCACTGCCGCCTAGTCCGCCACCTCCGTCACCGCCACCGCCCCGGCCCCTGCCTCCCCGGCCACCTCCCAGCCCCATTCCGCCATCTCCGCCGCCCAGCCCCCAGCCGCCTTCCCCGCCTCCCAGCCCGCAGCCTCCGTCTCCGCCTCCACCGCTGAGCCCGACTCCACCCTTGCCCCCACCCAGCCCGTCTCCACCATCGCCGCCGCCGAGCCCTGTGCCGCCGTCGCCGCCGCCCGGCCGCCACCCCCGAGCCCACCGCCACGGCCTTCTCCGCCACCCAGCCCTGCGCCCCCGTCACCGCCGCCCAGTCCCAGCCGCCGTCTCCGCCTCCCAGCCCAACACCACCATCTCCGCCTCCCAGCCCTGCACCTCCATCTCCCCCACCTAGCCCCGCGCCGCCCTCACCTCCGCCCAGCCCTGCACCGCCCTCACCGCCCCCGCTGCCGCCACCACCTATGCCGCCGCCAAGCCCTGCACCTCCGTCACCAGCACCCAGCCCGCCGCCTTCGTCTCCACTGCCGCCTAGTCCGCCACCTCCGTCACCGCCACCGCCCCGGCCCCTGCCTCCCCGGCCACCTCCCAGCCCCATCCCGCCATCACCACCGCCCAGCCCCCAGCCGCCTTCCCCGCCTCCCAGCCCGCAGCCTCCGTCGCCGCCTCCACCGCGAGCCCGACTCCACCCTTGCCCCACCCAGCCCGTCTCCACCATCGCCGCCGCCGAGCCCTGTGCCGCCGTCGCCGCCGCCCGGCCCGCCACCCCCGAGCCCACCGCCACGGCCTTCTCCGCCACCCAGCCTGCGCCCCCGTCACCGCCGCCCAGTCCCAGCAGCCGTCTCCGCCTCCCAGCCCTGCACCTCCATCTCCCCCACCTAGCCCCGCGCCGCCCTCACCTCCGCCCAGCCCTGCACCGCCCTCACCGCCCCCGCTGCCGCCACCACCTATGCCGCCACCCAGCCCTGCACCTCCGTCACCCGCCGCCAGCCCGCCGCCCCGTCTCCACTGCCGCCTAGTCCGCCACCTCCGTCACCGCCACCGCCCCGGCCCTGCCTCCCCGGCCACCTCCCAGCCCCATTCCGCCATCACCACCGCCCAGCCCCCAGCCGCCTTCCCGCCTGCCAGCCCGCAGCCTCCGTCTCCGCCTCCACCGCCGAGCCCGACTCCACCCTTGTCCCCACCCAGCCCGTCTCCACCATCGCCGCCGCGAGCCCTGTGCCGCCGTCGCCGCCGCCCGGCCCGCCACCCCCGAACCCACCGCCACGGCCTTCTCCACCACCCAGCCCTGCGCCCCCGTCACCGCCGCCCAGTCCCCAGCAGCCGTCTCCGCCTCCCAGCCCTGCACCTCCATCTCCCCCACCTAGCCCCGCGCCGCCCTCACCTCCGCCCAGCCCTGCACCGCCCTCACCGCCCCCGCTGCCGCCACCACCTATGCCGCCGCCCAGCCCTGCACCTCCGTCACCCGCGCCAGCCCGCCGCCCCCGTCTCCACTGCCGCCTAGTCCGCCACCTCCGTCACCGCCACCGCCCCGGCCCCTGCCTCCCTTGCCACCTCCCAGCCCCATTCCGCCATCTCCGCCGCCCAGCCCCCAGCCGCTTTCCCCGCCTCCCAGCCCGCAGCCTCCGTCTCCGCCTCCACCGCCGAGCCCGACTCCACCCTTGCCCCCACCCAGCCCGTCTCCACCATCGCCGCCGCCGAGCCCTGTGCCGCCGTCGCCGCCGCCCGGCCCGCCACCCCCGAACCCACCGCCACGGCCTTCTCCGCCACCCAGCCCTGCGCCCCCGTCACCGCCGCCCAGTCCCCAGCAGCCGTCTCCGCCTCCCAGCCCTGCACCTCCATCTCCCCCACCTAGCCCCGCGCCGCCCTCACCTCCGCCCAGCCCTGCACCGCCCTCACCGCCCCCGCTGCCGCCACCACCTATGCGCCACCCAGCCCTGCACCTCCGTCACCCGCCGCCAGCCCGCCGCCCCGTCTCCACTGCCGCCTAGTCCGCCACCTCCGTCACCGCCACCGCCCCGGCCCCTGCCTCCCCGGCCACCTCCCAGCCCCATTCCGCCATCACCACCGCCAGCCCCAGCCGCCTTCCCCGCCTGCCAGCCCGCAGCCTCCGTCTCCGCCTCCACCGCCGAGCCCGACTCCACCCTTGTCCCCACCCAGCCCGTCTCCACCATCGCCGCCGCCGAGCCCTGTGCCGCCGTCGCCGCCGCCCGGCCCGCCACCCCCGAACCCACCGCCACGGCCTTCTCCACCACCCAGCCCTGCGCCCCCGTCACCGCCGCCAGTCCCCAGCAGCCGTCTCCGCCTCCCAGCCCTGCACCTCCATCTCCCCCACCTAGCCCCGCGCCGCCCTCACCTCCGCCCAGCCCTGCACCGCCCTCACCGCCCCCGCTGCCGCCACCACCTATGCCGCCGCCCAGCCCTGCACCTCCGTCACCCGCCGCCAGCCCGCCGCCCCCGTCTCCACTGCCGCCTAGTCCGCCACCTCCGTCACCGCCACCGCCCGGCCCCTGCCTCCCTTGCCACCTCCCAGCCCCATTCCGCCATCACCACCGCCCAGCCCCCAGCCGCCTTCCCCGCCTGCCAGCCCGCAGCCTCCGTCTCCGCCTCCACCGCCGAGCCCGACTCCACCCTTGTCCCCACCCAGCCCGTCTCCACCATCGCCGCCGCCGAGCCCTGTGCCGCCGTCGCCGCCGCCCGGCCCGCCACCCCCGAACCCACCGCCACGGCCTTCTCCACCACCCAGCCCTGCGCCCCCGTCACCGCCGCCCAGTCCCCAGCAGCCGTCTCCGCCTCCCAGCCCTGCACCTCCATCTCCCCCACCTAGCCCCGCGCCGCCTCACCTCCGCCCAGCCCTGCACCGCCCTCACCGCCCCCGCTGCCGCCACCACCTATGCCGCCGCCCAGCCCTGCACCTCCGTCACCCGCCGCCAGCCCGCCGCCCCCGTCTCCACTGCCGCCTAGTCCGCCACCTCCGTCACCGCCACCGCCCCGGCCCCTGCCTCCCTTGCCACCTCCCAGCCCCATTCCGCCATCTCCGCCGCCCAGCCCCAGCCGCTTTCCCCGCCTCCCAGCCCGCAGCCTCCGTCTCCGCCTCCACCGCCGAGCCCGACTCCACCCTTGCCCCCACCCAGCCCGTCTCCACCATCGCCGCCGCCGAGCCCTGTGCCGCCGTCGCCGCCGCCCGGCCCGCCACCCCCGAACCCACCGCCACGGCCTTCTCCGCCACCCAGCCCTGCGCCCCCGTCACCGCCGCCCAGTCCCAGCAGCCGTCTCCGCCTCCCAGCCCTGCACCTCCATCTCCCCCACCTAGCCCCGCGCCGCCCTCACCTCCGCCCAGCCCTGCACCGCCCTCACCGCCCCCGCTGCCGCCACCACCTATGCCGCCACCCAGCCCTGCACCTCCGTCACCGCCGCCAGCCCGCCGCCCCCGTCTCCACTGCCGCCTAGTCCGCCACCTCCGTCACCGCCACCGCCCCGGCCCCTGCCTCCCCGGCCACCTCCCAGCCCCATTCCGCCATCACCACCGCCCAGCCCCAGCCGCCTTCCCCGCCTGCCAGCCCGCAGCCTCCGTCTCCGCCTCCACCGCCGAGCCCGACTCCACCCTTGTCCCCACCCAGCCCGTCTCCACCATCGCCGCCGCCGAGCCCTGTGCCGCCGTCGCCGCCGCCCGGCCCGCCACCCCGAACCCACCGCCACGGCCTTCTCCACCACCAGCCCTGCGCCCCCGTCACCGCCGCCCAGTCCCCAGCAGCCGTCTCCGCCTCCCAGCCCTGCACCTCCATCTCCCCCACCTAGCCCCGCGCCGCCTCACCTCCGCCCAGCCTGCACCGCCCTCACCGCCCCGCTGCCGCCACCACCTATGCCGCCGCCCAGCCCTGCACCTCCGTCACCCGCCGCCAGCCCGCCGCCCCCGTCTCCACTGCCGCCTAGTCCGCCACCTCCGTCACCGCCACCGCCCCGGCCCCTGCCTCCCTTGCCACCTCCCAGCCCCATTCCGCCATCTCCGCCGCCAGCCCCAGCCGCTTTCCCCGCCCTCCCAGCCCGCAGCCTCCGTCTCCGCCTCCACCGCCGAGCCCGACTCCACCCTTGCCTCCACCCAGCCCGTCTCCACATCGCCGCCGCCGAGCCCTGTGCCGCCGTCGCCGCCGCCCGGCCCGCCACCCCCGAACCACCGCCACGGCCTTCTCCGCCACCCAGCCCTGCGCCCCCGTCACCGCCGCCCAGTCCCAGCAGCCGTCTCCGCCTCCCAGCCCTGCACCTCCATCTCCCCCACCTAGCCCCGCGCCGCCCTCACCTCCGCCCAGCCCTGCACGCCCTCACCGCCCCCGCTGCCGCCACCACCTATGCCGCCGCCCAGCCCTGCACCTCCGTCACCCGCCGCCAGCCCGCCGCCCCCGTCTCCACTGCGCCTAGTCCGCCACCTCCGTCACCGCCACCGCCCCCGGCCCCTGCCTCCCTTGCCACCTCCCAGCCCCATTCCGCCATCTCCGCCGCCCAGCCCCCAGCCGCTTCCCCGCCTCCCAGCCCGCAGCCTCCGTCTCCGCCTCCACCGCCGAGCCCGACTCCACCTTGCCCCACCCAGCCCGTCTCCACCATCGCCGCCGCCGAGCCCTGTGCCGCCGTCGCCGCCGCCGGCCGCCACCCCGAACCACCGCCACGGCCTTCTCCGCCACCCAGCCCTGCGCCCCGTCACCGCCGCCCAGTCCCCAGCCGCCGTCTCCGCCTCCCAGCCCTGCACCTCCATCTCCCCCACCTAGCCCCGCGCCGCCCTCACCTCCGCCCAGCCCTGCACCGCCCTCACCGCCCCCGCTGCCGCCACCACCTATGCCGCCGCCCAGCCCTGCACCTCCGTCACCCGCGCCCAGCCCGCCGCCCCCGTCTCCACTGCCGCCTAGTCCGCCACCTCCGTCACCGCCACCGCCCCGGCCCCTGCCTCCCTTGCCACCTCCCAGCCCCATTCCGCCATCTCGCCGCCCAGCCCCTCAGCCGCCTTCCCGCCTCCCAGCCCGCAGCCTCCGTCTCCGCCTCCACCGCCGAGCCCGACTCCACCCTTGCCCCACCCAGCCCGTCTCCACCATCGCCGCCGCCGAGCCCTGTGCCGCCGTCGCCGCCGCCCGGCCCGCCACCCCCGAGCCACCCACGGCCTTCTCCGCCACCCAGCCCTGCGCCCCGTCACCGCCGCCCAGTCCCCAGCCGCCGTCTCCGCCTCCCAGCCCTGCACCCCATCTCCCCCACCTAGCCCCGCGCCGCCCTCACCTCCGCCCAGCCCTGCACCGCCCTCACCGCCCCCCGCTGCCGCCACCCTATGCCGCCGCCCAGCCCTGCACCTCCGTCACCCGCCCCAGCCGCCGCCCCCCGTCTCCACTGCCGCCTAGTCCGCCACCTCGTCACCGCCACCGCCCCGGCCCCTGCCTTGCCACCTCCCAGCCCCATTCCGCCATCTCCGCCGCCCAGCCCCAGCCGCTCTTCCCCGCCTCCAGCCCGCAGCCTCCGTCTCCGCCTCCACCGCGAGCCCGACTCCACCCTTGCCCCCACCCAGCCCGTCTCCACCATCGCCCCGCCGAGCCCTGTGCCGCCGTCGCCGCCGCCCGGCCCGCCACCCCCGAACCCACCGCCACGGCCTTCTCGCCACCCAGCCCTGCGCCCCCGTCACCGCCGCCCAGTCCCCAGCCGCCGTCTCGCCTCCCAGCCCACCTCCATCTCCCACCTAGCCCCGCGCCGCCCTCACCTCCGCCCAGCCCTGCACCGCCCTCACCGCCCCCGCTGCCGCCACCACCTATGCCGCCGCCCAGCCCTGCACCTCCGTCACCCCGGCCCAGCCGCCGCCCCCGTCTCCACTGCCGCCTAGTCCGCCACCTCCGTCACCGCCACCGCCCCGGCCCCTGCCTCCCTTGCCACCTCCCAGCCCCATTCCGCCATCTCCGCCCGCCCAGCCCTCCGCCTTCCCCGCCTCCCAGCCCGCAGCCTCCGTCTCCGCCTCCACCGCGAGCCCGAATCCACCCTTGCCCACCCAGCCCGTCTCCACCATCGCCGCCGCCGAGCCCTGTGCCGCCGTCGCCGCCGCCCGGCCGCCACCCCCGAGCCACCGCCACGGCCTTCTCCGCCACCCAGCCCTGCGCCCCCGTCACCGCCGCCCAGTCCCCAGCGCCGTCTCCGCTCCCAGCCCTGCACCTCCATCTCCCCCACCTAGCCCGCGCCGCCCTCACCTCCGCCCAGCCTGCACCGCCCTCACCGCCCCCGCTGCCGCCACCACCTATGCCGCCGCCCAGCCCTGCACCTCCGTCACCCGCCCCAGCCCGCCGCCCGTCTCCACTGCCGCCTAGTCCGCCACCTCCGTCACCGCCACCGCCCCGGCCCTGCCTCCCTTGCCACCTCCCAGCCCCATTCCGCCATCTCGCCGCCCAGCCCTCAGCCGCCTTCCCGCCTCCCAGCCCGCAGCTCCGTCTCGCCCTCCACCGCCGAGCCCGACTCCACCCTTGCCCCCCACCCAGCCGTCTCCACCATCGCCGCCGCGAGCCCTGTGCCGCCGTCGCCGCCCGGCCCGCCACCCCGAGCCACCGCCACGGCCTTCTCCGCCACCAGCCCTGCGCCCCCGTCACCGCCGCCCAGTCCCAGCCGCCGTCTCCCTCCCAGCCCCACCTCCATCTCCCCCACCTAGCCCCCGCCGCCCTCACCTCCGCCCAGCCCTGCACCGCCCTCACCGCCCCCGCTGCCGCCACCACCTATGCCGCCCCCAGCCCTGCACCTCCGTCACCCGCCCCAGCCCGCCGCCCCCGTCCACTGCCGCCTAGTCCGCCACCTCCGTCACCGCCACCGCCCGCCCTGCCTCCCTTGCCACCTCCCAGCCCATTCGCCATCTCGCCCCAGCCCCAGCCGCCTTCCCGCCTCCCAGCCCGCAGCCTCCGTCTCCGCCTCCACCGCGAGCCCGACTCCACCCTTGCCCCACCCAGCCCGTCTCCACCATCGCGCCGCCGAGCCCTGTGCCGCCGTCGCCGCCGCCCGGCCCGCCACCCCCGAGCCACCGCCACGGCCTTCTCCACCAGCCTGCGCCCCCGTCACCGCCGCCAGTCCCCAGCCGCCGTCTCCGCCTCCCAGCCCTGCACCTCCATCTCCCCACCTAGCCCGCGCCGCCCTCACCTCCCCCAGCCCTGCACCGCCCTCCGCCCCCGCTGCCGCACCACCTATGCCGCCGCCCAGCCCTGCACCTCCGTCACCCCCCCAGCCCGCCGCCCCCGTCTCCACTGCCGCCTAGTCCGCCACCTCCGTCACCGCCACGCCCCGGCCCCTGCCTCCCTTGCCACCTCCCAGCCCCGTTCCGCCATCTCCGCCGCCCACCCTCAGCCGCCTTCCCCGCCTCCCAGCCGCAGCCTCCGTCTCCGCCTCCACCGCCGACCCGACTCCACCCTTGCCCCACCCAGCCCGTCCACCATCGCCGCGCCGAGCCCTGTGCCGCCGCCGCCGCCCGCCCGCCACCCCGAGCCCACCGCCACGGCCTTCTCCGCCACCCAGCCCTGCGCCCCCGTCACCGCCGCCCAGTCCCCAGCGCCGTCTCCGCCTCCCAGCCCTGCACCTCCATCTCCCCCACCTAGCCCCGCGCCGCCCTCACCTCCGCCCAGCCCTGCACCGCCCTCACCGCCCCGCTGCCGCCACCACCTATGCCGCCGCCCAGCCCTGCACCTCCGTCACCCGCCCCAGCCCGCCGCCCCCGTCTCCACTGCCGCCTAGTCGCCACCTCCGTCACCGCCACCGCCCGGCCCTGCCTCCCTTGCCACCTCCCAGCCCCATTCCGCCATCTCGCCGCCCAGCCCTCAGCCGCCTTCCCCGCCTCCCAGCCCGCAGCCTCCGTCGCCGCCTCCACCGCCGAGCCCGACTCCACCCTTGCCCCACCCAGCCCGTCTCCACCATCGCCGCCGCCGAGCCCTGTGCCGCCGTCGCCGCCGCCCGGCCCGCCACCCCGAGCCCACCCCACGGCCTTCTCCGCCACCCAGCCCTGCGCCCCCGTCACCGCCGCCCAGTCCCCAGCGCCGTCTCCGCCTCCCAGCCCTGCACCTCCATCTCCCCCACCTAGCCCCGCGCCGCCCTCACCTCCGCCCAGCCCTGCACCGCCCTCACCGCCCCCGCTGCCGCCACCACCTATGCCGCCGCCCAGCCCTGCACCTCCGTCACCCGCCCCCAGCCCGCCGCCCGTCTCCACTGCCGCCTAGTCCGCCACCTCCGTCACGCCACCGCCCCGGCCCCTGCCTCCCTTGCCACCTCCCAGCCCCATTCCCCATCTCCGCCGCCCAGCCCCAGCCGCCTTCCCCGCCTCCCAGCCCGCAGCCTCCGTCTCCGCCTCCACCGCCGAGCCCGATCCACCCTTGCCCCCACCCAGCCCGTCTCCACCATCGCCGCCGCGACCCTGTGCCGCCGTCGCCGCCGCCCGGCCCGCCACCCGAGCCCACCGCCACGGCCTTCTCCGCCACCCAGCCCTGCGCCCCCGTCACCGCCGCCCAGTCCCCAGCGCCGTCTCGCCTCCCAGCCCTGCACCTCCATCTCCCCCACCTAGCCCCGCGCCGCCCTCACCTCCGCCCAGCCCTGCACCGCCTCTCACCGCCCCGCTGCCGCCACCACCTATGCCGCCGCCCAGCCCTGCACCTCCGTCACCCGCCCCAGCCCGCCGCCCCCGTCTCCACTGCCGCCTAGTCCGCCACCTCCGTCACCGCCACCGCCCCGGCCCCTGCCTCCCTTGCCACCTCCCAGCCCCATTCGCCATCTCCGCCGCCCACCCTCAGCCGCCTTCCCCGCCTCCCAGCCCGCAGCCTCCGTCTCCGCCTCCACCGCCGAGCCCGACTCCACCCTTGCCCCCACCCAGCCCGTCTCCACCATCGCCGCCGCCGAGCCCTGTGCCGCCGTCGCCGCCGCCCGGCCCGCACCCCGAGCCCACCGCCACGGCCTTCTCCGCCACCCAGCCTGCGCCCCCGTCACCGCCGCCCAGTCCCAGCAGCCGTCTCCGCCTCCCAGCCCCCACCTCCATCTCCCCACCTAGCCCCGCGCCGCCTCACCTCCGCCCAGCCCTGCACCGCCCTCACCGCCCCCGCTGCCGCCACCACCTATGCCGCCGCCCAGCCCTGCACCTCCGTCACCCGCCCCAGCCCGCCGCCCCCGTCTCCACTGCCGCCTAGTCCGCCACCTCCGTCACCGCCACCGCCCCGGCCCCTGCCTCCCTTGCCACCTCCCAGCCCCATTCCGCCATCTCGCCGCCAGCCCTCAGCGCCTTCCCGCCTCCCAGCCCGCAGCCTCCGTCTCCGCCTCCACCGCCGAGCCCGACTCCACCCTTGCCCCCACCCAGCCCGTCTCCACCATCGCGCCGCCGAGCCCTGCGCCGTCGCCGCCGCCCCGCCCCACCCCGAGCCCACCGCCACGGCCTTCTCCGCCACCCAGCCCTGCGCCCCCGTCACCGCCGCCCAGTCCCCAGCGCCGTCTCCGCCTCCCAGCCCTGCACCTCCATCTCCCCCACCTAGCCCGCGCCGCCCTCACCTCCGCCCAGCCCTGCACCGCCCTCACCGCCCCGCTGCGCCACCACCTATGCCGCCGCCCAGCCCTGCACCTCCGTCACCGCCCCAGCCCGCCGCCCCCGTCTCCACTGCCGCCTAGTCCGCCACCTCCGTCACCGCCACCGCCCGGCCCCTGCCTCCCTTGCCACCTCCCAGCCCCATTCCGCCATCTCCGCGCCCAGCCCCAGCCGCCTTCCCCGCCTCCCAGCCCGCAGCCTCCGTCGCCGCCTCCACCGCCGAGCCCGACTCCACCCTTGCCCCCACCCAGCCCGTCTCCACCATCGCCGCCGCCGAGCCCTGTGCCGCCGTCGCCGCCGCCCGGCCCGCCACCCCCCGACCCACCGCCACGGCCTTCTCCGCCACCCAGCCCTGCGCCCCGTCACCGCCGCCCAGTCCCCAGCCGCCTCTCCGCCTCCCAGCCCTGCACCTCCATCTCCCCCACCTAGCCCCGCCGCCCTCACCTCCGCCCAGCCCTGCACCGCCCTCACCGCCCCCGCTGCCGCCACCACCTATGCCGCCGCCCAGCCCTGCACCTCCGTCACCCGCCAGCCCGCCCCCGTCTCCACTGCCGCCTAGTCCGCCACCTCCGTCACCGCCACCGCCCCGGCCCTGCCTCCCTTGCCACCTCCCAGCCCCATTCCGCCATCTCCGCCGCCCAGCCCTCAGCCGCCTTCCCCGCCTCCCAGCCCGCAGCCTCCGTCTCCGCCTCCACCGCCGAGCCCGACTCCACCCTTGCCCCACCCAGCCCGTCTCCACCATCGCCGCCGCCGAGCCCTGTGCCGCCGTCGCCGCCGCCCGGCCCGCCCCCCGAGCCCACCGCCACGGCCTTCTCCGCCACCCAGCCCTGCGCCCCCGTCACCGCCGCCCAGTCCCCAGCAGCCGTCTCCGCCTCCCAGCCCTGCACCTCCATCTCCCCACCTAGCCCGCGCCGCCCTCACCTCGCCCAGCCCTGCACCGCCCTCACCCCCGCTGCCGCCACCACCTATGCCGCCGCCCAGCCCTGCACCTCCGTCACCCCCCAGCCCGCCGCCCCCGTCTCCACTGCCGCCTAGTCCGCCACCTCCGTCACCGCCACCGCCCCGGCCCTGCCTCCCTTGCCACCTCCCAGCCCCATTCCGCCATCTCCGCCAGCCCCAGCGCCTTCCCCGCCTCCCAGCCGCAGCCTCCGTCTCCGCCTCCACGCCGAGCCCGACTCCACCCTTGCCCCCACCCAGCCCGTCTCCACCATCGCCGCCGCCGAGCCCTGTGCCGCCGTCGCCGCCGCCCGGCCGCCACCCCCGAGCCACCGCCACGGCCTTCCGCCACCCAGCCCTGCCCCCCGTCACCGCCGCCAGTCCCCAGCCAGCCGTCTCCGCCTCCCAGCCCTGCACCTCCATCTCCCCCACCTAGCCCCGCGCCGCCCTCACCTCCGCCCAGCCCTGCACCGCCCTCACCGCCCCCGCTGCCGCCACCACCTATGCCGCCGCCCAGCCCTGCACCTCCGTCACCCGCCCCAGCCCGCGCCCCCGTCTCCACTGCCGCCTAGTCCGCCACCTCCGTCACCGCCACCGCCCGGCCCTGCCTCCCTTGCCACCTCCCAGCCCCATTCCGCCATCTCCGCCGCCCCCAGCCGCCTTCCCCGCCTCCCAGCCCGCAGCCTCCGTCTCCGCCTCACCGCCGAGCCCGACTCCACCCTTGCCCCACCCAGCCGTCTCCACCATCGCCGCCGCCGAGCCCTGTGCCGCCGTCGCCGCCGCCCGGCCGCCACCCCCGAGCCCACCGCCACGGCCTTCTCCCACCCAGCCCTGCGCCCCGTCACCGCCGCCCAGTCCCCAGCAGCCGTCTCCGCCTCCCAGCCCTGCACCCCATCTCCCCACCTAGCCCGCGCCGCCCTCACCTCCGCCCAGCCCTGCACCGCCCTCACCGCCCCCGCTGCCGCCACCACCTATGCCGCCGCCCAGCCCTGCACCTCCGTCACCCGCCCCAGCCCGCCGCCCCCGTCTCCACTGCCGCCTAGTCCGCCACCTCCGTCACC